>CAMQGK010000052.1:22937500-23550000 GCA_947000775.1 Pterois miles
TTGACATAGGCGGGCCGGCTGCGCATGCTTTTAGTGCATGTTCATGCATGTGAGCGTGCCCCAGTGGCTAGTTCGTTCGCATTTTTGCCGTTGATTGCATCATTGGCTATGAGGCACAGGCTTGCTGTCGAGCCATTTAGAGGCAATAGAAATGCTCCAAATTCAGCATTTAGCATTGTGAACTGATTTGAAAGTTAACTCACCTGCACAATACTTAACCTACCTAAGCAAAAGAGACTGGCAAATATCCGTAGTAACATTTCTGCAACACAGCATTATTTTATATATCGCCTCAACTTAACCCTAGAACGCTAACGTTAAAATAAGTCACACCATCACTAACGTTGGGTATATTTTATCCAATACAATATCCTTGATAAAAAGCAGTTTTATCAATTCGGGTAAATTCCACCCGTAAAATATGTTACTCTCTATCACTAAAGTCGGGTGAAAATCACCCGAACGCATGCCTCTTGAAAAAACCATAGATGGGAGGAGGGAAACAAACATACAATTAATAACATCAGTAAGCAGCCTGGAGCTACCCAAGGACCCATGAAACTCAGACAATGGCAACACAATGAAAATCACATAACAAGAATTGTGTGGGTGAAAATCACCCGACGTTAGTGTTCTAGGGTTAAAGGGCAAATCTGTTTCCTGTCTTTTTCTTCCTCGAGTAGGAAATACATTCCACAGACTCATTGAATGCATACTGTGTTGGTCACTGTTGAATAACCTAAACTTTATTTGTGCTCTACACCACATTATGTCCTCCATTCCACCAAGAAAGTAAGAAAACCCCACAAAAAGTCCAATGATCCACAGCTTCCCATACATACCCTGTGATATGTCTCTTGTTTAAAGGTTCTCTTGATGATACTGACGGTTATGATACTAATCAGTAGCATGCACAGCTTTCATGCTATCAACCACAACTTTTTATATAGTCTTGCACTGGTGTTTGTAGTCTTTATGAAGAGTCCAGTAGCCTCTGCTGGCCAGCAGTGGCAACAGAAGGATCTGATCTGCTTAAACATTCATGGTAATTTTGCAGTTTCCATATTTTCCACTTTGTGAGCTCATAAAGTTCTGTCATTAAATCTCTTGTGAAGGACCTGGGCTGTTATTTATGCCTGTCTCTATTTTTAATGGATTAAGGTTTAGTTTGAAAGTTTTTTTGTTTTTTACTGGTATGAAAGTCAACCATATAGATTCGGTTCAGAGAAATGTAGCACCGTTTTAGCGAAGTTGCTCATCAACCACAAGTTAATCAAACAAATCTTATCTCACACATACTGCAGACTCACTGAATTTGTAATGAGGGGAAAAACATAGCAAAGGCGTGGGCAAAGCATGTATAAATCTCACATTCTCAGCCAAAACCTCAGAACAAGCTGCCAGCTGACAACTGAGTGATCAGTTCACAGACTTCTTTGAAATAGCTTCCTCCAGAGGTTGACAGCCAACAAGCTAGCAACATGAAGATGATGTTTCTGCTGGTATCCGCTGTGGCACTGCTGGTTAGCGTAGCTGTTCCCAGTCCTACTCATCACAAGCCTGAAGATAACCTAAACCGTATAATTGACCTGGCTAAACAATACAACGAAACTCTCACTCAGGTAAGAGCACAACTGTTTTCTTGCTTAAGTTGTTATTTTTGCAACAACTTATTGGTGCGCTATCTTGTTAAAACATTTCATGTCAGAGAAAAGGCTGTAATAAATTATCAAATCTTTCTTTTATGTGCTGCAGGAATTCTTTGTGGAAGATTTGTCTCACCTGGCTAGCGGCAAATGTGAGGTGAGAAAACTTTAGTGGTGATGTTTGGCAAAACTGACAGACAGTAGCACCACTACGCACATTCTGATTGGTACCAAACACAAATTGCATTGACCGTTTTGCACAATTTCACATGAATGTATGTGCCTGGTTTATTTTTTAAAAGCGAACGTATTCTGTTCCATACAGGATAAGTTCTTCTGCAAAGTGCACGACATCCTGCACAAACACGAACACTTCGGTAAAAGGAAGGCAGAGAAGGAGCTTGTGAGAAACTTGAAGATATTTATCGACGGCATCAGTGTAAGAATCCCCTTTGACGTCACATTTTGCAAAATGAGAAGGTCAAATCTGTGTTACGAAGGTTTAGAGCACCACACACTAACTTTAAACTTGGCAAAATAATGCAGCGGCAATGCAGAGTAGACACAGTTGAGGAACACTGATGAAAGGTAATGTACTGAACTAAATTGATTTCTTTCTTGTCTTTCAGACAAACTGTACAGAGGTACTAAAGGAGATGACACCTACAGGCATCCAAAAAACAATTCCCACACTCGTGAATTACCTCACCACTTGTATCCAGCAAAGAAACCTCAGTGGAAACAAATAAGCAGCAACCGAATGCCCAGCTGTCAGTGGATCACTTGAACCCTTGAGTGTTTTTATCCCGACAAGTATACATTCAAAAAGTTGGCACTGATAAAGACAAAGAGCAAATTACTGGGGGATGAGATTAGACAAATTGATTTCAGGTTATATTTTATTTTATGTTTTGGTTTGTTTGTTGTTTTACAGGTGAAATAAGTTGTTACTGAAATATTTTTTTCCTTTTGTTATTTTTTTATTTGGAAGCAACTATATGCGGTACAGTTACAATGACTGACTGATATTGAGTTATATCCAAGCAAAATTACTGAATATCTGCAGTCCCGTGGCACGACGCTCAGCCAGCACAGTTCAAGAAAACACACCAGTGTTATTTAATCATTTAACAGATATCGTCTCATGAACGGTCTGGGCTCAGGTCTGGGAAGTTATGACCCAGGTCTGAGCATTATCAAATACACCTGCATATTTATTGTTTTGTTTTTTTGTTTTGTTTTTTTGTCGTATTTAACATAAGTTAATAAGTTAAGGCTCTTTCCAATATTTGAATGACATATTTATTGTTATCATATTATACATCATTGAAATAAATCATATTGCCCATGAGTGGTGTGTGTATGGAAGTGCTTTGTGCTGTATGGCATGTTAGTCAGCATTTACAGAGATGGCTTCTATATTTTTTATTATTATTTTTATTAACTTCATTGATATCTGATGATTCTGCACTTTTGACAACTTTTCTCATTCAGCCACTCACCTTTGACCTCTTTACTATATATAAACACAGCCTTTAAATGTGCTGAATCACATTTAAACTGCCAATTATGCAGCTAAACTTTAGATTTACCTTTAATCACAAATTCTGTTTCATTTTTGTGTGTACTAATAATTGACTTATTTTTATATTTGCTCACTTTTCATTTCTTTTTCTAATAACGACATATGTGTAGCATTTACCTCATATTGACCTTGTATAATTAGTTGCATTTGGTACTTTGCAATTTAACCAGATATTTGTTGATTTCAAGATGGATTAAGCCAACATGTTTGCAATCAGTTTATAAAAAGCATTGCAGAATTCAAAAATTAAAAAAAATAAAAATAAAAAACGAACAAGGCCAAATGACTTGAAATTTGCACAAGCTGCAAATCCATCTTCATCTTCATTTCTTTTCAATAGTATATGCCAATAGTCCAACTACTTCAGAGGATAATGGCACAATCACGCAGGGCTACTTCTGTTTTACTATCCATTTTAGTCATAGCAGGGTAAACACACAGGTGTAATTGATAAAATTAATTATGGTCCCATTCTATTTGGTGTCACGGCCTTTCCAGTGAGCCAGCATACACGATACCGAGACCCTGACCTACCTGCATGGAACAGGGCCATGATTAATGTCATTAATTACACCTGTGTTTACCTTGCAATGACATGGAAAAATAGCAGTGGCACATTTGAACACATTCAGTATTAGTAATAAGACGGCAGCAGGGATGGCGCTTCTCTATGGACATGGTCGAGCGTGTCATCCTCAGCGGCCTTGCTGCAGGATATACTAAACTTTTCCTCCCTTCAGCGAGCCTGAGCAGATAGAGCCTGCTGGATGGAACAGCACCACGCTGCCATTGCAACGCAAGTTGTGTAAGTTTCTGCCGTACTAATATACTACTATAACATGCTTTTGGTGCCATCAAATGGTGTTGTGCTTACCAGGTTAATGAGAAGAGTCCATATGAATGGTATTCATGGTATTCATGACCTCATAAGTGGGAAGTTTCTGAATGCTCCCAGTTGTGACAAATTTGTTGATGCCAGAAATGGTGGAGGCCATGGGAGGCCATTTTTCGCTGCATAGTTAATATAGTATTGTAAATTTAGTCATATATTGTTTTTCTTCGTAATTTTACATCTGAGGAAAATGTTGATATTCCCAATGGCCTCAGCTTTTTTCTGTCATTATGTCTTCTGTATTATGTTACCCACTTGCTAGCTTGCTAAATTGTTAGCCTCTGTGCTTCTAGACGCAGACAGTAACGTTAATATTACCGCTGCTTACTTAACCACTTTCCATATTGTAAACAAGAGCTCACCAGTTTCATTTGAAGGCAGCAGGGTAAACCCACAGGTGTAACTGCTAAAAGTAATAATGGTCACATTCTGTTTAGTGTCACAGTCATTCCAGTGAGCCCGCATTTACAATACCAGGGCCCTGACCTAGCTAAATGGAACAGGGCCCCAATAATGTCATTAATTACACCTGTGTTTACATGGCAAGATGGCTACTGTGGAAAGTGTCTATTTGGATACTGTTCAATAATCAATACACTATGAATTAAAGAAGTGACCCATGCCTGCAGGTTGGTGGGGCTTGTCTGTGGACTGAGTCGAGCATGTCATCCTCAGCGGGCCTCGGGCTGAACTATACTGAACTTTTCCTCCCTTCCCTGGACTCGACAAGCACTGGTCCATAGCCTACTGGATGGAACAGCACTACTCTGCCATTGCAACTCAAACTGAGTAAGTTTTTGCCATGCTACTTTATAATTTTATCACCAAACAGACTTCTATAGCACCTGCAAAATACAGTACATCCGCTAATGAGATCCATGCAAACATAATAGGCTAGCGTTACATCCAATAAGTGTAGCTATTCCACTGGTGTTTCTGGCCACATGGAGCTGGACTTGCTTATATTTTTCCCCCCTGTGAGCCAGAGTTTATTTCATCTGTGTTTCTGACTGCAAGTAGCCGGATTTTGGTGTGTTTGTTTTCCGTGAATCAGACAAGTTGTAAAGCAGCAAAAACAGCCATGTTTTGCATGTTTTGTCTTATTTGTCACATTTTTTTCCTTGAGGTTTCAAACCCTTTGTATTTGAGGTCGTAAACCATGAATTCTCTGTTGCATATGAGATAATGTAAATAAGATTAAGGAGGTCTGGTGGACTGATAGGGCTTGTTCAGCTTCAGCTCCCTTTGTCTTTTTTGCTTTCTTTACAATAGGCCATGTCCTACCTGTGGCCAGGTAATGTTTCAGATTAAACCTTCTGTTGTTTTGTATCTGGGAATCCAAGCAAAATAAACTGAGGTTGCTATGTGGGCTCTTGAAAGCAACTGTGTGTACACAGTTCACCTATACACACCTACAGTGGGAGGAAAAGGGGGATCGGGGGGCCCCCTGGTGGGTTAATGCAGCTATTCATGGCAGCCAATGAAATCTGTGCTCACCTGTACAACATATCAGGAGGGATACGCAGCTCAATCACGTCACTTCATTGCAGTTTCATTGAACATTTTCACCGTAGGTGACCAGGATGATTTGGGTAAGCCATATATGGACACATTAGTGGGCCTAATTGTGATCTTTAAACTTTATAATTGTAGTCATTCATCTAAGTATGAAGATTTGCTTTATCTCCATGTAAACTGATGATAATGATGAGTGATGTCCACTTATTGGTGTTGACTCTTGTTTTGAGCTCCAGTGAAAAAGCTGACTTTTCGGGATGAAACGGCTCACTTTGTGATCCTGTGGTCTTGTCTTGTGGTGCCTGATTGGCAGCACCAACAGGAGAATACACAGAAATTTTAGCAAATTTCACTTGGGTACTACCCACATTATCAGCTGTGCTGCTCATTGTTTTCATTGTTTGTAATGTAAACCCCTTCAGTATTAAATGTTCAGGGAAAGTACTGGGGTAACATAGTTTAAAGAGTGAAAGAAACACCCAGGGTGGGTGGGAGGGTTAGGTGGATGGGTCCAGCTAACACAAGGCTTTCATCCAGGAGACTGCCGTTTGCATCCCGTGTGTTAAGTTTCAATCAGCTGTTCCTTTGTGTCCTGTGTTCACAACATTTAGTGTCACTTTCACTGTACAAACAGTAATTTTAAGCCCAACCATGTTGTTTTTCCTAAACCTAAGTGGTTTTGTTCCCTAATCCTAAACGTAAGCTTAAGTATTTTTATGTAATTCATAACCTTATGCATGTTTACTGCAACCAAAAAGTGACACTGAGGGTTCTGACAGATTATATGAACTTTTACCTCATTTTCAAACTTTGCTGAATTCATAATTTATCATGCCATGATGATTATAAATAAGCAACAAAGAAATAAAAACAAGAAAACCTCCTCTGATACTTGAAACGGTGATCATTTAGTTTTCAACAGGACCAGGGGGGACCGTGCAGACAATTACAGTATTATTAGGTGTGTGCAGAAATACCAACGCAGAAACGTTTAGAAGTTCAAACGATTGCTCAAATATTAATGACTGTGTAAATCATTCAGTCCCGAAAGAACTTGTGGAGAACCCTGTTTTCGTGGAGTGCACTCAACCCATCGCTGCGCCCCAGAAATACAGTGTAGGTGCTCTCCGCCTGGCTGTGGTGAGCCGGTTGCCTGACTGACTATGGAGCTCTCTGGGAGAAACATTTTTCACCACTCTTTCCCCCCTTGCCTTGGACAATGTACCCGTCACTCAGTGACTTGATGCAATGTGAGAGCTATGGGGAGGCTTGGTCCTGGTGGTGGATGGGTCTCTGTGTGGCGCTCAGCTGTGTGTATGTGCGCTACTGAACCGTGGCTCCCTCATTACTAAATAAAGAGAATCACTCTTCTTTTCAACAGCGCTTTTTATAGAAACGTTGGAGTATTCTCAATACTTTCCCTCCCATGCTTTTCTTGAAGGACTTCAGAGGACAAATAAACTCCCAGTTTAACATATATGATGAGAAGATAAACCTCTACATGCCCACCACACTACATGGTCGTTTTCTGGTAGCAGACCAGAGACTGATTAACAGTGATGGAGGAATATTCTTAGCTTAAAGGAACAGTGTGCAACATTTAGGTGGATCCATTGGCAGAAATTGAATAAAATAAGTATGTTTTCTATATAATCACCTGAAAATAAAAATCCTTGTGTTTTTGTTACCTTTGAATGAGCCGCTTAATAAAGTAGGTCTTTATGTCTACATGTGGAGGGGGTCCTCTTCACTGAGCCTACAGTAGCCCAGAATGAATAAACCGGCTCGAGAGAGGGACATTTGCATTTTCACGTTTTCGCATCAGCCACTATAGATCTCGTACACACATGACACACAACTAGTTGCCGCCAAATCCTACACACTGCACCTTTAAGTAAAACTACAGTGCAGTGATATAAAATGCATCATAACAAGTCCAGCATTCATAATCTTAAAAAAGTAAAAGTACAGAAGTATTATCAGCAAAAACTATCATTTTCTAACAACTAAAACTATTATACTATTATATACATTAAAGAAATATTCATTTCGTATTCATATTTAACACAATATATCCCACTTCTCAGTATTTTGTATTCACTTTTCTGCACTGTAGTTATATGCTAGATAGATAGATGGATAACCAGTAAACAGTGCAGGGATATAATTAGTGCAAAACTGTGGCTGTTGTTAGATATGATTATGGACATCCCGAGTGTAAACATAGCAAAATACATATGTGTGTGTGTGTGTGTGTGTATGTGTGTATAATTTCATCATTATTACTTATACAGTAACATGTAAGCAGAATTATGTTGTAGCAGGTAACAACTGTTGAAATGAAAGTACTACTACTGCTACAGATTTTACAAAGCTATCTAAGGCTGTCACAATATAAGATTTTCACTACATGATGATCATGGCCAAAATAATTAATTATGATTGATGATAACAATATTATTGCAATATCTATAGAACATTTGAATAATTTTCTGCCAGTAGATCCCTCTACATGTTAAATGCTGGTTCTTTAAGTAATTTAAAGTCATCTGTGTTGCCATCGGTATCCCGTGGCCTCATTAAAAGATAGATTTGTTACCTCCACCAAGGCCAAGGGCATTTGTTCTCAGGCACCTTGCTGGAGGTCTGCGCTCCACATGTGCCATTCTAGTTTAGACTTGTTATCATGGCTATGAATCCAAACCCCATGTGGGAATGTCTGAAAGTATGCAAATAAGTCTGAATCACCCCAAGGCAATATAACCTGACCATATCACACTATCTTTGTTCTTCTACCTGATCTGATGGGATCCAGCAGGTCTTATGCTGTCAACTGAAGGATCCTCAGTGCGTCACATGTCTCAGTTCTAATCTTTGCTCACTGACCAGCATCATGTAGACATGAATCTCTTTTGGTCAAGCTGATGATCATTATTTGTATTTAGAGTGGCTTGATAAATATCGATATGTTTCGTTCTTCCTCTTGATCTCTACATGCACATCAGACATATGCGCTGAGCAGCGGCTGCCTCTGCTGCCACTTTATTGTGTTCCTGGTCGGTTAGCCTCGGGGCTGTCTTCAGGGCCTGGGGCCAGTGGGAGCAGACGGGGGGAAGGGCGGGTGGCTGCATCTGCTAGGGGACCTCCTTCAGGGGCCCCACTGTGGCCTGGCTTGGTTTTCATGTCTGTCTTCAAAAGCACAGCCCCGTGGAGAGAGAGAGAGAGAGAGAGAGGCGAGGGGGGGCAAAGCAGTTCATCAACAGTGGCGCTACCATTGTTTTTTCCCCATGTGCCCTCTGTAGTCTGCACACAGGTCTGAAGTGGCGGAGCATGTCAGCACCGAGCTGCTTTGCACTTCCTTGTTTACATGTTTTTCACCCTCAAGGCTATCAGAAATTCAGAATGTACACACTTATTAAAAGATATGATTGCATCCGATAGTATGATTTTCTTAAAGCATTTTACATGACATTTTCTGGCAAACTCTGATGTTTATACTTTATAAGCAGCAGGATTATTATTCATAAAGTATTAATTCCTCATCTTGGTCTAATATTGCCACAGAGAAAACACACTTGGGTAGATTTTTTTCAACCTTTATTAGATAGAAGAATCACTGCCCTCGTGATGAGATTACAATAAAACAGAATAAATTCACAAAAAAACGAATTACATGAAGCAGTCAGCAGTTCAGCCATCAACAGTTATGTTCAAGAGCAGAGTGGTTTGTAATCATGGATTTAACATCGCTTATAGGTAATATTGTCTTTAATTTGAATGTGTTTTGTCAGTTGTTTCAGGTTTTTGCGGCACAAACACTAAAAGCAGTTAGTGTTTGCACACGGGACTTCAAGCTTTACCAATTTAATAAGAACATGATGTGTGAAGTTGATGATTATGAGGTGATGTCTCTGCATATTTTTTTACAAGTTGCCATATTGGTAAACAAAATACAGAGTTTACTGTATGTTTCCACAATCTGCTGTACTTTTAATATTCTGTTGAATACCTAGCAAGATGTAAATCTTCTGTAACACACATTTTATAGGTTCCTCCCACTGAATATTGTTGTAGGTTTAGTTACACAGAATATTTTTTATGTTTTTAAAATATGCAGCAATATACCAAGGCTACATCTACATGTTTGTAAATGAAACTAAAAGCAGCTCTCAGCATATTGTTTATTTTAAAAATGCAGTTCCATCTCTTTTGTACATGTTTGCAGCCAAATGTAAAGCTGCAATATGTGGGATTTATATTCAGTTTCTCTTGTGTAAGATGCACATAAAACAGTTTGAGTGAAGAGCTAATTAACAAGCTGTGGAAATGGACGTGACTTTGGATTGGATGATGTGTCTCCTGGTCAGGAAGGCGCATCCTCCTCGTACCTCCTCTCCTCTTATTGGCTGTGGGTCCTCTGGGTGCCCCTGCTGTCACAGAAGTTTAGTGTCAGAGTTTTCGGGCCGGCAGAGACGCACTCACCTTGACATGATCAACATGGAAATGAAGAGAGCTAAATCCAGACAGTCAGGACGACAGACATGTCGACTCTTAGGGATTCAGTCTTTTTCTTTCTTGCTTGCTTCTCTTCTCTCTATCCCTTTCGCCATTTACATGTCATTTCTTTCTGGTGTCCCTTTTTTATCTATCTTGCTCCTTCCATCCATCTTTTCTGTCTTCCTTCCTACTGTATTTCATCCCTTCCTATGTTATTTCTTCATACCTCCCTATCTCTATTGTGTGTCCCTTCTTTTATTGTTTTCTTTTTCTTTCCTGGCTATGATCACCCTCCTTCCCTCTTCTGTTCTTCAACTCATGCCTCCCTCTAACAATTCACTCACCTTCCCTTCATCCCCACTTCCTCCATCTCTGCTTTGCTACAGCCACATTTTCTTGGAGAGGATTATTATGTTCAGCAGACTGCATGGTGATTATATGTTCATATACTCTAATCTAAGTTTGTGTGCAGACCTGCACCCGACCAGCTAAGTGCTTTGTAGAAAAAAAATCACGCCACAGTGAGTTATTTCTGGCTGGGTTAATCTTATTTCTCTGGGCTCTTTGATAATGGAGAGGACTTGAATAATGAATGGGGTGTATAATACTGTTCTTCAGGCCCGCTGAATGAATTAAGCAAGTACCTATGAGTGAGTTTCTGTGAGAGGGTCTCTAATATAGTGACCTGCGTCCCTCCATTGTCCCTTCAATCCCATGCTTTTATTTTGTATTTTTGGAAGTGGAACAGAAATATACACTTCAACAGTGAAGAAAAGACAGGAGTAAAATGCTGAAATATATCACACAATTGTCTCTTATTCCTTATCATGGTTAGAAGAAGTCTCTCTCTGTGCTCACATCTTGGTGTGTGTGTGTGTGTGTGTTTGTGTGTGTTTGTGTGTGTTTTGTGTGTGTGTGTGTGTGTGTGTGTGTGTGTGTGTGTGTGTGTGTGTGCACGTGCACATCTCAACAGTCTCTGCATAATGCATGGTGTCTTAGTTAGCAGACAGCTTGACCTCACACACAGACCATGAGACTGTAAATGTTTCTCCATCACAGAAATTCACCAGTCTGTCTGCAGAGCCGATGCTCACTGCAATTCCAGATTAATGACCTTGTGTGATGTTGACTTTTGATATTTCATTTAACTCATAAATCATTGATGCTTTATTGGATAAAATATAAGTAACGACACAGGCATAACATCAGAGTCACTTATGCGCACATAGCTCGGCATACAGAGAGGAAAAGTCTCAAAATGATTATGATTATTGAAAGTACTCGTACTTAGTTGTGGCACTATTTTCATTGTTTAATTTTCATTCCATGATATGTTGCTGATGTAGTCAGTTAATTGATTTAGGCTGTGAAATCACACAGACTCACATATACCAAAGTGATGTCTTAAACAGTCCAAAATATTCCATCTACAATGATATAACAGATTAAAGCAAGAAACTCTCACATTTGAGAAAAATTACTTATCAGAATTGTTATTGATTCTTTTCAATGGATTTATTGATTAAAGGTGCTAAATGTGATATCCAGCAGCAAACATTATACTATTTACTTTGTAAAGATATAGAGAAGTAATGTCTACCTGAGCAGAGAATGACGTCCCTCTCACTATGTGAGTGTTATAGTCTGAACTTTTCTGTGCTTTGTTGACATAGCCGGGCCAGCTGTGCTTGCCTTTTAGTGGATGTGAGCGTGCCCCACTGGCTCGCACTGCACTGCTCTCATACTGCACGGCGGTTACAGCTGATAACCCCGTCCAGACCGACAGCACCGTCACAGAAGAGTAGCACCCACTCTCCCGTTTCCCCTCAGATAAACACTGTTATCTCTGTCAGCACTTTTGCCATTGTTTGCACTGTTTAGTGTTGTTAGCACTGTTAGCTGCGAGCTGCTGCTCTCCGTCTCCATGTTGAGAGCCGTTGAGAGGCAATAAAAATATTCCCAATCCCATATTTAGCACCTTTAATTGACTAAATGGTTCACCAATGTGTGAGACCTTCAATCTGCCCTATTTGCTTTTTGCATCATATCTATATTATTCATAATATAGATATTAGTATTCAGATCCCGGTAATACAAAAACATATCAAAAAATACTCCAAATAAAAGTCCTGCATTCAAAGCTGTACTTAAGAAAAAGTGTTTTACTGAAGTATTGTCAGCAGTATTTACTCTAGTGAATATAAAAGTAAAAGTACAGTCCTCGCAAGCAAAATGACCTGTCAAAGTTCTATTATATTATTGGCTAATCGTTACTAAATGTGTGCAGGATTTTAATGCTGCAGCTGGCCTATGTGGAGCTTTTTTACTGTTTGATAGTATAATTTGCAGTATAACAATAATTTAGGTGCTTATTGTGGATTTTAAGATCTGCAAAGTGAGGAGTAAAAAAGCAGCCCCCCTTAAATTTTGTACAGAAAAAATGTAAAGTAGCATAAAATTCAAATAACTGTGAATGTAGTTATTTTCCACCATTGATATATACTGTAGGTAGTCACAATACGCATTCTTGCTATTGACTGAGTAGGAACACAGTTCGCTCACACACCAAAGTGTAGAGAAGGTAGAAGGGAACAGGAGCTACAGCTGGACAGCACCTCCTGCTACACCTTTAAAAAGACATCCATCACCCTGGCCTCAAGTTTCCAGAGAGTAACACTATCTCACCGTGTGTGTGCTTGTGCTGCACACAGGTATGCCTGTAGACTTGAGCAGTAGTTTGGTCCCGAGCTGGTTTGTCTTCTGATGATAATAGGAGGTGACTAATAGAGAGCACAGAGGTAGCTGTCTCCCTTCGCTCTGGTCACATTCTCATTTGTTGCTACTGGCATCGGATGAATTATTGAGTTTGGGGTGTCTTGGCTCCCACCCCTCCCCTCTTTGCATTCCCTCACTCTGCTCCCAATGATGACAGCCACCATGCATGTGAGTGTGTGTGTGTTAACGTGAGTGTGTATGTGCATGCATTCTGCAGCATTTTAACACAGCTTTCATCCTCATTCTGTCAAAAAAGGTCTTCCCTGCATGAAAACACCTCAAGCAAACACATTGTCTCTATCTCTCTCACCCCTCCTCTCTTTCTGTCTCTGTCCCTTTTTTCTTATTGTTTGTCTGTCATGATCCTCACTCTGTCTCAAATACCAGTCTGAACTCTGCTCTTTAATTCTGTTTATTCGCAGTTGTAAATCAGCTTGCATAAGGTTTGATTCAAAACAAGTTTTCATATTAATGCACAATTTGGAGCCAACACACCTCCATTATTGCATGAGAAAATGTAATATACCTTTCAGCTGCTGCTGAATAATTCACGTGCCCTCAGTCTCCACATGCCGCTAACGCTTACAAGCCTTCAGCTCAACTTACCACGTAGCGCGCACGTTATGATATCAATACGGGTATTATAAAGATCAATTATTCACACGGCGAAGCTCCTTTTTTAACCTTTACATTTACGTCAGAAACATATAAAGATATGAGGCCTGAGGCATATAATCCCTATCATTTTTACAGGGTTTCATTATATTTTTAATGACGACATATCAGCTGAAATGCGTAAAATAAGTGTGATACCGTTTAGAAAGAGGCAAATTAATGACAATAACTAACAGTAGCTTTTGATACTGCCCTTTCTTTAAAAAAATATTTAACACCAGAAATTAATCAACTCATCATCAAAGAGAATATTAATAAGAGCCACAAACGTTTCCGCGTAATTACGAAGTATTGATCCCTTGGCTGAAATAATCCGCCGACAGTCTCACTGGGAAAATCATACATCCGCAGGTCATGTTGGATTCCGGTGGACGATTTTTATTAAAAGCCCCATTTTATTATGATGATTATTATTATTATTAGAATGGTTTGGTTAATATTAAGAGAAAGTGGTCATTGCTGTGAGCAGAGAGGCATAGAATAAATCGGGAATTATGCGTAAAATTACATTTTAGCAAAGTGAACAGAGAGTGCATTAACGAAAATACATGAAAAATACATTAAATACAGTGCAGACTTGCATGCACTTTTAACCCCAATAATAATAATGATAATGATAATAACAGTAATAATAATAATAATATGTTTGGTTTATGCTAATTGATATGAGATAATAAAACAAAGTGTGAAAGCATGCCCTTTCCTCATAAGTAAAAAACATAAAATAAAAAATAAGTAGAATAAAGGGGAAATACTTACTTAGTCAAACCAGTAAAAAATAATCTACTTAAATTTCCCTCTTTCTTCGGTCAACCTGTTGTGTATCCAGCTCGTCTCTCCCTAGAGTTCCCAGCCAGACTTCTACTCCCAAGTCCTCCACATTACTTCGTTTTATACCAATATATAATTAATATTGCATCGTCATTACTTAATAATTTCAAACCCCATGCGCGACATAACCTGGTGACATGAGGGTATCCATAATTAAAAGCGCACTAATCAGAGGAGGAAGTAGGAGAAGAAGAGGGGCCATTAGCAGCGTGTTCTGCGCTCCGCGGTGTGAAAATTACTGTGAAAATGGAGGCCCTTTATTTTTCTGTGGCGCTTATATCATGTACGACAATACATATTTAATCCCAGCAGAGGTTTGGGGAGTTATAAATAAAACAGTTGGGTGAGTTTTCCATAAAACAAACAGATTGTATCGCCCACTGGTGCGGCTCAGGATGTTTGGATAGGAAAGTTAGACAGATCACAACCTGCATTTTTAAAAATCTATCAAACAATGGATAGGCCTCAGGATTAAAATAATACGACATATAAAGCACAAAAAATAAAGTCGTCGCCTCAGATTTTTTTTTTTTTTTTTAGAAAATGATCAATAATTTATTAAGTTTAAACGTCACACATTTTTTTCAAGTGAAATCAAAAGTGAAAGAAAAATAAATACTTAAATTAGGTGATACTGTATATATCTGAACTACATAATAAATATATAGCTCACCTGTAATGCTCCAAAACATGTTCACATCAAAATACTAAAATATAGCAGCAGCCAACACGGATGTGCCTCATATATGACGGTGTCATTTCCATTTCTAAATAATTCAAGATTAAACAGACTCAGTGTGTCATACGTTGTGAAATTACATTACTGTAATTATTAATATTTGTGCGTAAAAGACCATCAAACAGTTCACGAAGAGAGCAGATTCGTTTGCAAAAAAAAAAACAAAATCGTGGTTTCAAAATGTGACTTTTTGAACCCCTCATCTTAAACCAGTCTGAATTGATAGATTTAAAAAACACTGATGGTGTTTTCTGCTCATGTGAGGCAGTGATGTGGAGAATAAACGCGACCAACATTACAAAAAAATCCATTATCCTTTCACGAAAACAATTTCTTTCTCTTTTGAAGTCTTCATACAGCATCAGTTTAACACTGCAGACAAATAAACGCCATTTCATGGTTTTAAAAAAGTGAGCTAATATCCCTGAATGTGACAAACTGTCAGGGTGGATTTGCGGAAAGTTCATATTTAGTGTGTGCAAGATACATGAACAACAACATCAAAACCATCCTCCTGTAACAATCGTTTATGAGTCCATTGTTAATAAAATAGAAAAAAGTGCAACAACTAAGAGTGAGTGACACGAAATGAGAACTTGAAGTCTTTTTGGAGATAATCCCAGATGAGAGGTGATGAGCTTGTTGATAAATCCCTGTTAGTTAGGCTACTTAGGCTATTATTAATCACTCGATCAAAAATGTAGTAGGCTATTTTATTCATGATGTGTGAAACTCAGTGCACCGCAGAGTATTTCATTCGTTTCTGTTTTTGCCGCTGGTTGCAAAACCACACTCGAACCACATTCTTTTTCAGGTCCAGTTTTTCGGCGATGGCTGCAATTTTTTCCGAGGAGGGCCGAGGCTGGATGGCAAAGTACGCCTCCAAAGAGCGCTTCTCCGGCGCGGCGATGGACGTGCGCTTTCTTTTCCTCTCGTTCCCGTTGAAAAGGTCCGGCTTACTGCTTTTCTCTCGGTACGCAGCCTCTGCTTCCTCCAGCCAGGCCTGGAGAACCGGCTTGAGCGCGATCATGTTGTTGTGGGACAAGGTGAGGGACTCGAACCTGCAGATGGTGCTCTGGCTCAAGGAGCCCACTCCGGGGATCTTGAGGTTGGCCAGCGCCGACCCGACGTCCGCCTGGGTCACTCCGAGTTTGATCCTCCTCTGCTTGAACCGCTCGGCAAAGGCTTCCAGCTCCCGTGGATCCGACTCCACGTCGTTGACGCACGCCATGCCGCCGTGCACGGACAGGGAGTGAGGATGGGCCATGTTGGCCATCGCCTGATGCAGCTGCCCCATGGTCTGCAAGTGGTGGTGAGGATGCTGGTGGTGGTGCGCCGACGTGGTCATCCCGGGAGGCTCCGGAGCACCCATCCCGGTCACGGCCAGGCTGGTGGAGAGGTGGTCCAGGAGGTCCCCGGCCTCCAGGGTCTGTCCGAGGTGGTGGTGGTGATGGTGGTGGGAGGCGATGGTGGAGGGGACGTGGGAGATGGGCACGGTGGTGGAGGAAGAAGAGGAGGCTGAGGTACAGGGGACACTGCTCATGGTATGGTAAGTCACGTCTGGTTTGAACGGGTGACTCTTGCCGTGAGAGACAATGCTGTCAGCAGCCGCCAGAGCCTCTGCCCGTGCCAGCAGGCTCTCATCAAAGCCTCCGAATATATTGCCCTGCAGCTGCAAGCAAGAGTGCGCATACTGGAGTCAGTGGGGAATTCTGTCAGGCAGCTCTCAGGATCTAAAAAACATTTTCCAAAGGCAAGCAGCGCCGAGGAGAGGAGAGAACCCTCCTCAAAGCGCAGGTCATAAAAATTAATATGAAAGCAAGAGCACTGCTTGAAAAGACATGTGGATGAGAGAGGGAGGAGGAGGGAGAGGATGGGGGCACACAGACAGAGGAGAGAGAGCGAGAGAGAGAGTGAGAACGAGAGAGAGAGAAAGAGAGAGAGCAGATAGAACAAAGTCCTGTCAAATCAACTTTGCAGACATTTCCAGTGTGATATTTCCCCTCCTCTCCCCCAGCATACTCCACAGCCATTCTCCCCCGACCTGAACGTACCTGCGGGGCGGGCAGACAGACTCTGCGCATGCCCTCCGAGCCTGAGTGCAGGCCGGGATACTTGGGCTCGTGCAGAGCCGGGTGCATGGAGAAGTGCTGCTTGCTGTTCATGGTCATCATCCTCCTTCCTGCAAGCACCTCGCAAGCAGTGTGGCCCCTGACATGAAAGCCGGGGATCGGACAGCTGCAGAGCTCCTCTGCTCTCCTTCACCAGACTGAGCTGTTAACATCGGCAGCGCCTCCCGGCATCCCTCTTCCTCCCCCTCCTCTTCTTTCAGCCTCCCTCCTCCTCCTTCCCTCCCACCTGCTCAGCTTACAAGTTGCAAAATGTTGGCCTCTGTGCGCAAGCGTCAAATAAACCCCAACTAAAATCATTAATAATATTCTAATAAAGCGTTGTTCACCGATGAGATTGTTATTGTGGCATGATTTTTATAGATAATAGCGTGACACAAATAAAACCACGGATTCATCCGATATAGTGGTCAGAGTATTTCAGCACCACGGACAGCGCAGCACCGCTGAGGCTAGTGCGGGATGCTCCGGCGCTCTCCATGGTGCTGACTGATAGATTCAATGACATGTAAAACGCATAACAGTGTACGGTTATTGCTGGATAGTTTTAGTGCTACATGCTTCAAAATGTGTCTAAGGCCTGCGCATTGCTGACCAGTTGACCCGAGGGCCTTGGCCTGCTCTCCGTCCTTCTCATGTGGCTGCCTCGTTCAAACTCCCGCAGCCGGGGTGGACGGGCCGAAAGAGGAGCCAGGCGGGCGGAGGCAGACCGATGACACAGCGGGTCCATCCGATCCCGCTAACCGCCTCTCTGGTTCCCCAGACTCTGAATTATTTAGCTTCGCGGTGGCAGGCATCCATTACGACACTGGCATGTTCTTATTCATTACACAGATTAAAACAGCCGATGTCTTTTCTCACCATACAAACCTGTTGCAGGCTGGGAAGCCAAACTTTAGGAGCTGTGTAGCCTGCATGGCTATGCGCAGTGGTGGAATGTAACTACATTTACTCCACTACTGTACTTAAGTTTGAGGCACTTGTACTTTACTTGAGTGTTTACATTTTATGCTTTATACTTCCTACTGCACCACATATTGGAAACCAATATTGTATTTTTTAGTCCACTACATTTATCTGTTTGATTTACAGATTCAGATTATTAAAGTGGAGATAGTCAGAATATTTTTGGCATCATTGGGCAAAAATCCTATAATAACCTTTCAGCATATTGTAATTCACGTGTTTGAAGAGAAAATTAGACTTCTGCACCTCCTCATGGCTCTGTTTTCAGGCTGTAAATAATCTATCCTGTGAGGAAAGACTGATCAGTCACAGGTCATTTCAGAACAAGAGCGTTCCTATTGGCTGGTGGGCGGTGCTTGGTATTTCTTCAACTGATCTCAACATGGCTGCAGGATTACAAACTTTCTCATTTTACAGCTAAACAGTAACTACAGGATGTTTCTGAAAACATTAGAGGCAGAAATAGTCATTACAATAACAGAATATTGATTCATATTTGATCAGCGCTGCCTAGTTTGACTGTTTGATCAGAGTTTGTGAGTGATTGACAGCTGCTCCGGTAGGCTTCAGCTCGGCTCTGACTGGTTCTTTAGCTTTGGTCTCTGAAATCAGAGCACCGAAGGACACAGAGGCACATGATTTTACCTGTCTCATTCACTACTGTAAGAATATAGTGACCATTTTATTAGAATAATTTATTTGAAATCATATTCGCTCCAGTTCTATCCACTGCAGCTTTAATACATAATTAACTAATAATTATGATGTGTTATTATAGGTTCAGCTACCCTGCAGTATATAAAGTAGTTGAAATTCCCTCCACCTTTACCAGCTATATCATTAGTGATGAACACAATGCATGAATAATTACAATTACAATCCAGTAATATAGCACTTAAGATTCTGAAATGGGACATTCTGCATAATTACTACTTTTAATAACTTTTTAATAATCAAGTACATTTTGATGCTAAAACTTTTGTATTTTTATCAAAGTAAAATGTTGAGTATTTTTACACTGTAGTATACTGTTAAGAAATGAGTATATATATGGAGAGAGAGAGAGAGAGAGAGAGAGATACTGTATATTCCATTACAAGTAAAAGTCCTGAATTCAGAATGTTATTTAGATAAAAGTACAGAAGTATTATCAGCAAATTGTACTTTAGTATCAAAAGTAAAAGTACTTATTATGGAGACCTGCTCCCTTTAAAGAGTTATATTCTTATTAAATAATATATTTCTCTGTTTTTATCACTAACATGCATTTTAATGTTGTACTTCTTCAATTTGGAGTAAATGTAGTTACTTTATGGCGGATTAGTAGTACATTACTGCATCATATCACAAAAGCAAATACTTTTTTTATGTAAAAAAGAATAGTAACTAAAGTGTCATATAAATGTAGTGGAGTACAAAGTACAGTTCCCTCTGAGATGTAGTGGAGTAGAAATAGAAATGGAAATACTCAAAGTACAAGTACCTCAAAATTGTTGAGTACAGTACTTGAGTAAATGTACATTGTAACATTCCACCACTGTCTATTTTTAGAATTTATAAATAATGTAAAAAAAAAAAAAAAAAAAGTGAGAGAAAGCAAATGTACGCGTCCTAAAAAAGTCAACATGTGAGAGGCTGTGAGAAAGTTGTGCATTTGGATCCTAAAGACCTAAAACCCTGAAGTCCCTTTTCTCACCCTCACATCACCCTTCCCCTTTAACAGCTGCTGTATAGCTGAGACCGTTCATAATTTAGTGGCCAGTGTTTACAGCTCTGTCATCTCTGTGCTTTTTTTCATATTCTGAAGCTTGAATATGGCATGTTTTATGAAGAGCGCTGTCATATTGTGGCCAGATGTGACAGCGACTCTTTTCTTCTCAGCCCCCATCTGGCCTGCATAGTAAACTCCACCAGATGACCTAACTACTGTCACAGCATGCATTCCTTCACCCACTCTGTGGGGACAAGCTTCTGTATAGACTACTACAAACATCAGTTACCTACAGTTAATATTTTCTATTTTTTGTGATAATTAAAATTTTTCTTTTTTTAACATTAATTAGCCATAAAGATGTAGACATACAATCCGCAATACAGCAGTGAAAACACGTAATTGAAAGGTAACCAAATCAAACATTATGTATAAAGAATGGGTCTGTAAGATTAACAAAATATGACCATTAAATACAAAAATATTCTGATATCTACACCCCCACACTACACACACCTCTCAAAGGGAAATATTGTACTTTTTACTCTACTACATTTATATGACACTTTAGTTACTATTACTTTTTACAAAAAACATATGCTTTTGCATAATATTCTACAAGAATAGCATTAATAAATACTTTTTTTGCTACACTAAATACATTTTGTTGATAATACTTCTGTACTTCAATCTGAACATATAAACGTGAGTAGGTCCCAGTCACCAGGCCTCGGTGGGATCTGCCCGGGACAGTGTGCCGCTAAGGCCCCAATCTGAAATCCCTTCCCCCCGGGAACAGCTGCAGCTCCGGCATTAAACTAAACAAAACTCTGAGTGTTTTCACTTGGCTTCATAAAGTAAGAAACGCTTGTGCATTATTCATTGATATTTCATTATGTCATAGTCGCTGTAATTAAACATTGTCAGAGGTCCAAGTCTGTATTGTGGCTTGGTGGGATTTGTTTGTGGTTGTGGGTGTCAAAGTGAGCTTACGTGAAGTAGCAGTAAGCAGTATAATTTTAACATCGTTAGGCAGAATTTCTATATTGACCTTTCAGCGTATTGTAATTCAAATGTACTGAGAGAAAACCAAACTCATTTTACAGCTAAACAGTAACTACAAGATGTTTCTGAAAATATTAGAGGTGAGAAATAGTCATTACAACAACAGAATATTGCTTCATATTTGATCAGCGCTGCATAGTTTGACTGTTTTATCAGACTTTGAGTGACTGACAGCTGCTCAGAGACGGCAGGTTCCAGCTTGGCTCTGATTGGTTGTTTTCCTCCGGTCTGTGAAATCTTGCAGATGCCATTAGGGGCACCAGAGGACACAGAGGTACTGTTGTTTTCAGACTAGCTGTTTTATGCACTACTGTCAGGAAATAGGGACCTATTAATGTAAAAGAAAATTATTATATATATTGACTATTCATTTATATTTATCCTGTGACATATGCTTTATATTTGTGCCCAAATATAGCTCTGAAAGCTGCAGCAATAATTGTGTTTTTGAGGAATATTTAGAGCCCTGGATTGATTGTTGGGATACATTTTATTGGATCATGGCCATGTTTCTGATTGGCTGGCAAAAGTCTATTAAAATTACTAAGAAATATCAAATTAACACTGTTCAGGTCACCATCAACTTCCTAACTCAGAGCACAACTGGTCCAATAACGTCACAGCTGGTACCTGTTTGCAACTGGTGAACCCGACCCAGCCGTGGTTTTAGCAAACACCAAAGTAAATAAAAATAAACAACAATAAATGAGTACAGCTTCATTTTGTATGTGGTAAGTAGCCATGATATTAGCACAATAATCCACTCTGTGTCCTATTATGTGAAATAATGAATGAGGCAGAGGGCATTATTTTTATATAAAAGAACATCTTGTCGTGGTGGCTTCTGCCTGGTTGGTTGTGCTGGTTTGTCATTTATTGATATTTCTATTTCTATTATATCATGCAAAATAAAGGAGACCACACAAAAGTTTATGGTAATATTTTCTGGAATGCTTTTGCTTGTATTTTTTTTCCCCTCGCCAATTTTGACTTATTTTTTGGTCAATTTTTTTTCCTCTTTCTTTGTCTCAAAATGTTTTTTTTTTTTCTTCTCCCACATCCAATTCAGATTCTTTTTTAAATTCTTTTTTCATTCTTCTTTTTTGATCGTCTTCCAAGCACCCATTCCTCCATCTTTATTGGCAAAAGCAAACATGCTAGTAAATTAGAAATCCATTTTTTACAAACTAAATACATGAAGAAAATACATCCACATCCTGCAAATATAAACAGTAACAAATCCAAAACTATTATCCAATAGACATTTACATTGTTTTTACACCATTGTGATAGTAGCATACAGAAGATAGTACAAAAAAGTGGGAGAGAGACCTACACAAGCCAGAACCCTGCCAGTATAGGTTTGTCCTATACAACTGCCAGTGACTTCAACAATGTCACGTGAGCAAATCATAAAGTCAAGCGTCAAAGAGTCTTCCTTCGCACACCTGAACCTAACTGAACGCCACAGATCTCCAAGGTTTTAATGGGACACTGAGATCACTGGCAGGAGGCTCCAGAGTTATCAGTCAACAGTGAGATATGCAATCCAAACAAGAGCGCTACCGACATTGTAGGTGGGAAGAAATCGTGTAATGTGTTTCAGACAGTTGTGCAGTCCTTTAAATGTGGTGCTACTTATTGTTAGGGGGAAAAGGAGACTCGTTAATTCTCGGTTATGGACTGTATTTCCATGCAGGCTAAAATCTGCATGTTTGTGTAAAGTTGTGAGACATACAGTTAAATAATAAGACACCATCTCTCCTTTGTTTTAGTGCTTCAATCCGACCGGTTGCGTTATTGGATATGGTTATTTTAGTTGAGTTATGATCGGCAAACACCTCATTATGTTAACATAGTTATTTGTTTCAGGGAAGCACCAAACATAAAAACTTTCTAAACTGTCAAAATGTATTTTCTTGCACTGAGCACATTTTCATATAAACTTTAATGAATTTCATTCCTCCCACCTTGAGGACTCTAAAATACAGTATTTGCAAAGAAGACAAAACGCAAAATAAACCGTGAAAAGGTGCACATGTGCACTAGTAGACTGGGTCTTGTACGCTGTCTGGCAATGTCCAGATGCACAAATAATATTGTGAGGTGCATCACTCCCTCTGCTTTTCAACTGTTTCCACAGCTCAAAGGTTTTTTAAAAAAAGAAGAAATGTCCTGATTAGATTACAAATTAAGTGAAACAGACTGGTTTAACACAAATGAAAAATTCTTGTGAATAAACAGAGATGCTAAGCACTCTTGCCTGACCTTTTCTACCTGACTGAATCTGATCATTGTTTAAAATGACAGAAAAAGAAACGAAAATTAAAAACAAAAAGTACAACAGTAATTTCTCTTTCAAGCATTTACAAAATTTACAAAAGTAAATCACAAATCTTGTAAAAATTCAGCCGTCCGCTGATTGTGTAAGGCAAAGAAATTATATATTTATATATATTAAAATCAACTGTTCAGTATTACATTCAAACACCTGTCTATGGATCTCACATTTTTGAAATGGGTGATCTGATCCTTGTCCTGCCAGGCCCTTTGGGTGACCAGGAGACAGAATAAAACAAGTGAAAAATGTTACACACCCTTAGAAAACGTAGAACACCCGTGTGGGTGTTTTATATTTACACAGAGTGGCACCGGACATTTAGTGAGCAACAAAACACGAGCGGGGAAAATCTGATGATTCACTACAAGACTGAATCTGACGTGTGGGGACACGGCAATTTGTAAACATAGTTTTGATTCTTCTATTGTACTGCTATCCTCCTGTACCTGCACTGGCTCCAATATGGTTATGGTACAGTATCAGCACCTTTGGGTGCTGGGCAGGGGTGGCTCTGTTTGTTTAGAATCCGTAAACTAGCATGTACTCATGCCAGCACATTGAATCGCTTTCAAAAATATTTGGATCCCTTAACATTTTGGGCTTACACACACCAAAACAAACTGAGCAAAATGAAATGGAAAACCATACCATACTGTGCCAATAGAGGTACGGCACAGTGCATTTATGCAGTGGAAAAATAAATAAATATCTCTGTGGTAGCAACAGAGAACGATCCACTGGTGAAGGAATGGCTGTCCCTGAACCGAGGACACAATTTTTCAAAAAACTGGTGAGAAAAAGAGCTTAAATACAGTATGTATAAAAATACCTATTCACAGTAGACACAAATGTTGTGCATTACTGATATTAATCATCTGGTATGCACACTGAAACTTACATAGTTTTTTCTATCTATAAGAACAACTTAACATTTATCTTTCTCAGCAAAAGTGAGATGCTTTAAATAATTGTTCAGTCGAGGGATACAAAAACTGTCTGCCCTCTAAACTTCTTTTGCTGTACAGTAAAGTAAAGACGTTTTTTACTTTGATTAGTCTAAAATTTCTTCGAAATACTGGAAAGGAAAAAAAAGTGAGCTCCATTGTATTGATTTTACGTGGGGGGAAAAAGTAACGACCGCTTCTGCTGGAGAGCAGGTCGTGACGAATCACAATGCCTTCATCGTCTCCAGGATCGGCTCTCGTACTCGTCATCTTCATCGTCGTCCTCCTCCTCTTCCTCTTCCTCCTCACCAGGCAAATAAGAACTAGCTTCCTTCTGTTTGGGGGAAAAAAACACATCTATTGTTTAGCTTTGCATTGATGAGATTATGTGATTATTCTTTATATTGCATCATATTTGTTTTACACAGCGAGGTCAGATAGGAGCAGTACTCATTTAGAGCTGCAATGATTTATCATTTAGTTGTCAAGTAATAAATGAATCGCCAACTATTTTGATGATCAACTAATCAGTTTCAGTATTTTTTTTTAAAGGAAAAAAAATCAATCAATTCTGATTCCAGCTTCTTAAATGTGAATATTTTCTGGTATCTTTCCTCCTCTGTGACAGTAAACTGAACATCTTTGAGTTGTGGACAAAACAAGACATTTGTGGACATTATCTTTGGCTTTGGGAAATACTGATCAACAATTTTCACCATTTTCTGACATTTTATAGGCCAAATTAATCGATTAATCAAGAAAATAACCAACGCTTTAATCAACAATAGAAATATTAGTTAGTTGCAGCCTCAGTGTCGCATTTGATGTCAAATTTGTACAAGGATCCGTCTCTAGACACAACTGTCATGTGTGATTGACAAAATAATTCATGAGCTGGTTAGACTTTACAAACAAACAACCACCCAACTGAGCTGCAGTTTTGATTCATGCAATGTCTGTAGGCTGAATTTAAGTAAAAAAAAAAAATCTGAACATTTTTCCCACATGAACCACGTCTTCCTGGTTTTGCACAACTGATTCGACTATCAGGCCATTAAATATGCGCTATCAGTCGCTATAAGCACCATAGGTGTGGGTCAATAGGGCCATGCTACACCTACTAAGATAAGATAGGATGAACTTTTCTTAATCCCTGAGGGGAAATTATCTACATAGTAAAAGTGAAAACAAAATTTAAAAGCAACAAGTTCTAACACGTAAAACTGCATAAAATTGGTGGAGGCTAACAATTTAGCAAGCTACCAAGTGGGTAACATAATGAAGGAAATGTAAAGGCATAATGACAGAGGGGAAAGATGAGGTTGTTGAGAATATCAACATTTTCCTCAGACATAAAGTTACCAAGAAAAACAATATAAGACTAAAATTAAAATTATTAAAATTAACTTATTATGCACCGATAAATGAACTTCCACAGGCTCCACCATTTCTCACAATGTCTACAAAAACGTCACAAGTCATGAACTCAGAGATTTCAGAAATTTTGCACTTACAAGGTCGCGAATACGACACGAGGGGACATTCATAACTATTTTGAACACAAACAAAATGGCTTATTTAGGTTTAGGCAACAATAACACTTTGTTAAGTTTAGGGACAAATATTGTGTTTTGGCTTAAAGTAATGCCATCTATACTACAACGCCCACTTCTGTTCTGGTCATAATTACTATGGTCACTGTCATGTTTTTTATTCCTTTGTATTGGTGATCTACTATGTGAACACATGATAAAGCCAAATATTGGGTGTAGAACATGTCTACTGACCCACATCTATGGTACTTATTTAATGGCCTGATAGCAGTCTAATCGACTGTTGCTACTGTCTGAGCAATGCTTCTGTCTCTTTATCTCTCTGAGGCCTGAGATACCGGCCTGATAACGGCATTTATCAATGGGTTCTCTGTTGAATCATTTGGTGATTGTAACACAAAAAGTCAGCCCTTAGGTCATAAAACTTCCTTGTGCACAAGAGAAAGACTGCGTCCTCAAAAACCCAGCCAAAAACATGAAAATACAGTATGAGGATTTCACTTGACACTAATGTAGTTTTACTCAAAGGGCTAAGATGCTCTTAGTACTGAGAGGCTTGCCCTGATTTCCCATTAGGAGCAGCAGTGAAAAATTTAGAAGCACTGGAAAGAAAATGTACAAGTCAAATCTGTGAATGTAACTAAAACTTTCAAAAGTTTCCCCAATTAGAATTTTAAGTTGTACTGTACTTCAACTTCCTTTCCTGGTTTCTGGGCGGCTATACGGGTCTGTTACTAAAGATAATTAATGAAGGCATGTTCCACATGAAGTGCCTGGGTTTGTGTGTGATGGTTCATACCGTATTGTCCTCATCTTTAGCCTCTTCCTCCTCTGGTTCTGTTGTAACAGAGGGCGTCTTGGGCTTGTACCAGGAAATCTGCAGCACACGACCTTTGAACTTTGCTCCCTGGTTAGCTGCCTAGAAAACAAAGCAGGAGGACAATTGCAAGTTATTCATACAGCTTTCGCTGCTTTTGTACCAGTTAAGGTCTTTGCACACCAAGTCTGTAGTTTACTATATGTATCGTATATCGTATGTACAGAAACTTAGCACCTAGTCTGATGCACACGACAAAACTGAATTAATTACGTGGGTGCAATGGATAGCACTAGTCCCAAAACAGGGCTGATGAATGAATGACATTAGCAAGAGGGTATTGTTTAGCCTCCTAGAGCCCAATGCAATCTGCATCTATCTTTTATTTCTTTATCGTAAAGTGCTTTGTGCTGTGAGGAGAAGTGAATCAGTTTATCAGATGCCATTTTGGATGATGACGTTTGCACAGACAAGCAACCCTCTTTTGCCTTTTGACAAACAAAACAGCAAAAGTTTCAGAGTCTGTGTGTAAACATGATGATGACAAAAAATACGGACTTGGTGTGCAAAGGCCTTTACACAACAACAACAAAAAAAATACTTACTAATATTATTAATTTAATATTTTACAATTTCGATAATTTGAGGAAAGTGAGAAAGAAAGCATCAGAGACAGACTAGTCTGACGAGTAGTGTGACTTACATTCTCTGCTTCGCTTCGCGTCTTAAAGGTCATGACAACACTGTTCGCGTCTTGGTCACGGACGTCTTCGATCTCACCAAATTTCTTAAAAAAAAAAAAAAAAAAAAAAAAAAAAAAAAAAAATCAGTATTCATTGTAATTGTTCAACAATCAATTCAATTCTCTGTGTAATTGTTATTAGTGTTACTCCTGCAGCTGTAACAAAAAAAATAACACTGTCCTCACCACAAAGTGCGGCATTAGCTCTTCCTTCTCCTCCTGGGTGACCCCCAAAATAGCCAGGGCTCTGGGTCTGTGGTCGACCACCATGCGGTTCACGGTGCCGCTTCGAGCCATCAACTCCCGGCTTCGCCCCCTGCCGCGGCCCACGTGCACCGAACCGGGCTCCAGGGCCATCTTCCCTCTGCCCCGGCCCCGACCCGCTGGAGGCCGGATCAGACCCAATCGTGTCGCCTGAAGAAAATTCGGGATGTTTAATATTATAAAACAACTGGCTGACTGCTGCTTTTTATCAGCACACACAGACAAGAATAAATGGGCGCCACCACCTGGCTGTGTTAAAATAATCATTACGAACAGATGTGGAGAACTCACGGAGATTGAGCCTTGTTGTGCTTCTCAATGTGAAAAACTTACGTTTTTTTTTTTAATCACGTCAAAAAAACAAAAACAAAAAAATAGCGTAATGACAATCAAATCTTAATTTATTCAGAACACAAGTTAATAGAAAATCTCAGTAAAAAAAAAAAAAACATACAACACAGGTAAAATTATATATCTTCCTTGTTTAGAGCTTAAACATTCTGACTGTCACTCTCTGCTCTTTACCATTAGTTGTCACTCCTCCATTTTTTAAGCGACATCTCGTTGCTTCCTAACTACTCTACAACCTCACAACCACTCTCTCATCCATTTGTCCCTCGCTCACGTCTCCCTCTAATTGTCATCCCGCGATTTTCTTACAAGGACCGGCGGCTCAAATTTTAATGAGACGGGGCTCCATCAGTGTTGAACCTGTGTCTGATTTGGCTTCGTTAGCGGCTGCTCCTCTGGGCTTGCTTAAGTGGCTGCAGTTTAATGTGCAGAAAGAGGGTTGGGTTTGGAAGGATGGTATGCATTTTTAATAACTAGCTAATTTAGGACCCACAGGGGTAGACTGGGGAAGGAAACATGCTAGGCAGGGTGTTGCTACCAAAAGCTATGCTCTTGTTAGGCTGATCTGGTGACACAGCCGACCTCATCTATGTTTGTGTGCTGCTAGTTTAGAGGAATGAGAAGATGTGGGCCAAGTCTGAGCTGATTAGATGCAGCTTAGACCTACTTTTTTCATGTACTAAAAAAAAAACAATCACTTTCATTTATTTTTCTGATGAAAAGCCTAAGAAATTCATGAACTGTTTGGTAATTATCAACTTGACTATTGCAGAGTCAATAAGATATACTGGGCTAAATATCTATTTCTTTACATTTATAATTAAGAGTGCAACAAACAAGACATCTGGGGAGATTAATACAAATAACACTGTAAACTGTGCACATTTTTTTTTGCTTATTTATAACTCACATACTAAACACATATTGATACCTGTGTAATTTAGATATCCCTGAAAAAATGATTTTTAAAAAACACTTTTGATTTGCACCTCCTTTTACAGTTTTAATGCCTCTAAAATGATTCATTCATACATTATGCCACCTATTAAATTTGTTATTGTTGTTATATTTTTTAGTTATTATGTCATCTCATATATATTAATTGTATCTCATGCATTGTATACAATACTGCCTCCATTCATCTCTCACAATTCCCAGGACTGCAAACTGATTAAATGTGATTATAGACTGTTTCAACTGAAATGCATTGCTACGCAACAGCATTGGGTCCATGTTTACTTCCTGTCAAATTATGTCATTCACGTACACAGCAACAGGAAATAAACTGGTGTTGCGTCTGAAATTCCATACTAATATGCTATTCAGTACGCTAAAACGGTATGAGAGATATTTTTAACAATATCTAAAACCTTAGTATGAAATCAATTGGATGTGAATTGCATGCCATTTCTGGTGAAATATTACAGCATGCAAACACTGAACACTACAGCGGCATACATATCCCACAATACAATGCGGTAGTAACGACAATGTTCATAACAGACTTTGACAGACAGCTGTGTAACGTCAATAAGGCTTTAATCAAAGTGTAAGTGTAAGTTTTCCCTTTACTAGGCATAATACATATTTTAAATTAATTCACTCTGTGATTCTCCTTTTAGTCCCATGAGGCTGGCACGGGTTACCATGGTTACACATCTCCATCCGGCAAGGAGGCTCTCAGGAAATGATGACGTAAATTACAGCTCAGTGCGTTCACAAACGTACATACGTTGTTGAATGTACACGTATTGGGTATGTAGTGCATCGGACGCAACATGGGACATATTTGAAATGTTTACGTTTCTAGCTGTGAAATGGTCTATAACCACCTGTACAGTTTATATACTGTAATACATTGAAGTCTGAAGCAGAAGTGCTTCAAAGCTCCCATTCACTCCCACTGAATCTATAACTCAGGTTATAGAGGCATCCAATTACATGCCAATTAGCATCAGTGCTTACAGCAGCACAAACACTTTCTTCAGTTAAAGCTTGTCACAAGTTCTTTCTGGCTCAGATCTCATTTAGACTCCTCGTAAACACTCATTCCTACAAGTTTTGACCGTAGAATTGATATAACATAAACTGGATGGGGAATGCAAAGACACAACTGAAAACTGAGGGGTTTGTTTCTATCATTTATTCCTCTCTGGGGATCAAAATGTCGCTCTATTCATTTTATTGATAGCCACTCAGACAGTGTGTAAACACTGTTTGTATCCTCCCTGTGCAGTAGTGCTTTTCATCTAGCACCTGTGAAAGAGTTGTTCGAAAGTAGGCGTAAGTTTTCTACTTATATCTTACTTAGAGTAATCAGACAGTGCTGAGTGACATACAGTATGTGACTACCATCTTATATGCTGACTTCCTCCGAGGCGTTTCTTGGTTTCACATCCTAAAATTCAGTGCTCATGAAAAATGCTGCTGATGCAAGATCCTGTCAGTGTCTCTTTATGTGAGGTGTGTCTTTACAGACCCATTTGTGATGGCGTCTTTTCAGATTGTTGGCCTGTAGTTATGTACCGTGTGTGTGTGTATGTGTATTACCTCCACCTGTAACTGTCCCAGTTTTCGCTTGAGGTCTGTTGTGTCCTCTCCGGAGCTCATCTTCTTGTGAAAGTCCAGCTCAGCATCCAGCAACTCCTTCTGGGCCTGGTCACATATCATGGAAAATGAGAAAACACTTCATTGAAAGCAAAGAAAAACTGACTGTTTCAAAATATATGTACAGCGGCAGGACAAACTCCACTCCACTTGGCTGTCTCTTTGTAAAAGGAGATGATGCACTCCATCACGCTTCAGACCAATATGACCCAAACTTACATCAGTCTTGGTCTTGGACTGGCCGTGGTTTGGTTTGGCGCTGGATACCTGGGAAGCAGGGTTCATTTCATTCTGCAGCTGTGCGATCTTCTCCGTCAGCTCCTTCAGGGTCTTCATGATGTTGGCTCGCTCCTCTGGTTTCATCCCTCGGTTCTTCTCCAGGCGGTTTATCAAGGCCTGGAGGAGGAAGGACATAGTGAGATAGAAGAAGGTGTAAAAGAAGGAAAAGAGAGGATGAGGAGGGAGAGTTGAGTAAAGATGATGCAGGGATAAATGGATGGCAAGGGATGTTGAAGCCGGTCTTACCTTCTGACACTCAATCTGTGTCTTTAACATCTCTTGCTTCTTCTTTCTCATGTCCTGCTGGAGTTTTAATGCTTCCTAAATGAAAAAAGACAATAATTAACATATATTCATTGAGGTTGGTAGCTTGCTTCTCACTTGTGACCCCTGAGAGAAACAAATGACGAATCCCAGCAAAACCATTCTCATACCAGTCAAAATATCTGTTAAAAATTAAGCCACATGCCTGTTTCTTCTTGAGGACTTCCTGTGCTTCTAGTGCTTTTCCCGTTTTCCCAAAGCTCTTTGAGGATGACTTGAGGGCTGGAGAAGTGTAAGGGCCCTTCTGGGTGTTCGTCACTGCAGGCGCCACCTAAGTGTCACACACAGTACAATCGTACTTGTCCACGGTACAGATCAGTCGTATCTAAAATGCCCTTAATCTGTGTGAGACTGGCTGCAGTACGTACAACCGCACAGAGCCGTGTAATTTGATAACCTTCATCAAATTTTCACACAAGATGACACAATGTGCTTGACTTTATTTGTATTCTGCTAAAAACATTAATAAGTGCAGTACAACAAATCATTTTTTTTTGAAAATGCCATTTCACACAGATCTGGCATCACCCGACACAAACATGCCAAGAGAATCAAACATACAGTGACAGCGTCTGCGTTTGGGTTCAGAATGTCAGGCTTGGTTGTAGCCGTGACTCCGGGCGATGCTGGCAGGCGATGCTTGGGCACAGTCTTGTTCAACACGTAGGCGGCTGGATTGTGCTGCTTGATCCCCTGCAGATAAAAGAAAAATGGAGGGGGAAAAAAATAAATGTGAAGAAGGCTTGCAGACATGTGGGTAAGAAATCAGCATGAAAAGATGTTTCAGCTCTTAATACTAACCTTATGCATGTTGCTGTGCTGCAGCCCCGGGCTGGGCGCTGACCCGGCCACCTGGCTACCTGAGCTCTGCTCCTGCTGCTGAAGCCCTGTGGCATTGGCGCCGGGCTCGCGGTGCCAGTACACACGGATGAAGCGGTTGTTGAGGACCGCCTCGATGCTGGATATAGCCCGCCTGGCCTCTTCATTCTTTGTGTACTGGATCAACGCCGCCTCTGGGTCTCCGCCAAACACAACCTGGATTGAGAGTAGAGCGTGTAGATTGGGTACGGGTTATCAACCTTTTTTTTTTTTTTTTTTGCTAGACTGATATGTAAACTAATGTCTACTACTTCTTCTACTACAACCAATCTTGCCTACACTTGTAAAACTGATTCCTTCAGGTTTACTTGTTGCAAAGCAGCAAATTGTGCATTTTACCTGGATATTGACGATGGTTCCAAACTTGCTGAAGTGCTCATTGAGCTTGGTGATGTTGTTGAACTCACGTGGGATTTTGCGCACCTCCAACTTAGTGTTCACATAGTGATACCTCTTGGGAAAAGTGTTTTTATGTTGGCTGTTAAAGCTCGGCCTAAAACAAGGGGAAGACAGTGATGTTGACATCTGAAAATTTATTTTAAAGAGAAGTTAATAGAAAAAAGGTAGACAAGCTAATCAACATTTTGGGCAAAACCAGTAACAATGATAGACAATGAAATGGGACCCAGCTTGATGACCTGAGGTTTGAGTTTCCGCCTTCATATTGACTACAAGCCATACTATTATATGGTTTGAAAAATAAAAACATGTCAACCTAGTTGACACAAGATGTATTATAAGTAAACCCTTTGCAATGGAAGCATCCTTGTCATGGGGAGGTTTGGTGCACCTGCTTCCCACAGCGGACATAAATGATCAGCTTCTACCTTATGAGTCACCTTAGTTTGAAACACGGCTCCCATTGCAGGAAATGGGGGAGGCAATGATTTGTTTGATCAAATTTCAACTAGCCATCTAGTTTCTTAGAAAATAGCAGTTATCATGCCTCCAAATCCTGAACAGCATTGGGTGCCAGGCAATAGTAAGAACAGAAGAAACAAATCACCAGCATTTCAGCTATAAGCCATCATCAGCATCTAGTCTAATCTAGTTTATTCACATTTCTTCTGTCTCTGATCACACCTCCTATTTCCTTTCTTTGCAATGCTTTACTGCCACGGCATGTCAGGACACAACATCTTATTTTGGTGGGGTAGCAGACATTTTTGTCTGCGTGGGTTTGTGTGATGGGATCCTTGCACACCACCCTGATGCCGCACAGTTTACATACGATTCAAGCATAAGAATTTCCCCCTTTCAAAATTTAACATCCTTACTTCTCCATCCAGGGCTTTTTAGCTGCTGGTCCCTCAGCTGTACTGGGTCCCATGGTTCTCTTCCTGCTGTCCTGCTCGGTGTTGAAACGGGACACGTTACTTCCAGGAGTGCTTGCTGCAGTGGCAGGCTCAGTCTGGATCACTATGTTGGCAGCTGGAAGAAAAAAACACAGTGAAACAATGATAAACACAAGGAGCATTGCATTTTTCTATATCCACCATAAAGCTGTCCATCATCATATAGAACCTTCATGTTTGGACAAGCTTTCATATTTCCCACTAAAATGATATCAGTCCAATAGTGAGTACTGCACAGAATTAGTTTATGGAAGAGAGTTAGTACTAAGAAGGCCAGTACTTACCTCTAGAGCCTTGTCCTTCATTGGAGGTGAGGCCGATAAGGTTGGAGCGCTGGGTCTGCACCCGGGGAATGAACTGACGGTACGGGTTACGACCCGCTGCAGTCAGGCCTGGCGATTCTGGGTTGTAGCCCTCTGGATCATAGTTATCTAATGTATTATAATGAGCACAGACAACAAACCCACATGAGCTTAGAGGGAATATGAAACACTTTTATCTGCCATAAGTATGTCATAATTTAAATATAAAAAATGATAGAAGAAAATAAACTGAAATTGCACAATGAAATCAAGCAGTCCTACATAAATAAATAAGCAAGTACAGCCTAGCTGACTTATTGAGCACATTTGTAAAGAATGTGACGAGTTTAAATCTGTCCAATGGAGTGACAGCAACCTCTGAGAATCTATGGAAAATACAACTGTGATTTATGATTACATATAATAGTGTGAATAATATATAAAAATGAAGAAAATAAATTAAAATACAATTATTCCTATAGAAAATAATATCTCATAATATGATAAATAAGATGAAACACCATAAGATGATAATTCTTATCCTAAGCAACAGTTTACTGTAACACTGAGGCAAAATTGATCAATCGAGGATTTTGGCTACCCGAGTTGAATTAAGGTCAAAAACCTGAGTTTGTAATTAACTTAAAATAGACCCACTCCACTTGAACTAAGCCTCCATCTTCTGGAATTATTCATGAGCTGAATTATGAGAAGAGCACTCAACACAATAAGATGTGGCAGGATTTGTGCTAATTGCTCATAGCTACTTTGTTTTAGGTTGATACACAGTGCTACCCTCTGGTCAACAGCTGCTACTGCAGCCTGAAGAAACACACAAACCAACTTCTGACAGAAACACAGGATACTTTAAAAACTTAACACACTAGATTAGTCATAATGCCTCAACTTTAACTTTATAAGCACAGATGAAGAAAGCAGGACAAGAAAGCAGGAAATAGAGCAGGAAAAAAAGAACATAACAAAACTGAATAGGAAAAGCATGGCTGCTTACATTCAGACTGGACGTATTGGGGGCGAAGAGACACAGATGAGGACGAGGAGGGAGGAGGAGGTGGAGGAGGAGGAGGAGGAAGAGTAGGCGGCAGTCCCACTCCAGGTGGTCCAATAGGAGGAGAAGAGGTGATTGCAGTTTGGTGGTTGGGGGTGTCAATCCCACTGGTTGCTATCAGTGGGGGTCCTGAAGGAGACACAAGCCAAAGCTAATGTCTCAGGTATATCGCAGGTATGACAATGACGATTTAGTTGTTGCTACTAAAAGGTTTTTCGTGCCATTTATGTATGCACCAGTTTGGCGGTACTACTTACCAGTCATGGGGAAGACGCCCGGTGGTGGTGGCTGGCCATAGGGTGGCATCGCGGGCATCCTGAGGGGAGGGGGCGGCTCAGTGATGGGGGGCATGGGCAGGCCAGAAGGGGGCATAACAGGTGGGGGAGGGAACGGAATCATGTTTGGTAGATTGACATCATCGACGATGAGAGGGTCGGTGCCGTGGTCGAACGGACAAAGGTCACCACGGACACAAAATCCCTTTTCTGTGTGAGGGACAGAGAAACATGTCAAAAAAGAGCCTTTTCGCACATATGTAGGCATTTTAGAAGTTTAGGACAGCATGAACAAACATCCTGGAGGCAAGACAAAATCCTTAAGGTAGAGGTCAACCAACAGTGGACTTTTAATGGCCGATATAATAATGATAGCTTGCGGCCCAGCTAATCTACTTCTGCAGCAGCCAAGTCGGCTACATTTAAACACGCTGTTTTTATTAAACCGGATTTTGTCACTGAATTTAATAATTCATCAGAGAATATCCTGAAGTGTGATTTGGTAGATTATATCACTGGAATATGTTGTATTTGTTTACAGTGTGTGATGCACTGTTCTGTGATTGATGACTGACCAGGATTACTTCTGTTGTGCTTCCCTTTACGTTGTTAATTGCTTCAAACCATTAATGCTGATGAATATTCCCGGGGAGAGGAGGATCCTAAAGCATGCAATTTCATTTTATGAATGGATGGATTATTTGGAAGAGAACAACAATTTGGTAAGCAAGTTCAAGTCCTCGTGAATGATTTCTTTTCCTCCCTGTCTGCCTGTCTCTTATTGTGGACAAAGAGCTAGTAGAGTGGCGTTATATAATCGAGTGATAATTTTTTTTTATCCTCCTCTACCTTTGAGCTTGTGTGGGCCTCCATCCAAAACGGTGATGTAGGCCTATATGACTGGTGGAGACTGTGCTGCTCCACCAATATAATGATAATTTGTAAAACCTCCTATTGGCGCAGATTAATCTCTACCTCTGCTTCTAGGTGCTTTTTCCTCAGATACTCTTCTTGAGCATCTATTTGTATCCTACTGTAATCTTTCTAAAGGTTTTGGGCCCCTGCTAGTCAAATTCATTCACAAAAAAATGACTGAAAAAAAAATGAACAAATGAAAAGAGCAATGCAAAAAATAAATAAATAAATAAATAAATAAACAGGATGAAAGCTTGTCTAACTTCAAAGCAGCTAAGACACAGAGAGCATGTATTTACTCCACAGCCTCATTAAGAGACTGGGTCCCCAGTGGCTGTGTTTGAGCGCTGTGACAGATAGCAGTGTACTTCAGGGACAGTGGGTAAGTTTAAACCCGCTTGTGTCTCTAGGGAGAGGTGGGAGTGAGCCTGCTTGCTTTTGTGCCTTTCACGGGGGAGAAGAGAGGGAGTGCTAAACAGTGGTCATTAGTGAGGAGACTTAACAAGGCAATCATTAACCCTCACGGGAAGATAATGATGGAGTTTACGCAGCAAAATTTACAATAACCATGTCCTTTTCAACAGGTGCAGAGATGGAGGAAGAAACATTTCAGCAAAAGATTGTAAGAACTGATAGAAAGCAGGAATTACAGGCAAAGAGGAGAAGATGATTCGCTCTGTTCCTACCGTCATAATCCCTGCAGCGCTGTTTGAGCGAAACGCTCTTGTTGCCGAACGGCTTTCCGACACCGTCTTGCCTCTGAGGGCCGTAGTAGCCTGACCAACTGTCTGTAGTGCTATCGGGCGGGTGAGCTGGTGTTACTATGGGAACGCCTCCAGCTCCCGAGACTCCAGCGGGCGACGAGGAAGAAAAGGGGTGCGGAGGTGTGGGCAGTGGCAGCAGAGGCGACGGGTGCTGCTGCTGGGAGCCGGATGTGTTGGAAGAGTTGTAGCAGTCTGTGTCCTTTCTCTCTAACTCAAACTTTGACTTGAAGTCTGTTAAAGACAAGCAGAAACAAAGGTATTTCAACAAAACATGGTAAATATTACAGTAGAGTAAGTGCACCATAGCAGAAATTTAAGCTTGTTAAAAACTTCTCTCATCATTCCAAACACATGGAGATCTAGATTACCGTAACCTTGTGGGTGAAAAGGCCAATTCCAGGCCTTGTTGTTGAATCCCCACTGATGTGATGGCAAAGCTGTCCACATTGTTCCTAACTGATAATAACTGATAAAAACCCGCAACACAGACTATAAATAATAAAAAACAATAAAAATGGCTACATCCAGAACTACGTTCAGCCTACTCTCTGTGCATTTCACCTTCAGGATGTCTCCAGCAGCACTTCTGCATCACTAATGCACAGTTGGACTGTGCTGACAGGAGCTTCAGGAACTACACTCCTGGGTCTACTCCCCTGTGCTGTTATTGGTTGTGTGTGTGCGTGTACTTTCTCACCTCTGCCTCCTCTGTGCTCCCTATCCCTGCTCTTTCCTCGGCTGCCACTCCTGCTCGGGCTGTGACTGCGACTCCGGCTGTAGCTCCTCCCGCGGGGGCTGCCCCTGCGACGCTCGTGACGCTCCCGCTCGCGGTGGGAGTCGCCGCCGCTTTTCCCGTGCCGATCGAAGTCGCGGCGCTTGCGCTCATCTCGCCTCCTGTCATCGCGGCTCCTGTGTGGTTGACGAGTTAGAGAGAATATATTTCAGTAACTATCATTAAATGCAAGAGTCAAATAAACATATTTAAGAGGGTTGTAGCTGGACTGAATCTTAAACTAGCAACAGCAAGCTGAGACACATTGTGATTAGAAAGACGTTATTATTTCCATTGTTTTATAATTCTATTCAATCATATCTTACAAGACCCCCTTCTTTCTGATCTGCTCCAAAGCACTGTGTTTCTTTGCTGCTGCTGAATATATAAGTGAGGAATGACATTATTTCTGTTATGAAGACAACAAGTGGTAAGTGTGACATGACTGTTGTTTAACTGATTTAATGCTGCAGAATATAAATCATACACCAAAGCACATTAAACACTTCAGCTGTTGTATTGAATGCTAGTATAACAGCTCTTGTATTGCCCTTTTTTTTTTTTTTACTGATAAGGTGTGTTATAGACAAGGGACAGGCTACTGGACACCAGGGCCTTCTTCAGGCTAAAAGCAGACCTCCTGGGAAATCAAACCATGTAAATATATACTTGTGTTCAGATCTCTACACAACTAGATAACACAAAATATGGGTTTTTAATCACCTGTAAAAAATCAAGGCCCTCTATATTGTAAAACTGACTGGGACTGGAATTAAGGTGCTACATGTCTTGTGTATCAGAATAGTATCTGCACCTGCTTTATGCTTCGTCATTGAGCTGAGAGGAAACATTTCCCTGAAGCCACCAGTCATACCTGGAGTCGTTGAAGTCAGAGCGGTTTCTCTGAGGACTTCTCCTCCGTCTGTTTTCTCTCTCCTCCTCTGGAGTTTCAGCCTTGAGGGAAAAAACAGTTACTTGACTCATCTACTGCATATTTTATGTTTAAAACATGAGGAGATTTATATATACAGTATAGTGTCAGTATAGTGTGTTGTGCTCTACCTACTGTACTTCTACATAAGTACTTTAATAATAATAAAATTTCACAGGCAAGTCTCACTGTAGCCAATAAATGACTCACTAACTATTTTTACCTCCACAACATCAGATTTGACTGCAGGTGGCTTCACCTCTTCTTTAGCAACTTCCTTGGCAGCAGGATTCCCCAGGTAGTTCTTGGTTGTCAGACATTCAAAAAGTTTATCGACAAATCCTGTTGTCTCTGCAAAGAGAACATGAATCATGTGAATACATTTCATCTTTTACAGTTTTTTCTCCATTCCCCCTGAAAAGGCAAATTGGCCCTCAGGCATGAAATGTACTGACATTCCTCCTGAATCACACGAAATGATCCTCTCCTCCGGGCTGCAATAAATATCCAAAGTCTAACAAACACCAAATGGGTAACACAAAAACAGCGCAGAGATTAAACTGGGGAAAAGCTGTTTGGTAAAAGTGTAATCTAATAAAAAGGAGAAAAATCAATCCACGGAAAACTGAAAGTACATTAAAGAAGCTAATTTTAACCATGTATTTGAGTGCTATGCTAGTTGTTATTATAAAGACTACAGGGTTGTGTTAGTTAAGTTCTGACAGGCTTTAGAGTTGGTAACTTAATTTGTGGCCTTGTGCTGTGCTTTTGCGTAGGAATGGTTAGTGTCAGGAAATTTTAACTTGAACTGAAACTAAAACTAATGTGATGTTACAAGGGCACAGAACTAAAATGTAGTTTTTAAACCCCGAATATGTAATGTAATTATACTTTGCATACAAAAGTAAAGTGATTAAATCATTTTAACCATTCAGGAAAAGCAAGCAATTCCACTGACGCTAAACAAGTTGATGCTTCATGTTGGAGGAGAAATAAAGTACTTCAAAATTATAATGTAACACACCCTCTGGTGGCCATATTGGGGACCCACAAGTAGTAAATGGTGATCATGTACAAGTCATTGCATCTATATATGGTATCTGATTAACCTAAACTAACTTAAATAAAATAAATTCAGCTTGTTAATTGAATGATGGAAATTTCTGCTGGAGAAAAACCTCCTGCACAACTTTCTCAACCAGCAAGATCGAGGGTCAACAAAAAAACTGCATGTTGTGTTCACTCACTGGCAGAGAGAAGCTTTGTGTGGCATTCATACCTTTTTGTAGGAAGACATCAAGCTGATCAGCGCAAAGTGCTTTAAGGTCTTTCTCCGATTTGTCCTTTTTCACAAGAGCCACCACATAGTTGGCTAACGCAGATGGGTCCGCATCACATCTGTAGATTAAAATATATACATTCTCAATTTCAGCTAAGTATTATCTCACCTTAATAATACAATGCAAAAGGAAAACTCGTCAAACTACTTAATTACTAAAATAGGGGAGAAGGGAAAACAAAACTGAGACAGAAAACTGAAGTCAAATGCACAATCAAACCACAGTGAGGTGTGTCATCCAGTGATGCCCAACCATGCAATTTTCAAAGCAATCCTATACACAGGCAGTATCAAGTGACACCCTAACAATAAATTAGGGGTATAATAAAATACGGAAAATAACCAATATCTTGATATTATGTTTTGTGATACTGTCTCAAAAACACTGTATACATTTTAATAGTCAATACTTAATTTTACCTGCAAAGAGATTCACCCTCTCAAAGTAGTGTTATGATGTTGGATGTTACAGGGATTAACAAAAATATAAAAATGCAGATCCCACTGTCCTGATTGTTTAAAAAAGTAAACTTTTTTTACTCAGATTTTTATGCATATGGTGGTTTGTATTTTATAATATTAACCATGTTTACAACAACAGTGCATATGAATGCCCCTCTCATGTCGTATTCACAGCCTCGTAAGTGAAAAGTTTCTGAAAGCTCAGAGCTTACGACTTGCGATGTGTTTGTTGACATTGCAAGAAATGGCCTAGCCCGTGGAAGTTCATTTTTCAGTGCATAATAAGTTCATATACTGTAATTTTAGTCTTATACTATTTTTCTTGGCCATTTTAATATGTCTGAGGAAAATGTTGATACTCCCAATAGCCTCATCTTTCTCCTGTTATTATGCCTTTGAATTTCCGGCATTACTTGCTAGCTTGTTAAATTGTTAGCCTCTGTGGCTTCTGGACTCGGACAGTAACGTTAATATTGCTGTGTTCTTCACGACTTTAACACTTGAACGCCAAGCATATTGTGTACATGACTTCCCATGTGAACACAAATTAGAAGGCACCATGTGACCGTTTTCCTAAAATCTGATTTAAAAAAATAATAATAGAATCGCAATATTACACCTTGCTTAGAGCATCATAATATATCGCAATATATTGAATTGTTACTCCTGTATCATGATATGTATCATATATATAATATATGATATTGACATATTCTTGCAATACACTGCCCTACAATACATGGCAGAACATTGTTACAAAACTTTTAAACCAAATGACCCACCATATACTCTACTTTACAACTTCTTCACATGCTAACAGATCATACTAAACGTCCTGGTAGGACTATTACAATAACAACACAAGCACACACACTCCCAGAGAAAGCACTCTTCACAACTCCAAGCTAATATATAACTAGCTACCTAACTACATTGCTAATGCATTGGATACAATTATATACACTCTCAAAGCCACCTTCACTTCAATTTAACCTTCAAGAACAATAGTGACTGACACTAAGCTAATGTTAAATATGAATTATTTTGGTAAAGTTGATAAAGTGCAGCACCTTAGATAACATGCCTTAATATGGGAGACAGCAGGCGACTCTTACTGCATCCCCTAAACAGCGCCTGTGTGTTTAATGCATCTGCTACTCTGTGCATCAAACTTTAAATGTGTATATACATCAGTACATTTATGTGCAATCTTTAACATCTGCGTCCTCTTGTAATTACATTAGAGCAAGAGGCAGAAAGATCAGTGCACCCATGGTAACACAAAAACTTTATTTATTCATAAACATATCTATAACTCAGTAATGTAAAATTGGTTATAGTCATACAGATTCAACACTTAATCTAATGTCAACGTTAGCAGCATGCAAGTTATCTGCTGCAGCTTGATAGTTTGCCACATTGCTGTGATAAAGTCATAATATCGTGGGTTTAACTACGTGCCTAACTACCTTAAAATAAAAGTGCGACAAAACGCTCTACATCGTGCATAATTTTAATTTCTACAGGTAATGAAAAGTCCCACAGTCTCTCGTTGCTATGAAAAGCCAGCTAGCGGCAATGGTGGTTTGCTAACTCGTGCAAGAATTTGCCATCAGATTCTAGCAAGCCTCCCATTGATGCCTGGCTAACCCACTGGCTAGCTAGCTAACGTAGCTACGTAGCATGCAAGCTAAATGTCATTTCAATTCAACACTCACATTGGCTCCAAGAGTTTTGCCAGCCATGACTTCAGAGCTTCAACATTCTCTATGATCATCGTGAGAAAGACGATAATACTGTCTATAAAATGAAAGTGCGTTTCGATAACCCCGCTTTCATCGTCTATAAATTTATAAGCTTTAAGGCCTTCTGTCTCTCTTCACTGGCAGGTCGGACAAAAGTGTTTTACGGCATGGCAACACAAGTTGAGTTGTCGTAACGCAAGCCAGACGACAGACGTATTAATCAAATCATGCCATTATTTACTCACAGTTCATTACATTAATACCAGCGGCCCTACTGTTGTGTGTATTAAACTGTGTAAGATTAACACAATAATTACTACACGGATAAAAGTCCTAGTTCGCAAGATATCAAACGATACGACTCCTGAAAAGTTCTTCGGACTTCATTTCCCAGAAACCCATGGGAGAGGCTGGTTGTCGGTGTCATCAGCCAGGCACCGGTGGCGTGGGTTTGCCTTGTCAAACTGGAAACTATTTCTTCTGTTTCTTCTGTCTAAACAATAGATTAGTTTGTCGCTCGTATTTTGGGTCAAAATGACGGTAGGTCCAATGCTCCATCTATGTACAGTTAAGAATGATTATAGGCAGCGGTTACGTTATGTCCCATTAATTTAGTGTAGCTATTAGCTAAGTTAGCTAACATAAGCTAGCTGTCGAGCCAACTGCTGAAACAGACTTGAAAGAAGACCAGAATACAGCTGTTTTCAACACGTATTGAACATTTATTTCTGTTATTTTCTGTTCAGTCCTTTCCTAATCTATTGCTCTCGGGTACTTGACATTTTCATTTGACTATTTTTTTATATCAAAAGTTAATGAGTATTCAGCTCAATTGCAGCCATCACTGTAAGTTACTGGCTTGTCTCTAATGAACTATCATGTTGCTCTTCCAGGAGCGGAAGGGAACAGCAAAGTTGGACTTTTTGAGAAAGATCGAGCGAGAGATCCAGGAGAAATGGGAGAAGGAGAGGGCATTTGAACATGATGCACCAACAACAGTAGGGGAAAGCACAAAGTGAGTATCTGCTATAATGAGTAATGACCATAAACTATATTCCCAAAGACTGTCACTCTCTTTCACACAGGTGACCCAGGAATAGTTCAATATGTATGACCGTCTGTGAAGAAAGCAATTCACATAGATTACTGCACCCAGAAATGTCAGAGCAGTTTTGTAGGTCCTTCCTTCAAGTGATCTCTGCCTCATGCAGCTATTAGCACCTAGTGTTCATAATAGATATCATAGTAGGTATGTAATGCCTGTTGTTGATATTGGGGAGAAAAGGTGATGCAAGTGTCAGTGAAGCTCTGAGTTAAAGTGTGAGCCTTTGAAAATAATGGTTGCCTCATGTTATTTCCCAGCTCACTACACTTTGCTCAAAAATAGATATATGGATATCAGATATGAAATGCTTTGGTCACAAATACATACTTTGACTGATTTTTTTTTTTGTCTCCTTTCTAGCAAAACCAAGTACTTTGTTACCTTCCCCTACCCTTACATGAATGGCCGACTGCACCTCGGTCACACGTTCAGCTTGTCAAAGTGTGAGGTAAGTTTACAGACAGAGATGAACCCTATAGATTAACTTCTTTAGTCTGCACCCATGGCAGATACTTGTGATGCAAATATTCAACTTATGATCACTGATCTCTGACTTGCTGCTGTACAACTTCTTTCTTGTAGTTTGCTGTCGGTTACCAGGCTCTTAAAGGGAAGAAATGCCTCTTCCCGTTCGGACTGCACTGCACAGGAATGCCAATCAAAGTTAGTGTTATTTTTTTCATCACGCAAGTGTGTGTAGTTGCAATGAGATACAGAGATGGAGGTAATTTCAATTATGATAATTAACATTGCCTACATAATCTTTCCACTTTTCATTCAGCAACTAATGCAATTTGTCACCACCTGCATTCTTTTCTTAACTTCCCAGCACAATTAAAGGAAACAAAACAACAAGTGGTATTCATTTAACCAGTACTTAATCTTGATATATATATCATATATAATATTTTACTTTATCAACATGTAGTAATTCATACCTACCTTCAGCCCCCTTCACACAGATGGCGTTTTCCTTGCTTCCTTCCAGTATTCATACATGCATATTGTGTCCACCAGGCCTGTGCAGACAAACTGAAGAGAGAGATGGAGCTGTATGGAAACCCTCCACAGTTTCCAGACGAGGAAGAAGAGGAGAAGGAGAAGCCACAGACATCTGATGAAATCATCATCAAGGACAAAGCAAAGGGCAAGAAGGTGAGGAACCGAGGGACCAGTTTCATGGAAAAAAAATGTATAACTTAATGAAGATTTTTGTCACTAACAACCAGGACTCATTATTCTAAGTTCTTTTGGTTCAACAGCCACAACGGGTATGTAAGTTCACATTATTTTCATCTCTCTTTTTTAATTCCTTTATTAGAGTAAAGCAGTAGCCAAATCCGGATCTGCCACTTTCCAGTGGGACATTATGAGGTCTTTGGGACTGAATGACCAGGAGATTTCCAAATTTGCCAATGCTGAACACTGGCTGGAGTACTTCCCTCCTCTGGCTGTCAAAGATCTCACAATGATGGGAGTCAAGGTGACTAATTGTAATAATGTAACTTTAGCAAACAGCTGTCTCCGTTTTGTTTCTTTCCCTTTGTTCTGTACCTATGACCTGAAAAGACAAGTAAATGTCTGCTTTGATTTTAATATTTTTTTAAGAGTGAAATACAGTTTATTGTTGAGTCTTCTTGCAATGTCATGGGGCTAAATTATCTAAAAGCATGTTAAGAAGAGGTTCACACTAGGGCTGTCCTGGTCTAAAGAAAATCTTAGTTGACATTCATATGATTTTGTTGACTAATTGATAAGTTGATTTAATTGCGAGATCTGTAAAAGGTTCCCCACAAAGAATTGCACTAAAGCACCACTTTAAATGTTGTATTTACCAGAGATGTGCTCATGAGTTTCTTGGAAATAAGCCATTCAGCCAGACAAAAGCTTAAAAAAAAAGACTAATCGACTAAAGAAATATCACTCAAGCAAGATTGAAACGACCGATAGTTCACTAATCAACTAAAAGGCAGCCCTAGTACAGAGTAAGAAGCTCATCGTCTTTTTGTCTGATACCTAGGATTCACCATTCACCTTTAATTGGCCCTAAGGATAATCATGTTTTCCATTTAGTCAATTGTGCCTAAATTCTGGTGTTTTGTTATCACGTCGCAGGTGGACTGGAGGCGTTCATTCATCACCACCGATGTAAACCCCTTTTATGACTCCTTCGTCAGGTGGCAGTTCATCACACTGAAGGAGAGAAAAAAGATCAAGTTTGGTAAAAGGTCAGATGGTTTAGATGTTTCTATAGAATTGTTTTACGTGTTCTGTAGCACTGTATTTGTCTTAATATAGAAAAGTAAGGAAAGTAGGAAGTGCCCCACATTATGCGATATGATAATAATGCTAATATCATACATGTTGTCTTTGTCACCTTGAACAATTTCCTGTACCAATGCCATTTCTTCCCATGGGGTACAAGCAAAGTGTACATTTAAAATGAATTCACTGGTAGATAACTGAAGTTAAAGTTAACCTTTTAGTCTCAGGCAGTTTAATTTACATTTGGCATTGCGTGGTCTTTCAGTAATATATTGTGACCGTCCCTGACCCCTCTGCAGGTATACCATCTACTCCCCCAAGGATGGACAGCCATGCATGGACCACGACAGGCAGACAGGAGAGGTAAACTTATCTGGCTCAGTAAAATAATGTATTACTGTAGTTGTGGAAAACAAAACTGAGATATGATTATATGTGAAAGTTAACACAATAATAACGCTTTAACTCTAGTGATTTCACACCACTAGTTTGCTAGAGTGATGATACTGGCATCATATGAAACTAGAAAACCTAATGAATCCAATGGAACCAACCAGGTCATACTAGCTGATTGGTTAAAGGAGGCTAAATAACACTACAAACTTGCACTTAATTTTGGTGAGGAAAAACAGGTATAGCCATTTTCAAAAGGGTCCCTTTTTGTTTTGTCAAGTCAACACACTGACACATTTGTCATTAAATGATTTGATCATTTTTTATGCTAAATGCAGTATCTGTAAGGGTTTCTGGTAAGTATGTGTCATTGTGTTGTTAATTTATTTCCAATAATAAATATATACAAATATTTGCATATAACAGCATATTTGTACTGCAAATTGACCACACTAACCCCATCCAAAAGACTTACGGTACCATTTTTGCCTATTCGTGCAGGGATGTAGAAAATTCCCTAAATTGAATTTAGCAAATGTTTGTTTTGCTGATCTTAACACAAAATGGAAAATGACCAAATGCTTTAAAATGGACTCTTACTTTGAACTGTGATTATTTGTGAGCTGTATTTTGTTCTTTTTTTCTTCCAACTAATATGTTTTCTCACCTGCAGGGAGTTGGGCCACAGGAGTACACTCTCATCAAGATGAAAGTAGTTGAACCGTACACGGCAAAATTCAAGTCCAAAGTCTTTTATAGCAGGTAACAAATTACAAACACTGAACACTGTACTGAACTCCTTATTTAAAGGAGGATGCGACACCATAGACAAGTTTTATGTTCACTAAAGTATAATTCTCATCTTGACACACAGTACTACCAACTCTTAATCTGAGACAGAAATAAAGCGCTAATGCTGTCCTCCCCGTAGCGCCATGAAAGGCAAAAACATCTTCCTGGTGGCTGCCACTCTGAGACCAGAGACCATGTTCGGTCAGACCAACTGCTGGGTGAGGCCCGACATGAAGTATGTTGCCTTTGAGACGACCAGCGGAGACATCTTCATCTGCACCAGTAGGTCTGCCAGGAACATGTCTTACCAGGGCTTCACCAAAGAGAATGGAGTGGTGCCAGTGGTCATGGAAATACTGGGACAGGTACATACTTGCGTTTCTTGCTGTCAGCTGCAAAGAAATTCAAATTCATATAAGGCACTGAAGACCACACCTGGGAATTATACAGCCCGTGTGCCGGAACCGGCCCTCGTGATGGTTCTTCGTGGCCCGGAAGGTCTGTGTAACATTGTGCAAAATAGAGATCATTTCAATACAGGAAGTAGATGCAGACTTTGGCGTGATAAGATTTGTTTTGGACAGTTACAGGCAATAAAGTAATTAAATTCATTTTCTACACTTCATGCTAGATTGTCTAGACCAGACCTGGGCATTATACAGCCTCCAGCCCCCATGATGGTTCTGCGCGGCCCGGGAGGTCTCAGACAAACAACACAATTTTACCTAGGAAGCTAAAAAACACAGTAAAGGCAATAGCTTTTGTTTTGAAATGCTTGTGTATTGTTAGTGTGCTTCTTCTTGTCACTCTTGACATTGATGTAAACTGGTGAGTGATGTTTGAAGTAGCGTCACCTGCTGAGGTGGCATGTCTATAATAATTCATGGACTGCTAATTTTTTTCTTTTCGGAGGTTGGCGGTAAAGCTGTGTGCTTAGTTTCCAACAAATGTGGCTGTACTCAAAGAATACAACTTGAACCGTCACTTTGACACAAAGAGTGCTGAAAAATACAGAAGCCTGTCTGGAGATGAGAAGGAGAGGACAGCCGAGGGACTGCTAGCTAAGATACTAAAGCAGCAAGGACTGTTTACAAAGCTGTATGAAACGAAAGAAGGAAATGGAAGTGTTAATGTTGAGTTAAATGGAAGTGTTAATTTTAAGTTAAATGGTTGTCTGATGTGGGAACCAGAGGGTAGAAGCTTAAATGTGAATGCAGGGGACGGGTACTGTCCAAAATCTTTATCAGCTGTTTGATAAGCTGTTTGCTGATTTTTATTAAGCAAAAGTGTAAACTGGCTCAGTAAAAAAATCATGAAACAATATCCTCAGGGATTTTTCAACCTGGGACTTGGCTAGCTTCCTCAAACAAAAGAGACACTACTGGCTTTTCTTACTCAGCATACCTGTATTCCTTTAATCTTAAAGTGTAAATAATTCGCTAATGTGCCATCTTAAAGACCACATTTACATAATCGATGTTTGCGTCACATGGTTACAGGGCAAACAACCTGCAAAATTGAGTCCTTTAAATCTATTACTTGTGCTTTACCTTTTCCTGTTACCTGAGAATAAGTAAGTCCCATTTTCCAAAGAGGATCAGGTAGGGGGCTCATGTATTTACATTGTAAATCAGGCTCTACTCCATTTTGTGTCTTTCTAGGATATCCTTGGCTGTGCCCTCAGTGCTCCTCTGACCTCCTATAAAATCATCTACGCTCTGCCCATGCTCACCATCAAGGAGGACAAAGGTACGAGTCCAGAAGTTAGGAGAAATAGCAAAAATGAATTTATTTAGAGGAGTTGCGTTGATAGATTTTTTTTTTTTTTTTTTTTTTTTTGCTTGTTTTTTTTTCAAGGCAGTCAAAGTGTTGTAGTTGTTGACAGTTGTCTTTGCCAGTGTCACTCACAGCAGTCACAACACCTTTGAGTTTGGGAACTTTGCTCTCTCTTTTTTATGTGCCAACTCGAACTTGAGTGAGATGTATCTGACAGTTGGTGAAAAGTTTCAACAGATGCTGCTTGAAAAATGCTGATGTATTTATATCTGTGTGTGTATCAAATATAGATAATTTATTCCTGCTTTTAGGTATTACTTTAATCTGCACTGAGCTTTATCCCTTTTTCTCGTCTTCAGTATTCTTTTGGAAAAGTATCGGGGAGTCTCAAAATAGCAGACAGAGGTCACCATGGTATAAAGTGCCGTCTGTGATGTCAAAGGATTTTCATTTAAAAAAAAAAAACATCTTAGAGGATAAACCTGAGATGCACCATTTCATTTTAAATATTAAAATCATCAGGTCTAGAGTCAGTTTTTGGGAGGAGAATCCTAATGTACAGGTGAAAACTCGTAAACCTTTTACAATATTAACGCTGCAAAAAAATATAGTAGAATAATTGCAAACAGTAGCTGGTCAGATGAGAGACGAGAAAAGACCAGAACACAAAAAACAGAGACGTGCGAGCACCCAGACAAACAAAGCAAAAACAATACAAAAACGAAAAGCTCTAGATATTTAAAAAAGTATAAAGCCGTAAGTCAGAAACTCAGTTTGCAAAGTTTGGAAATAATGGCATCTTTTTTGACCTGAGGGAGAACATTTATAAACATATGAAATGGATGTAATTGCACCCAAAGCGCCTCTGTTCTGACTGAACTATCTATTTTGTGGTCTGTGGTGCTCCAGGGGTGCAGTCTGTCTGTGTTTTTTTTTCAGGTGTCCTGTTGATGATTATTTTTTTTTTTTGTTGTACATAGAAACTGTCAAAATGTCAGACTCTGTTGTACCAGGAGTGTCATCCTGGTTTTCAGGGTTATGGAGAGCAGTGAGTGAGGGTGAATCTGGGACGACCTGTGACATTTGTCAGTTTCCAGATCTTTTCTCTTTGTTCTTCCCTTCTTCGCAGTCAGTTAGTAGCTCCAGTGTATCTGCTCAGCAGTGAAAGAAATGTAGCAACAATGTTAATAATGTAAATTATAATGAGAAACCAACTACCTGGTGGACATAAATACATTTCTTGTGTTGGCCTTTTGCCTTTTCTACGTTTTCCTCAGGTACGGGGGTTGTTACCAGCGTGCCTTCTGATGCTCCTGATGACATCGCTGCTCTCAGAGACATCAAGAAAAAACAGGTGAGGTTACAGACCATTAAACATTTCTACTCTGACGCCATTCAGGAAGGCATTTACACCTCAAATGAAGTCTGCTGCAGAGAAACAGAAACAGAGCCCATCTGAAACTTAAGGTTTAAATGCAATTTGGAAATATTTTAACAGATTATGCTTGTGAATTTCCCCACTGTGGGACCAATAAAGGAATATCTTATCTTATCTTATCTTATCTTACTATATTAGGAGAAATTGTGACAATTTAAAGAAAATTTGTTGTTTAAGCATGCACCACCGTTTGCATTTTACTATTGTGGCTCTAAATGTTTGCATTTCCAACAGGCTCTACGGGAGAAGTATGGAATTGAGGACAAAATGGTGTTGCCGTTTGAGCCGGTAAGCTCATCTGTTTCAGTCAGGTATTATTGAACAAATTAGAGGTTGACCGATGCAAACATCACGGCCGATGGCCGATATATGACAGTTTGTTTTTTTTTTTTCTTTTTTTGCCAATATCTTTGGCTGGTTTTTTTTTTTTTTTTCTCAATCTGATAAAGTATAACAGCTTGATAATAACAAATGAGACACAAAATGTCTTAAGTAAACATTTACTGCACAACACTTGTGGTCTGTCTCTCCAATCTGCATTTTGTGTCTGCACGGTTTCTCCCAGTTAGGACGTTGTTCCTCACATGCACTTTTAGGGGGCGGCAGTAGCTCAGTCTGTAGGGAGTTGGCTTGGGAATCGGAGGGTCACCGGTTCAAGTCCCGACATGGACCAAGAACTGGTAGCTGGAGAGGTGCCAGTTTACCTCTTGGGCACTGCCGAGGTGCCCCTGAGCAAGGCACCAAACCCCCAACTGCTCGGGGCGCTTGTCAGGAGCAGCCCCCTCACTCTGACATCTCTCCATTTGATGCATGTATATGGGTCCTGTTTGTGCATGTGTGTGTCTCGGGTCTGCATGTACTGTGTATAAGTAAAAACAACAGAGTGTAAAAATTGAATTTCCCTTCTTCTTTTGCAAAGGTTAGTCCACTGGGCTTCATCTACTGAGGTCTGCTGGTAGAATGGCAATTTGATTGACACAAGAGGCGTTGTCACACGTTTTACCGCAACAATACTGGGCTGCCTGCAGATGCGCCTGTTTAATTGGCTTAATATGTTCAGGCATCAGCCGATGCAGATTATGAAAAAATGGCCCGATTAGCCGACCGATTAATTGGTCCACCTCGAGAACAAATTCAATTTGAGTTGCTTCATGGAGCCTTAATGTGTGTGTGTTTTGCATGCACATGTCAGATCCCCATCATAGAGATACCGGGCTATGGGAACCTATCTGCTCCTCTGGTGTGTGATGAGCTGAAGATCCAGAGCCAGAATGACAAGGAGAAGCTGGCTGAAGCCAAGGAGAAAGTCTACCTGAAGGGGTTTTATGAAGGGGTGAGTTGACTTAGTGGTATAATCAGGTTTAATAAGTTAAAGAAAACTGCATAGGTTGGCAAAATGCAACCCCTCTGTGGATTGAACTTTAGGTTTGAAGCTTGTACGATTTCTCTCCAAGACACAAACCAAGTGATTCAGGCTAGACTGAATTATTAATTGACGGACTATTGGCTGCGTGTTTCCCTCAGGCAGTTTGGTTCTGTCTACTTTTGAAAAGCTGCATGACAGCAAGCTGAATTTGTACAAAACACAGACGGGGCGTAGCATTTTATTTTTTTGCCCATTTTCCTGTCACAACACGATGACATTAGTCATGTTAAAATGTACAAATTCAGCTGCCTTCACTGTCAGCAGATGGTAAATTTGAGCGAAATAAGAATTTAAATATAAGCACTGCAAGAGGCCACTCAACAACGTACTGTATGTGAACACTGAATATGCGTCATCCCACTGAGCAGTTTATGATAATTTGTGAGTGTAGCGCGTACTGCAGAGACATGACCCACTTCTTGTTGAATGGACTGTCAAAGCTGTGAAAGAATTGCTTCAGCAGCATGAATGAAATTTTTCTGTGAATGAATTCCTGTCTCAGATCATGCTGGTCGATGGCTACAAGGGGCAGAAGGTCCAGGATGTCAAAAAACCCATCCAGAAGATGATGACTGAAAGGGTAAGACAAACACATGGGCAGCCCATAATCCCCTGCAGGTTCACTTCCTGCAACTGGGTTGGATTATTTTCTCACGGCAATCGAACAGTACTGCAGTTCACATGGAATCAGTTGTTTTGGTCCGCACCGCAATACTTGTTCACAACCGTCCAAACAAACTGCACGAGTTCAATTTAAATAGACTAAAAGTGGCTTGTGAAAACACCCTTAGAGTTCATTACATGCCATGTATGATAGATGTTTGATCTATATTTGCCTGTAATGATGTTGGCTCTGCATTAATATTTCACAGGGTGAGGCCGTGATCTACATGGAGCCAGAAAAACAGGTCATGTCACGTTCAGCTGATGAGTGTGTGGTGGCGCTCTGTGACCAGTGGTGAGTGCCATGTGAATTCTGAACACAAAAATCTGTATACTATGGAGGCTAAAGTGTGTTTGTTTGTAACAGGAAGGAGTTATTAGAGTGGAGCTAACGCTGCATGGCAGTACGATTAGGAGCTACGGGAATATTAGTGAATATAAACATTTTATTTTTTCTAGTGAGGATGCTTTTTTTGTTAAATAGGATCATGCTGGTAGCAAAACTTTTCATACATTATGACTATATTCTGTATGGCCATTTCATGACTGGAAATGGTCTGTATTTCCAAGAGTATAATGTCTCATGTCATTTGGGGTTTTTTTTGTTTTGGGGTATGCTAATGTTATGTGTCTTTCAGGTATTTGGACTATGGGGATGCAGAGTGGAAACAGCAGGCCAATGAAGCCCTCAAGTCTTTGGAGACGTAAGACACAGACCTCTGACTTACCATCACTATAGGAAACATACGGGACACTTATTTTTCAGCATTTATTATACTGAAAATCACTTCAAGCAGCATATTATTAAGAAAAATACATTATATGCAGGAGTCTTTGAACCATACAGGACTGACTGTTTTGGATAGCAATGTTTCCATTAACAAAACTTGACATTTAACTTAACATTAACACTTCCATTTAACATTTAATTCAACATTAACACTTACATTTCCTTTGGTTGCATGCAGCTTTGTAAAAAGTCCTTGCTAATGTATTATCTTAGCTCTCAGCTAAGACAGCCGAGCTCACCTTTCGGCTATCCTCTCCTTCTCATCTCCAGATGGGTTTCTGTATTTTTCTGCATGTTTAGTCTCAAAGTGACGGTTCTAGTTGTAGTCTTTGAATACAGCCATGTTTGTCGCAAACTAAGCACACAGCTTTACCACCAACCTCTGCAAAAAATACTTAGCAGTCTATGACTTATAGACGTGCCGCCTCAGCAGGTGATGCTGCTTCAAACATCACTCACGTCAATTCACATCAGTGTCAAGTGTGACATGAAGAAGCACACTAACAATACACAAGCATGTCAGAAAGCTATTTTCTTTACTGTGTTTTTTAGCTTCCTTTTTTAAAATTGTGTGGTTTGTTTGAGACCTTCTGGGCCAGGCAGAACCATCACAAGAGCCGGTTCCAGCCATGCCCAGGTCTGGTCTAGATCTAGTATGGAGTGCAGATTGTAATTACTTTTTTGCCTGTAACTATCATACTGAAAACAAATCTTACGCCAAAGTCTGTATCTACTTACTGGGATTCAATGATCTCTAATTTGCACAACGCTACACAGATTCTGTGAGGAGACCAGGAGAAACTTTGAGGCAACGTTGGCCTGGCTACAGGAGCATGCCTGCTCTCGTACCTATGGACTTGGTGAGTGTTTGTCTCTATGGTTTGTATGTGTGTGTGAATGATTGTACCAGGACTGCAGTCACTATTAATATAGGTGACGTATACAGTTCTGTTGCTGCTATCATTGCTGCATCTTTCAAAAGTAATATTGTGTCTTGTATTGGCATTAAATGTACCATCCTGCCAAGGATGAACAGGACTTTTTTTTTTAAACTAGTGTTTTTGGTCTATAGATGGAGACAGAGGACTGATGATAAAGCTCCTAGCAAAAGTCTGCCTTTCTGTTCATCCAGTCAGGAATAGATGCAAACTGAGGGCCAGCTGGCATACAATACAGTCTGGGCCTGTTGTAGAAATCTCCCCACACATTTTCAGAATATGAAGTCCAAACTTTCACCAACCAGCATAACAGACGGAAGTCTCACTTGTTGAAGAAAGAAATACTATATACTAATACTACTGTTTTCACTGTTTTCCTCAACAGACACAGTTCATACATAGAAAGCTCAAAAGTAAAGATACAAATGGAGCTTTTGATTGAAGTGATCATGAGAAAAGATATGCAGATTCTGTTTTTCAGAGAAACCCAGCCCTGTAGACAGGCTGTACCCCAGTCACAACATGTACACTGTGTAAAACACATATTCTGTTTTTTTTAATTTTATTTCTCTGAAGTTAAATTCAAATGAATGGAAAAAATATAGTATGCAAGAATAGGTGCATTTATTTTCTATTTGATTATATTAACATTTCATATTTAATGTAGCTCAGCTCTCATATTTATGTAGCTACTGCTTGTGAAAACTGATTACTGCTGAAGCTTGCAGTAATTTTGTCCTGTTAACCACCGAAAGCTGGTGAAAGATCTCAATAGAAGCTCACTGGAAATACAAAAACATGAGCTTAGAGCATTTGAGGCAGATTGAGTAGTATACCCCATGCACACCTAACATTACCAAAATTAAAATTTGAGGAAAATCAGTAAAAAAGAGTTGCTGGTGTCTGTCAGAGCAGCAGGTTGTGTATAGTTTTAGTTTAGTTTATTTGGCAATAAAAGATTTACTTCTTAGCTTGTTTGCCAGGGATTACACAATGAAGCCCAGGACTTATTCCATTGTGTTAGTGTTTTTCTTGGCACCAGAATGTAACCAGCTTGACAAGATGGCAAAGGCAACAAAAGATTGTGTCGGCTCAGAGGAGACAACAATTGTCTTTCTTAATAATTGTGTGTCTCTCTTTTGCGTTCTCTCCCATGGTTGTATGTCTTTTGTGTGTGTGTGTGTGTGTGTGTGTGTGTGTGTGTGTGTGTGTGTGTGTGTGTGTGTGTGTGTGTGTGTGTGTGTGTGTGTGTGTGTGTGTGTGTGTGTGTGTGTGTGTGTGTGTGTGCCTCCTGGTTACCATAGGAACGCGGCTGCCTTGGGACGAGCAGTGGCTGATTGAGTCACTATCGGACTCCACCATCTACATGGCTTACTACACCGTATCCCACCTCCTCCAGGGAGGCGTGCTCAACGGACAGGGAGCCTCGCCACTGGGCATCAAGTATGAACACAACATACACACATGCCTGCACACTAGAATAAACAAGGATTAAGCCCTAACTGATTCACTGTCACCTCTCCTACTCTGGTCCTTCTCTCTCTGCCTTCAAACAAGCATAGACGTGGTTTTCCTGAGGGAGAAAAGGCTCCAGTTTAATAACTAAAAGTAATTATTTCAAATGACAGGTGTTGCTTTTGCAGACAAAGTCGATTTGTCGCTCGGTATTCATCCATGAAATAAAACAAATAGATAAAACGTCCACTCAATGACAAATGCAGCATTTCAGAAACAGTTTAGAAAAATCAATTCAGAGCTCAATGTTCATTTAAGGGCGCTTTCACGAGCCAGCATTTAGTCTGTTTTAATCAAACTTTGGTGCGGTTCGTTTGGGCAGATGTGAACGCAGTAATTGTTCTCTAGTGTGTGGACCAAAACGGCAAAACACCCGGAGATGGACACAGGTAAACAACGGGTAAACATGAGTGGGAGAGGACTGACTTGTTTGCTTGACATCTGGGACAAAGAGAGCATAAATATATACAAAATAAAGTTCACAAAAATAGTGACATTTGTAAAGTCATTTAAGATAAACTGGGGGAGAGGGGATTTGTCTGCACAGTTGATGAAAACACTTCAGCAGCGACATATCAAAGTCTGTGATTCCCTGCATAGAAGTGGCAGCTCTGAAGACAATAAAGATAAATTTGCCACTTTGTACGCGCCCCTCTTTTTTTTGTGTTTCTTTTTAAATTTGGTCTGCTTTAATTTGTGCACTGTGGAACCAAACCAGACTAAATGGAAAACAAACCACAAGTATCAATCTGATTCTGACTAGCCGAACAGACTGTGGCTTGTGAAAGCTCCCCAAGTATCCTTAAATATTTTCCAGGACTAAGACAATATAGCAAAGAGGAGTGACACACTGTCAAATGCTGTGTTTAATTACTTCTCTTCACCTTGATTCAAACCAGATTATCCCTCATTCTACTTTCTACCATACTTGTCTTTGTCTTTTTTTTTCCTCTCCCACAGGCCGGAGCAGATGACCAGAGAGGTTTGGGACTTCATTTTCTTTAAGACGTCTCCTTTCCCCAAGACAGACATCCCTAAAGAGCATCTACAGAGGCTAAGGAGGGAGTTTGAGTACTGGTACCCCGTGGACGTCCGTGTGTCTGGCAAAGACCTGGTGCCCAATCACCTGTCCTACTACCTGTACAACCATGTGGCTATGTGGCCCAAAGACAAGTGAGTTTTCCTGCTTGATAGACCAGCTAGGAGCATGATTCAATGATTGTACCATAAATCATAGCATTCAGGTTTTTTTTTTTTTTTATTCACTTATTTTTCTTGCACGCTTGTGACTTCATTCATATTAGTGGTTATTTGCTTTGTCAAGTTTTTAATTGGGTGAAGTTTGATGGACTGTCAGAGGAATAGTTTGACACTTCCATTTCTTACTGACAGTTAGATGAAAAGATTATACAACCTATAGTGATTTTTGAAAATCATTTTATCATGGGAGTGTATGAGAGGAATGATTAGTTACATTAACCATTTATTTGATTATCTGAAATGTAATTTTGCTTACATTTTGTTATATGGGGATGTATATCAATAATGGAAAAATGCCCTCATGAATATGATGATGATTTAAAACATATCACCCAGTTTTAGTCTGCATTTGTTCTGGGTAAACTTGATGATGATGATGATGATGACAGCAATGAGAACTTTCTCTCTCACAGTGGGAAGTGGCCACAAGCAGTCCGAGCCAATGGACATCTGCTCCTCAACTCTGAAAAGGTGTGTCAAATATTAATGGTGGGAAATATGAATCTGTATAAATATTTATGAGTCTTTTAATTTGAAATTAAAGGGATAGTTTGGATGTTTTGAATTGGGGATGTATGAGGTACTTATCCATAGTTGGTTTATTACCTACAGTAGATGATGGTTAGCATGCCTCCAGTTGGGAGAAGCAGACAGGAGTTACCACACAGGAGCAAAGATATAACAGCTTCAGTTCCTGGTGGGAAACAGACTGTAAATCAGACCTGGACATTATACAGTCCGCAGGCCTCCGACCCTCATGGTGGTTCGGCCCGGAAGGTCTCTGACAAACCACATGATTTTACTTACACAGCTAAATAAAAACAGTAAAGAAAATAGTTTTGAAGTGATTGTGTATTGTTAGTGTGCTTCTTCCTGTCACACTTGACATTGATGTAAATTGACGTGAGTGATGTTTGAAGTAGTGTCACCTGCTGAGACATGTTAGTATTTTTTTGCGGAGATTGGTGGTAAATCTGGGTTTCTCATGTGCCTCATGTTCACCCCCCCCCCCACATTACTGATTAATTTATTTAGGTGAGCCTTTCTTTTAGGTTGCTAAAATCTGTTTTGTTGCCGCCCCCATCCACAGCAGTACATTGCTTTACTCCCTTGCCGGTACTTTTGTGTGCTGCTCTAAACTGGGGGCGTGCTGACTGTCATCTACTGTAGGTAATACACTGACTATGTACAAGTACCTCATACAACCTCACTTCAAAACATCCAAACTATCCTTTTATGGTTTTAGTCTCAAGAGAAAAGGTCTGGTTCTATTTGAATTGGTCCTTTGTTTGCATTACTGAAACATTGAATAACAATTTTAATATTGTTATATTTTGCTGCAAACCTTTGTATTGAAGCACTTCTCTTATGTGCCAGTAATTAACTGCCATTGTTTGATGCTGTTAAGAATTTTAATTACTGAATGTGCCGTTGATTTGCTCTTTTTCTTTTTTGTTGTTGATTTAAACACAGTCTGTGACTCGATGGTTTTATTCCACTCAACTTTGTAATGAACTTGTGTGGGTGGGCATGCTTGAAAGATTCTAGCTGCTAACATCTGTTTTTTTCTGTACACCAGATGTCCAAATCAACTGGAAACTTCCTCACTCTGTGCCAAGCCATTGACAAGTTCTCAGCAGACGGTACACTCGCTTTCTTTCTGATTTATCTCCCTCCTGTGTTCTGTTTCTGATCGTTTGCTCTCTTTTTGTGTTTTATTGAAACGTGGGAGACAAAACTCATCAGGTTTACTTTTAGAACAGCATTTTCATAGCGCACAGGCGATTGCACTTGATTGTACTATAACCATCTTTTATCCCTTCCTAACGATAATTAGAAAACACCCCATCTTCATAAGATAGCTGAGGTGGTGTTAATCAGATCCCTTTTAGTGCTCTGTAAGTAATGACTTTTCTGTATAAATTTAAACGTATGCTTAAATCAAAGTGTAACCTGTGGGGCAGAAGACATTTAACATGATCTACTCATCAGAAATAACTAATTGAGGTCCAGCAGTTTATGATATTTTTGCTATTAATGTTCCAGCAGAGTTATCATATACTTGCATGATTGGCCATCCCTCCTGTTGATGTACAGTGGCAGGATTTGTTTCTGAAAAAATAATTTCAAACAAAAGCCTCATATTTGGACAATTTCAGTCTACTGTTGTTCATCTCCATATGTTGGTTTTGTTGTCTAGCTATAGTTATCTAATCTTTTTCATCTATACCTGTTGGGGACATAGATTAACCCTCAGTATACCTCAGGATTAGTTGATGCATCCTTCAGGTTTTATGTGTCTGTTTTTGGTTATTTCTACCCTCTGTGTTTTTATTTATGTTGTGAACCAGCTGAATAATAGATAGATGTGTCTGTTGTGTCTCTAGAAGCCGCCCTGCTGTGGGAGTAAAAACAAAAACGTCATGGACTGACAGCAGATAGACGCATTAAGTTGACTTCCTGTCTAAGAGCTTGGAGTGATGTCTGCTGAGTATTTTATTTTTTGAAGTGTTCTTAGACTGTAGAATTTTCCACAAAGCATCTGAGCTCCACCTGGTTGTCGAAGTATGTTGCAGAAGAGAAATTAAGCTGCGTTACGTTTAGTGTTTTCATGTGTACCGAACAGTTAAGGAGACCCATATTGTTGAATATTTAAGTGGAGCAAATGACAAAGGGAATGGTGAGAATGGAGGCATTGGCCATGCAAAGGTTTTTGCTCTGAAACTAGGAATCACACGTTATATTGTACCTGAAGTTCCTGCTGTTTAACCTTTGCATTTCCTCTCTCAGGTATGCGTCTGGCTCTGGCTGATGCTGGGGACACGGTGGAGGATGCCAACTTTGTAGAGACCATGGCTGATGCTGGCATCCTGCGCCTCTACACCTGGGTAGAGTGGGTGAAGGAGATGATCGCCAACCAAAACAACCTGAGGTCAGGACCTGCAGACACGTTCAACGATCGGGTCTTTGCCAGGTAGGTACGGGAATTAATTAAGACAGGATGGTATTGCATGCACAGTATATCTCATAAAGTAAGTCCATATGCTTGGGTTTTAAGATTAAGGAGACGGCAATACAGAGCTGAGTTTCATCTTTGATAACTCAACATCCTTCAACAACGGGGCTTTGTCATGTCAATGGATGAATGAGGAATAGCTTTGAGAGGCATGGATTGGTAGTTAAAGGAAATACAAATGCCCATTGTGAGACCCAGACACCAAAGTTTGGAAATGTAACTATCAATTTAGGTAGTACATTTTGTAGGTTGAGAACTGAAGGCGTGCCGCCTTTATTATTGCTTTTTTGTTATTATTAAATTATGTTTCGGGGTTGTCCGTCCATCCGTTGGTATGTCCAGTCCATTCTCATGGACATGATGTCTCAGGAATATTGAAGGAATGATGATCTGATTAAATTTTTGTAGTCCACTGCCAAAGGTCACTGTGACCTCACAAAACACATTTTTGGCCGTAAGTCAAGAATTCATATGCTAATTATAACAATTTCACATAAACGTCTAATTGGATAAAATGATGAAGTCATGACATGTTGGACAGACATGGATATAAACTGCAACTTGACTAGTTAGCGGAGGCCGTGAGGCGCTCATTCTATTTTTTTGCAATTGTTTATTTTTTTAAAAATTGTTGTTGCTAGGCAACCACCAAATGACTGGTAGCCTTAGCTTAACATAAACCATGAATTGTACGCTACCTGATTGTTAAAAGTACAGCTTATGTTAAGGAACGGAAATCTCAAGCACTACTGGTTTTCCTCCAGGCCTGCTGTTTTGTGTTCAGATCATGATAACTACGGCTGGTAAAGTCATAGCTCCTGGTATCCAGCAAGAGTCACCACAGTGATAAAAAATGCTGGTGACATTGGCCGTATTTCCCACTTTGAGTTGAATTTTGTTCAGCTCAAGTCGTTCAGGGCGTTCCTGCAAAAAAGTGAGCCGCATAGAGTGACAAAACATGAGACACTCAGCAATGCAAAAGCAGCTCTCAAAACGCTTCACTTCCATTGAAAACAATTATAAAAGCCACCCCAGGCTGCTAAAACATGTTATGTCTGATTAGGGCCCTACAGGTCAGTCTATTATATAAATTGTTGTTTAATTTTCAATCAACTTTGCAATGGGTTTACATATTATTTCAACTCTCGTCTATAATGAGCAGAAATACAATACTGATAGCATGTTTACCACTGGTCAGGAGCATCGGTTCATGTACAAGGTTTTAAAGTGTTGAGTGATTCATTTGATTGACATTAATGTTGCACTGCAGTGTGAAATTGTGGCCTTAGGTCATTAGTTTTTTACTGTTGCCAGTCAGCACTCAAAGGCTCAAAGTAGAAGTAAGCCAGTCCTTCAAAGTTTGGATGTTTGTCTCTGAAAATCCTGCCCTTTTTGACTCTGTGCTGTAAAAGCGAATGTTAAACTGGCTTTGCAGACTGATGGTAACGATTTTGTGCCTCGTCTGTCTAGCGAGATGAATGCAGGCATCTTGAAGACAGAGCAGCACTATGACAGGATGATGTACAAGGAGGCTTTGAAGAGTGGCTTCTTTGAGTTCCAGGTAAATAAAATATCCATTATATAAATGCTCTCTAATGCACACTTAATCATCTTTATGTCTGAAAGGGATAGTTTGGATGCTTTGAAGTGGGGTTGTATGAGGTACTTTTCCATAGAAAGCGTATTACCTACAGTAGATGATTGAATAGATGTCCCCAGTATAGAGAAACAGACAGAGTTACCGCACGGAACCAAAGCAATGTACTGCTGTGGACGGGGACGGCGGCGAAACGTATTTTAATCACCAAAAAGAAAGCCCACCTAAAAATCAATAGCAGTTAAACTGTATGCTATATTCAGGATATTTTCACTGGTTTACCTTGCTGCGAGACATCTATACAGCCTGTGTTTCCGACGGGGCTCTGAAGCAGCGATCTCTGCTCCTCCCAAAGTCACCAGTCTCCATTGAAAACTGTAATCTTACCTCACAGACCACTGGAGTTGCTGGTCTACTGTTGCATCAGTTGGTTAGTTTGTGACGATGGTGTTTTTAAAGGGTTATTTCAACTCTCATTTACTATAAGTAATACACCTCCGTAAGCCTTTTCTGATGATGTCATGAATACTGCAGATAGAGCATAACATGATGATTAAAAGTTCATCCCGAGCATGTGGTGAATTCACTGAAGAGCTGCAACATTTAACTGATTAATCGGTTAATCTATTACGTGCCAACTATTAAATTAATTGCTTACTTGATAATTGGTTTGACTCATTTTTTTTTTAAGAAAAAAAAGGTCAAAACTCTCTGATTTCAGCTTCTTATGTGAATATTTTCTGGTTTCTTTACTCATATGACAGTAAACTGAATATCTTTGAGTTGTGGACAAAACAAGACATTTGAGGACGTCATCTCGGGCTTTGGGAAACACTGATTGACATTGTTCAACATTTTATAGACCAAAAAACTAATTGAGTAATCAAGGAAATTAGCAACAGATTCATTGACTATGAAAATAATTGTTAGTTGTAGCCCTAATTCAGTGAATTGAAGATAGTGTCTGAGAACATGATGATGACCCTGTTAACTGTTTTTGTGTTTGTATGCAGGCAGCCAAAGATAAGTATCGTGAGCTCGCTATCGAGGGCATGCACAGAGACCTCGTCTTCCAATTTATAGAGAGACAAACTCTGCTGCTAGCCCCCATTTGCCCTCACCTCTGTGAGTACACATGGGGTCTGCTTGGCAAGGTAAGTAATATGGAGTAGGCATCATAATGTGGGTTTCCGACTGTGGGTTCAAATGTGACTCTTCCCTTCTGTCTTTCCTGTTTATCTCCCCTTTTATACTGCGTAAAAGTAACATCTGATCTTCCTGTGTTCATTTACATTCACGGATGCACCTGGGATCAGCAAGCTAAGATAACACACTTCATGTAGGTCTGCGGTAACACTTTTCCCGCTGCTCACTGGCGTACATGTCCACCAGGAGCCTGTCTGCTCACTACGGGCTTCTCATCAGTATGAAAGGAATGCACACACTGTTGCACACTCCCAACAGCGCAGAGTTGAGAATATTTTTAACACCCGAATTTATGAATATGAAAGAGTGCTGCTGCTCCGGAGATGGGTTTTTTTTGCCGGTTGTCGCTTAGCAACAACAAAAGCCCCACCACCAGTGTTTTCTCCAATCGTTTTCAGCACCGCTAGCTAAAGAGCTAAGAGGCACTCAGTGGACACGGTGGTACACACATCAGTCTAGCATTCTTACACACAGTCAATGCGGTGTGGTGCGTGCCTAGTTTTGTTATTTTGTTCTCCATAGGCATGCACTAACAGCAGTCTTTGCCCTGTCTTTCCCTGATAGACCAGTTCTCTGATGAAAGCATCGTGGCCTGTGGCGGGTCCAGTAGACGAGGTTCTGATCCGTTCCTCCCAGTACCTGATGGAGACCGCACACGACCTCCGACTGAGACTCAAAGCGTACATGCAGCCCCCCAAAAGCAAAGTAAGAAATACGTCTGTGTTGTCTCACATGCTTCACTGCCTCTACTTCACTGCTGTAATGGCTTTTTTAAGTAATTTTGAAAATTAATATTGATTTCAGAATTGATTGCTTTCTTTTTTAATAGTTTTTATGAAATCCAACACTTGTCTCAAAGAGCAGTAAGTTTGGTAATTAAATCGGAGGCAGCGTTGTGTCAGAATCTTTTCTCCCTCAGGTGTTGTTTAACAGTTTTATGGCTGTTTGATGAGGAGCACAATGAGGCAGAAAATTATAAAAACAGCTTGAAAATATGTAAAGAAGCGTTGAGGTTCTATACATTTTATCATATCAGATTTCAGTATACAATCTGTTTATCAAACCTTCAACTCTTATTGAATCTATTAAGGTTTAGAAATAATTAGACTAATTAAAACCAAGAACTAAAGCTCAAGCTTTGTTGAATGATATATTTGCTGTTTAGATAAACTATTTCTTATCTGGTTATTTTTGTTCTTTGCTAATTAAAACAAGTGAAGAGGTATTTAGTTGACTCAGAGCTTATCAAATCAGCATTTTATCTGCTTGAAACTGGATTTAAAAAAACAGCTATTTTAAGAATAAAAGCGTGAAGTTAAAAGTTGTTATACTGTAGGCCTGTCACCATAACTCATTTTGTTGGACTCTATATTGTCCCATAAATAATTGCGATAAACAATATTATTGCCATTTTAAAAACAATTCATGCCACTGATATGTTAGCTAATAATCAGGGATAAGATATTCCTTTAATCCTTTAGTCACAGTGGGAACATGTATGATGCACATTCACAGGATGCACAATATATAAGGGGCTGATAAATTATTAGCTGGTAATGGGACATTTACTGTATATTATAATGTATTATTCCAATAATTCAATTATTGCCGATATATTATCGGCTGATAAAAGCCAAATTGCTGTCGTTGACTTAACAAGTGCAGAATCTAAACACTGATACTGTAGGATGCAGAATGCATCTGTAAAGTTAACACAGAGGAAGAACAAACGCTAATGGTGTGGATGTTTTTCACAGTTTCAGAGGAAGGCAACAGATTTTTTATGTACTTAGAAAAATAAAATTTGAAGAGTCAGAATTGTTTTTGTTGTGTTAACAATAGTGACGTCAGCTATATTTGATTCGGTCCGAGCTTAAGAATATTAAATCGACCATCTTTGCTCGCTAAATCTTAGCTTCTCTTACCCTCAGGTGTGCATAAACTACAGGTTGTGAACTTATTTTTAAAATACAAAGATGTGAAATTATTGGTTATTTAATCGGTATTGACCAGATGGAGGAAGGTAGTTATCGGATATTGTATTGACTGAAAAAAATCAATATCGTTCAGCCCTAATAACAAAGCAAGTACACCTTTTAATCAGACATTGTTATTGGAATGTGAAAAATAACATGTTAAAATATCCGTAATAAATAAAACAGAAATAAAACAAAACCACACAACCAAAATGATAAATAATGGACTCTGTGAACAAAAACACCTGCACCATGGCCAAATCTGATAAAGGCAGGGAAAACCCTGCTGTTTATTTTGGCATCATGTTGGTGACATTTTTATGTAAATAAAGAGGCAATATCGAGGTCCGCAAAATGATTGAGGTCATGTCCGCATATTGTATGATAAGTCAATATAGTATTGTGGCAGAACTAGTTGCTGCCATAAAATTCCCCTTTCAATGCTGCGCATTATAGATTATGTTTCAAACAAGAAATGAAGTCTCCTTGAATCCTGCTCTGTGTGTGTTTAGTCGATTTTTCCATTCATGCATACAATATATGTAGGAATCACCTTTTTAATGGTCTGCACACAACATCTGTAGATCATCAATGTTGTCCCGAGTGTTGTCTCTTTTTCTGCCGCGGCATCCTGTATATCGAGGGTCTAAGAAGATAAGTCAATTTTAATCATATAGACCAATATCACAAATGCATTCTTGACCATCTCTTTAATTTGCACTTGAAGACTTAAGCCTGTGGTGTGTTCACAGCAGGAAAGTTAATCTGTTGTTTGTTAACAGTTTGGTATTTCGATAAGTGGCTCAAGGCAGCTGGGAGAAAAGCAAAACAAGTATTGACAAGATCTGAGACAGCCGATATCTCAGGCTTCCAGACTGCTGCTATCGATTCACTGTAGATGTTTTGTTGCTATGGAGGCAAGATGGAGGGGGAGGGGGGGGGGGGATGAAATAAGCTGTCTTTTAATCATAATAATAATAATATATGTTAGGGACACTAGCCTCTATCTGGCTGGAGCCATCAGAGGACAATTGACCATGATTTTCCCGGCCACATGTAAAAGACGATATATTACGAATTAATTGATTAAGAAATACAAAAGCGTTTGGTTTTCAGTAATATCATGGGCTTTATGCGACCTGTGAACATAAAAATTCCTTCACTACTGCAGTGCAATGTTACTAGTGTTTGGGCCACTTTGAAGGAAAAAAGTCAGAGATTTTGACAATAAAGTCCTGTAATTTAATGAGGATAAAGTCATACTGTTTCAAGAAAAAAAGTCGTATTATTACAAGAATAAAGTCATAATTTTAGGAGGAAATAGTTAGAACATTACAAGCATAAAGTCATAACTTTATTAAGAAAAAAGTCATAATATTACAGGAATGAAGTCATAACTTCATTAGGAAAAAAGTCGTAATATTACAGGAATAGAGTCATAGCTTTATTAGAAAGAAAGTCAGAATTTTACAAGAATATACTCATAGGTTTACAAGGACAAAAAGAGGCAGTTTCCGTCAGGTCCATGTGGTTCTTTCTCAGAATAAACAGTTTCTTGCACAATCTTTTCAAGGTCCTGATACTGATGATAATGTGGTGCTGATGTGCCAAAAGATGAAGTATTTCATTATTTGTGAAACCTAAACTAAGGTATAACTTCACAAGATGCTCCACCTTCCTCATTTTCACACAGGCGGCACGCTGCTCTATTTCCCCTCTAAAATAACACGTAAAATGACTACTTTATAATATTCTGACTTTATTCGTAAACATATGACTTCATTCTCATAATATTACAACTTTTTTTCTTGTCTGTCATTCTCACAATATTATGACTTAATTTTCACGATATTCTGACATTTTTTGTAAACTTATGACTTAATTCTCATATTACAACTTTTTTTGTAAACCTATGACCCATTCTTTTGTTTTTGTGAACGTATGAGTTTATTCTTGTAATATTATAACTTTATTCTCGAAATCTTAGTTACATTTTTTTTTCGTCAGTGTGGCCCTGATACTCTGTCAGACAATGTTCACCTTCAGTTCAAGCATCATGAAATTTTTATAATGTAATGTCACATTAAGACATGGAAGCCCACATACAAGCGTGCGTATAGTACAGGACAAGAGTAGACTTGACAGCTGTCACATAAGATCAGTTCACAGATCGTCTTCATTGTAGAAGAACATACACACAAAAAAACAGCTTGCTTCTTGAATAATCCACGCACTGTTTGCTTTCCACTGAGGCCACCCACTGCCGACATATATGCTGTCACTGTTTTGAATTAAAGCAAAACCATCAAAGTCTATGTACCTGACTGTATGGATACATGAGATGAATCTGAAATGCTCCTTTTTTGTGCTGTTTTCCTCCCAACAGAAAGGCGACTCTAAGCCCCCGGCCAAGCCCTCCCACTGCACCATCTACGTTGCCAAGAGCTACCCTCCATGGCAGCACAGTGCCTTATCCCTGCTCGGCAAGCACTACAAGGTGACAAACCGACACGCAATAAACATACACAGCGGTAATCTTTTACATGGCATTTGCAAAAGCACAGAGGTGAATGGTGTAGTGATGCCCTGAGATACTTCCAGTCTTAAATGAGCATGTACATTATGCTGCAGTTAGACAGGAAATCTGTCTCTGCCTCCGTTTCTGTTTGTTTGCATGTCTTAGCTGTTTTTTCTTGGGTGTCTGTCCAGAGCAACAACGGAGCCCTTCCAGACAACAAAGTGATAGCGAGCGAGTTGGGAGCGCTGCCTGAACTGAAGAAATACATGAAGAGAGTCATGCCGTTTGTAGCCATGATCAAGGTAAACCTGGAGGAAGTCAGGGAGACAGTGTAGAAGTGTTAAGGCACTTCCTGTCCTTTATCCATCCCTCTATGTTAGGGATGGCTTGATACCATTTTTTCATGTCCGATACGATACGATACGATAACAGACACCGTAACCTTGAGTATCTGCTGATTCCACTCCGTCTTTTTTACCTCTCTTAAACAACGAAGGTTTTTACATTTAATAACTTTAGTTAATTTGTCGATTCAGATTAGTAATTAAAAAAAATGAAATCAACTAATAAATGATGTATTAATATAGATTTAAAGTAATTAAAATGAACTCAACCTTTACCAGCTGCAACATTTAAGTCATGAACATATTAATGCCTCAATGATTCTAATCCAGTAATATAATATATATTATTCTGAAACTGTCCATTCTGCATAACGAGTACTTTTAAGTCCATGGTGATGCTAATATTTTTGTTCTTTTACTTGTGGCTAGTATTTTACTCTGTAGTATTACACATCGAGATCTGAATACTCCCACCAGTGTGTTAACATCAGTTTATTGAACTATTAAAAGGGTTTCCTTTCACACACAGTTTTCAGATACATTTCATGCAGCGTAGCCTAGTGCATGCACTGTTTACCTCCCCATCATCTGCTGCTTCCTGTCTACCTGTCTGTCTGTCTAGCTCTCTCCAAAGTCTGTTCAAACCCAGAGTTTTCACTTCTAGTAAAATAAATCGTTTACTTACTTATGAATCATGATGAAGACAAATCTATATTGTCTTATAAATTATGCATAGCTTCATTTCTTGCCCTTCTTTTGTAAAAATACAAGCTTAATATTTTTTCCCACCAGTATCTATACACTGTTCTGTTTTTCATCCAGTTTAGAATCGCTCAGCACTGACCGTCAGACCTGCATACTGTCGCACATTCACACACATTACGTCTTCTGTCGAGCTTCACAGCATTTAAATGATATTCGGGGCTAAAATAACTCAGGCAAAATGAACTGGTGATGCTGAGTGTATGTGCCGGACTGAGCTCCGGACAGTCCTGGTCCGATTTCACTCCTGAGTATAAGAAAGGTATTATAATTCCAGTGTAAAATACTGGCTATAGCTCAACACTCAATACCCCCTTTACCTCAGTGACAGTTATTGACAGATGGTTTAGGTTAAAGGATCGTGTGAGATTATGCTTTTCTCAGATATCCAATCCAGTGATTTTAGCCAGTATGGGATCGGCTGAACTACTATACTGTATACCTATAACACTGTTAATGAATCATTGCAAATGTGGCATTTTTGTATGATTTTTCAGGAATTACTGCCAAATTACCCCTATGTTTACCAAAAAATGAACAACAATTACATTATTATAAACATTAATTGTTAATTATAGTCCGCTATTTCCCAATAGCTGGTACATTTATTTAATACATTTAATAAAACATTTAATTTATTAGCAGGTACCTTCTTTTAAATTTCTTAAAAACACTCTGAATCTTTGCATTAGCTACCAGGTTACATTTGTGTAGATGATCAGAAGTGTCTTCTATTAATTTTGGTTTTCCACCTCCCGATGAAGAGCAGTGCACAGCCGCCTCTCAAGCCAAAGGGCCCTGTTTTATCCATTATATGCTATTTTAGCATTTAATTATTAAATAATATTTACAATAAAGGAATTTTTGATGCATTTTGAAGTAAATATTGGGTTAATTTGGCAATAATTACAAAGAAATTTCAAATTGATTACTTGCTAGTTACCACCTAATTTCCATGAAATTTGCAGACCTATAAAATGAAAGGTTACAATTTTTTTTAAATTATTATTTACAGCCAGAATTCCACGTTTACCCTCATAGTTATTTTTTGTGTTTTCTGTTTTTTTGTCTGCATTGTTCACGTTTTTTTTTACCGCCCAAGAAGCTGTTAACTTCAGGAGGCTTATCTTTTGTTTTGTGCACAGCTCTACTTCTGATTGGTCCAAAGTCCGTCCTGGTAATTCTGTTGAAAGATTGGAGCCTGCCTCTTCAAAAGCTGTTTTATTTTCTATTATTATTCCTCTTTGTGTTGAACAATGACAGAACCGTAGGCAATGCTGTTTGAAAATCAGTGTTGCATGGAAATTTCAAAAAAGAAGATTTTATTGATTGAAAGAGTACAAAACACTGGTTTGACTGGCTTTCTCAGCTTGTGCTTATGTTTGTTTTTTGCCACATTCATAAAAAATTGAAATGAATGTTGTTTTTTTTCTTTTTCCATCAACAGCTCGGCTGCACGTCTATGTTTTGTTGGTTTTCACAATTCTTGTTCCCACCTTTCACATTTTGGCTGCTTTGCTCTCACATGACACTGCAAACTGCATCACTTCTAGTTAATGTGTTCTTTGATCTAATCGCAGCATTCACTAAATACATCTGGGCTTAACAGGATGGTAAAAATTACAAGAATCTCATAGTGGCAGCATTAGCATAGCAGTGAAATTTCTCCATAATGCTGAATTCTTTCTTTAATAGCTGGACGAAATAGTGTATTTCCTTTTTCTAATTTAGCAAATTAAATCTGAATATGTCAACTTCCTGATCAGTCCTCAGGAGAGTTCATGTCCATCATTCATGCTTTTACTGTGTGATGGATTCAGACTTTTTGGGTTCTGCTTTTTTATTGTGTAGGAGAATCTGGAGAAGAACGGGCCCAGGGTCTTGGATCTGGAGCTGGAGTTTGATGAGCGGGTAGTTGTGATGGAAAATCTGGTCTACTTAACCAATTCTCTAGAGGTATGTCTTATGATGCAACACTCCTAAACTCAGACATGACATTAAAGGATGATCCCAGTCAAAAAGTGTGTGTCGCAGCTGAAAACACACCTGACGGAGTTCAAAACAGCCAATATAATACAAAATTTTTGAGGTTAGACAACCACCCCAAGCAGTGAAAAACATCTCTTCTCTATCAGTATATTTAATTCAGGATCCTCTTAAACACGAGCAGTAAACAGAACAAGTTCACTTGATTAGGCTCTGTTTGTTTTCTGTTTTGCTTTAACATGCAGTTGCAGCATTTTGGTTTCCTCAAAAAGTTTAAAGCTGAGTTTCACTACTTCGGCAGAAGTTATTTGAGACGATCCTGAGCTCAGCTGTCAGTCAGGAAAGCCCTTAATACTTCTGTCTGCTCAGAAGCTTAGCCTAGTCGAAAAGTAAAAGATACTTTTGTGAAACAGCACAGGTTTAACCACAGAAAGAAAACTGTACATCAAACTAATAACCTGAATCCACTTCCGATGTTTTTGACAGATCAGAGCTAAAGATAAATTGCCGCACAAAAGGCAAGCTGATGGAGAAATAGGGTTTATCATGTAGCACTGAAAAGGTGTGATACTCCATCGTAACACACACTTCAGGCTTGAAGGTGATAGCGGAGAAGTGGTTTATGCTGCAGATGTGGTTCGAGAAGTTTCTCTGGGTACTCTGTCACTTTTCCTCACTTTTTCTTAACTAGTTTACTATTCTGTTACTCTTTCTCAAACTGAAATACCATCCCTGATTTGGAGTGTGTGACCGATTTATAGCCAAATGTCAAGTCTGTGATCTCTGCAGGAGCCTGATTAACACCACCAGTGTTTACCAGTGTGTATACCAAACATACCTGTACACACACTATCTGATGGTGGAGTGATCGGCTGAATATCGTTCTTTTTCACATCCACCAGCTGGAACAGATCGATGTCTTGTTCGCATCCGAGGCTGACGACAAAGTGAAGGAGGACTGTTGCCCGGGGAAACCATTCAGTGTTTTCAGATCAGAGGTAAAAGCTTTCGACTGTATTGGCTGCTCTCTAAGCAGGCTGCATGTGTGTGTGAGTGTGTATTAGAGCAGGTGTGTGCTTCTTTTTCAGTCACTATTTATCAGTTTTTAAGACTTACTTTCTTTTGCATATTCATATACTGTATAATCATGTTTTTGTGTGTTTGTGTCTGTAGGTGCTTTTTTTGACTGTGCATCCAAAATGTTTGTTTGTGCACTCAAATCAACAATTAAATTGTGTTTTATGCGTTTGTGTCCCCAGCCTGGAGTGTACGTGTCCTTGGTCAACCCTCAGCCATGTAACGGCCAGTTTTCTACAAAGGTTGAGATCCGACAGGGGGACAGCGGAGACAGCATCATCCGTAGGCTAGCCAAGGTCAACAGACTCATTAAAGGTTAGTAAGATAAATGGATAGACTGCAGAAATTCATTAACTATGACTAGGAGCCCAAAATAAGTCTGTTAATATCAAAAATGATGGTTAGAATCTGAACAGGATGAAAATATTTGCTCAATTTTGATGAAACTGAGCCGATGAGTCAAAGTCTATAAGGACATGCACAGATTGTTCATCTTTTTTTGTGGAAGAAATTATATCACACGTCCTGGTGGCCCAGCTAAGTAAGACATGTATTATGTAAGTGATGTCCAACATTTGAATCTAGCTTGTGGCTATTGTCCCACATTATAAATCCCAACCTCTTCCATTCTTTCCTATCTGCCATCATTGTGCACAACGTCTGGGGAAGGAAGTGGCTCCAGTGAGACTAGGACCAGAATAACACCAACTACTAGCTTTTTTTTATTTAGTTAGTTATTCTTTTCTGTGCTGTTGATGTAAACCTGATGCAGTGAAAGTGAAATATTTCCTTTTTACTGATTAGTCAGCTCACAAAAAAGTGGTTGATATCGTATTTAGAGCTGGGCAGCATGTCCTGAATATTAGATCAGTAAAGGATGTAACAATTTCTGTTATGCAAAATGAAATCTAAGTAAATATCAAATAGCATTAACAGGCAGAGTTTCAATAGTTTTAATTTTCTATTTCTGTGCATATGTCCTCGTACAAGTTTAGTTTTCATACGTGGCACATCCTCACCACCTGCACATGCAGTGTGGATTGTGTAAGTTAGTAAAGTGTGGAAACAAAGCCAATGACAGCTCTCGCACAGTTGTTACCCTCCATATCCTCGTTATCAGTCTTAATCATAATACGGGCCAAGTTCGTCATAAATAAATTGTGTTCACCCATCAAACTTCCATTTTCCAATGATATCCCAGGGTGGGGGATACAGCTGATTGATTGCCTCCAAAATGATCGCAAGAAATTAATGTCTGTAAACATAAATTGCGGTGACACTCGTAATGCTGCCTGATGGATGCACTGGCACAGTGAGGACTTTGTGAATGGAAGAATTAGGAGCGTTCAGGGGCCTCCTCAACCACAAGCGCTTCCTCATCTTGGTCTTTCTCTAGGTAGTAAATCTAAAAAAGAAGAAATCTAGTTGCTGTAAAGACCCAGTGATCTCATTTTTATGCAGAAACATTCATGAGGTGCTTTGCGCTGACCATTTATGGTTGAATGTGGGCATTGAGGGCGGGATAGGAGGCTGATCCACACGTTTCCCAATTGATTTGGGACTTACCAAAGGGAACTGCATACTGGCAGGTGTCGCATCCACTGCACTCTTTCCCTGCCATCATGTCATCCCTCCCACATGTCTCACCTCCACCACCTGCCCTCTTTATTCTGTATTTCTACCATCCCTCCCACTCTTCCTTCCTCTGACTGCCTCCCCTCCACCAGATCTGTCCAGGGTCAAGTTGATGAGGTACGAGGACCCTGTGCTGGGGCCTCGCCGGGTGCCCATCCTGGGACAGGAGGAGCAGGGCAAACTGCCCATCTCCAACAAATCCGTGTTCAGCGTCAATCTGGAGGAGAAGAGGGTCACTCTGGCCGACAACGGCCTCACCGTGGACATCGGGGACTCTCTGGTTTATCTGGTTCGTTAGAGTAACGTTCACTAACACAGGCACAGCAGTGAATTATTTGTGAAAGGCTCAAATGCATCATGAGATGTTGCAACAAAATGGGTAATTTTGACTCAAAGCCATAGAATACTCAGACATACATGTTTTATAATTCATGTTTCTGCACCATTACCTACTGCTCATGGTGTTTGATTTGACAGACAGAGGTTCCTAAGGGAATATCTGAAACTAAAGGGACCTTTGCTTCTACCCTCCTTAACAACACATACTGTACAGATCTGGATTTGGTCTGCACACAACAGAGATGGTTCAGGGTCTTTATCCCACAGATTCTGAGACTAATGGTTTTTTGTTACTTAAATTAGCTTCTTTTAATGGTGTGGAAAAAAACAGTGTTCAAAATATCCAAAAATTTTCCCTTAAGGATATGATAAGGAGGGAAACCAGAATTTGTATTGTTACGTCTTTTCATTGTCTGTTGATGTTTAATTTTTCTCTACAGACTGCTCTTTTCCTCTTTGAAAGGACAAAATAAATAATCAGTTATCTGTGTAATGAAGCTTTTAAATTAGTTTTTTTTTTTCAAGGGCCATGAACGAACATCTACCACCATGTCCAGTTTTGCCGCTGGCCAGCGTTATTGCATTGTGAGACTGCTCCTGCGTCCTCCTGAATGCCTGTTGTTTTCATATAGATGGTAATGTGTCTGCTGTGTTGTTTTATACATCGAAGGTAGGGCATATCATTCCCTTATGTTTGTCAGCCTGTCAGACAGCTTCCCTATTTTCTAGCGGCGGGTGGTGCTTGTCTGACTCGGGCTTTGCAGAGAAATAATAAAACTTATGAAATATTCAGGCTCCTTCTTTATTGTTTCTCGCTATCCTCTCTGTGCTGTTTTATTTTTTTTCTAAGGATATAAATAAGATGACTGTTTCCCACAAGAATTAAGACTTAGTGTGTGATGTGGTTTTAGTGAAGCCGTCGGATCTTTGCCCCTCTAGTGCAGACGATGAGGATCTTGCAGTGTGAGCAGTCTTCTGATGAGGATGGTGTGAACAAAGTGTAGCTGTGAGGGGTTACAGGTCCTAAGAATTCAGCATAAAGACTCCTACAGACAATATTTATCGCTGACTTTGAATGGGGATATGGGAAAAAAAGATGGTATGCCAATAAACTCCTCCCGCTGACTGAATAAATAAAAGCAAAACTATATTGTTCCTCATTACCATTCAGGTTGGGATACTCTTAAAGGCAATGTGTTTATTTATTGGATCTATTAGTAGAAATGGGATATAATATTTAAAACTATATTTTCATGAGTGTATAATCGCCTGAAACTAAGAATTGTTGTGTTTTCATTAACCTACAATGAGCCTTTCGTATCTACATAGACAGCCGTCGTCTTCATAGTCCGCCATGTTTCTACAGTAGCCCAGAACAGACAAATCAAACACTGACTCTAGAGGTCACCGTAGTTCTCTGACACGCTTGTGCATGCGGTAACGTGAACTGCAGAGTGCAAAACCATGATACCGCCAGCTGCCGCCTGACCTCCATCGCTCCTAGTAGTGTTATTATGGTAAAGATGGCCTCTGACTGAGGCGAACGCCATTACCACGACTTAGCACTTGGCAGCTCACGTTGGAAAGGGAGGAGTGAGCGGACGGGTACTCAGTTGGTTGCAATCTGCAGCCACACCACAAGATGTCACCAAATCCTACACACTAGCTTTAAAAGGAAAAGTTTACCATTTAGGGAAGCTTGTTGGAGCTAAGTGAATCCAGGCCTCCTGTTTCAGTATGGTTTGATACTGGCGCAAATGGCACTCTGGGTGTTTTAAAAGTGATGTTTCATGACTACATTTTAAGTAGCAAATGCATCAAAATGGACTTTTCAGTCTTATCTTGAAGTTTCAGAGCTGCTCCAGGGGTTTGGCTCTGTGCTTCTCTGCTTCAAAGGCTTTTGGGAGAGCGACTTCCCATCAGGGATCAATTAGTCAAACAACTGCCAATAATCAAATGCAAATCAGCTCCACTTTCAGAAAAGCATTCATTTTTGTTTCAAACATCCCATTAAACTGTAATCCCTTTTTGATGGCGCTTTCTGTGATGCATAAGAATTAATACATTTTCATCGTCGTTACAAGGAGCCGGAAAAGCAATGATCGAACTGTCTGAGCCTCTAAACCCACGAAGGTTGCACTACGTGTCCTTCCACCACGTAAAGCTCCTCATTTCTCTCTTTCTGCTAGCCACCCACTCCCTCACACACACTATACACCAGTCTAAATTTAAAGGTCACTGTCAGAACACAGGAAATGCAGACAGTCCCCTCCTAAATATGAACCACAGGCATTTCTTTGCTTCCAAAATGCATCTTTCACTTCTCAGCTCTTCACTATGAGTCTGCCTCCAGGGAAAGTGTAACCATGTGTCTTTTTACATATTAGAAATAATGAATGTCATGGGTCAAAGTCAACTTTTAGAGTTGATTTAATGCGTTTGAACTTATGTTTGACCTCCATCATTTTGACATAAATGTATTTGACTTAACTTAATTTCTCATATTTTAGATTTTCAGTCTATCTATGTTTACTGTACAAGTAATCATAGCTAAATTGGCTTCCTACAGGATTTAAGCCTGTTCTGACCTGCTGCTGTGTGTGAGTATATGCATGCTTTCACATCTGATTATTTTACTTCCAGGCGTTCATGTTCATGCACCCTGATGTGTATCTGCCCTCTCTGCATTTGCTGCATTAGCGGGGGCGCAGTAAAGTCGCAGACAGAAGACAACTACAAGACTTATCTCTGTCACACAGCTTCTGGCCGAGCCATTTGACTGCTGGTTTATCTGCTCCAACACACACCCTCTCGCTGGGGAAGTGTCACTCCGCACCCCCCTCCGCCTCCTCATTCCTGCTGACTCCCTGCTCGCCCTCTCCTCTCCTCTCTCGCCTCCTCGCCTCACCCCTCTCTGGATGACAGTGCTTTTGGTCATGGAGGAGACGACAGTCACACACCAGTAAGTGCTTTTTGTCCCTTCCAACACACTGAGCACAATGGCATTACAAGAAACAGCTCACTTATCTTATGCAGCTTTTTATGCTGCTTTGTTTCATGTTAATCCTTTTCTTCTTTTATGTCTACATGATAAATGATAATACAAATTAAACAGGACTATTTCTTCAATCTATTGTTGCTGCGTACTAAAATATCAACTTGTTTTGATTATGCCTTCACTAAAATTTGCAGTGATTAAAGTGCTCCTGAAGGCCTTAATCGCCTGAATGTAAGAATGAATTCTGTATCACATACAGTGGTGGGATAATAATAGTGGGGTATTAGTGTAAGTGTGGTGGCATGCTGATAAAATTTCATAGTCCAGCTGAGTACAAAACATGTTGCTATAGGAAAATGAAATTAGCTTTACATTTTCATTACTGAATGAATGAAATTAATTAAATTTCTGCTTACAGGGAAGCGTGTTTTTCTAATTAAAGACTCTTTTAATATTAAGCCTGCAGTTAGACACTTAACAAGCCATCGTCATTGTCAACTATCTATCCAAAGGCACATACATGCAGAAAAAAATCTCATTTCAGACCGAGGCTGTCAGTCAGCGAAGCCTCAGTATCAGAGTTTGTAAAGGAGGAAGTGGGGGGCTTCACCACAGGAAGCGAGGAAGACTTCAGGTCAGACAGAGGCTCTGCAGTGACATACCCCGTACTCACACAGCCCGGCCTCGGCATCACCACGACAACCATCACCACCATCACACAGACGGGAGGAGACTGGAGCACCGGCCTGTTTGACGTCTGCGGAGACAAGACTACATGTAGGACATCACACACACCAATCAGAACTTTAGGACTTTTTTATCTGTTCAAAAAGAGTGATTTGTCAAGTATTTAATACTCTTATCCACATGGGAGTGGACAAATGTGCTTTATACAAATGTATGTACATATTTATTATTATAAATCAATTAACAACACAAAACAGTGATAAATATTGTCCCGAAGCCCATAGAAAATATACTCAAATGACCTGACAAACTGCAGCCAAACAGCAACATCTGTCAGTGACTTGCCCCAGACTACATGTGATTATCATAAAGTGGGCATGTCTGTAAAGGGGAGACTCGTGGGTACCCAGAGAACCCATTTTCATATCTTGAGGTCAGAGGTCAAAGGAATCCTTTGAAAAAGGCCATGCCTGTTTTTCCTCACCAAAATTTAGCGCAAGTTTGGAGCATTATTTAACCTCCTTTGAGACTAGCTAGTGTGTCATGGTTGGTACCAGTGGATTCCTTAGATCGATTGTGTTAATGCATTACAGAAATGAATGCATTAGTGTAGTTAGTAGAAATGAATGGCATTAAAACAATGTATCTATCATTGACAGCACTAATATTTTTTTGTTCTTCGTTTTGTCTTACAGAGAATTTTAAAAGGTTTTTTTGTGTCTGTTACAAGCAAACGTACATCATTCACACACACATTGTGCTTGCAGGTGTCCTCGGGGCTCTGGTGCCGTGCTGTCTGGACCTGAGTTTAGCTCACCAGTTTGGCGAGTGTCTTTGCATGCCTCTGCTGCCGGGATCCACTTTTGCCATGCGAGTTGGGATCAGGGAGCGGTACAAGATACGAGTGAGTGTGTGCATTCAAGTGAAAAAACAAATCCGTGAATAGCAAGTGAAGATTTGTTGATAGAGCGTCGTTAAACGCACTTATAGGTTGACTTTAATTTGTGCGAGTGAATTCCTGAATTCGTGTACATGCACCTCATGGTTCTGGGCGTGTTCCTGCTGCGCTGTTGTGTCTGCTTCTTCTTCTATGTGTGTTTGCATGTGTGCCTGTCCGCATGCTTATTCACAGGGAAGTGTGTGTGAGGACTGGACCACAGTGTATTGCTGTTACCCTCTGGCTGTGTGTCAGATGATAAGAGAGATGAAGCGGAGGATGAAGACACAGACCTATCATGTATCGACTGCCCTCGAATGCTCCTGAAGAAACTCTAGACAGTAAATGAGGCCGGGTGAGGGCTGATTGAGATTACTGTATGAGTAGCAGAAACAATCAATACTACAAGGTTTTAAATGCCCTAAGGGATGCCTTGGACAATGAATCAAGCCTGTCCTACAACCTACGAACTTTCATTAACAGCATAAACGGCAAAGAGTCTGAGCTGTAAAGTCTGAATCAGCGTCTTTAAACTGCCTTCTCTTTCGAGCGGATATTATGAATAAACTTGGGAACAATATCCTGCTTTTCTCGCAAAGGCAAGAACTCATCAACTAGATTTCCAGCTGGGTGAAAAGCAGGTGGCAGGACGCACGCTTATTTGGGTTCAGTAGCTGCCACTGTCAGCAAACAGCTCTAAACATCTGGTACAACTCTCCGTCAGACACCAGAAACTTTCAAAAAACAGCCAACTGTCTTTAATCCTAAATGTTTATATGCACACAGTCTATTCTGTCTTAATCCAAAAAGGCAGTACTTCATCTGCTGAAAACTGAAGTTTTTTTGGCAATCTTAAAGGAACAGTGTGTATTATTTCTATTAGCAGAAATAGAATATAACATTCATAACTATGTTTTCATTAGTTTCTAATCATCTGAAACTAAGAATAGTTGTGTTTTCTTAGCTTAGAACGAGACCTTCATGTCGATCACAGAATCCGTCATGTTTCTACAGTAACCCAGAATGGACAAACCAAACACGGCTCCAGAGAGACTTTCAACGTTTTTACATTACCTTAAGGCCACCGTAGTTCTCCGACACTTGTGAAACTGCTCGGTACCGTTAGCCGCCGTCTGACGCCCTAAAGTAGTGTCATTATGGTGAAGATGACCTCCGAGCAAGGCGAACAACGTTACCACGGTTTTGCACTCGGCAGCTCACATTACAGCAGTCTTGGAAGGGGAGGACTGAGCGGAGGGGTACCCTGTTGGTTGCAATCCAAAACCACACAGCTAGACAGCCAGCCACAAACATAATCAAAGCAAGTTTTATATTTATTGAATGTCGGACGTTTTGATTCCTTGAAGCATGATAACATCATTGACAGATTTCTATAAAAGGTCAGCCCACCTAAATCCTGAAAAAAAAAAAAAACATCTAGACATGTACTTAGTTTCAATTTTATTTGAAAATGTCAGCCTCAGAAACAATATAATGGTTTGTCTGGGCTGCTCAAAACAGTCAACACTTAAAGACTGTCTTTCCAAAAACAATGTCCCTCGTGCTCTGAATATTCAATGAAACTCACTGACAACAGTTCACAGGGACAATTTCTTTGATAGAAAGTGGTACAGTGAAGTGAGGAAAGTGAATTGCGTGAACTCTTTAATTCTGTATTGCATCCCAAAGGTCACCAGACATTGCGTTCAGGCCCTCTCAGACATGAAGGGGAGATGAAATGGTGGAAGCATAAAACTTTCTAGAGCTTGAGGCACAAATTGTGAAATGGGGACATAACTCAACATTAGGGACAATATCTAAAAATTAGACTAATAAATCTCATTTTCAGCGTCCAAGTGAATGCGAAGAAGCACAGAAACCCTTGTCCCTTGTCATTCGGTTTCCGAAACAAACCTCGTTGGTTTTGAGAGTTCTTTTATTGATTTCAGAGTGGGGGATGAAACCAGTGTGCCAGTCCATTCAGTATGCAGAACCACTCGTCTGATCACCCGGCAAACAGGCCGCTGCATAGCTCCGATTACAGTCAACAGTTCAAGTACAGTCTGATGATAATAAATCCCATTTCCATATTTCTGATTTTCTTTTATCCCTCCATTCCGTGTTCACCTCAGGCATTCAATCATATTATTAATCCAGTCCTGACTGCTGTGGTTCCCTGAACATGAAATGCCAACCAGCGAGACTGGGTGAGGAAAATGTTATTTCTACACAAAGCAGATGGTTCCTCAAAGGGCAAATATGTAATTTGTTAACTCTTACAGATGTGGTCCCCTACCTGCTAGCTGCTTCAAATGAATGGGGGAAAGAGAGGAAATGAATTTGGTGTCAAGAGGTGTGAATGATAAAGTATAATCAGATTTTACATAGTGTACTGTACACTGCACATTGTGAATATAAATATTTTTAAATCACTATACTGTAGGTACGCTGATCTCTTATCGGACTGTTTTGTTGCTGATTTTGGGTAAATCAGATCTCCTCGTCCTTAACCAACACTGTTACTCAAATAAAGACGGATGAAGTGTCAGAATGACAGAATAATGCCTCTTATGTAAAGGTGATCCACACTCAGTGAGGACAAATTATTACAGATTATAGTCCTTGTACTATACAGTCCAACACAGTGGTGTGTGTTCTATTTCTGCCTATAAATGCTGCTATCTTTAGTTAGAATATACCATTTTACTTTGCCTTTCGGGGGATTTCATCCACCAGTTGATGTCCTGCTGTGGATATTTTTAATTCACCCTCCACACAGAAGGCTATGGACAGCTCCCATGCACATTAATTTTGAAATTTACTAATTCTAATAATTGTAAAACATGTTTAAAGGAGCAGTGTTTAACATTTCGGGGGATCTATTAGCAGAAATACAGTATGTTTTCATTGTGTAGAATCAACTGGAAGGAAGAATCATTGTGGTTTCATTAGCTTAGAATGAGCCCCATATCTACATAGGGAGCAGGTCCTCTTCACAGTCCGCCATGTTGCTCCGCCATCTACAGTAGCCCAGAATGGACAAACCAAACACTGGCTCTAATGAGAGCCTACCTTTAAAATAATATGTTCATATTTTTATAGAGTTAAAGCCCTGACACACCAAACTGATGGTTAGCGGACGGACAGTTTGGGAGCGTTGGTGAGCGTCTGTCGCTGTAGCATTGGTGTCAGAGTTTGTTGTCAAAGTTTCAGCATGTTGAATCGGTGAGAGAAATAACTCTGACTGACTGTTCAACTTTAGTGAATCAGTGCATGAGAAGAGAAACAGACGTGAGTAAAGTCAAGAGGACAAACACAGAGGGCACGTCTTATTTTTCATTTTCAGCTCATCTGATCATCCCAATAAATGGATATTTTCACGGCACCATCTGGAATGAAGCTAAGCAGTGAGTGAGAGTGGTGTGAAAACGGTCGGTAGACGCTGCTTTGTTTCATGTGTGTATCATAACAACAGCTCGTATATCTGTAGTCCTCGGCCTTCCAGTTTCCCTTTTTGAATGACAAATACAGGCTACCTCCACCTGCTGGTGTGGAGAGTTATTTCACCACATGCAGGCGCAGAACGTACGTGGTAGTTGGCTGTCGGCTGTAGTCTTTGTGGTGTGGAGAGTGCAAATTTTTGTCCAAGAGAAAGGGAACGCAGCTGGTGGCCTTCATCACCACTAATTCTCTGAAGTCTGGTGTGTCTGGGCCTTAAAATACAGCATACTGACACCGATTGGTAAAACTACCCAGTATAAGCTATAATAGGTACAATAGCTGCCGTCCCTGCGATGTTCGTGGTTGTTTAGAAGTTCTGTTGCTTTATTTTCATATTTTATATGACAAAGTCATTTCTGTAACTTTCATGACAGCTGTGACATACGGTAATTTCCAGATGGCCACAGCGGTAATAAGGCCAGCGGTACCTTGCTTATGTCTGCATTAGGCTCCAGTGTTTCCTGGTTGGATAAATCTTCCTGCAGCTGCGCTGCTCTGTGCCTGCTGGGGGTTGTTAGTGAGCGTGATCTGCCTCAAGCAGCGCTGCCTCCGGGCACTCTGGAAACATCCTTCCCTCCCTGTGCAATGACCAAATGTTATTGCTTCAGCATCAGTAGCTTTAAATTCGGTTGGTAAATTTGAGATCTATTTGCCTTGCAAATCAAATACACCCTTAAAATCTTCTACATGCTCTTTTAAACTCTCTATCTATATTTACACAGACCTTTCCTTCCAAGGTAGTGGCTGCCATTACAAGAGACATTTAATTATTCTCCCAAGCCTCCATTAAAGTCTGTTTCCCTGCCTCAGCAATACAGAACGCTTGACTTGCGGCTTGTGTCCAAAGTAAACACCAGATTTCTACTTTTAAAGGGTCGGTTCATAACTAATTTGAGGTGAACTGACCCTTTAATTATGTCACGTGTAAGATTTACTGCTGTTTCCCTGAACAAAACCCCAAAATAAAATGAATGAATGAACCCTGTGCTTCCATTTATACCCATTACACCTTGTGGCCTTACGTCATCTCTCCCAGATACACCTCCACGACTGAACCATTAGGGGGCAGTGTTACCCCAGGTCTGGACCCCTGTTGTCTGTTCCCTATTCCCACAGCTGCTCATACTCTTAACTGCTGATCTGAGGTCAGAGTTGGGCTCTCCGCAGCAGTAGTAGAGGTCAAGTTTTGGAACAGTGGAGCCCATCCTAAGTCAGCAGTCGGACAGGGACCATAAAACATCTCCGCTGATGTTCGTTCCTGCTGTTTCAGCATGAAGACGACGCACCCCGCAGATGCATCAGGTGTAGAGTACATATCGACAACAGCTCCTCTGGGAGTGTGTGTGTGTGTGTGTGTGTGTGTGTGTGTGTGTGTGTGTGTGTGTGTGTGTGTGTGTGTGTGTGTGTGTGTGTGTGTGTGTGTGTGTGTGTGTGTGATGTATGCAGATGTATCCAGAAAGGCTCTCCCCATGATTGTGCTCAGTGTTACTGGTACAGAGAAACCACCAGCAGACAGATAAAATACAAAACACAGCACAGGGGGGAAATAGATCATACGGTCCCGAGCTGCACACGTGACTGAATGAGAACCAGCTGAAGGTGGAGTGTTTGTGTTTTCCTAAACAACACACTGACATTTCTGAAATGGCTTTTTAATGCATTTCACTTTTTCGCCGTCTCTACCTCCTGCATGCATTTCGTCTTCTCATTCTTCCCTCTTCCCCTCAATAATCTCATGTCTTCTCCTCCCTTCATCTTGCCCTCTTTTATTTATTTCTCTTTTTCCTGCTAGTGTTTGTGAGAGAGAGAGAGAGAGAGAGAAAGAGAGAGAGAGGTGTGGAGAGACCTGCAAAGCTGGAGCAGTCGTCCCCCTGGTGATGCTTCTATCCAGGACAACAAGCACCACCTGGGGTTTACATAACACACACTTCCTCACACTCTCTCTTCATATCACTTTCTCTCTGATACTCTTTTGTTTAATCCTTGCCCTTCCTATGTCTCTCTCTGTTTTCCATTCTGTCGTTCTCTCACACATCATGGAGGGAAGTGTTGGGGGGGGGGGGGGGGGGGGTTCAGCTGCTGGTTAGCCTGCAGCTAGAAGCCTTGGCAGTTTGTGCAGGAGTCTGTGTGCTCTGCTCCTGTTTTGGGGTTGTGTGTTTGTGTGCGATGATGGAGGTTTGGAATCAGTTGGCACCACTCTGCTCCTCAGACTATAAACAGCCGGTTTTATAGATTTTTTTCTTCCAGAGACAGACAGGAGGAGGATTTCATTGTAGGAATGATTTGACTTCAAAAAAACACTGTCATACACAGGGATTATAATACTGGAGATTTGCTTGCTTTTGTAGTTTTTGTTCCTCGGCGGGACTATATTCTTCTCTGCTAAAGAAATTATCCTTAAATTCCTTGGATGACAAGAAAAAGGATCTTTTTTTTTTCTCACAATATATAAGCTGTGTGTACTTTTGAGGTCATTAAAAGCGTAGCAGTTACCAGAACTAGAAAACATGGCAAATGGCTTTCTTCTCCTCTAGCGTTAATTAAAATAAACAAATGTGGGCAATGTTAACTGTCCTTACTGTTAATGCTGTCATGGATCATACTGAATTATGTGTTAAGAAGGAAAACATTAAACCAGTTGCTGATTAAAGCTTCAGCATCACTGGGCCATATTTCCATCACAACGTTTTACCATGTTGTATTTCAAGTCTTCTGAGAGAAAACTAGACTTCTGCACCTCCTCATGGCTCTGTTTTCTAGTCCATGACGGGAGACTTTGGCCAATCACAGGTCATTTCAGAGAGTTCCTATTGGCTGTGCTCCAGCTGGTGGGCGGTGTTTTGTTTTTCCTTAACTGATCTCAGCATGGCTGCTGGGTCACAAACTTTCTCATTTTACAGCTAAACAGTAACTACAAGATGTTATCATGATGCGTTACAGTAAAAATATTGATTCATATTTGATCAGCGCTGCCTAGTTTCACCGTTTGATCAGAGTTCGCGAGTGATTGACAGCTGCTCAGACAGCAGGCTCCAGCTCGGCTCTGATTGGTTGTTTTCCTCCAGTCTGTGAAATCTTGCAGATCTGAAGGACACAAAGGGACATGATTTTTTTCAGAGTACCTATCTTATGCACTACTGTCAGGATATAGCAACCATTTTATAAGATAACTTTATCAGAATTGCACCATTTCACCATTTTCTTCTTCATTTCTTTCATCATTAATTGAGTAACAATATTACATGACTTATATCAACAGTTGCACATTAATATTGGCTACATGTTAAGTTTGGACCCAGAGGTGAAGAATGGATTTGTACATCGTAACTTAATGTTAAAGAAATGAAACCGTTAATATATAACCAAGAAGAAACACCAAATTTGACTTCAAAGTTAAATTTCAATTAGAGGTATGTGTGGACTTCAAAGGATCACATTTACAAGTGAGCTGAAGCAATACGAGGCAAGAAATAGAGGTCAAAAGAAGCCAAATAGTTTATGAGGTTTCTTGCAGAATGGAAAAAAAAAGCCATCTTCAATGTGCAAAGTGTCTCAAACACCATTGAACACAGTCCCCACATTTACAAAGAGGATCAAGACATGCAAGTTGCAAATAATCCACCAGAATAAAAGAAAAGGATAGTCATGTGGATTATTTCTTAACAACAGTAAAGCACAGGCTCAAAACTAACCAAATGGCCTGCAGATACCTTTTTCTTTTTACGTTTAGTACAAACTGCTGCCATCTTTAAGAAGTGCATACTGCTGCATGCAGTATACCAGCCCAGTCACACAGAAGTTCATGAAATACTTTTTTTTTTTAGATTTAATGCATTGATTTGTATAGATAGGGACAAATTTCATTTTTTTTGTGATGGTCAGCACACAGGACTGGTGTTCATGTGAAACCACAAATAAAGTTGATTTATTTACCACTTAACTTCCGTACTTGAGTTAATTTAACCCAAACCACTTCTGTACGTATGTTACAGCACTTCTGGTGTTATTTTAAGTCAAACCACAATCTTTTCGTAAACCTCACAAAGTACTTTTGTTACCTAAACTTAACCAAGTTGATCTAGTCCTAAGCCTAACTAAGTCGATTTATTCCTAAACCTAACTAAGTGGTTTTGTTGCCTAAACCTAACCAAGTCAATCTTTTCCTAAACCTAAGTAAGTAATTTTGTTGCCTAAACCAAACCAAGTCAATCAATTTCTAAACCTAATTAAGTAGTTTTTATTTAAAAAGACTGGAGCAGAAATTGACATGTCACATGTTGAAAGTCATGCTGAGCGTCACATGTACATGCATTTCATGTCTATGTATACAAATCAAATAGATGAAATTCGTGGCTATTTCACAAACTGCTGTGAGACTGTGCTGTCTATATACGATTGGGACACACTTCCTCGTAACTTTGGGTCTTAAACTTTGACTGTCTTGCTCACCTATCCGCTGCGCAGAGGATTGTGGGTCAGAATAGTCAGAAAAGCATGCTGGCTTGCATAGTGTAAAATGCAACCGGATGTAGGAGGACATCCTGGTATTTTTGGCACACTGCATTTGACATACTATGTATTGGGACATACTCACTTTTTCTGCCATACTAAATAGTATGTTAGTATGGGTATTGAAATACAGTCAGTTTCTCTAACTGGTGCTCAAGGAAACTGAAATAATAATAACAAAATGGAGACTGGCAAGACAATCAAAGGCCTCTTAGCACAACTGTGAGTATTAAAAGCCTCCCAACACTTGCATTTTTGTGGGTTTTCATACAGAAGTGTCTCTCTGTTGAATTTGTCACTCATTCCTGTTTGAACGCTCCAAAGAAGCCAGTTTTCTTGATTTCTTCATGCCCTCCTGCATAGATTCTATCAATATGCACAGTTGTGCCAGGATGCTGCTTTATAAATGCCTTGCTGTTCTTGCAGAGGTGTAATTTTCCACCATTTCTTTGTGCCCCTGTGGAGTTACAATACAAAAAACCAAATGCTCACACTACCACCGCCTTTTTGAGTCTTCCTCTTGCAAAAACATGCATATTTTGATGTGAGCGTGGATTCTGAAAAGACCTGAAAGAGTCCTTGATTTCTCCCTGCAGGATTTGAGGTCCAATATTGCACGATGCCAGGACGGAGCTCTAGTCCTAAACGTCCAACAGGAAACCTGAGGGGATGAACGCTCCCTTTGAAGGTGCCATGATGGCTTCTTTCTCGTGACAGCTTCAAAGTGAACGTTTAGGCCAGAAGGAATTTTTGGCATTTCGCTGTGCAATGAGAAATCCTAATAGCAGTCACTTCACACACAGACTCCTGCCTATAGGGGTCCCATGACCCCCCAGGGCCTCTGATCTGTGCCTGGTAGGCCCGTTCAGAAATCTATCCATGAAACCTGAACCCACGAGCAATGAAAAACAGTAACATGATCGAAACTCGACACATTTACATCTTCAGCACACTGGCTGCCAGCTTGGATGTAGCTGATTATTCGGCGTATGGCGGCTTAAGAACCAGGTAGATGTTTACACACTGTAGCTGGTAATATACCCCCCAACACAACGCTAAACAATTCAGATATGGTTGTATAAACACCAGAAAGATGTCAGGTGTCCTTCATGCGTCCCCAGTCACCAGATGTAAACATACTTTCGATTTAAAATCAGTGATCTAGATTTCTTTCTCCTTCGTTCCTCAAAGACTGAGGCTGTGTCTGAAACCACATACTATACTATCAGTACATATTGATTTGGCCATGTAGTATGCGAACAAAAGTAAAATCTACAGTATGCCAAAAATACCTGGATGTCATACTGATTTGTAAAAAAAATTCCAGTATGCATTGAACCAGTCTACCTAGCCTAATGTATCCCATAATGCAAAGCGGTGGAACGGTACAGGTTACGGTTGCAACAGCAGTCAAAAACTGAATTTTCTTTTTTTTCATCGCAATTTCATCACTAAATTCACTTATGAAATTTTTTGAGGTGGGAAATAAACTGTAGATTTTGAAATTTTACAGTATTGGATGGCAAATCGAACATTTGTTCCACCGTTGTCGGAGTTTAGAAGCTTCACAAACTGCCTTGACACGCTCACAAACCACTATGAACTGGCTGGAGCTCTCAAGAGACCGGTCTCGGAGACGACAGGCTTTTATTTCCTCGTTGGCAGATAGTTTGTTTAAATATCACATCACAAATGTGTTTATTTGCCTTTTTGGAGTTGAAAAGCTCCACAATCACTAGCGGACGTAGCTCACTCACCAGTCGGCCAGTGATGCTCGCAGACCGGCTGCAGCGAGGCGAAGGAGGAGGTGAGGGAAATAGGATAGAGATACCTACTGAGACAACACGACCCTTTTTAATATTACTCTAATATTTGCTGGAGTTGTTTTTTGATATAGGTAATACATCTTAGTTTTTAGTTTTAGTTTCACTGTATATTGCATGTTCTTTCCATTCTTAATGTGACCCTTTGTTTCACACACTTAAATATAATTATAAGAGTAAAGTCATAGGTTTATGAGAAAAAGAGAAGTTTAAGAGAAAAAAGTTGTAATATTATGAGAATCTAGTCATAATATTGTAAAGTAGTAATTTTGCATGTTATTTTAGAGGGAAATAGAACAGCGTGCTGCCTGTGTCAAAATGGGGAACGTGGAGCATTTTGTTAAGTTATACTTTAGTTTAGGTTTCACAAATAATAAAATACTTCATCTTTTGGCACATCAGCACCACATTATCATCAGTATCAGGACCTTGAAAAGACTGTGCAAGAAACTGTTTATTCTGAAGGAAGAACCACACGGGCCTGAGGGATATTTCCTTTTTTGGGGAGGAAATGAATTTGAGAACGGCCCACAGTCATGAAAATGGTACCCTCAGAAAAATCTCCATAAACTGGTTTTGTACATTTTTACTACTTGTTGATTATCTTGATCCCATTACACAGTATACATAATATATGAATATAATTTACTCTGTACTCTAAGAACTTGTTTACAACTCATTTATCCAGTTTTTAAGTTTAAGTAAATTGGCAGCAAATAACAACAATATGCTATTTTTCAAAGAACCTTTTTGTTGCCATCAGGAGGAAGTTAATGCAGAAAAATGCTGCAATATTTGGAAATACCTACCTTGCATGGCAGCATTTTTTAATTTATTGTCATAGTTACTTTCACATTTCTTTCTTCACATTTGCATAGGAAACAGAACCCAGAACACCCCTGCCTAAATATATCAGTCAATATGACTCAAAAAATATTTTGTTGCTCCACATTATACAGCACGCGGTTGTCACTACAGACAAGATCTAACGTTGTCCCAGGAGATTTACTTCTCATTATCCACTCTATTTACTGCTGGCTGATGTGACACAGGGTAGCTGGCATGCAGCTCTGACAGACTGATGCTTCACTTTAAGCTCTGGGGCTTGTATCCTGTAATATCTCTGTACAGTCAGCGGGCAACGGTGCAAGACGGCTTGCTGGGAAAGGTCAAATATGCTGCATTGACTTGGATAAATAAAGGTTTAAAAACAACTGTCAGTCAACGTGTCGGCCAGCACATATGTGATGGAAAGTGGTGTCTTCGGCAAGTAAGCATAACATCATGAATTTTGCATGTGATTGATTTCCCTGAAAAAAAACATAAAAAAATCTATATTGTGAATTTTTATTTCCTGTCTGGATACATACCTGCCTACCTGTCAGTCTCACATCATCTCCAAACAAACATGCTAATGTTTAGTCCGCATTATCTGCTGGTTACATCATAATGTAGTCTGAGTCAATAATTCTGTTTCTGCCATCATCGTAGGAAACTCCTGCAGGCCGTTTTCAATCCGTCAGTCCTGTCACATTAGTTTTCCTGTACGGCATGTCTTCTATATGTCTCCCCTACCTAATATCATATGACCTATAAGTGTGGAGTGTGTGTGTGCATGTGTGTGTGTGTGTGTGTGTGACGCTGACGTGACATGAAGGGTTGTTACAGGCTGGCATGTGTTGCATAATGCTTTTATCTCCACGACACACGCGCTTCCACAGTCCTGCCATTGATGTAGGTGTTCTTTCATCTGGCACCTCAAAAGTGTGTGCGGTGTGTGTGTGTGTGTGTGCGTGCGCATGCCTGCGTACGTGCACGTGCGTGTGTGTGCGATTACTACATGTCAAAAGTCTGCAGTGCCTCAGTAAGTGTGGAAAAATGTGGGTGTAGTGCGCTGTGAAGGCGGTCTGCAATGGCACGGAGAGGAAAAGAAAGTGAGAGAACGAATGATGCAAAGTCTTTGGGATTCATCCTCTCCATCCTCCATCCTTCTCCACACTCCCTCCCTTGCTCCATCCGGCACCACCCTCCCCTCCCTCATTCCTCTCCCAAGACTTCAAACATGGTCCAGAGACATTTCACATCTTAACTACAAACACTTCGAACACTGATGATTAAACTGTAAGAAACCTCTGACTGCTGGCATGATAATTATATCAGAGTAATAAATAATCTATAATGGCCTCCAAGACACATGTTAATTCATTTGGTTGTACAAATGAGCTCATTGAAAACATGAGTGAGATGTTTTGGTGATGTATAGTGTTCGCTCTACAAATCATCAGCCCATATGACAAATCATTGTCAGTCTGTCATTCGTATGTCACATCAGCAAAGTGACGAATGTGTGAGTGTAAATTTATTTATCAAGGAAAGCCTATTCATAGTCAGAATATGTGGGGACATTTCTTTTATATGAGAAATATCAGGCTACTTGTGTAGTGTGGCATGGCCATTTTTAAAGGGGGCCCTTGACCTCTGACCTCATATGTGGATGAAAATGGGTTCGGTGGGTACCCATGAGTCTCCCTTTTACAGACATGCCCACTTTATGATAATAATATGCAGTTTGGGGCAAAAAATATGCAGTTTTTTCATGCAATGTGAATGTGTTATTTTTGCTTATTCTAAAAATGGTGTATTTTAATATTTCTGCATACTGGGGTCCCTAAACAGTCATTACATAAATTGGCTATCTCTGTAAAGCTGAGAGTCTAGTGGATCCAAGGAGCCCAGTTGTATTCATGTGTGATGATGTTAGTCCCCACAGTAGCCATTTCATTGTGGCGAAAGCATTTTTTGAAACTTGACCTCGCTGTATAAAATGACCTGTGGTGACCTCTACAATAATCACAGCCTCATGAAAATTTACAGCCACAAACCTAGAGCATTCAGATGATGGATGGCTGTTGTTAGATTAACAATAAGGGGGTTTCTGAGCAGTTTCCAGAACAGCAGTGAAATCTCCAAATGTCAAAAGTTTTTGATACCAAATCACAGCATGGGTTTTTCTGTGGTGTTCCTCAGGGTCTTGGTGTCTTAATGTGATATTTTGGAGGGATTATTGCTCATTTTTATCAATTCTTGAGTTGTAAAAAATTGTTAAATTTAGCACCAAATCTTTGTAACAGAAGGTATCAACCCAAAAATTGAGACATAATAGAACATGGGGATGATCATCATGTACTTTGATCATAATGTTCTCAACCCCTTACACACTTCATGTGAAATAATTATTTTTTTTTTCCAATTTATGACTAGAACAACTTGACACAGCGCTGAGCTACATCTGAAATGAACCTTCAGGTTCCCAGCTTTCAGATGATGTTCACCACTTCCCCCTGTACCCCCTGATCTCAGAGGGTTAAACTATTTATTGATGAACAACAGTGTCTGCACACCCAGCATTTCTCACCTCATGGTGTCGACAAAATGCCATCTCTTGGAAGTCACTGCTTCGCACTACTTCACAGCTAAGAAGTACTTACAGCTTACAGCCATAAGATATGTTAATTGTCTCCCGGCTCTGTCTCTTTACTCAAAGCAACAGTTTGACATTTTGGGAAATACGCTCATTCACTTTCTGGTGGAGAGATGAAAAGCTTGCATGGACTGGACTTGCATTTATATAGCGCTTCTCTAGTCTTCTGACTCACTACATGTCAGCATTCACCCATTCACACACATATCCATCAGCATCTAATCCACATACTCATTCACACACTGATGGCTATGCCTTTGGGAGCAATTTGGGGTTAAGTGTCTTGCTCAGGATTCATCAACATGTGACCGGAGTAGCCGGGGATTGAACTTACGACCTTCCGACTGGTGGACGACCTGCTTTACCTTCTGGGCCACAGATGAAAAATAGGCTTTTGGCTAATTCTGGCATTTTTTATAACATGTTTATTAATTTTCACTGTCTTTCACAGATAAACTAAACTAAGCTACAGCCAGCAGCTAGCATAAAGATGGGAAACAGCTAGCCTGGCTCTGTCCGAAGGTAAAAAAAAAAAAAAATCTGCTGATCAGCAACTCTACTAATTGAAATGCTTTATCAAAGTTTAAGCTTGTAGAAGTGTGTAAAAACTGCAAGAAAAAAATGAAATCCTAAGTAACTAAAAAAATCAAACAACTATACTGGCAACAAGTGGAGTTATGCATTGTTTTCCTTATTTTAATTTCAGATTGAAATTTAATTTCAGCTTCTTCAAGTGGAGGAGCTTTAAAAACTGCGTTAACTTTCACATTCAGCTGGTTTCTGCTTGTGGCTGACGCTTGTCGGTGTATTTGGGGCGTTAATGTTAGCTGGCACCTGACTTCATTTCAAGCCAATTTTAATGATCTAATTACTTACGACATGCATTGCAAAATGAAGGGGAAATAGAAGTAGACAATGGTTATGTTTACATGCAGATAATAATCACATTATGGCCAATAATCAGAGCAAGGCATCGCTCCAATTAGGATGTTTACATGGGTGGACTGTTCCATTAATAGTCCTGTCTCCATGCTACAGACTGTGATTAATGGCTGAAGACACGGCCTACGCATAGCTTTAAAATGTCACAGTTGCTCTCCCGCAAACCCAATGTTTCTCCCATGATGCCACAGTGGTATAACCTTGTGGTTACATTCATGAATACTGAACTTTACCTTCAACATCATAGTGGGACATGTACAAAGATTTCTTTTTAATGGAAAGGCCATCACTTGCTAAATGGCACACAGCCCCACTGGAGGCCTGATAGATTATTATTATTATTATTATTATTATTATTATTATTATTATTATTATTATCATTATTATTATTAACTTGATTTATATAGCACCTTTACAAACAGAGTTTACACAGTGTTTTGACAAAGTAAGCAAAAGCAGAATAAAATGTAACAAAAAATAATATATATATTTGTCTGCACAACAATATTATCAGTAAGACCAGTGGGAAGAATTGGAGAAGATATGATTAAGAAAAGTTATTTTCATAAAAATGATCACTATATCCTGACAGTAGAGCTTGAGACAGTCATGCTCCTCTGTGTCCTCCGGTGCTCCTGATGGCATCTGTAAGGTTTCACAGACCGGAGGAAAACAACCAATCAGAGGCGAGCTGGAGTCTGCCGTCAAGCTGCCATCTATGAGCTATACAAGTCATTCGCTCACGAACTCCGATCAAACGGTCAAACTAGGCAGCGCTGATCAGCTATGAATCAATATTTTGTTAGTGTAATGCCTGTTTCTCTCAAATGTTTTCAGAAACGTCTTGTAGTTACTCTTAAGTTGTATAAATGAGAAAGTTTGTGACCCAGCAGCCATGTTGAGATCAGCTGAGAAAGTATCAAGCACTGCCCATCAGCCGGAGCACAGCCAATAGGAACACTCTCCCTCTGAAATGACCTGTGATTGGTCAAAGTCTCCTGTGATTGGTCAAAGTCTTCATGGGCTAGATTTTTTAAAGCCTGAAAACAGCCATGAGGAGGTGCAAAAGTCTAGTTTTCTCTCAGAGCACTTGAATCACACTATGCTGAAAAGTAATTTTCAGATTTTTGCCCAATGATACCAAAAACCTTCCTTCTGCACTTTTAAGTACATTCTGAGTATTCTGATCAATGTCCAATTCAACCATTGCTTTATATTTGCTGATTGGATTTTCCTAATCAAGTATTCACACAGTGATGAAACCAGATTCATTGCTTCTTCAAGGACTTTCTAATAATTACCATAAGATTAAGCTGCAGGTTGCTTGTTCTGTATTTTTCATAATAGGGTCCCATTTTATTTCTCCCTGCAGGCCCAGAGGACCGATATTGTCAGTACGGAGCACTTGTCCTAAACGTCCAACAGGAAGCCTGAGGGGACGAACACTCCATTTTGAAGGTGCCATGATGGCTTCTTTCTTGTAACACCTTCAAAGTGAATGTTTAGGTCATTTCTTCAGTTTTCTAGACGGTCTTCTTGGCATTTCATAGTGCAATTCACAGAAATTGTAACAACAGTCACTTCACACAGCCTGTACTCCCCTTGACCCCCAGGGCCTCAGGCCCACACATCGGACCGACAATACATCATCTAGAGTAGGCTCACATGACCACGACCCATGTCCCTCGTTTATGGCTCTGAACTACAGGCCAGACCAGCGTTGCGTCATCGCCGAGGCTGCGTTCCTTTTTGGGGGAAAGAAACTCACTGTCACAGGAGAGGAAATGACCAAAAGCTGCTGCGTAGCAGGTTAACCAAGGCTTTCACACTGAGATTTGAGGCACACATGATACGTGAATATTCACTGTCAGTGCAGTAAATCATTAAATGATGCTGGTGACAATGACGAGCAGGCTTACATAACATTTGCAGTCATACATTAATGTTGTAGCAGCGTCAGACTGCCGTCTTGAAATAAATCTCAGCCTATAGATCAAATAGTTGGCTATTAACATGTTGGTTATTTACAGATAACACACGTGTCTGGTTAAGCAATATCCGGCCACTGTGTTGGATGAATGTGCCCTGCGATGGACTGGCGACCTGTCCAGGGTGTACCCTGCCTTCGCCCTATGCCAGCTGGGATCGGCTCCAGCCCCCCCGCGACCCCTAACGGGATAAGCGGTTGACGATGGATGGATGGATGGATGGATGTGTTGGATGATGGAAGTGAGCGAACATGGCAGCGATCAACCTTAATTTACTGACGTATCACAAACACTCAGGCAAAATCACAAAATGATTATGAGACATGTGTATAAAACAAATGTTTGTTTAACAAGAGATGAATACATATGAAAGTCTATGAGATCTTTGGTTTTCTGTCCTCCAAAAGGGACGCGGCCTTGACTTTTTGCAAAGTACCTGCATGTGCCGGTTTGGTAATTCAGAAATCCATCCATGGATGTGAGGGATGCAAACCTGAACCCACGAGCAATGAAAAACAGTCTCAGACTCATCAAAAACTGTTTTTTGATGAGTCGTCTAATTCCCACTCAGCACATCTTCAGCACACTATCTGCCAGTGTGGTTAAAGGCCCTTTTAATTATTAATTAACTGAAGAAAATTTTGTGTTATTATTACCTCTGCTCTGTTTACCTTCTGTGTTGACAGTAAATGTTCAAGCGGCCCATTCAACCATTGCTTTTTATTTGCAGATGTGGATTTTCCAATCACATATTCACGGTGATGAACCAGATTCAGTGCTTCTCTCAAGGATTTTCTAAGAATTACCATGCGATCAAGCTGCAGGCTGCCTGTTCTGTGTTTTTTTCCATAATAAGGTCCTTGTTTCTTGATATTGAAGTTCCTCTGGGACTATAACTGGAGCATTAGTCAATTGGCTTACATATCTAAAACATCACATTAATTAGCAACAAATAAAGGGCCTATGCTTGTTTATACACCCACAGACGCAGATGAAATGTGCATGGTGCCAAATGCACTAGATTTCAATAGAATAAAAAGTCTTATTAAGACACACATACACAGGATGACAGATGGACCATTGCTTAATTCATAGATGTCCTAATCTAAACTAAATGTCAGAAGCTCTTCCTCTGCGACGGCTGCTGTGTCAGTAAATGATCCTGACTCTTCTGTCTTTCCGAAACTGAATATTTTTCTGTCCGTCTTCTTCCTCTGTCTCTCTGCACATCATTAACCTGCTTTATTTTAAAAACGTTCCTCAATAATCTTCAACCTCCTCAGAATTAAATTATACTGTGATTGAATTACATCACACCTGCCTACTGGCTCAAGCTAAAACATTCAACTGCTTATTCTTGCGTGGCAGAGTTTTCTTCTCACCACCTACATACAGTATATGCATAAGCTGATTAATCCTTGAAAATGATAAAATGTGTGTAGAGTTACAGTACAGGGGAGAGAGCTGAAAGATGAAAGCTGGTCTCCATCATTCAGCATGATAGCAGGATACTCGCTCCCACCAGTAAATGGATTACCGCATCACAGACCTCGAGATGAGTGTGTGTGTGTGTGTGCTTGTCACAGTTGTCACTTAGAGATAGGACCAGAGGATTTTCCTTACAGGTTGGTGGGTTACCGCTCTTTTTCACTTATCCACATCCCTCACTCTTTTCTCGCCCTCAATCGACCCTTGTGCCTCAAAATGATTGGATATTATATACCGCGTTCTTTAAGAGGTAATTACAGTGACATTTTTGAAAAAGGCTAGTTCACTGGTTCAGTTGATAAAAAAATTAGGGCTGTCAGTAGATTAAAATGTTCAGTCAAGATTAATTTCATGATTGCGACTAATCGCAAATTAATCATACATTTTTTCTATGTTCAAAATGTACCTTAAAGGGAGATTTATTTATTAAGTATTTAATACTCTTTTGCTGCTTTATGCAAATTTATGTATATATTTATTGTTAATCAATTAACATCACAAAACATTAACAAATATTGTCCAGAAACCCTCACAGGTCCTGCACTTAGCATAAAAATATGCTGAGATCATAACATGGCAAGCTGCAGCCCAACAGGTAACAACAGCTGTCAGTGTGCTGACATGACTATAACTTGCCCCAAACTGCATGTGATTATCATAAAGTGGGCATTATTCAACCTTCTTCACTAACTTCCAAAAGATTGATTGTGTTATTGTGTTAAAGAAAGTAGTGATGGTAATTATTATGTTGTTATTGTTGCATTAACTTTGACAGCCCCAGTAAAAAGTAGTTCCATTGGCAATGGTGAAGGCTGTTAACTTCATAATAAGACATTGAAGCTGCTCTACATGTAATTCAGAGCATATTGCCTCCACACGGCTCTCAACATGGCAACAGCTGAGCTTTGAAGCTATTTTTTTAGCAGCCACACAGTGGAATTACATGAGTTCTGCTAACTACATGAGTTTAGTTAGTGGAACATAATTTTTCGGAGACAAGTCCTGCTGCTGGGACATTTCATTAGAAACCACAAATGTGAAACTCCTATGGGCAATAAAGGAAAAGTCAGGGGATCACCATGTCATTAGGATTCATCCCCTGGGGACCATGAATGTCTGTACAGAATTTCATGGCAATACTATCTCCAAAATCTCCGGAGATTGCCCTCTGCAGAGGGATGCTGACAGAGTGTCTAGAAAAACCTGATAAATATACTAACATGGATCCAATCCCCCGAGAATATAGTTCTATTTTTTGAGTCAACATTCAAGACCTTTAATAAAGCTCAGTGCTGCCTTTCAGCATCCTCGGACTATGACCTGGATTATCTCACATTTCAAAATGAAGTGAGTGATGCTGATGAACAAGATGTCCTTCCCGGCCCTTTTCATGTGTTAGTTTAAAGTGACCTACTTGCAAATCATGAGCTATATTTGGTTCCTTTTTGATTTTATTGTGCATGTTGTACCCAGATGAAATGTGTGGTGTGGTTGCGTTCAAGAGCAAACAGTCCAAACTTAATGTTTGCTGTTGATGTCTCCCTCACCTCACCAATCCGAGAACATTAAAACAAATAACAGATAATGTGCAACTACTGAGGCCCTGATCTCCCTGTGTGAGACGTCTAATCAAAACATAGTCTCCAGAGTGTGTGAGCAAGTGTGGGAGACTATAAATAAACCAGAATCAAACTGCTTGTCTTTCTTCAAATGCAGCCCAGGCTGGAAGCGCGCGAGCGTGTCCAATCTAGAGCGCCTAGGCGATGCAAACATCTTTTGAGGATGACATGTCAGTCAAACCAACAGGAAAACAATGGAGAGCGATGAGGCATGGAGGAGGCCGACTGGTTGAGGTGTCATTCAGCGTGCAGAGGGCACACACATATTAGACACAAACACACACACATGCAAACTTCTTTACACGAGTGGTGTGCATGACCACTAGCGGAAAACACATACATTTAAATTATTTTCCTCAGTAGGGATACCTGACACAACCTGGAGCCTGCAAAAATAGCCAGGATTTCAAAACCAAAGCAGGGGTCTGGGGGTCCTCCCCTTGCTTTAATATGTTTCTCCATCTCTCCATTTCTCTCTCTGTCTCTCACTCACTGAAAACCCTTTCAGACACAATGTGACAATGGCGTCACTGTGCTCCGAACCCCATTATTTCCAATGGCTTGCACTGCACAACTACGGCTTGTCGCTGCATCGAGCAAAGCCCAACTTTGGGCGCTGCATGCTGTAATGTGTCGCGAACCATAGTCGAAAACAGCTCTCCTCTGCTTGCAAATGGGTAGCTATATTGTTGTCCAGGTAGAAACAGTAGGGCTTATACACGCTGTACAGTATCAGAAATGGATTGCGATAACGTGAAAAGGTGTGAAAATTGTGACAAAAATTGGAGAATTATGAGGAAAAACCTGAGTCTCCTGGTAAAATCGTGAGGGTTGGCAAGTATATGCATGTATCCCACATTTCACACATGCAAATATTGAAAGGAATGCTGATAAAAGTGGACTCTCAAAGGACACTAAATCTGAAGGAAATGGAGAAGAGAGGGTGAAGAGACAGGAAGACAGACAGACAGCAAATAAGCAAACATCCTTCAAGAGAGATTGACTGTGAGAGATTGCTGCTACAATGGAGATTCAATTACGGGGTATTGTTTTGACTCCCACTCCCTGGGACACCAGCGAGTGGCAACAGCAGGGTGGGAGCGGTATGTCCATATGTATGGATGCAGTATGTGTGTGTCCTATTTCACTGCAGACTGAACGCTCTCATGGTAACATCTGTGGTCGAGGCGAATCTGGCCTCGGGCAAGCCCCGCAGAAAACCGAAAATAAATGACAGGCTCCATCTCCCAGCAACTACATCAGTCATCCTTTCATTAGTACAGCTGAGAGCTGTGTGAGGATAGAGAGACAAAGCAAAGGACAGAAACGCGACAGGGGAGACCAAAAGAAAAGACGACCGTAATAAAAATAGCAAGACAGAAACAGACAGACAAATATTTATGTAAAAGAGACATGAGAGGGGAAAGGAAGATGAAGCCACCGACGTGCTCCACATCCTCCTCTCTGAGTTTCATTGACAATCTGAGAGGGGAGGAAAAGTTGACATTTCAAAGTAGACATCTGGTGGAACAACGTGGGAAAGGGAATGAGCCGGCGAGGATCAGAAAGGAAGAAGACAAGGAGAGATGAGGCACGGAGAAACAGAGACTCAAATGCAGGAAAAACAAATGACAGCTATAGTGTGTGGAGCTCCTCAGATCTTACACATGACAGACAGACAGGTGAGAACACTGGGATATTGGTGCGTTTAAAGCATTTCCTCTGCCTCCCAGTGCTAATAACAACAGTAAATCTACTAAATCGACCTGCGTGACTAGCTGACTAACTTGTACTTGAAGACAGTACCTGATCTAAGACAAGTTCTGCTTTGGTCCAGTGTGTGTTGACCTTTACCCATCTTTCATTTGCACTGGCATGCAATCTACGCAGCCTTGCGAGACACATCAGTTCGTTTTGGGACGACAAGACCAGATGAGGATGTGCACTGAATGATGCACTGCTTTGTCAGGTCCCGAAGATTATAAGACAACTGTTTATGAAACTCTGTGATTTGTGACATGCTGATGAGTCGAGATGCTGCTGCAGCATTTGTCGTCATTACACAGAAAGTTTAAGGTGGACAACCCTGTGTGCTTAAACCAGAGAATTAACAGAATAATAATAAACTGCGGCTCTTAAAGGACCAGTGTGTGTCATTCAAGGGATCTATTGGCAGAAATGGAATATAATCTTTAAAAGTGTGTTTTCTTTCATGAATAATCACCTGAAAATAAGAATCATGTTTTCATTACGTTAGAATGAACCGTTTATATCTACATAGGGAGAGCAGGTCCTCTTCACAAAGCCAGCCGCCATGTTTCTACAGTAGCCCAGAGGCCTGTACCATGAAGTAGTTTCAGCATACTCAGGGTATCTTCTTGTTATCTGGCTGAACTATCTTTAGCAACCATGATCACGCTAAACGGTCCCACGACGGTGGTTGGTAAATGAACCCAGGGTTTCTCTATCTGGCTATGAGCGCTTTCACAAATAAGGGGCGATGTTTGCAGCACCTGACCAATCACGAACATGGACAAGTCTGCTGTCAGCAGAGCAAAGAGCAAACTGCAATATGAGGCAAACACGAAGAAGCTAAACATATAATCCAGACTAAAAGTAAACGAATGCAGGAAGGACAGCTGGCAAAAGAAAAAAATGCTGACGTGTGAATGCGTAAATTAACAGATTTATTAATTTAACAGCCTGAAAAGTCAGATATAATCATCTAGATGGGGCAGTGATATTATAAAAAGCTTTCAGGGGATAATGGATGAATAGATTATACTTCTTTCAGCGTAAGTTACCGTGATGATCTACCCCGGTAGGAAGTGAACCACGGTCACAGGACTGAAAACCCAGGCTTAACCCTGAAGTTACCTCGCTAACCCAAATCCTAAAGGTTTCTGAACGGCTTGGGTCAGAGTCGATAATATTACTCACTCCCATCGCCGTCCTCTCTCTCTCTCTCTCTCTCTCTCTCTCTCTCTCTCTCTCTCTCTCTCTCTCGAGACTTGACCTGCAACCTCCCTGTTCCCGCCACTCCCCATCACCTGAATGCCCCACCCACCTGCTCAGCTGCTGCCACTTCCCTCATCACCCTCGCACTAAACATACCGGTCTATTTCCACCTGCTCTTGTCTTCCAGCCACGTCCTCTGCCTGTTATCTGCCCGCATGATCTTTGGCCTGTACCTTCGACTTCTGCCTTTTAAGCTGCCCCCTGCCTCGGTAAGTTTGCCTTTTGTTCTTGTTATTGTTTCCTGACCCCTGTCTGTTTTTGCCAACGAGAAGAGACAAGCTTTTATATTTATCGGCTTGATCTCTGGGTCATGCCTTTGCTCCAAACCTGCATTTGCTGAGGCATTACATGGAGAGACAGTAATACATATTAAACCACTACATCCATACTAAAACAGAGTCTAACTTTAGAAGGTACTAACCTGATTTAAAAGCCTGAGATTATGTGTCAATTTGAAATGGATTAGGGAGATTTTTTAAATATTTAATACGCTTATCAACATGAGAATGGACAATATTGTTTGATTTATGAAACTGTATGTATACATGTATCATTGTAAATCAATGACCGACATAAAACACTAACAAATGTTGCCCAGAAACCCTCACAGGTACTGCATTTAACATAAAAACATACTAAAATCATAACATGGCAGCAAGTCTGCTGACTTGACTATGACTTGCCCCACACTGCATGTGATTATCATAAAGTGGGCATGTCTGTAAAGGGGAGACTCATGGGTACCCACAGAACCAATTTTCATTCACATATCTTGAGGTCAGAGGTCAAGGGACCCCTATGAAAATGGCCAGTTTTTCCTTGCCTACATTCTTTGCCAAGTTTGGAGCGTTATTTAGTCTCCTTCGCAGCAAGCTAGTATGACATGGCTGGTACAAATGGATTCTTTAGTTTTTGTAGTTTCATATGACACCAGTATCTTCTCTCCAGCTTTAAAACGGGGCTGGTACAACCTAAAAGTCGCAAGTTGCGTTAATGCATTACATGATTTAGTGCCATTAAAACAAATTTGCGTTAATGTGTTAATTTTGACAGCCCTAGAGCCTATCCTTTAAGTCTGTGGTTGTGGATGAAAATGCTCCATTCTAGTTTCGCGACTACGCCCACCAAGTGTGAAATTAGATTTACATTGTTCCTACACGTAATTTAGCTAAAATGCACCATAGTTGACTCTAGATGTTCTGTACATACAGTATAAACATACACATTATGGCCTTGCAAGACCACATTACCTGCACTGCCCTGTGCATGACAAATACAGCTGAATGGAGAGAATATAGCACCAAAGGGTTTGCAGTCTATTTTCCACTGGAGACAACCATGCCAGAAATATGGATTTCACCCTGGTACTGCAAGGCATTTTACACTAATGCTTCCATTACTATGGCTCACTATGCCATAGTAATGGCAAGCTGAGAGAGATATCCACAGACGGTGCGTGAAGAATAACTAATGGAGGCGGATAAAGGTCGAGGAATTAGATCAGTCAGGAGGAAGGGATGATTAAAAAAAGCAAACTCTTTTTTCGCCGCTATTTAACATCTAATGTTTATGTTTACATGTTAGTGAGGCTAATTTTTTAATGATGCCACTAAATGTTTAATCGTTAAAAAGCACGGGACTCTGCAAGCTGAAGATGGGTTCGACCTGCTTGGATGTTGATATTAACAGCACAAGGTCATTCAAATGAGCATTAAGAAGTGCGAAGGGAGGAAGAAATCAATAACTTAAAATAGTGCCTTTCAAAACAGCTGTCCTTGAGCATCCTTATCTGCTCTCTTTCTTCCAGAACATGATCGCATCCCTGCAGCAGTTTAACCCTGATTGGCCCTTTAAAACTGAATCTAAGTGGTTATAGTCACTATAACTGTCTAAAATGAGGCTGCTGTGTAAAAGGACAAGCTGGACAGCAATGTCTTAGTCTTTCTTTTCTGGAGTGTGTGATTAATTTGCATCTTTTTTCTTACAATTACAGCTGCTTATGCAGTCATTTTCTCTGTTACTTGTGCCAATTAGAGCACATAAAGTTAGCGCTAACATCCAGGATAGATATAATGTGAGTGTAAACAAAGTTTATCCCACAGGAACTTATTTAAACATTAAGTCATTTAAGAGTTTGGAAGAGTTAGTTTAACTCAATAACAAATCCATTGTCATGATCCCACTGGGCTTCAGTGCAATATGCTGTGCTGCACCCTGTACATACTGATTGATTTAAATGTTACACTACAGGGATTGTGATTCCTGTGAGGTATTTAATGGTCATAACAGGATGGTAGGAAAACAGAGCAGAGGATGTCGAGGGGAAAGAAGTTTTCTTGACATGGCAAGTTGAGGGTACTATTCATTTCAGCAGCCAAGGTCAGGAATATGACAAATTTTGGTGCAGAACCCTGTTTGTAGATAATGGCATAATCCATCACCTTTGGTCTCTCTCTCTTTCTCTCCGATATACGGGACCATATCTTGGGAATAGTTTGGATGCAATAAGCATCCAGATGCAATTGGAATATAAATGTTTTTACCACCAACTGGGCCAGTTTTCTCACGGTGCTTGAGACGAACATAGAAAATATGTTTATGATACTAAAAATAATGGTTGTTCTACAGGTATTTTGTTTCTACAAAGAACCATCACCAATTTAACAGCCTCTTTATTTAATGGATGGTTCTTCGGGTAAGTAAGTTGGTAAAACTTTATTAATGAGGCTCAATGTATCATAAATTGCTTGCTGACAGTGGCACCTGTGGCTGTTAAGTCAACAAAAGTCAGCATCCTTTTGCTTGCGCTCATGTTTGCATTAGAAGCAAGTCAGCGTGGATTAAAACCATGGAGCAAAACACAAGACTGAACGGGACTGACAGCTAAAACAACAATATCACTATATATTGACGGTAACATTAGCTTACCTGTCCAACAGGTAAAACCAAATGAAGGTCCCTACATGAATTGAAGATTAGACTGATGTTGATCCTAGACATCGATCACATTTCTGTTCTGCAAGACGAGCTTCACCAGATAGAACTTTGATTTTTTTCTTCAGAAATGTAACTGCAGACAAGATCATGCAGTCCCTTTTATGAAATTTACAAGATCTTATAGTTTATTCTAAATCCTACAGCAAGCCAATGGAGGAATATCAGAACACGGGTGATGTGAGACGTAAGTTTTGGGATGTATTCCTTTATTTATATGATAGGACTTTTCTCGTTTTCACTTTGGCTGAAAGTTGTGCGCTCCTTGTCGTCCTGACCTATTACAGGCCTGAAAACCTTCGGCATTGGCTGCTTTCTGTACGGTAAAGAAGGGAGAGAGTGAGAAGGACAGTCAGTGTGTTTTGCTAACTCTACCAGTGAGATTTTGTGTAATTCACTGCATTGATTGTTCACTGTACACACAAATGCCATTGGGAAAATAAACACGCTAAACTAAGGTGCAGGAAACTAAAAAATAAAATGAAAACCCTCAATTAGCTGATGCAACAAGCTGGGCTAGATAACTACACCTATCTAACTAACTAGAAAGACAAACTGACAGACAGATAAAGAGATTAATCAGTTTGTCGTTGCTCAGACGCAAATAATTCAACAAGCTTGTAGGATGACGTATGACCTGTAGCTTTTACTATAGTCAAACATCATATTCCTATTTCAGCAACAACCTTTTAACAAAAATGTTATTTATCAAAGATAAATTTGGCAGACAGTGTCACTTATCAACTCAGTCAGGAAATGAGTCAAATAAATATTAAATATCATAGAAAAAACAAAACACCTTGGAAGGAGACTTTAAATGTTCTTCATTCCTGTTATTAAGTATAGTATAGCAGTAGCTCAGTCTGTAAGGACTTGGGTTAGGACGCGGACGCCGTGGGTTCAAGACCCCCATGGACCAAGACCAACTGGTTGCTGGAGAGGTGCCAGTTTACCTCTTGGGCACTGCCGAGGTGCCCCTGAGCAAGGCACCAAACCCCCAACTGCTCTGGGCGCTTGTCAGGAGCAGCCCCCTCACTCTGACATCTCTCCATTGACGCATGTATATGTACTGTGTGAACAACAGAGTGTAAAACTGAATTTCCCCACTGTGGGACTAATAAAGGAATATCTTTCTTTCTTTCTATATTATACTGTATGTTATTTGATGGTGGGTGATTGGTAATACAGTTCCTCACTTGTACTTCACACCCCCACAATCCTGTCTGTTACTTGCTTTGCTTTGCAGTGTGTGTGTATGTGTGTGCTTGCAGAATGGGTGTGTGGCTCTGCCCCATTATAAAAAAAAAAAAAGTGGAAGTGCGTCATTCTCTAAGTAGCAAAACTGATCCCATGAGCAAAGGGAGGAGCAGAAGCGTACTTATCATGCAGGAGGTAAACCTTCACTTCAGATCACTCTGTGGCTGTAAGAGGAATCAGTCATGACTCTGCTGCTACCAACCCTTCTTGGTTTTCTTGCCTGTCTGATTGGATGCCTGTACTTTCTGGGGGTGTTTCGACAGCGGCGACCAGGAGAACCCCCTTTGGATAAGGGTTTCATCCCCTGGCTGGGTCATGTCTCCGATTTTTGCAAGGACACACTTAGTTTCCTAGAGAGGATGAAGCAAAAGCACGGTGATGTATTCACAGCACTGCTGGGAGGCGTTTACATCACATTCATTATGGACCCTTTATCAATGGGGGCATTTGTTAAGGACACTCGTGAAAAACTGGACTTCAACATGTTTGCCAGGCAGCTGGTGCATCGAGTCTTTGGTTACAAATCTTTAGGGAATGAGCACCAGCTTCTCATGGCAACCAGCCACAAACACCTGAGGGGTCCTGGACTGGAGGTACTGACACACTCCATGATGAGCAATTTGCAAAATGTGATGTTGCAGAACATTAACTCATCTGCAGTTCAAAAGACCTGGATAGAAGACAGCCTGTTTAAGTACAGCTACAGTGCTATTTTTAGGGCTGGCTACTTGTCCCTTTTTGGCAATGCATCACACAAGTGTGAAGAAAGTGTAGACAAAGCTGAATCAGAAGCTTTATTTCACAAGTTCTGTGAATTTGACCGCTTCTTTCCCAATCTGGCTTATGGAGTCCTGACCCCGAAGGAAAAGAAGGAGGCAGAGAGGCTAAAGGCCTTCTTCTGGAATGCTCTGTCAATGCAGAAGATGAAGACCAGGGACAACATCAGTCCCTGGGTGTGGGACATGCAGCAGGCCAGACAGGAGTTGGGTATAAAGGACTCAATGATTGACAAGTACATGCTTGTGCTTCTTTGGGTTTCCCAAAGCAACACGGGGCCTTCTGCATTCTGGCTGCTCCTCTTCCTCATGAAGCACCCTGAAGCCATGACGGCTGTGAAGGGTGAGGTAGATAAGGTTCTGAAGGAATCTGGCCAAGAAGTGCTACATGGTGGCCCTTTGATCAACCTGACCTGTGACATGCTGATGAAAATGCCGATCCTGAATAGCACCGTAGAGGAAACCCTTCGACTCGTTGCTGTATCGTTCCTCACCAGAGCAGTGTGCCAGGATATGACTCTCAACATGGCAGACGGTTGCAAATACCATGTTCGCAAGGGCGACAGATTGGCAGTCCTTCCTTACAGTGTCCTCCACATTGACCCGGAGATCCACCCTGACCCACATTCATTCAAATATGACCGCTTTCTGAATCCAGATGGGAGCAAGAAAACTGATTTCTACAAAGCAGGGAAAAAGGTGAAGTATTACACCATGCCGTGGGGTGCAGGGACCTCCATGTGTCCTGGGAGATTCTTTGCCAACAATGAGCTGAAACTGTTTATTGTCCTGATGCTGGTCTACTTTGAGTTTGAACTGAAGAATCCCCATGAAAAACTACCTGATATTGCTGCCAGTCGACTGGGCATTGGAGCAGCTCATCCCATAAAGGACATTCAGTTTCGGTACAGACTCAGATTCTGACCAACAATCACACCATGTTTCCTTTTTTAGAGAAGATTTTCTGATTTTCACTAAATAAACGTTAGATTAGCTAAAGTTTCTTAGAAACACGAGACTCCACAATGAATATTCATCTCTATTATCAACACCACAATCTGTACGTTTTTTGGTTTTGCAGTATGTGAATGAACTTTCAAGATCAACTCAAATTAAAAGTATTACTGTCACGAATGAGACAACTTCAATGTAAAATTTCCACTGCTAAAGTTACTGATGAAGCTGTATAGTTGAATCGTTTATTTTCTCGTACTGACTGTCAATGACTTCGCTGAATTCATGTTGAAAAACATTCTGGAAATTGTTTATGCATTTTGTGTCAAGTTTTCAAATCATGTAATCATCTTCCTTAATAATAACATTCTTTGTGGTAATTTTACGAGTCCGCTAATTTCATGGTAATTTAGTGATAAAACACAAGTAACCTACTTGAAATTTCTTTGAAAGTACGGCCAAATTACCCCAATATTTACCTAAAAATTTACTTTCTTATGAACATGATTTAAAAATGAGATATAATACTTAAAGCCAATATGCACAGGATCTTTCTTCATTGTGGCTGCAGTGGTGACATAACTTTTTAACCAGCTTCAGTGCCCATTTGGATGCCACAGCTGTTGACAAATGTTGACTATTAACCAGTATGTTAAACTTTGACTTTGATAATCAATGACCATTAGGTCTAACTGTAATGACAGGATTGTATGATACTGTTATTTTTGTTTAATAAACAGTCTTTGGTCTTTCCGCTGTGAAGCACTTCATTTGGGTCCAAAACAACAGACAAGTCAGTGTCAAGTCAGACATCAGACCGTGTCACTGCAAAGAACAAGAGTTGCTTCAATATAACAATGTTTATAGCTGTGACTGACACACAAACCTCCCGTCCTGCTGTGTGTCTTCATTACACACAAGTGCAGATAACAAAAGTAACTACACATTAGGACAGAATGTTTTCTACTGGAGCCAAGTATTCATCTGAGTACACAAATGGTAACTGTTGCTACATACACATTTGCACAGGAAATGTTTTTTTCTCTCACAGTACTATTTAATCAATGCGAAAGAAACCATTAAGCAGTAACACTGTTTTTAACCTATGGACAGGCGTGCTTTATGTCTAATGTGTCTAATACATTGTTTTCTATGTGTGGCGCTAGAAATGAAGGGAAAGGGTCCGCTCAAATGCTACAGAACATTTTCAAATACAAAGCCTGTTTATGATCTTTTATTAAAGGTCATTTCAATAATTGCAGAATTGTAATTCACATTCATAAAGGCTTCTGTTGACAACCTCCCTGCGGACGCCTCAATGAAACAAATCAATCACACTCATGTTCTGTGATCATTCGCCAGCTAGTGAGCCTTTTGGTGAGTGCAGATTAGATTTTACTGTGCATGTGTTGAACCGACGGGATATGGCGCTGTAACATCTCTTTTAAACCTGCTTGCATGCCTGCCATCTCCTTCCATCCATCAGGTCCTCTCGGACATTTCTACCTGTCCCCGTCACCTGACTCTCGCATAGAGCCACTCCCCACAGCCCTGCAGTCACCTGACCTGAACTTGACCATTCCTGTTCCTGTTCATCCATGTCTGTAACATCTGTTAGGACCTTTCTAAACATGCCAGTAAGCTTATCTGTCTTTCTCATTAAATCCCTGAACAATTCCTCTCAGTTATTAGGTCCTCCCCCCCTTGTCTCACTCCAACTTAACAACATTAGCTGAATACATTAAGTTAATAGGGGCTGTTACTTTCCAAATGACAGACTTTTGCCAAATAGTAACACAAAGGCAATATTATATGCAGGGAGCTGTGATACTGTAGAGGCAGATTATGCATCAGTTTATAGCAACAGGAACAGGAAATTGATTGTATGGCATCGTTGTTAAGCCCACCACATCTCTCAGCTTGCTCTGGACCGGGGTGGGGAGCCAGGTGCTAACAACATTGTTCAGAGACTCAGTCACTGATGGGCTCCCCACCCCGGTCCAGAGCAGGCTGAGAGATGTGGTGGGCTTAACAACGATGCCACACAATCAATTTTGTGATAATGTGATCCACGCAGTGGAGAGACACAGAAGGGATGAGCAAAGGGTGAAGGAGCAGGACAGAGAAGTCCAGAGGAAGCTAGCACTACTGCAACTGAACGAGCTGCAGAGCAAGGGCAAAGCTAAAGTTCAAGACCACTGAAAAAACAACATTGTGACAATGTCGAGGACGAGGTCCACCTGGAGTGTGCTGGGAATGCAGAGAGCCTGACCACAGAGCGGTAGCCTGACCACAGGTGGGCCCTGGACGGGTAGAGGGGAGGGGGAGACCCGGGGCTGCTCGGAGAGAGGGAACAGGCCCAGCCAATCCTTGGGGGGGGCCTAACCATGGGTATTGGGGGTGCCAAGAGGATCCTATGGGGGAGGATCAGCTGCCAATGATTATCATGGCGGCTGATAAAGAACCAATGCTGTAGGTTAAAATAGAATATAGGCAAATTCCATGATAGACAAAGGAGCCACATACACATGTGTGAGTAGTGAATAAAAATAAATAAATAAACAAATAAATAAATAAGTAAATAAAACTATTGGCTGGGAGAGGTCACAGGACCAGTACAACGATCAGCTAACGCCTAATGGGAAAAATACATTCGAGTTCAAATTCCGAAAGCAATCAAACCTTTCTCCGACTATCACTGCACAAAGTTTTGTGACGCATCGTGCAGCAAAATTTTTGAAGAAGCTTGGGATGAGAAAAAGTTAACGTTGACCTGAGCTCTAATTATATAGTAATTGGGCCAAAAGGGGCCAACCCACAGTGTTGTACACTGTGGGAGAAGGGAAGTGTTAAATTGGCATTCCATCAGAAATAAGCTCAGATAATGGCTCTGCTTTTGTTCAAAAAGCAGTGAGAGGAGTGTTGCAGTATCTGAGGATCAAACAAAGACTTGGTAAGGTATACCATCCGGCTAGTCAGGGTATAGGAGAGAGAATTAGAGGAACCCTGAAAGCTAAAATCAGTAAGATATGCGCCAGCACTTGCACTAATGGCTATCGCATGCAGACTCACAGAAACACGCACCTTCCGTTTCAGCAAACGCTTACGGGACGATGCATGCCTGTCCCGTTTGCAATAAGGCTGCCGCACAAAGGGCCTAATCTCGAACAGCTGCAAATGGAGTTGTCTGAATATATGACACAACTAACTGCCATCCATAGATTTATATATTTACAGGAGAAGGCAAAGGAGCCAAAAGCCGACCAAGGAAGCCGAAAGGCAGGTGGTGCCAGGCGACCAAGTGGGCCTGAAGGTACTCAGGAGAAAGTGGCACGAGCCAAGAAGGAAAGGGCCGTACACTGTGGTGAGGGTGACTCCGACAGCGGTCCAAGTCAAAGGAAGCGCAACGTGGCATCATCTGACTCACTGCACGAAGGTTCAGGCAGAAACAAAGGGCAGTATAAACCTGAAGATGCCGAAGGCGAGGAGCACAGGACATTCGCTGAAGTCACAGCAGCTCCTGGGAGCACCGCACAACCGTTATCAAGATAAGTATGATGCAACCACAAAATTCCCAAGTCACACTGTGCTAAAACCCATGCCAGTATTCTCAGATCAGGTTCATTATGACCTTGAGTCACTAAGTTAGAAGCAGGTTGACAGACCTATGACCAATGAGCAAGCTTGAGGCTTTAAAGTTTGAAATGACTGAAAATGCTTGTAGGGGTGGAAGCATTAAGTGGGATGGGCTAGAGGAAATTCTTGGAAAATGGGGAGCCGTTTTGGCTAAGACAGGGATAATTATACTGATAGTATTAATTCTGTTCTCCTGGTTGACATGTTGCATCGTGCCTATCCTGAAGAAATGGAGTGTGAGAGCAATGGACAAAAAGCTGAACCTCATAACGGACCTGCAGGGAACACAAATGATAAGTATGCTGACCCGGAACAATTGGTGCGCAGAATAATTCTGGCGCAAAGGGGGGAGGAAATGCCAGATTTGTTCCCAAATTCGGACTACATGGACAGTTTTAAGGACGAGGATGAACTGTGAGAAGGATGATGAACAATGACTGATACCCTCTCCTAATAGGGAGAAGGGGCAATACATATACACACGAACACTATTCACAAACATATTATATAAGTAATCATTTTTAATCACTATTTTTTGTTGTTGTGTAATTGTTAAAATTCATAATCATTAATCATTCATTTAACATCATTTTATGTTCATTGTTGTGTTTTTACATGAAAATGTAATCTAATTAACCTATTATGTCGTTGTATTTCATTGGTTGATGAATATTGTTAATCTGTCAAGATTCATCTGCAAAGGTCGCCTGACGGGAAGGGGCCGATGGGGGACTTTTCCTGGTTTAGACAGCCGCCAGGTTTTTCACCTCCATCAGTTGAATGTTGACAGATGATAATGATAATAAGGATTGTTATGTTAAGCTCACATATATTAGTTTTTGTCTGTAGGCAGTTGATTTTTCTGTATCATCACGTTCAGAGTTAAAGGTCACATATACAACCATTTATAGCGTGATTGTAGTCCTAGCGCCATGTATCCTACTCGTATTCGCATAGACATTTATCATTTATTTGCCATTTATTACATCTGTACGTAGTTTATGATAAAATCATAAAGAGGAGGGACTATGTAGAGGCAGATTATGCATCAGTTTATAGCAAAGGTGAAAGATAGAGTTGTTTAGGCAAGGTTGAGAAGGCAGCTGGCCAAGATATCAGTTTGACATCGACTGCGGCCATGGTGACCGAACATGGAGTGGGTGAGTTATGTTTGGCAACCAAAGATAACTGTTATTGCCAGATTTAAGAAGTTTTACGCAAGAAGACCCTTGTTCGGAACATAACAGGAAATCAGGGGAACACTGAATTCCTGGGAGACACACCACACACACACACACAACACACACACACATACCCACACACACACATGAACAGATGATGAGTATAAATAAGCCCTGAAGTCTGAAGGAAGGGTTGGTTGTTTCCCAATGATTCGTAATGTAGGCTAGTATACTGTTGTATGCTACGATCTACGAATAAATTGATCCCGTTGGCTGTAACCTTTCTCCCTGGTTCTCCGAGTCTCTTCATTTCAGTGTTTACTGAAGTTGAGTATTTTCACTACAATACCTGTAGGTGTACAGTATATCCTTTGGAAAACAGATCTCATATTATTGATAAGCATTTTTTCCACACTTTTTGCTTGCTGTCTGAAAATTATGCCATTTTTGAGAGATTAGTAGCAAATTGCCAGTGTCAAAAGTCATTATAAATGGGCGTAGTTATAGCATTGTTGCATTGTCTGCTGTGGGAGTTGTATTCGTTTATCAACTTTAACACTTTCACAGTGTGTTTTCAGTACATGAAAGTGAATTGTAATATTTTGGTCTGCCTAAAAATGTCTTATCAGCATTTGGTTGTACTTGGCTCCATCCTTTCATGTCATTTCTAGGGCATTTCTCAAACCACCCCTGACACCCTCGCATTCATTGCGCATTCATGTGGAGGGTCCACCACATTAAGTGCCATCACAAACCAATCAACAGGGAGTGGAGGTGGGTTATAGTACTCTCCAATAAGGCTGTATTGATGCCAACTTACTGGCCACGTGCAAGACCATTTTCTACTATGTGCAAATTCCCTTATAAACTGCTCAAACTAAGATAGACATTTAATATTGTTGTACAGACGTCAACAACTTATGGTTACATTATATTTGGGATGAAATTCTCATGTCTAGGAAACAGTAGATGTGTTCACTTGATTGTAAAGTGTTCAATATTTATAGGGACTGTTGCAAAAACCAAGTGCATAAACATAGTTAAAAACAAGACGATATTTACATAAAAGCAAGGAAATGTCACCACAGAAACATGGGAGTAAGCTTTATTTTTAGTTTTAGTTTCTCTCTATATTGCATATTATTTTTACTCTTAATACTGTGAACCTTTGCACATCCCCTCCACTTGATACAAACCCCTGGTTAGGAAGCATTATGACAGTTTACGTCAGAGACAGGGAAGCTTGTCCCAAAGTTTGCCGCTGTTTTTATGCCCTACTCAAAGGGTGTTTCATTCATGAGTGTGACCATAAATGTTCACTCCATCACAGAGTGGGAGCGGGGAGAGTCCGGTTTGAGAAAGGCCCCCAGTTGCAAATAACCACGGTGACGAAGGTCAAAATCCAAGATGGCAACTGCCAAAATGTCAGACTCGAGGCTTGAAACAGCCGTCCACAAATCAACCACAACCACACAATTGTTCAGAACAATGCACATGGTTCTCTACCAGGTAAATCAGAAGTTTGCTTTCTTCTACCTTTACAGCATGAAGCAAATGCTGTCTAGCACAGTCATGCTCCAACAGTCTTCTGTTGTACTAACTGACAGAAACAATATGCTCTGATTGAGACATTAATGCAAATAAAATAATCTGGTTAAGGTGATATTTGACAGCCGCAATAATCAGAATATTGCCTCACTCTGATAAGAGTGCATGTCCACGTAGTTTCAGAGACAGAAATCTCATCAATTGGAAAAGGTAACTGTCAAACTGTGTTGATCACCACAATTTGTTTTATGAAAACGGAGCTGATTTAAACTTTTTAAGGACCTCAGGACAAATATTTCTCTCTAACCATCCCTGCCTTCATTTCTCCCCCCTCACTATGTATTCTGTCACTATGTCTTTGTGTCATACTCTATCTGTGCTCAGTAATCATGCAGACAACCATGTTATTGAAGCTACTTGTGTCAGAGAGGGGTTGGTGCAATACTCAAGTCTGGGTTCAGGAAGCCCCTGTTTTGTAAGGGAAGACCCAGAGTATCAAATACATCTGATGTCTAAGTCAGAAGAACAGTTACTGAGAGTACAACAAAGAGATGGACTGAGTGAGGAAGTGGGGAGGAAGAAGAGACCTGTGGGGATATGTGATGGTGTGACAGGCAGATCAGGTTTAGAGGGAGGAGAAGAGAGAAGGATGGGTGCCTGAAGGGAGGAGAGCAGAAATGGAGGTCAGGGTGGGGGAGGAGGTGCGGGGAGGAAAAGAGCTGAGAGACAGTATCATCCAGCATGGTGTTAACATGACTGTGTTCAGCTGTGTTCTGTCAAAATGTATCAGTGGACTGGAAGGATGATAAACGGTAGCTTTTGCTACAGTGTGTACAGTATATGTACTTGTAAGTGCAGGCAGTAGAAAAATAATCAAAATGCATGTCGTAAACCTGCCTTCCCTCCTCTTCATCTCCTAGTAGCAGCTCGAGTACAAGGGCAGAGGGGTTGTTTCGTTGACTATGTTAGTCCAGTCTCACTGACTCATTGATCCCTTATCTGGCTGAGGTTCGTTAGAATCTATAGCTCTGACCATGGCTCTGCTTATCAGCAGCCTAACTGCTGTGTATTGGTAAATACAGCACATGGCGCGGTCCAAAGGTGCTGAAGTAGCTGACGAAATTTGTAATTGCGTCAGCTTGGATCTATACAGTTGGATAAACAGTTGTTCATGTAACGGTTCGCTAGTCGTGGGTGAATGAAACATACCGGTCCATTCCCCCTGTTTCGAATTAATTCCTTCACTAATTTCTTCAACACGTTAACGCAACTTCTGATTTTCAATTAACCTCTTAAAAATCTGATGGGCTGCTGTATTTCAGAGGTTGTAGTGGGCTCAGTTTTAAAGTGAAGATACTGACATCGTATGAAACTAAAACCTAAGGAATCCATTAGTATCATCTCTGTCATGACGGAGGATAAATAATGCTACAAAGCAACATTTTGGGGAGGAAAAACTTTTTAAAGGACCAATATATGTGAATTAAATTAAACTAATACATTAATTTATTTGATGCATTAACTAAATCAGTCTAAGGAATCCATCGGTACCAACCATGTCATACTAGCTTGTCATGAAGGAGGCTAAATAAGGCTCCAGATTTGTGCTAAATTTTTGTCAAAGAAAAACTGGCATGGCCCTTTACAGACATGTCCACTTTATGATAATCACATGCAGTTTGGGGTAAGTCATAGTCAAGGCAGCACACTGACACACTGACAGCTGTTTGAGCATATTTTTTATGCTAAATGCAGTATCTGTGAAGGTTTCTGGACAATATTTGTCATTGTTTTGTTTTGCTCATTGATTTTCAAAATAAATATATACATACATTTGCATAAAGCAGCATATTTTCCCACTCTCATGTTGATAAGAGTATTAAATACTTGACAAATCTCCCCTTAAGGCACATTTTGAACACAAAAAATGTGGTGAAGTTATATATTTGAATTATATCATGGTTCAATGTATCATCGTATGATTTTATGATTGATATTATGATTTTATGATTTTCCTGTGGTTTTTTTCTATGAATATCCAGCAACATGTCAGTTGCCACTCGTTACATGCTTAGTTAGGTTTAGGAAAAGATTGTGGTTTGGGTTAAAATACTAACTATGAAAGTGAAATAACTCAAATATGGACGTTGCATGACAAAAAAAATCAACGCTGACTTCTGGTTTCACACAGGATACAAACAGCAGTCTGCTGTGTGAAAGTCCAACCATCCGACCAAACCTCCTCCCTGTGTGGTGTTTGTCACTCTTTATACTTCCTAGTTCACAATTACATAGATTACATACAAACTGATTTCATGGGATACTTTTGAATTATATTGTATTACTTTTCTTAGTATGGCTATGAATGGCGTAGCCTGCATGATTAACCTTATGGTTAAAAGGTTCATAGTGTTCCTGAAGTAAAACTAAACTCAGGGCTAAACCAACACTGCATGACAGATTAATGAGAAAATTGTACCCTTTGCTGGTTGTGTGTGGAACTTTTGTTGTAGCATAAGATAAGATAAGATAAGATGAACCTTTATTAATCCCCGTAGGGAAATTCAGTTTTACACTCTGTTGTTAATTTCACACAGTACATATACATGTGTCAATGGAGAGATGTCAGAGTGAGGGGGCTGCTCCTGACAAGTGCCCAGAGCAGTTGGGGGTTTGGTGCCTTGCTCAGGGGCACCTCGGCAGTGCCCAAGAGGTAAACTGGCACCTCTCCAGCAACCAGTTGGTCTTGGTCCATGGGGGACTTGAACCGGTGACCTCCGCCTCCTAACCCAAGTTACCTTTACGGACTGAGCTACTGCCGCCCCAGTAATAGTAATCGCATCGTAATAGCATCATCTCTATTTCAAAATACTGGTTTTCACATGGTAAATTCAAGTCGGATGTTTTCTTCCAAAATGGCTGCTGAAACTGCAGGCCCTCTTGGCACTTCTCTCCCTTTTGTCTTTGTCTTGTATATTTTCATTTCCTGCCAACGAGCCTTGATGGAAAAGCATCAACATCTTTGCACTGCTGATGAGAAAAGAGGTCCATCACTCCCTTCCACAGGGTTTTTAGTGATCACAGATGTTTTTCCTGCATTGAAACACATAACACCTTAAATATGTTTTAGCATTGTAAAAATGTAGTACACACAGTATGTTTCATTGTTTAATCTTTGTATTGCTCAGTGTGCTTTCAGCAGACTGTAGCTTTCAAATCGCCCTTGCAACAATTTCTTTTTGGCACACCAAAACTTGCTTGGCTTTAACTGTTGGTTCCATTGTTGCAGGTCTTTCTGAATTATTTTATTCACATGGTCTTTTGTGTGTTGTGTATCCCTGCATGTGTGTGGTGACATCTCTTGTTTTGGGCTTTTGTACAGGATTCAGGAGGAGATGGACGGGGTAAGGAGATAGAATGTGCAAGCAGACAACAGAGCCAACCAAGACATGGTAAGCTGCTTTTTGTTTTGCAGAAAAAAACCCACATTTGCTACAAGAACAGGGACAAGGGGAAACACACACAGACACACACATTCCTGTACTTCTGTTGTTTTGAGGACACTCAGTGAAATAATGCATTCCCCAGCCCCTTACCATAATCTTAACCATCACAACTAAATGCCTGACCCTTACCTTAACCTGAACTTAATTCTAACCCGAACCTTAAAATCAAGGGCCAGCCAAAAAATGTCCTCACTTTCCAAAAACGTCCTCGCTCTGATGGTCTAAAAACTCAAACTGGTCCACACGAAGATAGATGTGCATGCACACACACACACACACACACACACACACACACACATACACACACACACCAAAAAAATAGCAAACTGCTTGCCTCACAGCGTTGTCGCTCCTCTACCCAGTCAAGCATTGTGGTTCAGCGGCTTACCAGCTCCAGCAGCATTTCTATCTGTGTGCTGCTTGTATCAAGGATTGAGAATTGTCTCATACATGTAGTTTTAATAATTCACCTACAGGAATCACAAAACAAAGAATCTGATAAATAAAACTGGTTGATTGTATTTTGGGTCGAGGATTATGAAGGTGAAGTGAGATTTCCCGAGGAGGTTGACACTGAAAAAAACCCTGCAACGATAAGATTCAGCAGCCTCTGCTATAACAAATATGAGGTGATGCTTGTTATATTGTCAATTCTCTGGCATAATCCCATTGTGCATGCTCATGTTATTATAAATGTGCAGTGATATCCCTCTAAAGGTCATCAGTGAATTTCTTTGGATCCTGTAATAACCAGGGGGATGTAAACACAGCTGACAGGAAGATGAGTTTTCAGGCTATTGATTCTCTTGCAGCAAACTTGCTTTAAATAGAGCAAATTTAGATAGAACAAAACCTAACATTAGCAAATAAGCTTGTCTTTATGAATCTCTAAAATGTTCCTTAAAGTAAAAAGAATGAAACTGATTTGTGTGTAGTGGCCGTGTGGCAACAGAGTGAAAGGTGATGTCTGATGAAGGGCTCTGTGGAGAGAGCGCTATCAGTTCTCCCTATGATAAATAATGGAAATCTATGACAGGTTGAAGTGCTGCGTTAGACTGAATAGACATAGCACAGAGTCCCAGCCACAGGCTGTCATCTACACCATTATTAGATCAATTATAATGCTGTATGGGAAAGGGGAAACGAGAGATTGGAAAAGACAGGGAGGTTGAAAAACAAACGTGACACCTCAGGGGATTCATTTGCAAAAATAAAAAAAAAAAAAAGTGTCACAGCTTTGCATACTTGTGGTGGGTAATGTACGACAATATAGGCTATGCAAAGGGTGTGACAACTTCATTATCCAAGTTAATTAATTTCTGACATTTATTGTTGGCCCGAGGAAGATCTTGTAGATCAAAAATGTTGCCTTGAAGAGAGAAGTAAACTATTATTTGGAGGATAAGAGTATGCAGACATCTTTTGTGCCTTGACATTCATTGTGGTGCACTTCCTCTCACATGGATCTCTTCATCAGGAGCCAGTTGTGCCAGTTGTTCAGTGAAATTTATCCTACATATAAAGTTACAGTTTTTAGTGCAAAATATCCTCTTAGTTTCCCCGAACAGTGTATTCTCGCTGAACTCCAATAGACAGATAGTAAGAGCAAAAGTGAATGTTGTACTACAAACAGCTCAGAGTGTAGAAGCCCAGTATTGAACTTTAAAATATATTTTTGCTGAGAATGAGCAATGTTGATATTGTGCCCCATTACTTGCATTAAAATCACATTAGGAACGAATCTCTACACGGTCAGTGGGGGCGGCAGTAGCTCAGTCTGTAGGGAGTTGGCTTGGGAACCGGAGGGTCACCGGTTCAAGTCCCGACATGGACCAAGAACTGAGCGTGAACTGGTAGCTGGAGAGGTGCCAGTTTACCTCTTGGGCACTGCCGAGGTGCCCCTGAGCAAGGCACCAAACCCCCAACTGCTCGGGGCGCTTGTCAGGAGCAGCCCCCTCACTCTGACATCTCTCCAATTGTTGCATGTATATGGACCTGTTTGTGCATGTGTGTGTATAAGTTAACAGAGTGAAAAAATTGAATTTCCCCTAGCGGGACTAATAAAGGAATATCTTCTTCTTCTTCTACAGACCTGAGTGATGATTACTGTAATGTAAGCACATAAGTATTGTTATAAGTCAGACTTGAAAAACTGTGACCCCAATAAGATGTCAATTAATGCAAACTGATTTCATAAATTGTCATTTTAAAACTAGTTTGTAGTTACAAGAACTCATCTTCCTGAACCCTAAGCCTCTGGCTATGGCCCCTACTCAAAAAATGACATGACCAAAATGAAAAGAGTGTAGCTCTGCAACTACACTATTTGAATTGTTGGTATAATAAAAGGAGCACTTGTGAGGTTTGTGCTGAGGTGTAAGCATTGGTATATATGTTACTGGGTATATGTAAATGAAGATGAATCACAGAATTCAGAGAAAACTGGTCTGTGTGGGCTGTCCATGCCTGTATTGAAGCTCAGTGCCTTTAGGATGGGTGCAGTGTCACCATTCATCCACCAGAGAGACACATAGATGGTGTTTTGACATGGAAGGCTGAGGATAGGCTGTTCGATGCTGGAGGAAGGCAGAGTGCAAATGCTCCTCCATGCCATGCAGATGAATGCAGACAGCTGGAATTGACTCAACATTGATCCAGAGACAGTGAAGTAGCCATTAGCAGCACTGATATTATGTTGCACGGCAGCTGGATTCTCGCAGTGTCATGAGATCATGCGAAACTCGCAGGACCACATGAAAATCCATCTTGACAGGCTTCAAGTAATGCGTTTGTGTTTCCGGCAAGATCACGGACCAATCAAAGTCCTGTGAGGAGTTACTGACCGCTACAGGTGTGGCTTAGGTGTGCGAGACGACACGTAGAGGCGACTGTTTGTTCTAAACAACAATGGCGGCTCCTGAAGAGGTTAGCATAGAGGCTGCAATAGCATCAGTCCTTGCTCCTTTCCAATGAGGTGAGGTTAGCGTTGATATGCCCTCTTTGACCACAAAACAGTAAAGGTAAGACATAATTTGTGGCTATGATTGTGTAAAAAGCGAATGTTTTGCTGTTTGGTGAAAGGTTCAGTGGATTTGGTTGCAGAGAGACTCGGCTTTCGTAATGGCATCATTTGTTTGGGCAGCATGTAACAAAATCGCTAGGACATGCACATATTTTTGCTATGTGCTTAGTTGTGGGTGTTGGAATTGCATTTCACTTTGGTAAAAACAGCTATCCTAAGCTTATGTTACTACATATTAAACATGTCCTTATCTGGTGTTTGTTACAATATGTGCAACTGCCTCCAGTACCAAGGGTGCTCGGGTTCAAGGACTTTACACACAAATTTAGTAATATATTTATGATGCTCTGTATTTATGTGAAACATTTTCTTAGAGTCAAAGTTAAACTATTAAGTCCCTATCAAATATTAAGCTCCTATCATATTTATCAAACAAGCTAATTCAAGTACTGCGAGAGGAGTTTGGTTAAAGTACAAAGACTGAGGGCTCTTTGTTGAGGCCAATTTATCAAAATATGTATTCTTATATATAAGTGCCGATATCTCGTCTGATATTTCAGTCTATGCCTTTGGTGGTGCTGGACATCCATTCTAATCATCAGCTCTCTGTGGGCTGCCATTGTATTTATATTGGATTAAAGATGTCCGTACACTTGATTTCACTCCAGAGTAAACTCCATCTTCTCAAGAGACATTTGTCATGGCCGCTCTCTCTCTGTGATGCAGCCAGTTCCTCTTGAAATGAGGGTCTCCTATAAAAGCCAAGAAGAAAACATTAGATGGAGAGCATTTTGGCTGTTCCAATTACCTTTGGAAACGTTCAATTAAAAATAAAAAATGAAATGTCCTAACACCCTCCCTTGTGTGCAGCTCAATCAGCTCAGGTTGCTGAATGGATCGATATTGTTATTTATCAGACAAAAAGTTATCAGTCCGCTCAGATTTTTCTCATATCCACTACTGGATTGACTAGAAACAGCGAATCTGAGTTGTTGTCTCATTCAGCGGGAAGGCTTTTCAGCTAAGTAATCTGATTGGCCAGAGACATTCAGGGCATGCCCATGATGCTTTTTTTTTTTATTGTTTTATTGTTTTATAGTTTATTGCTTCATGGAAGGCAAAGCTAAGGGCCTTTTCATATCTTACTAAGCAACTGTGATTTAAAACCAAAACTCTGGTCCTCTCTCAAGGCTCCATGGTGGAGGCGAGGTCAGGCTGCTGGCTCTGTCTGTTTGGTAATGCTGATTGACATTATTCTGGATCCACTTTCTCACAAAGTTATGTTCACATCGTATGTATTCATTTTTGTCATATGGCTTGCCTATGTTGTATTTTCATTATGTTGTTACTCTACACACGACATCTATTGCATGTCCCTCTGCCCTGGACGGGAGATCCCTCCTCTGTTGCTCTTTTCTTCCATTTTTGTCTTTTTTCCCTGCTAAAAGGGTTTTTTGGTTGGGGAGTTGTTGGGCAGACACACCATCTGTCCTTTACAGTGCGACCCTCTCATCGTATCCTGTTCAGATTGTAAAGCTCCCTGAGGCAAACTTGTGATTTGTGTTTTTGGGCTATACAAAAATGCATTGACTTGGCTTGAAAGCAATAGCATGGTATATTTTAAAAACCACCTGTTCATGTTGTCTGCACAATTGCAATGAAATATTGCACCTGGATACATGTAGAGAGCAACCCCAAGAGCATCATCCTCAGTCGGGCTGTTTTTTCATCAAATAGTTCAATTTCTTTTGACTTTGTCACTATAAGGAACTCATGTACGGTATTAAGTAAGACTGTACTACACTGGATCTTGCGAGGAATGGCCTCCATCTGCACTGATCCTTTAGTCAAACATTATATCAAATAGATTTTTAGCTCTGACTAAATTACTGCCTGAGTAAATTTGAACCGTCTAAATAATTTAAACGTTATGTCGATTCAGAGATACTTCACCGCACATTTACATTGCTTCCAAAAAAATGTCTAAATTGGCCTACAGAAACAGTGTGACATTTTAATACCCAGGTTCAACGATGATGGATTATGCGTTTGTCTCTGATAACCTTTATTATGCTAATAAGACAGGTTCGCCTGTCTCAATTTAGCCTGATACAATGGCACAGTGGTTTGGGATAAAACGATAAGAAGAAAGATAAAATATAATCCCTGTCAATAATATATATATATATATAATTCATATCCTGCTGCTGTGCTTTTACAGTGATTGTAATGTTTTCCCAAAATAACAATGCAGCTCCCTTCTCCAAAGATTTGACCTTCTTCTGTAAAGAGCAGGGAGCTGCTGTACCCCAAAGGCACTACAGGTACTACAAGTTGAACATCAGTAAGACAGTATTAATAGGGCTTTCAGAGTTAATGAGATAATAACGCCTTAACGCATATTTGTTTAACCTCCACTAATGTCTTTAACGCATTAATGTAACTTAAAATTTTTAGGTTGTAGCAGGAAATGTCATACTAGCTTATCACGAAGGAGGCTAAATAACGCTTCAAACTTCTTTGGCAAGGAAAAACTGGCATGGCCATTTTCAAACGGGTCCCTTGACCTCTGACCTCAAGATATGTGAATAAAAATGAATGAGCCTCCTTTTTATAGACATGCCCTCTTTATGATAATCACATGCAGTTTGGATCAAGTCATAGTCAAGTCAGCACACTGACAGCTGTTGTTGCCTGTTGGGCTGCAGTTTACCATGTTATGATTTGAGCATATTTTTCTAATGCAGTACCTGTGAGGGTTTCTGGACAATATTTGTCATTGTGTTGTTTATTCATTTCCAATTATGAATATATAGATACATTTCAATAAAGCAGCATATTTACCCACTTCCATGTCGATAAGAGTATTAAATACTTGACAAATTTCCCGTTAAGGTTTTTTTGATACGTTGAAAGCACCCAATATATATTCTGTATATGCTCAGTTGTCGTGGATCATATGTCTCTATTCCAGGTTTGTTTCTGTGTTACTGATGTAGTGTTCCCCACAGCTGTTGCATGTGATGCCATACCCAGCTGCAGTTTCCTCTGGGGTTCCTGTGCTGTAGGTTATCTGCTGGGTGAAGCAGCAGACATCTTGTTAATTCCTTGTGACTTTAGGACTCAGGCTTGGACAGCCCAGCCGTATAATGGAGTCCCACTGGCCTGCTTTTGGTGGCATTGGAGCGAGTCTCGTTATCCATTCTTTGTACCCGCTGGTGCTGAGTACACCTCTTTCTCTCTCCCCTCACGAGTAAGAGCTGCTCTATAAGTAGGGGAGTTCCCACCACTGATATTTAAAGGGTAACTTCGCTATTTTTCGACCTGGACCCTAGTTTTTGTGTCTAACTGACTAACAGCAGGCAGCTGCTAAACAAACAAGTGAGCAGCATCAGTGTAACATTACGTTCCCTAAGAGTGCTTGTTTTTGCCACTGGCAGGCTCAGATTATTATTATTATTAGTGTCTGGCAACATTATGCAAAGGACCCGCACAGAAATATAACATTTTTCTTATCTTGGCTTGATCCAGTCTGTTTGATATTGTGTCCAAGTCCCGCTCAAGGACAAGTCTTATTGTGAAATCTGAATATCTGCATACTTTGGCTCAAATAATACAGCAGCCAACAAATTTAAAGACCACATCCATCCTGTCAAAATCATCTCACTATTCAGCCATGACACCAAAAACCTTATAACATAAACTTTACTACAATCCTCATATACATATAGGTACATAAATTTAAAAATGACCTGTGCATTTAACCCATCTTAAGTATTTAGGTGCAGTGGTCTACTGTAAAGCACCCCAGGAAAACTTGGCGTTTAGAGTCTTGCTCAAGGACACTTTTAAACAGTAGGAGCTAGGAATCAAACTGCCAACTTTCGGATTAAATGGCGATGCACTCCCTCCAAGCGATACAACACTAAGCTATGCTTTCTCTACTCCAACACAACAAACTCTGACCACCATGGATGTATTCTGCTATTCCAACAACACGTCACCTCGCCAGATTTCAGCACAAGACTTCTCTCCTTGAGCGCGACTTTCCATAATGTTGTCAGACACTTATAATAACAATCAGAGCCTGTCATAGCAAAAAGAAGGACTTTTAATAGATGTAAATGACGCTGCCAGCATAGCACCATAATGCAGCCTGTGAGCAGCTGCCATCTACTCTCCCTTAATACTGGACCAGTTTCAGAAACTGTTGTCGCCATAATGACTTGACATGAAAACATGGGAAATAGGGTCCAGGTTGAAAAATACCAGTTACACTTTAAAGTTAAAATTTGTTTGTTAAGGTTTGGTTTATGTGAGTGGGTTTTCTGCACCTTCATCCTCCTGTCAGCCTTCAGGTAACAATCATGTCTAGAGATGTTAGCTCAACATTTTCTTTCTTCCTGTCCACTTGCTGTTATTGTTGTGTGAAGCTGTTTGTACTGGAGAAGTATAGTTTGGTGACTATGTTGTACACACATCTGTTCCAGGTGTCAGGTGGGGTAGGAGCCTTCGTCAGCTACAATGTCCCTGTTGCTTTAGAAAAGAACATCCCCAAGAGCATTCATGATTTTAGCCATGTTAGTGGCAAGACTAAGCGTGAGCTCGGCACACCTCCGACAGACTGGGCAGACTACGATCTGAGCCACCCCGCATAGTTCACAAAAATAGAGCGCTTAGCCTTGTTAAAATCTTTATCTCAACTTTTTTTCTCATCTTGTTCTGCTGCTGTTTTGTTGGCTGGGATCGCAGATGGTAGAAACCGTCATGCATCTTTTTTTTTTGAGAGGGACTTTTTTGTGAAGATGAAATTAAAGTGGGGTGGAGAGGTCACAGGCATGTAGCAAGGTTTCACGAGAGCCGAACCCCACCACCACCATACAGTTAATTAAATGAAAGAAAATCAGTCCCAGAGAAATATTAAATAATAACTTTACTGTGATTTGCAGCGTCTGTCATTTGATAGGCACTGTAATAAAGTTAATGATGTTTAAATGCATTAGTAGTTCTATTTAAAACATTGTTGTGGAACAGATTTTTTAAATGACAGTGAAATTAAATTCAGTGTTGAAGGTTTCTGCTTTGCCATCATTTAAGAGCCTTAGTAAACTTAGAGAACTTATACTGTATCAGAGTTTTTATTGCATTTCATTTCTGTTAATTAAGCTGAATGCTTTTTGAAATAGGCCTTGAATATTTCCTAGTGAAACCGCTTTAGTCACATCTCCTCCTAGTCACATTCAGTCTGTCACTGTTGCTGGCTAAAACATTTTTGGCATTCAGTGTGGTGTTAGAAAATGTTTAGGTGGTGTTTATGACATGATGTATGATCTCTACTTTGTTATGGTGTCAGATCAGTAAATGCTTCTATGATTTGTTCTAGAAGGCGCAGACAAACCACATTTATCTTTAGGCTGAATGTCAGTCAATTAAAAAATTTAATCAGAATCATTATCCATGATTAAACGCGATTAATTGCAAATTAATAATCTTTTATATTTTCAAAATGTGCCTTAAAGGGAAATTTGTCAAGTATTTAATACTCTAGTCAAAATGGGAGTGGGCAAATATGCTGCTTTTTGCAAACATTTGGTATGTATATATTTATTACTGGAAATCAATTATTAACACCACAATTTGGAGAGAGCAGGCCTCCGCCGAGGTGCCCGACTAATGCGTCATCAGTTACACTGTGCGTGTGTTATACCCAGTGGTCTTCATGTTATGGGTGGTCAGAATCCTTTAAAACATTCCTGAATCCAGATCATGATCAGGATCACCACCAAAATGTAACGTATTGTCCATTGTGCTACACCCCACACCTCCAAAAAATTTCATTCAAATCCATCACAAACTTTTGGAGAAATCGCGCTGACAGACAGACAGACCAACTCAGGTGACAACATATGTATATTGGCCTTGATGGAGGTAACAATGTTAGATATTGTCCAGAAACCCTCACAGGTACTGCATTTAGCATAAAAAATATGCTGAAATCATAACATGGCAAACTGCAGCCTAACAGGCAACAACAGCTGTCAGTGTGCTGACTTGACTATGACTTGCCCCAAACTGCATGTGATTATCATAAAGTGGGCATGTCTGTAAAGGGGAGACTCGTGGGTAGAACCCATTTTCATTCACATATCCAGGTCAGAGGTCAAGGCACCCCTTTGAAAATGGCCATGACAGTTTTTCCTCGCCAAAATTTAGCGCAACTTTGGAGCATTATCAAACCTTCTTTGTGACAACCTACTATAACATTATGGATTTATATAATTTCATAATGGGCTGCACGGTGGTGTAGTGGTTAGCGCTGTCGCCTCACAGCAAGAGGGTCGCAGGTTCGATTCCAGCTTGCGGCTCTTCTGTGTGGAGTTTGCATGTTCTCCCCGTGTAAGCGTGGGTTCTCTCCGGGTACTCCGGCTTCCTCCCACCGTCCAAAGACATGCTGTTTAGGTTAATTGATGACTCTAAATTGCCCGTAGGTGTGAATGTGAGTGTGAATGGTTGTCTGTCTATATGTTGTCTGTCTCTATGTGCCCTGCGATGGACTGGCGACCTGTCCAGGGTGTACCCTGCCTTCGCCCTATGCCAGCTGGGATCGGCTCCAGCCCCCCCGCGACCCCTAACGGGATAAGCGGTTGACGATGGATGGATGGATGGATGGATAATTTCATAATTTCATATAATGCCGCCATCTTCCCTTTAGCTATAAAACTGAGCTTGCTCCAACCTCCAAAATACTGATTGTTAATGCATTAAAGAAATTAACGACGTTAAAAGGAATTTGTGTTAATGCATTATCACATTAATTTTCACAGCCCTACCGCAAAGATATTAATACAATCCCCTATTCTAAAGAAAATAGAGAAAAGAAACACTTATCCTCTTCTATCTCATTGTTTAGCTCTTATATAGCATCGTATATCATCATTTATGAACAGCTTGTAAACTTGAGCCCTATCCAAGAAGAACATATGGATAATTATATCCCATTTGGTTCTAGCTGTAACAGAGGTAATAAAACTATAGTGAGAAAGACACTTGTGGATTAGATGAAGCACAGCATTGATATATCGTCTGAGCTGCCGATCGTTTCTCTTTTTTTGTCTGTAACCTTTAGAGTGGATGTGACAGTAGTGTCTGCAGATATGATTTAAGACAAATACGGTCCTTCACATTCATGTGCAGCTTCATCGCTCCTCTCTGGTGTCTCCTTGGTTCCCTTTCATAGTCCCATCCATCTCTTTATTCCAGCCTTTCACTTTCTCCCTCCTTCCACCTCTGCCTCCCTACCTCCTCCTCTTCCTCTCATATCCCTCCTCCCTCCTGCCTGTAAGCCACCTGAGGGCAGACCTAAAAAGTACATGAGTCTGGTGTTGAAATGGGCAGAGAAAGAGAGAGAGAGGGTGCATAGTAGTGGTTTCCATTTAAAAATGGCACAACAACAGGCGATCATTACCTCCTCGCCACAGTCTGCTGACCTGAGGGGACAGTTCATCGTTGGAAACTCCTCGTATGACACGCTGAGTGATTCCACATTCCCCCAAAAATCTGGCTCCTATGCGACTTCAGGATAATAGCCACCATGGAAAAATTTAAACCAGTGTTTCTGACTGATCTCTGCTCCATTGTTGCCTGAAAATTGATGCTGCTGATATGAGAAACGGTGCGAACTGAACAATAACTAGGTGTCCTTAAAAATTGAGTACAGAGAGTACAACAGAGAAATAGGTGGCAAGGATATCTGCTGCCTGACAAGTATGATATACTCACCTCCAGAGTGCTCTCGGACCCTTGGGGGGGAAATCATCAACATATATACATGCTCCTAAAAACGCAAAACAACTATGTGTTCTATATTATAAGAGTATAAGAAAATATCAAAAATATTGAGTATTGCATACACATTTTTAATTAATAGTTTATATGCAAATATTGACTGTGATAAATGCAGATCCCTCTGTTCTGATTGCATAAATCTTCTTTTATGCATATGGTGGTGTGCTGTTGTGGTTAGCACTGTCGTCTCACAGCAAGAGGGTCGCAGGTTTGAATCCGACTTGGGGCTCTTTATTTCCATTATTTGAATGTTGCCATGTATTGTCAAACCACTGAGAAACTGTCCAGCATCAGTAAGATGTCTTGATAACTGCCTGTACTAGACTTGCCTTTTCTTTGTTAGGTGGAGGTGTGTTGCTTGGCGTCGCGAGGATGTTGCTCCACTTTCTCCCGTCCCAGAGTTTCGGTTGCCAGATCAACCATAATCTCTCTCGTGTCATCAGATTTTTCAGTTTCTGAATCATGGTGCTGCCGAGGTAATGTTTAGTGTATTTCTGCCGTGTTCCTGCTTGCTTGCATAGAAGTTATCCATACATCCATCGGCAGCCACTTATCCAGTTAGGGATCACGGGGGGGGGGCTGGAGCTGATCCCAGCTGGCATTGGGGCAGGGTAGACCCTGGACAGGCCGCCAGTCCATCGGAGGGCATTAGGGCAATTTAGAGTCATCAGTTAACCTAACCTGCATTTCTTTGGACAGTGGGAGAACCCAGAGAAAACCCAACACAGAAGGGCCCCAAGCTGGATTTGAACCTGCAACCCTCTTACTGTGAGGCATCCAGAAGTAGAAAATAGAGTTTTGATTCGCTGCATCAGGCCATCTGGAGAATTGACTTCCATTTGTGTTTAAATTTGCAGCTCAATGAGGCTCATCTTTGCACATCCGGATCCAAATGCATCGTCAACCAGCAAACCAAAACTATCATTTCTCTGTTTCGATCTGTTCTGTCGGAGCACTGAAATTGTATTAGGTGAAGATCTATAGCTACCAGACAGCATGTACTGTACCTGAACAATGAAGCTCATATTGCATATTGTATTGAGGGAGGATAATGGGGATGATAGAGTATACATGAACTGTTAATGTGGAGACACAGAGAGACAGATTTACAGTGGCTATCATTTAAACCGAAAGCAGCGAGAATCCTGACACATTAAACGATTCCCTCACTGTGATGCGCCCAAAACAATTTCTCGCTTGAGTGACTGTACTTGCTTGTTCTGCAATCTGATTAAGCTGACTCTCGGCCAGGCAAGATTCAATAGAGGGTCTCCCTCTCTGCACTCTCTCTTTTTAAACCATCCGCTCACTCTCAGCTTAATAACAGTCATCTGTAAGGATAATTGTGAGATTGATCTCGACATGCAAGGGGCTAATGGCATCCATTTGTTAAATTCGTGTTTGTTCTATGAAATGGCCTCTTGAAGATGCAGAAAAAAGTTACTGCTGCCATCAGCAGTTTGAAAATATAGATAATAGCACTTTCCAAACCTCCTGTAAATTGAAAATTTAAAATACTGAATGTATGCATTTATGGATTGGGCATTGCATACTGTACATATTTACACAGGCACTCAAACACAAAACCGATGCGCATACACACACACACACACACGCACATGATGCAAGGCTGTGACCTGGCTGACTCAGGAGAAAGTGATGCAGATTTCAGTGCTGGCACTCATAGATGTGATGAAAGCTTAAATTAGTCCCCAATCTGGTGATAAAATGATGCTAAAGAGAATGCTGACAGCATGAATCATACCCTATTAGACTTAATAAGAGTCAGGCGGGCCAATTCTAGAAATGACAAAGAGCAAAATTAGAGACGTGAGTGATACTTTTATATGATGCGAACATTAAATGGGAAAAAAAAAAATCAAAGGCCTATGATGAGACTATTATTGCTTGATCTCAACCCCTATTTGGCACAAAATTCTAGCTTTCCCGCTTCACACACTTTCAATACAGAGAGCTGCTCAGTAAAACACTATTTAAAGGACATAAATTGGGAGAGGGAGCTACTCTTGATTTCGCAAGGTTTTATAGATGTAGATATAAAGAACTCTCATTTTCAAAAGAAAATATTTCATGACATGGGTCATTTGACTGCAGTAATACAAGTTGAGTCAGATGTATTAATTATGTAATGTACAGCACATAGATAAAGTTGACTTTAAATGTTCTCTATATGACATCCAGAGCATTAATATCAAACATCTATTTGCTATGTAAAGATAAAGAGGAGTAAAGTCTATCTGAGCACTCTCCCCGGGCCGGCTGCACATGCGTTTAGTTCATGTGAGCATGCTCCACTGGCTAGCTCTCTGCACTGCTCTCATACTGCTGAGGCTCAGGGGCGGCTGTGACCCAGAGGTAGAGCAGGTCGTCCACCAATCGGAAGATCAGCGGTTCGATCCCCTGCTCTTCCAGTCCACATGTCGAAGTGTCCTTGGGCGCGATACTCAACCCCAAATTGCTCCCGAAGGCTGCGCCATCTGTGTGGGAATGAGTATTTAGATTAGATGGCAGGCTCTGCCATCAGTGTGTGTGAGAATGGATGAATGGTGTCATGCAGCGCTTGTCAGAAGACTAGAAAGGTGCTATATAAATGTAAGACTATTTACAGCTTACCATACACTGGTTGATGCTGTTAACATCCGACCGACGGCGTACCCTCCGGCTCCACCCCTCCCCACGTAAACACTGTTGTTTTCACTGTTAACGCTGTTAGCACCATGTTGAGAACCATGCGGAGCCAACAGAAATGCTCCCAATCTCACATTTAGCACCTTTAATCACAACAAGTTTGATAAACAGATGTCATGCTGATAGTTTGTAAATGCGTAAATAATACAATACAGACTCCTGGTGTTATGGGACAGTTTAATAACACAGAGCTATAGTTTCTACTTACTGTCTGCTGTGAAAAAAGGTCCTGCTGATTGTTAGTTTAACATGGAAAAGCTGCATTACCTTACCAATTACTGGGGTGTGGGGTTGAATGGGAATATTTATTATCTTTGAACATAATTGTTGTCTCTGGGTTTGTTCTAAAATACTCACTGATTGGCCTAAAATATGTGCATGAAATGTCTTTATCCGTTGACTATATAAAATGACAGTTTCATAAAATGTTTCCGGGGAAAGTATGCGAATAAGAGACATATGTCTCATAATTTAAGTGATTATTTACTTGAATTGGCTCATGCTCCTGTATATAATTAAGTAATGACTAACGGTAATTTAAAGGTTGGCACACGTTTTCAACTCTGAAGATTCTTTTAGGTAATAATACATGGCAACCCTTCCTATTAGTCACACTACGTGGTGGGTAATTTCAAGTTAATAGGGATATGTAATTTACCAAATAAGTGAAGTAATTTTACCAGACAGGAAAACACTTAACATGTGGTGTTTTAGTGAATACGCTAATGGCTCATCAGTTAAAGTAATTACAGTGTAGGATGAAGAGGTTAAAGGATTTCCTTAAATTGAAATAATAAATTAGATTGGATTCTTTCTGTACTATTCTAATATTTTTCATGTTATTTCTTATTATTCTCACCAAGTACTTTGGCTGGAAGAGGAAACATTGCAAATATCAGTCATGTTGAATTTTTCTTTCACTATTTATTCAGAGAATCTTCCCCGGAAACAGAACAGAGATCCACAAGATAATGTAAGTTACAGATAAGTTTCGGTATGGTTCAGACTGGGGAGGCTTTCTCATGTTTTGTCGGCGTCGTCTAAAAGTCTTGCATTTGTGATTTAAGTCTTTGTGATGTCTTTCAATCTTCTAGACGAGGTCCCTGGGCGTTATCTGCTGGAGGAAACTTCTCAGTCATTCTCTGCTGTGTGAAAAACAATTTTTTTTTTCTTCCTGTTTTACCTGAGATCGATTGTAACTGATACTTCTTTAGATTAGACTTTCAAAGAGGCTGACTCAGACTCCACTGAGTGATGAAGTGAGACTAAAACGCAGAGGATTTTGTGCTCAGTAAGAACACTCACCTTGCACAAACACAAGAAACACACATGTATAAAACAAAACAAAACAAGACACTAAAAGCAGTGTCAGCGCGATACGACTCTAAACTCAGTAATCATAGATATATTTTAAGTATTTCAGTATGACAGCAACAGACATCAAATGTCATGTTTACTTTTCAACATGGATGCACTCGGCTCCAATCCAATGACAGGCAGTACAACCATCTTAGTACCACACACACACACACACACACACACACACACACACACACACACACACAGCCTCACTCTCTCTTTCTGTTCCTCACACACAAACACACAGTACTCCACACAGGCTCCAACTACCTTCTATTCTGGTGATCATAATTATTTGATGATGGAGCTTCTGGTTTCTCAACCAATCCGTTTGTACACACGATCCAGCTTTGAATAATTTATCACGGGGAGCCAGAAAGGTGGTCCCTTAAAACAGCAGGTGCATTCAAACTCGGGAGGCAGGACACACGAAGAGAGAGAGAGAGAGAGCTTTATCTCATCCAGTCATCCACCTACTCCTTACGAGCAGTCGGACTCTTGTGCCCTGTGCTTCAATCAAGCTGTATATCAGTGCATTCTTTCATCCGTCCATCCGCACATTCTTTTATCGCACCAGGCGCCCCGGTGTCCAGCTGATGTCAATCCGCCCCAGGTAAGGAGCTTCTTGGATGGACTGACTGGTCTCTCGGCGTCCCCTCCTCAATCAGCCATCATGGAGGAGCTCCAGAGAAAACTGAATCAACGCTATGAAGGCACCAAGCCCAGAAAGGTGAGTTACACACAACCACTTTCTTTCAAATTCATGGATTTTGAAGTACTTTGATTAAAGTCGAGTAAAAGATATATTGAGGACATTGTCGAGCACTCTGTTTACCTTTGTTGTTAGCTGTTGATGTTTATTAAAATGTCACCAGGGCAACATTTTGCTACAATGCAGTGGGCAACCTCTGGGTCTGAAAATGAAGCCAAACTAGCATTACTTCTAATAGCCATCGGGGGGCGACTCCTGTGGTTGCAAAAAGAAGTCTGATTGTATAGAAGTTTATGAGAAAATGAGCCCACTCAAAGACTTTAGAAGCATTTTGGACTGAAAAATATATTTATATTTATTTATAATATTTTATTGTTCTTCAACACAGGCCATTCCGGTAGAATATGACAATAGAATAGAAATCATTTTGTTTTACTTTAGCACAGCACTTTTTAGGCAGATGTTTTACTGGTGTCCGGTAGTTGCTTTCAGTCCAAAATGGCAGAAGCGTAGCTTTGCCGCTGGGCGCTGATGTTGCAATAGAACAAACAATTGACTTTCACTTCTTGGCAATATACTGTATGTTCATTGCCCTACTTCTCACTTGATTTATTTCCTCAGTAAACATGGTAAACATGAGTTTATGGTCTCAATCTCTAGTTTCAAGTCTTCTTCGATACAACATGATGTTCATTTAGCAAATTGTGGTCCCATTTAGAGTCAAACAGACCATAAAGCAGGGTATGCTATAGGGCGTGGCTACCTTGTGGTTGACAGGTCTTTTAAATTCATGGGGTTTTGAAGTACTTTAATAAGTGTTGAGTAAAAAACATACTGAGGTCATTACCAAGTTTTTTCATGCAAACGTTTTAATAGCAGTTGCTTTATATTATAGCACATAACTAGCTGAAGCTGGTGTGCTGAGCGTATAGTTGCACCTGATGGCAAACTACAAACCGAATGAAGCAGGATGCTGGCTTGTATGTTGACATGCTGCAAAAATATCTGTATGCACCCAGCGGTCTTTTCTACACATAAGTCTCCTTTTATAGCCTATGCAAATGAGTCACTAAACACAGATTAATTTGCCACCATGTAAAACCTTTAAGGGGAGTGGAGTAAAAACATGTCTCCTTCAACTCAAACCCACAGGTGAGGTTCAAGCTGGCGTCGTCCTACAGCGGTCGGGTGCTGAAGCACGTGTACGAGGACGGTCAGGAGCTGGACAGTCCAGAGGAGAAATACCCTCACAGCTTCGTCCACCGCAAGATCCCTCCCAGCCACTTGGAGGTGGAGCAGCTCTGTGGTTTTGAGGATGCTCATGGGGACCAACCGGGTGGGTTTTTTATCATTGTGTAACACACTACCAGTGTCTTACTTTATATGCATGACTGCACTGAGGTTTGTTTGTGTGGGCCGTGAGCCAGTAACCAGGGAGACCAACATAATGTGTATATTACATTTGTAGATGGTTCTCCAGCCTATTCGTTGAAGTGGTTTCCATGAAATTGTTTTGGCATGTTGCATGATTGAGATTAGGTTTGTGTGTGCACAGTAAAACTGCTAGTGTGCAGTTTGTGTGCCAAGTGTTACAGCAATCTATGTGGTGATGATGGGGAGCGTCTCAAAGCTGCGCAATTACAGGCTCAATAGCCCTCCTATGTGCGCTGATCATATTGTGATCTGCAATCATATATATACCTATAGGCGAAGAATAACCGGCTAAGCTGAGACACGTTGTTTCTCTCACCTAGTTGTACAATAAAGATATTTTCTCTGCTGTGATGATGGTGTTAACAATCTAGCTAAAATATGATCTTGCTGATTCCTGGGTGCAAATGTTTATTACAGATCATTATTTCGGCAAGAAATTAGAACAGTGGAACTTGGAACGCCACCAATTTTAAAGATGAAATGCTGAAAATCAGAGCTATTTTAGTATGCATAAGATATAATTAGATATAAGATATGCTGTACTATAATGAGAATGCATTACTTATTCAAAACATTGTTGAAATTAGTGTGCAGTTCATGGAATAGTTTGACATTGAAGGAATATAAGCTTATTTGCTTTATTGTAGAGAGTTGGATGAGCATGCTGATACCCTCATAACAATGAAGCGACAGCCAGCAGCTGCTTAGCTTAACTTAGCTTAGCATAGACTGAAAAGAGGACAGCTAACCTGGCTCTGTTCAAAGGTAACAAAATCAGCCTACCAGCACCTCTAAAGCTCACTAATTCATTAGCTCTATACAGAAACTGTAGTGTAAAAATGACATTTAGCCCTTTAACGGGGGGTTATGTGTTGAGCCAGGGTAGTGTCTAGAAGGGAACCTTGCAAGATGGTTAAAGTTAGACACCTTTCTTGAATAGTTAAGGTTAGGCATTGACCTCTAATAGTTAAGGTAAGACAGGATGTCAGGCAGTGAGTCTCGCAAGAGTTTTTACAAGTTTCACAAATCCCAGGTCGCATTTCAGAATTTGCCACTTTCACCACTTTCACCACTTTCTCAAAAACAAAAGTAGAAGTAGAAAGTCGCTAAGACGGAGGATTTGGTAAGGCTAGGATGCTAACACAGCTAGCCTAGGTGGTCCCAGTTAGTCAGGGAGAGACTGGTAAGTTTACATTACAAACACATCAAAGTGTAAGAAATACCTGCTGTTTGTGGATCAAACCTGGACCCGAGTCTGAAATCTCTAGTTCTTGTAACGTCTCACTCTATTCTGACAACAGTTTTGTTCTGTATCCAGGAGCCTATCCTCCAGCAGGGCTCATTGCCCAGAGAATAAACGTGTACAGAGGGATGGGAAGCTACAAGCCAGCTGCAGGCCAGACTGACGACGCAGAGGGAGACGCCAAAGTAAGCAATGCTTCTCTCTGGTTTTGTCTCTCTAAATTTTGATATGAATCAAGATTATTTTAGATTGGAGTTCCCAGTCGGAGTGTCAGCTTTGTCCATCTGGATGCCAAGTACACTGAGACCTACCATAATTGTCTTAATTCTTACTCCACTGCAAAAATAATAAGATTTTGCTGAATGGTAGGGAAATTCAAATGTCCACCTTGGCAACAGTTTAGTTTAATGCAGTGGGCAACTTGGGGTCTGAAAAGTGAAAATGTGGGAGACATTTCGACTGTCATTCTTTCTAATATCCAGCAAGAGGCGACTCCTCTGGTTACAAAAAGAAGTCCGATTGTATAGAAGTCTATGAGAAAATGAGCCTACTTCTCACTTGATTTATTACCTCAGTAAATATTGCAAACATAAATTTATGGTCTCAGTGGTTAGTTTCAAGTCTTCTTGAGGGTGTTCTTTAGGGTGATTGACAGGTTGCTACCCCAGCATTGTCTGGTCTGGGAGTTGAACTTTAACACCTTCACAGTGTGTTTTCAGTTCATGAATGTTAATCATAACCTATTTAAAAATGTCTTATTCAGCATTCAGTCGTCTTAGCTCCACCTTCATGTGTCACTTCTAGTTGCAAAAATATCAAGATGTCTCCGATCCCAAGGCTTCAGAATTGTAATCAACAAAACAATGGCGACGGCGACTTTGTCCACTTCTTATGTAAGTCTAGGCTTCAATGTGATCTTAAAACAGCAATTTGATAAGAAAGATTGTGATGTGCTGTAGCACCAGAAACAACGTTGGTTCAACATATGTAATTATTTATAGATGCAATGTTTCTGTTGCTCTGTTATTTCAAACAACACCTACAGAAAAGTCGGTTAACGCTTTGAAACTGTGAGTTTGTGTTTCTGAGTCTCTTTAAATGGTAAGTTACTAATTTTGGAGGATGCAGCCTCTCTTTGGATATACTTATATAAAGGGAATTATAATAACAGCTCCTTGGAAGAGTTGGTATTTATTTTTTAAACCCCGCAGAGCATTGCAAGGTACATATGCTGAAAAGCAAACAGACATGCCAAAAAAAAAAAAAAAAAACATACACAATTACCAGCCAACGCAAAGCAATTTAATAATGAATTCATAAATCTTTAGAGCAGAGCAAGCAATCAAGACTTAAAATAGAAAATGAGAAAAATCCTTGGGTAATTAAAGCACCCACTGCACGCAGCTTCGGGAAAAATTGTACAACAATTAAAGTTGAACTACAAAATTGTTGGTTTGAAAGCCTCACTGAGCTGCTGTGGCAGTGGCTTCATTAGTGCAGCAGGCTGAGCGGGAGGTCAGCTACATCGCCTGCTGGCTTAGTGTCAGTTTCATTCTTTTATCCTCTAAACAAAGGCACGCTTGGCCCTAGTGACCAAGGCCAGTGTTTATCACATTTATCAGTTCAAAACAGCAATCTGGATTTAGTTTATCCTTTTAGGGCATTATTTAAAGGCTGGCACGGTGGTCCTAGAGGAGCACCCCTACTGTACAAGGTCTAATGAGTTCCTCCCTACTGTAGACGACTTCAATGCTTTCTCTGTCTGTTTTATAAAGAGGTTCACTGACAGCGCTCTTTATCTGAGTTTCATCTCTGAATGTTAGAAAAATGCAAACTATCTGATCATTTTAAAAAGTTCCAAAATTAGTTTGGAAAGTCACAAATGTCAGGGATTAGAAGTAAAAATCTGATTATTTTTTCCCATCAACACTGGTACATAATGATACACTTCCTCGATAGATAATGCTAATTGATTTACGGTTGGAACACGTCTACCGATCGGTATGAAACTGTCCCAGTTAAATCATCAGTGCAAAAGATAAACAAACTGTGTTAAACGATAACTGGTCCTATAATTACAAAGTTGCCTGTGTATGTAAAAACTGTCAGACTGTGGACGTTAATTACAACTCTTCTGTTGACGTTCTAGCTCAGTTTTGGATTAATTCAGGAACTATGGTGCCATGTTTCCCATATTTTGTGCCTCTGACTAGCTTCTTCCCCATGGCAACGGCAGCTGAGTATTTTGAACTGTCTATGATGCCAAAATGACTGATATCATTATATAAACCTGTAGGCTGTTCTCATCCAGCATTGATAGCAATACCGATGAAACATAGCGCACTGTAATTGGTATATACAGTATTTCATGTGTTGATATGTAATTCACATAATCATGAACCAGGAAGCGCAACGAGTGACAAACCTGCGTAGGGATGAGGTCGGGACGGATGGGCAGGTCAAAAAACACCAGACTGTCACCCGGGAGACGAGTGTACGTGTCCCATGTGAAACCAGAAATGACCATTGATTTATTTGTCAACTAACTTCCATACTTACACCACTTCCCGAGTTATTTTAACCCAAACCACAGCATTTTCTTAAACCCAACAAAGTAGTTTTATTGTCTAAACCAAACCAAGTTCTTTTCTATGAAGACGGAAGTTTACTTTGAAAAGACTTCATGCATATAACAAACGGACATTGACACGTTGCTGGACATTCATAGGAAAACGTACAAAACATGAGGAATAACTTTTTGTAAGATATCATATGAACCGCTGTATGAGGGTACATGGCACACTTTATAGTCATCACATACTGCATCAAGAAATATGTACACCTTCATCATATCACACCGTGATATACTGCATGTTTCATCTCTGGACCAACTTGCTTGTTTCGTTTTCATGGACAACCAAATGTACTGTAGATTATATACATTGAATTAAATGCACTTTATACATTGCTGGTATCAAAGATCAAGGGTTTTTCTCCAGACTCTCCATCATGGAAAATCAGCATTTAAAAGAGGAAGTATTGTAGTTTCCATTTTCTCCACCACCAGAGGCCAATGTTTTGCACAAGGGGTGTGACTCTTCAGCTGCATATAGACAGCCTCTTCTCACCCACGCATAAAGCCCACAGCTACATGTGGGTAAGCTCTCTTAGTGGAATCAAACCTGGGAATTGTAAGAAATATCTAACACCAGTATAGGCTAATTAAAAATACTTAATCTTAGGATGCAGCAGTTGTAGCTGATGTAGGATTAGCTGACACGTTCTGCTTCTTTCAGTCCTCAGTGTTGGACTTTGGCAAGATAATCATCTACACCAGCAACCTGCGCATCATCAGAGCGCCACCGAGGATGCCTGAGGCGGCGCGGCACCACACAGTGCCTCCTGTGGACGTGGAGGGACACCCAAAGGCCAGGGAGAGTGGGAGCAGGAGGAGGGCTAAAGCTCTTTGCTCTGCGTATGGGGAGGAGAAGGAGGAGAAACAGATCAGTGACGCAGAGACCAAGGTAATGATCCTTGGCCAAATTATTCTCCATGGTGTGGTAGGGTTTTTATTGCCCTGCTTCTGTTTCTTCTGTCTCACCATGTCCTTCTCCATCTTATTCCCCCTCTCTCTATCTGTGCATATGTCTCCAGCCATCCTTTCCTCACTTTATCTTTGCTTTCAAGAGCGTGACTGCAGGGTCGCCTGTGCAGTCATATTGTTGTAATTTGAAACTGTTCACAGAGGGGTGTTTATTCTCATCCCACAATCTCCTCTGTGTTTCCTTGTAACTGCCACCGTATTCCTCTTTCTCTTTACTTTCTCTTTACTTCTCCTGTTGCCCCCTCCCGCCGCAACACCCCATTGTCCTGGTGTTATCTGTCAGCTGTGAACACATACTGATGAGTCCACAGTTTTACTCTGCCCTTGCAGCATTTGCCTGCCACTTGCCAGCCTGCAAGGATACCCAGCTCGCTATTATCCCCTGCCTCTCACCTCCTTGGTTGATTACTGTTCTCTTCCCCTCACTCCCGCCATTCGTTTCTCACCTCTCTTGTTATTTTCTCATTTTCTGTGCCTCTAGAAAAAAAAAAAGTTCATTCTCAGCTCTTTTTTTGTCATTATTTGCAATCTCACTCCTCTTTGTTACTTTCTTTTCTTTATGATCTTTGGCTTTGTTGCCCAAACCCCACGATGGTCAGTTTGTTTCTTTATTTCTAACACAGGCTTAGATTTACAAGTGTGCCCAAATGTTGCTGTGTACCCAATCTGGACGTAGATTTCACTACAGCTGATGACGATCAAAATATAGTGGGTGAAAATATTACTAACCCTACTGTATATGTGCAACTTAAATTAATGTAGGTGTCAGTGCACCAGAATTGTAAGTCAAACCATCAAGTTTCATTTAAAGAAAAAACTTATGTGCACTGAAATTTGTTTGTGGTGCATTTCAACCAGTTCCCAAAATGGGGTATAGGCCCCTCTTAGGGGGGCACACCAACATTTGTCTTCTCTTACACTGTCAACATTAGGTTTGCACATGTATAACCAAAATCATAATAACACACTTACTGGATAATCTACAAAAATGTCTGCATATAAAATGATTTAAAAAGATATTTGTGTTACTTAACAGGCCACATTCTGTTTAAACCTGGTATTTCTGCTCTGTTACAGATGAAGTAATAATCTAATATTGTTAGTGTAACTCTGGGGCATTGTGAAGTCCAAAAGTCAACATTTACTGGAAACGATGGATGTGATAATTTCCAAAATTCACACCATGTTTTTCTCTAATGAAATATTCTGATTCAGTCCATATTTGTTGGCGTTTAGCCTTTGAAAAGCAACACTGCTGTCAAAAACCTATTTGCTCTCTCGCTTGTCTCACACCAAGGATGCACCTGTATTAAATTACATTTATTTAACCACCACAATAACGGCTCTCATGTTATTATTGGAAATTAAGTTGTTTCGAAAACAGATCATATTATGTATCTGAGAAATTATGCTTTAAAGAAAGGTGAGTCAATAATAATAACGATAATTAAAGATAACTCATTTAATACACTGAATCACTTTATTTAAACTGAGGATTTCATTAGAAAAATATGTCTTTGTTAGATACATGTAGGAGCAGCTTCAAGGAAAATTGGTTGGGAACAATTGTGTTTAGTGTAATTGTGGTTCAATGGTTACTGATTGTCTGAAGTGTAACCAGTAGTCTTAACAAAGGGATTATCCACCAATGTCTTGCTTACTTTCCACCACTTTTATTTTACTTTTCATAAATGAAATTAGTAAACAGGATTTTGGAAACACTTTTTCTGTGCCACTATTTTTAGATTCATAGAGCATCTTCCTCTGAAGCACTCTAGCATGCAGTCTCTCTGTCCTTTACTTTACTTTGGGATTCCCAAAGGAAATCCTAAAGGGTCAGATGTGAATGGCATTTAGTTTGTGGCTCTTAAATACAACATTTAATGATCTTAAAATGTTAACAACAACAACGGTGTCATGGTTGCTCAGGATAATTCACAGCCTTCGTGCAAAGTTTCCAGTGAAAACAGTTTTCAACTGATTTACGACATGTAGTAGATTTACATCTTCTAATGTGTCATCGATAATCTACAGGCAGCTCTGTGTTATTATACATTTAATTGCAATGACCATCTGTCTGTATAAATCACCGACCAGATCCTCACAGCTACATACCACAGACCTTTAATTATAAATTATATTGGAAAAATCCTCCATGTCGTAAAAACTGTTTAAAGTTTGCCAGCAGACCGACCAGTTAAACTCGACGGCTGTTAATTGTTGCTTTATTGGCTAAAGGTGTTGCAAGTTAATCAGCTTTGAAACACTTGCAGTGTAAATATTAGTAATATATTTTAATGTGAAATGGAGGTTTAATATAGATTATTGATGCATTTGATATTACATTATATGACTGACAGGACTCCCCTTCCAACTTCCCTTTTCTGTTCAGTCTCCATCTTTATGTTCCTCGTCTTTCTCACCCATTACAACCTCTTCCTCCCTTTTTTAGCTAGCTGCAATGTTTCAGGCTTAAGGCAACCTACTGCAACACTGGAGGTACACACTGTATGTAACCTATTATGTATAACATAGATACTGTATATGAACATGTATTTTACAAATAAGTAGCATATATGAGACAGACATTTAGGAACATGGATTTTGTTTACATATAATTATCATAAATCTGATATCAGGAACACGTATTTTACGTACATATAAGTGTGTATTCAATTCATATGTGTTTTTTATCAATTAAAAAGATATATACCACATCTATAGCAAAAACATATATAATATATATCAAGTATAATCATGTATTATGTAAAATCAATGTTGAGACTATGTGACACATACAGTATGTATGTGTGTATATATGTATGTAATATGACATACATATATGTGTCACCTGTATATTACACACACACACACACACACACACATGTTATATATAAATAATTAGAAATGTGACCTATATGTCAAAAAATGTATAACATACCTATTTATATGATTTGTTCCAGTTACTAATAGCTTTTCTATATAGTATGTACATATATGTTTTACTTCCTATGTACAAGTATTTCACATATGTAAATTCAATATATGTACATACTACACTTCCATATGGGTCCACTTCTCGTGCCATCCATAATCTACAGGCAGCTCTTTGTTATCATAAACTGACTATAGACTGGCTACTTTCTTTCAACATTTAATTATGAATAATGTATTATAAATAATACTGGAAAAATCTTCCATGTCATTGAGGTTGCTTAGAGTTTGCCAGCAGGCCGGTCAGTTAAACTATATAGCTGTTAACACTTGCAGTGTAAATATTAGTAATCTATTTTAATGTAAAATGGTGGTTTAATAGGTTATTGATGCATTTGACACCACTAATAAATACATATATCCAGCAATTGTTCAAATATGGCTGACAAAACTTCCCTTCCAACTTCGCTCTCCAGTTCAGTCTCCATCAGTATGTTTCTTGCCATTCCAGCCTCTCTCTCCCTTTTTTACCCTTTGTCTAACCTCACAGTTCCTTTCTTTCACCTCCTCTTTCTCCTCCTCTGCCCCCCTCTAATGTGTTTCTTCTGTCTCCAGGAGGCCGACAGCTGCCAGCATTGTGGCGGTTCGGGCTGCGCTCCCTGCTCTCTGTGTCACGGCAGCAAGCTGTCCATGCTGGCAAACCGCTTCAATGAGTCCATCAGTGATCTGCGTTGCCAAGCCTGCTACCCCCATGGTCTGGAGAAGTGCCAGTCCTGCTCCAGCAAATAGCACTGTTTGGCTGACGCCCATGTCTGGCAGAGAGAGAGGGAGACAGTGAACGAGTGAGTGAATGAGTGTGTAGCTGTGAGTGTGTGTGTGTACTCCCGATGTGCTATGGGTTTGTCACAATCGTCTCAGCGGCAATACTGCTATAATCCAAAGTGTTCTTGGTGGGGCGTTTCGGAGCACTACTAGGAAACATAAGCCATCATTGGAAAGGGGAATTATGAACTGTGCAGCGGGCACAAAATCATAAAATACAATTACCGTATGCAGTGAACATGGCTTGCGATAACATAAACACATAATCACTTTTTTCTTGTCACATTATTTTGCATCTGCGCCCCTTCATCCTGATAAAACCATGCTCCACGACAGAGTTATCAGTTTTATGAAAATGATGCAAACATATTGCTTTTTATTTTCCATCTACTGGGAAAGCTGCCCTGATCCTATCTCCCCTCTGATCTCCAGAGGGAATAAAATATTTTACATCCCAACATGATGTGCTATATAAGCTTAACTGATGCATCCCTTTTCTTTTTCAAAACAGGGGAAAGTGGGAGATAAAGAGTCAAAAGGAGATGGTTGTCTAAATGGTGACAGAAATAAATTGAATTTGATCAATGATTAATGGGCACAGTTTAGCATGTTGAATTCAAGCTACTTAGTGAGGAAAATGGACACTTTTTAAAGTCACTTTTCAAATCAAAAATATTGACTGCGGTTGGAGTATTACTTTAAAGGTACAGTATGTGGGATTGTAGATGACCTGTAGATTGTAACCGACTGAGTACCCCTCCGCTGACTCCTCCCTTTTCAAGACTGCAGTAACATGAGCTGCTGATTTAAAAACCATGGTAACGCCTCACTCAGAGGTCAGCCGTACCATAAAAACACTACTTTAGGAGCAACGGAAGTCAGATAGCGACTGCCGGTACCACAGTTTTTTACTCTGTGGCTCACGTTACTGTAGTTTCCCAAAAGTATCAGAGAACTATGACACAGTGCCCTTCAAGTAACGAAAAAATATCTTTAGAGCCAGTGTTTGGTTTGTCCGTTCTGGGCTACTGTAGGAACATGGCAGAGCAACATGGTGGACTCCGTGAAGAGGACCCACTCCCAACATAGATATGAAGGGCTCATTCTAAGCTGAAGAAAACACAAAGATTCTTAGTATCAGGTGATTATACACTAATGAAAACATAGGTATGAATATTATATTCTATATATATACATTTCTGCAGATAGATCCACGACTGTTCCTTTAAGACAAGGTGAGATAGAAATACAGAGAAAAGGAGAACAGTTAAATAAATGACAATATTACTGTCGGCAATAATGATTTATTATTATTATTATTATTAGTGTTAGTAGTAGTAGTAGTAGTAGTAGTAGTAGTAGTAGTAGTATTAATCTCTTTCTCAGGTTTTTTATTTTCAAATTTTTACCCACCCAGTTTTGGTATATGAATGAAATAAATCACCTGATAAATTTTCAGTGCCTCTTTTTATTGTGTCCATCATTAGCTGTTTGAAAGGGCTTCATTTATTTTGTATTAGGTTATTAACACTTAATTATTATATTAGCATAACCCCGAAATGCCCACAGTGATGATGAAGACAATGATTCAGTGTGGCAGATAGGGAAGGTCACGTAATGTTTTCTTACGGTCAAGGATTCATCGTCTTCACTGAGCCTTGATTCAGTCGGGAGTGTCACATGTTTGACTTTTATGGCAGACAAATCTAAATGAGCAGCATCATAATTCTAACAGCGACGTCTGTGGCTGCAGTGTGTGAAAGTCAGTCCTTAAAAGTTTGATGTGTTTTCACAGCAGGCTAGGGATATTTGTGTGTTCTCAGCTTGAAAACTAAATTAAATTTAACAATTAAAAAAAAAACCCCCACACACACAACACGCTGCATAATTCCCAGTCATTACGACTGCAATCAGCCACAATGTTTTGTGTCGTGCCACTTAAAGGAAATTTAACCAAAAATTAAACAATAATATTGCCTCAATAGCTGATGATCACTTTCACGCAATTATGCATTTCATCTGCATCTTCCAGGAAAACATTAACCCATTAAGCTAAAGTTTAAATGTTAACTACATCATTTGACTTCTGTTTGCAGTTGGGTGTAGGTAGAGGTACCAGTTCAACTTTTTCAAAACTGTACAGTCATAAAGCCTTTCTAATATACCTACCTGCCCGGTAATCAGATATGAGCTGCACTGAGCCCAGAGGATATTTTGAAGTGGCTGCTGAAATGGCATTTTTTACCACTATCCTTATGCTGCAAGGCAGAGATGATCAATCAAAATCAGCGCAAGCAGTTGAATGCACTGACCACATCCTTGAAGGTGTCGGTGGTCCAAAGTCACGCCAGAACAAGCATCCCCAGACCATTAAACCCCACTCTCCCTGCTGCCCCTATACCTATCTTTGTGCTGGCATTTCCATTATTTTGTCTCATTATGTGAGATAGGCTCACACTCAGTTAAAGAGCAGACTGTGTGGCTTATCAGCAGCCTGGCCAAAAGCCCCATCAGCAATCTAATGCCTGCTATTTCTGGGATGAGAAGGGGAACCTGAATCTCCAGCCTCTTTTTCATTTTACTCTCTCTCTCTTTCTCTGACTCGTCTGCTTAAAACTCTGCCACCCATGCTGAAGTTAAAACTGAACTTTGTCATTTCAGCTCCCATTCTCACTCAGTATTCCTCAAGGGAACCAAAGTGACACAAAATTGGGTCACACAACTGTTCTTGGCCTTCTCTGTCCCACAGGATCTACAGCAGTGATACTCAATTTACGACCATTTTCTAATTCACAGTGAAAATAAATTGATTCACGCTGGGATTTGCTTTTGTATGTGAATGCAAATAGGTTCCAGAGTGCATAAAAACGCATTGAAATGGACAAATAGAGCTTGTTTATATTAAAAATAAATCTCCCAGACACCCCAGCAGAGGTCAGGTAAGCCCTGAATATCCACAAATCCTATAAAGAGATGAGTTATAGGCCTTTACTGTTTGGTCCTTTTTTTTCCCTGACAAATATTAATGCTTGTTTATCAACTGGCCCCTGGCCTCCTGTCATTTTGCAAAAGTGGCCCCTTGGCAAAGCAAGCTGAGTATCCCTGATCCCCAGTGATAAGAGAGCAGGTAAAAGGAAAGGGGAATTCAGGCAAATATAGAGAGTCGCTGGAGCATGAAGATCACACACAGCTCCCAGTCTGATATTTTCAGTCTTATATCAGCTTTATTAGTATCAACAGGCAATGCTTTCTGAAAAAAGGCCATGATGACAAAGTGCAAGCCTGGTGCATGTTGGTGCATCATGCTTATGTCATAGTAAACTATAAATAAACTCTTTCAAGTAGAAAAATGTTGCAAAAATATTTCTCATAGAAATCCCCCCCCCAAAAAAAATATACAGAAACACTCAAAGGGGAATATAGCGCAAAATTAAAACATTGTACAACATTTAATAGTAAAGGGAGGTAAAATACCCCCCAAAGTGACAGAACTATAACTCCTGAATTTACAAGATGACCAGCCACATCACAAATTAGTTATCTCAACAGATATCCTATACTGTCTGCATGTTGAAGTGCAGCAGCCCTTTTCTTTACAGATAAAATACAATCGATAATGGAGGACCCGTAAGAGTAGGATTTTAAGGAGAGGTTTACAATATAAAAATCCTCTCTGACAACGTTGGGAGACAAGATATGGAGAAAATAAATCTTTCCTTTCACATTGAAAATGCTGGTATTCATAATCCACACCTTTTTTTAGGGTCATGACCTCAGTGCACTTGCATGATAAAAAATTATGGCTTTTTGATGAAACACTGATTGTTCTGCCTGACAGTTTGAAGCTATAAACCAATGTGTGTGTGGATGCTCCCCTCCTTGGAAAAGTGCTTGGTAAAACATATCAATGAATATGAATTGCCTGTTTTATTGTGTCTATTAGTAACACAGAGATCTTAACCTTTTACAGTTCTTCAAAGCCACGCAACAGATATCTTGCAGGTTTTTACAGATTCACTCCCTTGACTTTTGTTTAATGTACTACGGTGGGTGGACACACACTGCCCACACATCTGCTATTCTAGTGATATACTGTATTGTGCAACATTACATAAAATTGTCATTTATTTGAGATCTCCATTATCAAATAACGGCCTGTTTAATCACAGCAGCAAGCAAACACTGGCTTATGAATATAGAGGGAAAGACTTTCCCCCAGTGGCAGCATCATCATTCATGATGCTTTATAGATATATCTGTGATCTCGTATAGCCCATTTGTAATATACGACACAGGAAGCAGACTGGGAGCAGAGTGGCTATACATTAATCATAAACTCTCATGCAAGAATATTTTTGCACAGTGTGGGGAAGTGAGCCACATCTAATCTGCTAGTGCGTCTCTTTAACTCTCTCCCTCTCCATCACTTTCCTTTTGTTTCACAACACATAATGAATGAGTCTCTCTTGTGTACAACACCAGTAACTCACCTTTTTGAGCTTTTAACTTTCCATTAATACACAGTTTGGTGTTTTATGGACCTTTCACCCTGCCAAGAGAGTAAACAACAACAGGAGCTAAATAAAATCAGGCAGTAACAGACCTCAAACTCATTACTTTTCATTACCTTTGTTGGAGCAGCAGGGTGGTGATGGATCAGACTTTAAGCCTCCATCACAGGAAGCTTCGACCCTGCTGAAGCAGCGTTGGCAAAACACTGCTATTAACTGATCCTGACCTCTGATCTTTTTATGGGAGAAGGAGGTGCAACGGAGCTATGTTACAGAGGAGTCAAATGTTATGAAATAGATACATATTTCTATTATTGAGGTTATTTTTCTGGTGCTTTATGTGTTTTTATTGTACACTTCTTACAATAATGTCTAAGTATAATAAAGAAAGTTTTTATTCTGTCAGTAAGGATCAAATACACAGCATTTATTTTAGTGTCATGTTCAGTACATTTATTCAAATTAAATAGTTTTTTTGGGTGATTTCAATAGTATTTCGCTGTGTTATTTTCAAGAAACATGTGGCTCATGTGGAGTTAAAGTTACTGTACATTTTAAATGTAAAAATTATCTCATGATTGTAACAACTTCATGTGTGCCTGTGTTTTTCAGACATTTCACATTATAAAAATGTTGCAAATATTCTGTATATTGAATACATCACATATAAAAATATTAGGGCTGTCAAAGTTAATGCGTTAATAACACGCTATTGCAAATTTGTTTTAACGCCACTAATTTCTGTAACATATTAACACAATTGATCGTTTGGAAGTTGTGCAGCGGGCTCTGTTTTAAAACTAGAGTGAAGACACTTGTATCATATGAAACTGTCATGGCCATTTTCAAAGGGGTCCCTTGACCTCTGACCTCAAGATATGTGAATGTAAATGGGTTCTCTGGGTACCAACGAGTCTCCCCTTTACAGACATGCCCACTTTATGATAATCACATGCAGCTTGGGGAAATCGTGGTCAGCACACTGACACACTGACAGCTGTTGTTGCCTGTTGGGCTGCAGTTTGTCATGTTATGATTTGAGCATATTTTTTATGTTAAATGCAGAACCTGTGAGGGTTTCTGGACAATAACAAGTACATATATGTTTGGATAAAGCAGCATATTTTCCCACTCCCATGTTGATAAGAGCAATAAATACTTGACAGATTTTCCTTTAACAGATAAAAAAAAATGTGTGATTGATTGCAGGTAACTATGGACAATCATGCAAGTAATCATGATTAAATATTTGAATCAACTGACAGCCCTAAAAAATATCAATTTCACATATGCAATACAAACAAATTCCACCTAGGATTTTTTAAAAGATAATGTTGATGATCACCCAAGTCATGATCACTGAGAAAGCACCTCCACGCTGTAAGAGGACACATGAGTTCTGCCTTGATGTTTTCTTCCTCCGGGGTGTTGGGTTTTCTACCTTGTGGTATAATTGTACTTGATGCATTATGGATGCTAGGGCCAGACCTTGTATTAGCAAATGAGATTACACTATCGAATATCGCTGTGTTTGTACAACATTGACACCTTGACATCATGTGTCCTGATGTAATGCAAGTGATGCCAAACACCTGGCTGGTCAGACACTGAATTTATAAAGCAGAACCACAAACTCACTTATCACGACGGCAGAAGTAATAAATTACATTTACTCTTGTTACTGCAATAAAGTAGTTTTCTTTGTAGCAACTTGTACTTTTTGAATAATTTTACTCAAGTACTCTTAATCTCAAGAATTACTTAATGATGATTAAAAACAAAAGTTTAAGTGTGGGTCTAGCAGTTTAGAAAAAGTTCAATAATGCAATGTAATGAAGAATTATGTCATTATGGGGCCACATTATCAGTGGTGGAAGAAGTATTCACATCCTTTACTTAAGTTAAGGTAGAAATACCACACTGTGGAAAATACTCCACTACAAGTAAAAGTCATGTATTCCAAACCTTTCCAAAGTAAAAGTACTGTATATGAGTAATGTCGCTAAAATGGTAAATATGACTATACTCATTGTGCAGTAAAATGCTCCCTTTTTGTGTTTTACTATTATAATGTTTGGATTAATATTATTGCTGCATTAGTAGCATTTTATTACCCATTTACTGGGCCATTTAATCAACAGCAATTCATATTAGAGCATCATATGTGTGCAGAGTCAACTTTTCATGATTAAAGCCCAGTTTACAGCTTTGTGATGATGCATCTTGCAGCTAATCCTCGAGGGTTTTTAAATAGTTTATTGAGCTCAAGAAGTATGATCATTTTCTCAACCCATAGAGAAATAGTCTAATTAGAAAATTCAAAATCACCAAATCAGGTTTTCACTTGACAGGAAGGGTATGAACAACTGTAATCTGAAGTAATAAAGCTGTCAGACAAATGTAGTAGAATAAAACTCTATAACAGGGTATCTGTCCTTTAAGTGTAGTCGAGTAGAAGTATAAAGTATCCTAGCATAAAATGGACAAAATCAAATAGTTTATGAGTACATGAATAAAATGTACACTGCAGTTACATGCCACCAGGCTACTGAGCATTATTGTGCAGTTAAACAAAGGTATACCTTAATTAAACAGTGATTTAGCCCCACCCCTCCAGGACGCGAAGTAACACAAATCAAACACATCCAACAGGTGCATTCTGGGTCTCGCTAGCTGTATGCTAAATGCTAAAATGCACACGGTGGATTTCTGCGTTTACTGAGGAACTTTTACCTTCAGTGAGGAGTGTGAGGGACATTAAGGCTGCGTGGACTGGTTTTACTGGGACAGAGAAGCTGCGTGGACTGGTTTTACTGGGACAGAGAAGCTGCGTGGACTGGTTTTATTGTGCTTTGAGAGTGAACAAGCAGAGAAGTTGAACCTGGAGCAGACGTCGGATGAATCCACAGAAGGACGTTCAGACAGGTGAGTAACGTTACAGCAGCAAGCTAACAGTGCACTTGGCACAACTGTAAACCCTTTAATGGAGGACATAAACGTACCGTAGAGGCTGAATGTGCGTGTGTGCATGTACTGCACGTTACGTCAAAACAGCGCAGCTCTTTTTTGCTCTAATATGTGTGTTTATGTGCTTTTTGACAACAGCCGATAGATGGCGCTGCGGCAGCGCTGCCGCCATTTTGGATTAAAACGCCAGTTATCATGATGGTCACAGCTGTATAAAGAGACATCTGTATCGTTAAACCAGAGGACTTTTTTAGGTAAATTCACTAATAGCTGAATCCAGAGTTATTGTCCTCAGCATAATGAAGTTGCATCAGAGCAGGACTGCCCTGCCCCACATACTTATATGACACTTCCAGTTCTGTCTGCCTCCTGCAAGCTGTATATGGCTGTAATAATGGATATACTGGCTGTAATTCATTACTTTTATTTTCTTATAATAAACCTGTATGTTGTAAATCTGTACCATGGTGGATGTATTAACGTCCCTGTTCCCAAACAACCAGCTATCAGCCAGCAGCTAGTAGTGCTAGTAGCGTGACATAAACAGAAATTCATGTAGTTGTAGGCTATTTGCTAACACACAGGGCAAAAGCAGGGCACAACCTCTTATACATCCATGGTCTGTGGTTTATAACAATAGATATATTGTCTGTAATCTGTCGCATTTATTATCATATATTACACCTATGGGCTGTATGCTGTAAAGACTGTACTGTGGATGTAGTAACGTCTCTGTTCCCAAACAGCCGGCTATCGGCCAGCAGCTAGTAGGGCTAGTAGCATGACATAAACAGAATTTAATGTAGTTGCAGGCTATTTACTGACATGCAGGGCGAAAGCACAGGGCACAGCTTTTTATACATCCATGGTCTGTGGTCTGTTGTTCATCTATTTTGGAGGTCCTTGATATGAAAAAGTTCAAAATTGTTCTGGTGGATTTTTCTAACTTAAGTCTATGTCCATTGCTCACTTTATGCTCCTCTGTGTGGCAGTTAGTTATAATAGTATTCATATTTATAATATTTTTATTGATTTCTGTAGCTTAGTAAACAAACTTTCTAGACCCACCGCGGTGTCCATGTGATCTACTGTCGGTCATGTCTAAATTTTTCAGATTAATACTAGTCAGGCTACTCTGAAGAAGGTGCCTGTATAATAGGGAATGGGAATTGTGGAGCATTCTGGGGTGCTCTGCTATTTTTAAAGGGAAGTGTATGGTGCTATGGTAGACTGTTATTATCTGTCATTGGTGTATTCATCTGTCAGTCGGTGGACTTGCTGTAGGTGATGTCACATTCCCATTCACATACCGTCCCTCCTCTTCCCTTTTTAAAAATGTAACCAGAGCATTTTTGACCTTTTTTTTTTTTTTTTTTTACTTTTATCTGACTACATTTTTCCCATAGCAATTTACTTGTTTTTGAAATTTTTTCCGTAAAGTAGCAGTGCTTTTGCTTGAGTACAATATTGTAGTACTCCTTCCAACCCTGCTTATCACGTGTGCTGGGGCCAGTCAATATGGAAACACCCAGAATAGGCCACAAAGAGCATTCTTAGTCTGTGGTGTCAAAGAAACACTAAAACTGTGACGAATCTTTCAAATTACATCCCTGGATTCCACCCCTGAGTTTGTAGAGACTTCTAATGAATCTATCCATTCCCAGTCTGCACACCTGCTCATGCTGAGAGAGGGAGAGGAGAGAGAGAGATTCAAGAAGTTAAAGAACAAATTAAAGTCTCCCCATTGCTTTTCAAGCACACTCAAAGATCATTTTACTGCCTCCAATTCCCATTCTGGAGGCTTGACTGGCATACTGTGTTCATGTGCATGGCGGCAGAGTACACATCCTATACTACCATGAGACACAGAGAATGTAATCATGTTGAAATTTATGGTGATAATTCATGAAGTATTGGTTCACCACTGTGTCTGAACTGCATACTCTAAAGCTATGTAGTAGAGTACATTTGACTGAAAAAGATAGACCAGTTTTAGACATGACCGGTTCATTCAAAGCGATATGTTTTTCATCCAATATGGGTAAAATATTATTAATGTAAATTGATAATCTGTGACTACCATCTGTCAGGAGACAGGACGAGTGTTGGAAGCAGGGTGACGTTATTGTAGGGAGGATGCTGAGATGGATGGTTGGGCATAGAAAGCAATGTCATTTTAAATGAAAAAACTAGTCTGACGGACGCTCACCGATGGCCCGAAACTGTCCAATGGCCGACCGTCACCTTGGTGTGTCAGGGCCTTATATCACACAGCTAGCATGCTACCATTGTTTGCTTAATATGCCATCAAAGTTTTCACTTAAATGAAAAGATAGAAATGTGACTCGTCTAGACTGGACAGCGAAAACAGACAGTTTAATATCTATGTAGTATCTTTCGCCTATATCTGCGGTGGGGTTTCTCGTCGTAAAAAGATACGTGTCCTTGCGTTGAACACTAGGGGGCGTAATCTGCATACTACACGGACTTCCGGACGCAAAACACAACTGTGTAGAAATGAGGTGTAATTTTAACCATATGGCTATTTACAGATGCAGTAACAAACAATTTTTTTGTTTTGTCTTGAGAACCTGTCCAACTTTTGTGTCCTTAAGTGGTGGTATATTATGGTATGACAGTGGTTTCAGGTTCCTAGGAATGCCAAGATAAATTAACTAAAAGCAAAACAAAATCACAACATTTTGAGAGATGCAATAATCACATAAAAACTGTATACAGTCTGGTTTTAAGACTGACCGTGCTGCTTGTCTGTATGGAAAAACATAGCTAAGAGTGTTACCTAACATACTTTTAGAGTAATTTTAGGTAATCTGCATATTTTTCTCTTTGAAATCTTTCTCAAGTGAATTTTCAATGTCACCACATTTTACATTATGCTACTGTTGTTGCATCTCACTACTAAAAGGATTTTTTTTCTAATTCTAAATGTAAAATCAAATCCATAATCTCCAAAATGTATTAACTGAATGTATGAAGCAGTTCCTTCAGGCTGCTGCTCAGAATATCAACATATTCTTATGTAAGCATTTGCATATGTTACCAACTAATTTCACAGCCATTATTTGATAAAAAAAAAATCTTGACACTGTATGTTTTATGGTGCAGGCCCAAAGAGGGGGAAAGAGCAACTAAATCATGCACAGTGTGTCCTGAATCCAAAGGACAAGTTAAATCATTTAAGTTTAAAAGGACAGAGAGCAAAATGTCTCCCCTAAGCAAACACAGGCCAATGTCATCACAGTGTGAGAGAGAACCTAACTCATCCTGCAAAAACGTCATCACACACTGAATATGTATCAGTCACAATGGATGTGAAAGCAAAATTGATGTCCAAACTAACAACTCCCAAGTGGATGTTGGAATTTAGAAACTCGCAAGCCAAAGTTTATCTACCAGGAACCTGAAATTAATTTCTCTCTCAGTATGTTTTAAATAGTGTAACTGCATTAAAATGCATAGCGCTCAGTTTTGTTTCTCTATATTTTACCAATTATAATTCAGAGGTCATTAATTTCTCTGGACTCCTCCGCTGATAATGAGTTGTAGGGGTTGGGAAAAAAATGATTCACATATGTATTGCATTTTGGGTTTCACACATAGTGGGAAAATCAGAGCTAGACATCACGGCTAAAGCTGCATGCTAACTCTGTCATTGACAGGAAATGTTATTGTATTGGAGTAGCCAGCCATCACTCTCATCTCTGTGGACAAATCAGCCGACGCTACAAATGTAGAGCACCTATATACTGACATTTATGTTAAATACATTCAAATGGCCTTGATGGAGATGACCATGGATGTATGAAGAAAACATGACAGGAGAGCTAGCAATCACCTTGGCAAACATAGTGGAAGGTTTTCAATATATGGTGTTAACAGAGGAAATTTTACATACCAAATACATAAATGGAAGTAAGATTTATTGGATTAAATTATTATTATTATTATTATTATTAGTAGTAGTAGTAGTAGTACTTTATCTTGCAAAGAATATATTATGCTTATCATACAATTCATATCATACAATCTATGCCTCTTTACAAAAGTATGGTGTCCTTAAACTACATGTCCCACAATGCATCTTGATTTTGTTACATGCACACTGAAGCATCTCAACTTCATCGTCATGTTTGTGCCCACGTACAGTATTTTTGTGTCTATGTGCATGCAGCTATATTGATGCAAAAGCATGTGCATAAATCGATTGTACAATATTTCTGCGTGCAATTATTTTCCTAGACTTCTGCTTTCAGAGCTGTTTATTAAATTAATGAGAACTAAAACTAATAATAATCAAATGCAGAGGCAATTTTGTAATATGATCAAGAGTGGATATATTTATGTAGTCTTAAAATTACAACCGGCCCTTTGAGGGCAACCATAATACTGATGTGGCCTGTGATGAAATTGAGTTTGAGACCTAGTGTTAAAAAAAGTTAACAAAAATTGCAATAAATCACAATACTTTGATAATTCACTAATTTTAATTGCATTACATATCGATTCGAAACTCAAGAACTGTGATAGTATCGAACTGGGACATAGGTGTATCGTCCCAGTCGTAATGACTTGTGGATTGAAATCTTGTAAAATGTCTGTGTTATCGCTGCCTTAAAGAAAGAAAATATTATTATTCACCGAATCATATCAGAAAGGAAGAAGACTATTCATCCCATAAATTGTTCTACACTTTTATTTGGTGCAATAGGCACTTCTCCTCAAGGTGCTTCCCAGGGAATCTAAACAGCAGTGTATGATTCAGTGGGGAGCGCAAAAACCCCACACGGGGCTGTACAGCCCAGAACCCAAAAGACACATAACACCAAGATATGGCATATTGCACAAGCTATGATAGCTGCGTGTAGTAATAAGCGCTGGAGGAGATGCAGTATTAGAGGGAGAAATCAGTGTGCAGCAGGTAGCAGCAGTGCATTACTAACAGAGCTGAGCGCTGGTCAGATTATAAAGCACGGCTCATTGGCTTCGACGCGTATGATTGGTGTTTGTATGTCAGCTGATGCTCATCAGCTGGAGTAGTGCGTGACTACAGTGCAGAGTTGCTGTGCTGCTTCATTGGTAATCATCTCTGTAACTCCCTCACTGACTCGCAGACTTTGTTTGTTTTATTAACTCTCTGCTGATTATGTGAGCTCCCACCACCATCTGTCTCGCACAGTGTAAATACAAAGGATGTTATTCCTCAGCTAATCTGAATGATGACTAATGAATATATCTTTGTTGCTCTCAGGTTAGCTTTAATGTCGGAGACTCTGGCCCCATATTTGTCATTCACCTCTGGTATAGACAGTATTTCTGCCTGTATGGTATTTTTGCTGGTACAGTTAGTATGGCTGCTCCCTCTTAGTCAGTCAACTAATCAGTCATTTTGGTCTTAGTCACCTAAGATTTCTTTAGTCAATTAGTCATTTTTTTCTGCATTTTCATGCTGATGACTTATTTCCAAGAAACGTATGAGCACATATTATTGAATTTAAAGTGGTGCTTTTGTGTGATTCTTTGTGGAATCAGACATGTCAATTAAATCAACTGATTGACTAGTCAAATTATTTTGGTTGATCGAGGACAGCCCTAGAAGTAATTTGTCTTTTATCTTCATCTTTCTGTGTGTTACACAATTTAATGTTTTCCTGTACTGACTGCAGTTTGTCTTTCATTAACAGCAGACGTGCCTTCAGTGTATGTTTTATAATAATTAATAATTAACAATTTGTCCTTAATTTCCCTGTTTGATTAAATATAACTGGAACTAAACAAATCTTGTACTGCAAAGCTGTTGCTTTCTCTACAGTAAAGTATATTACCATCCCTATTGCACCTTGTTATGTACAGACATTAATCAGCCTTGTTAACATATTTAACTTTATTTTTCGTTCTATGAGTCACAGTTCGACACATATTACCTTTCCCAGGTTGAAAACTACAAATCATTGTATGTATGATAGATGAATATGACCATTATTCAGAGAAATTTAATTGACTTTTTTCGGATGTCAAGACAACCGATCCTCTGCTACCAAGTCGGTGCCAAAATGCTGAAAACGTGACCGATCTTGTTTTTCTACATTATGGCAGGTACTTCAGGTACCGTCAGGGCTTGAGACTAATGGTGTCCCCTCATCCTCGGGATGACAGGAAATGTGTTTGGGATGCAGTAAACTCACTAACAGTGCCACCTGACTCTTTTCCCTGATGGTACACGCTGTGAACAACAAATCCAGGGTTGAAATCGACAGTACGCAGCACAGTAAATGTTAATGGGAGGTTCCGTTGATTTACATTATGATGTGTTCAGGCAATTCTATTGTTATCATGACGCGTTCAAATGTAATTTTGTAAAATGTAGTTTTTGTTGTTTTTGTTTTTCACATCAATATAAAAATATAATAGAGAGGGAATTATGATGGCAATAAAGGAGTGCATGTTGAAGAGCTTGGGATTTATTGTTTTACTTTTGTTTTTTTACTGTGGTGTTGAGTCGTGGAAGGTCACTCGTAATGTATTGACTACTAAATGTCTGGTATTGTGACATCCCTAATGTTTTGTCTTCTCTACTCGCGACTCTGTCCTGCTTGTAATTTACTTCCAGACTGGGTGGGTGAGAGTGACTGAAGCGGCCACACTGCTGTTTCCTGCAAAGCAGCCTTCACTCTGCATGTGTTGCATTTTGCATGCAATTATTACGGTTAGAAATGTGTCGCGCAGCAGAAATGAAATCCATTGGCTTTCTGCTGTAAAGAGTGATACAACCTATGACTCCTTCCTGGGTGGAAAAGCCACTACTCAAAATAAGTTTATATGCATAGCATAGAGGTTGCTGTAATTCAAAATAGAATATTTTATCCTTGAAGATATGGTAATGCATCCACCACAACCGTGAACAGCTCACATTAAGAATTGAATCAAATCAATAAAGCGTATAGATATAAAATAGTGGCCCATTTGAATCTGTTTATGTAATCATTATGTTCTGTATGTGCTCAAATGTAAGAGCTTTAAATGGATGTACACATCCATCTTTAACTGAGGGCAACTCAGGATTGCAGGAAAAGTTATTACAGTTATGCAGCTTCCTTGAATAATATTTCCTGCTAATATGAACGATTTATGCAGCAACACTAGCACAGTAATAGTTCTTTGGACCCCCGTGCTGCATGGAGAGTATCTCTGACCTCTAACAAACAGACACAATAGGCTAAAGAACCTGTTCCCTCCTTCGTTAATCAAGCCACTTCATTGAAACAGCAGGCCAAGAGGGTCATTGTAAATGAGGGCTCCGTTGTGCAATCAATTTAATGTGGCACGGGCGATATTAAAGATGGTGATGATGATAGGTCAGACAAAGACAGTGGTACGGTCATTTATTTTCATGCTCATATCCTATCCATCCGATCTGTCTTATCCTATCCTATAAATATGTTACTTTAGAAATGTGATGATGTTGAATGATCTGTATTTTGGAAAACTGAGACCAAATATCACCGACAAGCCAGGATTCCTGCTTCCTTGTGCACTCCTTGTAAATAAGAGCATTTCTTCCTCCAGCCTAAACTCATACAACTCAAGATAACATGGGAACAAATCCTGTCTGTTTGCCCACAGTATTTTCAAGGGCTCCACACTAACTTTTTTTTTCCCCTAGGAGCACTAGTGCTGCACAATTATGGCCAAATCATGATTGTTTTGATCAATATTGAGATCGCGATTATCAAAATTATTCATTGATTTCAGGGCTAAAATATTTGTATTGCACTTTCCATGTAAAACAATAGAGTGCTGCTTAAAAATGTACAAAGACCTTATACCCCAAATTAAATCAACAGAGCACTGCTTTCACTTTCACTTTGTGCAACATACCTGCTAGTTAACAAATCTTTGTATCAAAATAAGACGGCATGACAGCTCCCCAAAAGTGAGTCCCCTTGGTGACTGGCTGTTAATTTCCGAAGCGCATGATTTGACATGCAGCAGAGTTTTCTGTGAGCGTGGCACGCATTTTATATGGCAATATTGCATAATGATCATATTCATTAAATTGTGGGATGCCAAAATCATGATCACGATTTATGTTTAAGAAATTGTGCAGCCCTAAGGACCAGGGCACCAAATCATAAAAAGCAAAATAATGTGAATATATTTTTTAAATCAGTAAGTGAAATAGTGTTGTGGTTGAGGCTTATAGACTCAACTGTGATGATGTGTTTTGAATTCAAAACTGATATTAATGAGTTAATATTCAGGCATTTTGCTCTCACGTCCGTATGTCTCTCCTCTGCTGTGCTGCTTGACTGAGTACTGAGCGGACTGGGGTTACATGAGTCAACCAGACTCATCATGAGCACAAAACCTGCTACAGGAGTCATGTCCATCATTACAGATAAAAGGATGTCTGTCATCTTATCAATCATGGCGTTCTTTTGCCAGAAATGAGTAGGTTTCATAGACTGTGACACTGTGTTTGTCTGTCTCACTCCTTCTCTCCTTGTCTTTCTCTCTCTCTGGTGTGTGTTGTCTAGAATCTATACGCAGCAACAACTATCCAAACCAATGGCTATTGTTTTGGGATTGCTTGTGACAGCCCTAGTGTCCACCTTCAGTTGCACTCGCAAAATCAATCTGCGCACAGTTGATAAATCAAAATTACTTATAAGGGACTCAGTGAATGCAATCAGCGCCACCGTAAGCCTGCACCCCAGAGCTGGTGTGGACGAGACACACGCATGCTCTCCCTCTTTGTGTTATCATATGTGAAATTGTTTTACATGATACACAATGATTTAAAGAAGAAATGGGGGGTACATTTGCAAGTTGCACTGGTGCTCCTAGTTCTAAAATTTTGGAGCGCTGTTTTTAAAGATGGCGCTAAAGCTGTAATATTTTAGAAATGCTGTGTAATTCCTGCTGCTACTATACGAGTAAATCATTTGTGATGTAAGGTCAAAATTCATGATTTATGTGCTCACATTGTACGGTCTGATCATCAGCCACAACCTGAGTGCCCACACTGTGCGCATAAAATTAAACAAAATAAAACACGACCAGTCGGTCCCTGAGGGCCGTTATGGCTGTTGACAGTTGTCAATAAGGATTTATAGGAAAGCTCCTAGGCAGGTAAAGTTTGTTTGCTAGTAGAGGTCTGTATGGGTCATAATGCTGACAAGACAGAAACGTGCTATATTTGATCATCTGGGCCATCTTGTCTGCTAAAAAACACCAGCGTATATGGACTCGCAGGTGGCTAGGAAGACAGTAGGTTTGACCTTTTTGCAGAATTGGAGGTAAGCTAGCTACGTTTTACGACATATATTGTACATTGTTACCCTGATAGCTACACTCTGATTACTGTAAGAAAAGTAGAAAAAAGGCAGTGATATTGGGGAATTGGCTCATGGTTGCTGGAGAGGTGCCAGTTTACCTCTTGGGCACTGCCGAGGTGCCCCTGAGCAAGGCACCAAACCCCCAACTGCTCTGGGCGCTTGTCAGGAGCAGCCCCCTCACTCTGACATCTCTCCATTGACGCATGTATATGTACTGTGTAAACAACAGAGTGTAAAACTGAATTTCCCCACTTTGGGACTAATAAAGGAATATCTTTCTTTCTTTCTTTCTTTAACTGTGGGAGACCCTATAAGATAAGATATTCCTTTATTAGTCCCACAGTGGAGAAATTCACAATGTGGCCGGCTGACCGGCGGACTGTCCGATGGCTGGTCGAGAGGAGCTAATCGCTTCTCGGACCCCCCTGTACACCGCACAGCAAACGACGCCCAATGAAGCTGAATTTTGGTCGATTCTAAAATTCGGGCCAGAAACGGACTAAAATCATACAGTGTATGCAGGTGGTCGCAGTCTGGAGCCCTGTAAATCATTTTGACTGTTGTCCCTTTCCAATTAAAAATTTGCTGTTAAACAATTCCCTAATCGTAGCCACATATCTAACTGTGAGTCAGCTGGCATCGGTTGCCATCGGCTGCCACACAATAATCACCATAATCCCACCACACCAGCCATGGCATCCCCCGCCAAGCTGCTCGCAAGGTGCTCATCTTTGAAGAGCTGGAGTCCAGTCAGCAAAGGAGATGGGGGGTGAGGCATCAATTTACACTCTGTTGGGCTGCTCTCCAACCTATCTTGGATTGAGACAGACTGGTGGAAACGGAGGGAGAGATGCTGTGATGGTGGAAGCAGCTGCAGCAGTAGATTACATTATGAGGGAGAGGCTGATTGATACCGAAGGATGGTTCATTTGGATGACAATGGCAGTCATAAGAATAGTTTTGAGAGCTGTGGGCACAAGTGTGTGGTATGAAAGAGTGTGGGGGTCTGTGTTATTCTGGATGTGATCATTTCACACCTTTGGGACTATTGAAATTGTTTGTCCTGTGTTTTTTACAACAGCTTTCTTATTGCTCATAAACATGTTTTTATAACCTTTTAACATCATGTCACCACCTAGATGCTTTTATGTAAGAACTTAAGGAAGAGCAGGGCAAAAGCTGCACACTTTATTCATTCATCACTTTATTTTTTATAGCTTAGTTTCTCTCCCCTGGCATAATTTTAAACACTACACAATATTGTTAAATGTGCACTCCATTTTATTAGGTGCCTATAGAGTGCTCCAGGGGTGACGTATTTTTATAGGTCAACCAGGAAGTTGGCATCGCAATGGGTTCCCTTGACAAAAAGCCAATGGCATTTTCCACTGGGTTTAAAGTAATGTCCACAATTGAACAACACTGTTATGATTTTTGAAGTATGAATGCAGTCGCCAGAGATAAAAAGCTAACGTTAGGCTACAAATGAACTGCACAACGGTCCCATGAGCGTGAGTATACACAGCGAGGCTGTAAAGGTGGACAAGTCGGTGTGATGACGTTTAGTAGTCTCATTTAGCCACTTGTTAACAGCTGCTTTTTTTAAAGACATGGTTTAAGACAGTGCTTCACATTTCACAAATGGGACACGGGGGCGGCAGTAGCTCAGTCTGTAGGGAGTTGGCTTGGGAACCGGCGGGTCACCGGTTCAAGTCCCGAGAAGTTGGGCACTGCCGAGGTGCCCCTGAGCAAGGCACCAAACCCCCAACTGCTCGGGGCGCTTGTCAGGAGCAGCCCCCTCACTCTGACATCTCTCCATTAATGCATGTATGTGTGTTTCAGGTCTGCATGTACCATGTATGAGTTTAACAGAGTGTAAATTGAATTTCCCCATTGTGGGACTAATAAAGGTAGATCTTCTTCTTCTTCTTCTTTACTGAAGTACTTTATACTGTAGAGCAAAATTATAAAATCTCTCCAGCTTGTCTTAACTACAGAGCTTATTTCAGACATCTAACTGAAACCTCAAAAAAACCATTGACTTTCAGATGAGGGAACCAGAAATGCTAAAATGCTAACTATTTCCAGGTTTTAGGACTCATTCCTTTAGCGCTCTATGATGTTGGTGGTCTAGTAACTTCCCCATTCAAGCAGGTATCCATTTTGACGAGCCTGTGATGTGCTCCATCAGTTCCAGCAGCTGTTGGCAGGCAAATATGTAACCTCACCTGCAGTTTGTTTGTTGACAGTCTGGTGTGTTGTGTCTAAAACTAATCATCTTTGACTGCGAACAATTAGCCTGAGATGAAAAGTCCTCACAGAGGGTTGCTCTGCTATAGAGCGGCAGCAAACGGATGAAGCCAACAGAGGCTCAATTTCACTTAAATTCCTTCCGTTTTTAACTTTAGAAAACTAATCTCTGTGTCTCTGCCAGTTCTTTTGAACCTTTGGCCTGCATCTATCTGTGCTGGCTCCTTTAGTGCCACCTCTCTAAGTGCTTTATTTAGTGCTAATTTGTTGGCTTGTTAGAAGCATGTGGAGGCGGAGAGTCCCCTGTTGCCTTCTGGTTTGGCCTCACATCCAGTAAAAGCGAAGGGGGAGATAACTGACAGGAAGTGGTGACCAACTGTGAAACTTAATTTTCTGATTGCACCTCCTGTGATATTTGTTGGTACAGTCACCGTGGACTGTGGTCTCTGATAACAGATATGTTTGCCTTGGATAACGGTGGGAGACACTAAACATTGATCTTTCCTCTCTTAAAATACACGCAAACTTTGAACGAACTCCAGATGTCTCTCTCTTAATCTGCTCTGCATTTTTTCTCTCCTGTCAATTGGCCCAATTCAATTGTAGGGAAGCAAATTTTCAAGCTGTTCTAGGATGCCAACTTCGTAGCCTGCAGGCTGCTTCAGAGGACATCCTTGATAGAATAAAGTGGATTGTAAAGCAGAGGTGACAGTGACTTGTTTACAATGAAGAAGCACTAGTTATCCCTGTGACTGCTGACTTCATTATCTGTCTAACAGATCCTTTGGGAGGTAATGGAATAGGTTGTGAATCATGGTGTGTTTGTGTGTAATGGAGAATTCTTCTGTCCTCATGAAGCCTAAGATCCCTTCATGGATAGGAAGATAGAGATACATACTTTGAGTCCAACAACGTTTTTGCATAACAAAGATTGTTCTGATGAGTCCAGGATGTATGGCTTGAGCCCGGTGCTCGGGTGCAGTCCCAAACTTTTTCTAGTTTCGGCTCCCCTTTTGCAGATGAAGATGTTTTTATCTACGGATGTTAATAATTAACTGTTAACTGGCATTCAGAATTTTAATCGATTAAAGCTATTGGTGGTTAAAAAAATATTTAAGAATGGCTAAAAAGCTGGGCAAAATGCAGAGGAGTGGCTTGTCACTTAAAGGAGAATAGCCACCTTAAGAGAGTCTGAGCCGGCATTGGCAGGATACAGGAAATTGGCTCAGGTCTTGAGCTGAGGAGTTGTAGCATTTGCTCAATGACAAATAAACTACACACACTGTCTGCTACAGCTACGTTCACAGCTATAACGCATCCGACAACCCCACACTCACTGCCGCCACACACACATGGTCTGTCGAACACTCACTAATGTTACACCGTGCTGACAGTGACAGCTGTGACAGCTGACATGTGTGTGACTACAGTGGCCACAAAGACACCAGTTATGCTACAGCTGCACAAATGTAGCACAAACATACACAATCTGTGACACTTGCCATCGCTACACCAGGCAGACAGATTATAATTATGCCAGGCAGACACAGTATCATTACGCCGGGTAGACAGAGTATCATTAGGCCTTGCAGACAAAGTATTGTTATGCCGGGTAGACAGAGTATCATTAGACCGGGCAGACAGAGTATCATTAGACTGGGCAGACAGAGTATTGTTATGCCGGGCAGACGGAGTATCATTACACTGGGCAGACACACGGCTAACAACCCTAGTTAAACTAAATGATGCTGTATTGCCACTGTGAAAGTGGCTACATGTGTCCTCAACACTGTATACAGCATCATGGCTGCTACAGTAACTCTCCTGACGGTGAACTGGAGACAGTGAACGCAGCATCAGGGCTGCGACAGTAACTCTCCTGACGATGAACTGGAGACAGTGAACGCAGCATCACGGCTGGTACAGTAACTCTCCTGACGGTGAACTGGAGACAGTGAACGCAGCATCACGGCTGCTGCAGTAACTCTCCTGACAGTGAACTGGAGACAGTGAACGCAGCATCACGGCTGCTACAATAACTCTCCTGACGGTGAACTGGAGACATTGAACGCAGCATCAGGGCTGCTACAGTAACTCTCCTGACAGTGAACTGGAGACAGTGAACGCAGCATCATGGCTGCTACAGTAACTCTCCCGGACGGGTGAACTGGGTACTTAGTGTCTGTTTTGCTCATAAACTGCAGCTGGCTCACCACTACATGTCATATACTAATCTTGTCAGTTAATGGTTAACAATGGGTTAATGAAGGTAAGTTATTGGTTAGGAAAACTAATTCATCACTCATCTCCCAAAATACACCTATGTAAACAAAGATATCGACCCTTTGCTGTGACCTCCTTCAGTGAATGAATTTGCAATATTTTTAAATTATATTCTTAAATTAATAGAAAGCTCACCCTTAAATAAACAACATTTTAGTGAAAATAAAGTGACTTTAATGGCACTAAGAATAACATCACAGCATGCTTTTTCTGAAGTCCACATTTTTCTTTGGAATCACTCTTAATGCCTTAAGTAGTAGTCCACATCCACATTGAATATTTAACAGTTTTTCTGACAGGGCTTTTCACAGTCACTTCATCTTAAGTAAAGACCACCAGAAGAAATTCCTCAAAATGTAGTCTCTAATTTCACTTTGCACAAAAATAAAACCTCTGTGGAAAAAAACTCAAAACTGTCACAAAAATATCACTGAAGAAACAAAGAATAGTGGCAGACGAAACATCAGATCTGTGTTTAGTGATGACACAATGTAAAATTCCTCAAAATACTACATGAAACAAACACAAATGTCATATTTCCATCATATTTTCCACGTTTTATCACAATTTGACATTTGATGACACTTACATTATCTTATAGCAACCTCTTCCTCTACAGCAGTTTAACGGCTGGATTATTAGCGCTGTGTGTCACGATGAACCCATTAACAATTATGTATTTGCATGACGATGGTGTATGGGTTTCATCATTACACAATTTTGCCCTATAAATCCCTGTTTAGTTTTATTTAGGAGGTTTAAAACAGGATTTGGACAAGTAAAGGCATCACAAATAAGAAATGCTATGATAATGAAAATGATTTTTCTTGGACTTTTTTAATGGCAGCTACCTTTTTTTCTGTTGGTTTCAGGTGTGTGTGGATTTCAGATTGTAGCACACTGGGATAGATAAATGCAAATGGGAGATGTTTGCTTTCAAGGCTTTCTGGCAGAAATCTCCTTTCTGCCAAAAAGGAGGTTAACGCAAAAAAAAAAAAAACCTACTTGAGCAGATTTAGGAAGGGATGATGGTTTTCTGGCAGAAAGCCCCAAAGGCAAACTTCTCCCATGTGCTGGATAAACCAGGCCTTAGTCTAGAGTGCCTTAGATCTGCCAGAAGTCTCATTATGTTTACGCAACAAACTTATTTGGTTAGGTTTAGGAAAAGAGCATGGCAAGCAACTACTCCCATGTGCTGGATAAACCAAGTCTTAGTTTAGAGTGTATGATTTGTTTATTTTCATTGGGTTCTATAAAGCATAAAGACAGCACGAAAACTATGTCTCTGCTCAAAAGCAGCACTGGATCAACAGTTATACATCCTCAAGACCTTTAACGGCTTCTCCAGATCGGCTGCCTGATGGCTGCGTTGCTGAACGTTGTTCATACCTGCTGAATGTCAGCAGTGTTTCTGCTGCTACTGTCAGCCCTTTCTGTCTACATAGAGTTTGCCTTTAATGGCCATTTCTTTTCATGTGTTAACAAATGAAGGAATTCTGTCCACAGAAAAAGCACTTTTAATTTTAAATGAAAGCAGGAAGTGTTGGTTTAATTTCTTTTTTCATGTCTGGGATATTTTTTACAGGTCTATTCTTTTTTCTATAGACTAGGCTAGACTATAGACAAACTGTTGGGTTTTCAAGCTTAGTACTGAGATATAATAAGCACATAAAATGCTACAAACAGGCCCTGTTGATGCACATGCATAGTTTCTTTATTAAAAATGAAAATAGTTGTGGTGGATACTGCATCAGATATGAAGTTGTTGCACTTAGGTTTTGCTTAATTGTGTGCACATCCTAAAACTACAAACGGATTTGGTCAATTTTTGCTTTAAGGTTCATGTTCATTTTTAACTGTGAAATTGTGCATTATGAAAATGATGCATAGCTCAAGGCTGAGTGTGTGATACGATTTGGAAAATTTAGTTGGTAACTTAGTAATCTGTTTTATATACTTCAAAGAGCAGAGACATGGAGGGACTGAGAGAGGGGAAGACAGATAGACTGAGAGAGATGTGGCAGGGATGCAGTGTTTTCAGTGTTGGGGAGGTTAGAAGGGCTTCTCATCTGAAGATGTGGAGATGCTTTGGGCGCTGTGCTGACTCTGATTTCTCTTTTTTTTGCAAGTTAACTTCAGCTCGCAGAAAACTTGCAAGGTGAACTGAAGTGACAGCAGGAGAGGCTTTAAGGAGTGAAGGAGTTGCTGCTGAGAAAATGACTGGTGTGAGATTCAGGGCCAGCTGGTGACAGACTCTGCTATATTTTAACATTTTTATCATTAATGTACATATTCAGCCAGCCAGGCTATTTTTTATGCCTTAGCTCCAAGGAAATGGTTAGAAAATATGGTGCCAAGTAAGCAAGTGGCACTCTTTGACATGTAGACAGACTTCTGCATGTCATGAGGCCTACAGGACTTTTATATATTATGTGTTTGGGGAAGTGAAATAAAGAGCATATATCAATGTCCTTGAGCTACAGCATACCACCAAAAACAAGATTTCAGAAGGAAGAGAACGTGGAGGCACACTGGAAAATTGCCTTATATTGACCATGTCTAGGGCTATCTTATGCCAAGTGTGAAGAGGCAGATCTGAGGACAACCAGAGGGGAAACAACTCAGGTATGCATACAGAAACATACCTGAAATAGAGGTTGTGCAAAGAATTTTTATTTCTTCCTGCTCTGAGCAGCTGGGGTTAGTCTTCTGCTTGTCAGCGGCGCGTGGCGGCTGCAGAACCTGTTGCTTTTCATTTCATTGTTAACAGATTAGAGCAGCCACACTGCTCGTGCCAGCAGTGGCAGAGGGCTGGAATTGTGGCATTTAAAAAAAAAAACAAGAATTGACAGAAGAAAGCTCATTTGTAGTTATAAACATATTTTTTGACTCACTTTTTTCCTTCTGAGCAAGTTATTATTTAAATTATTACTAAAACTAGTAATAATCAAATGCAGAGGCAATTTTCTAATATGATCAAGAGTAGATATATTTATATCGTCTTAGAATTACAACCAGCCCTTTGAGGGCAACCATATTGCTGATGTGGCCTGGGATGAATTTGAGTTTGACCCTCCTGTTCTAGACAAAAGCCCCAGATCAGAGGAAAGTTTGCTGTTGGCTCGGCACTCGCTATTCAAAGACGTGAACCGAGAGGCTCGCCGATGCATCGCCGCAGGCTGAACAGCTGACCTGTTGGGCAGCCAATGAGAGCACAAGACACGGGTTGAGGAGAAACCTGTTAGTCATTCAGAAATGGAGGAATTCAACACTAACAGCTAAATTTAGAGCATTTTATTTTACAAAAGGATGGAATGTTTTGTTCTGTAACTGTATTGAAGCTGTTTTATTGATTTAAACAATAGTGCAATGTTGTGCTATATCAATTAATATTCATGAAATGTTTAATATTTTCTCATGAATTTTTGACATTTTATTGATCCTACACATGATTAGACACTTTTTGATGACAAAATGATTAAATCTTAACACACAGAATTCCAAAAAATTAAAACGCAAAACATAATTTGTGGAAAAATAAAACGGACTCTAGAAAAAAATAAATATATTTCATAGGACCCTACCTTTAACTACCTAAAAGGTCGGAGAGAGGGTCGTACGCCTGGGTAAGAACGTATAGTGTCTGGTCCAACTCGCTGGCTGCATGTTTTCTTGAACTGACTTTTTGCTATTAACAGTAAAGCTGACAACCTTGTGGGTGGCAGAACTGACAGCAATCTTTTAAGGGTGCTTCTGACAGGGATGTAGTCTCTATGCCACAGAGCTCGCCAGCGGACCTGGATAACTATATGCATTAATTTATCGCAAGGTTTGTAATCGGGGAACTGGCCTCGGAGCAGCTTGCGGCGCTGGACTTGGTGCAGCTTCAGCAGGGCCTGCTCGGGGCCATTTCCACAGTTCAGACTGATGTTGTTCCCTCTGGGGTACGTATTACAATTTGACACTGTCGGGCAAGTCGGTGTGTCCTGTATTAGATGAAGGCACTGTGCTTTGGTGTGCAGATGAAACTCTGCAGTCAACAACGGAGTCAAGCTGTGGCTCTGTACCTCTTTCTCTCAAATGTGCGTTTTGTGTTCCTTTAAGATTGAAGCTCCTACAAATACAACTTTTTGTCAGTGGTGATAAAAGGAGTGTCGTCCATTAGGGGGATGGGACACGTTGCTCCTACACCATGATTGTCATTTTACAACCAATCTCTGCTTCACAGACAGCGAGTATAGCTACAAGAATATGTTTACCATGTCACAGACTTATGTGTTTTGTATTTTGGGAGGTCATCAGAGTGCAATTTTCGAAAAAGATGTATTTATTTTGCCAAGTGTGGGGGTTGTGCATGTTTTTTGGATGTGGCGGGCAAATTTCCCTATTTCAAGTGGTATAATCTATATTCCTTCAGTAGTGAGGGCCCGTAGGTCTCTGGTTATCACACTGTCATGGGCCCTGAGCAACAGGACGACACCAATATATAATGCCAGTGCCACCGCTGTGTGCGCCCTGTTCCTCAGAGGAGAGACTGAAATCTCAGAGGGAATGTCTGTCTGCGCTTTATGGCTGGATGTGAAAGTTATGCTTCAGCGGGTTGTATCTTTTCCAGTTTATTGACCTCATAAGACCAGAGGATTCCCGTCATAAGCTTTTTCATCCATGGGGCCTGTTTGTATTTGATAAAACTACTATTTATTCTCATTTAAACAAGACAGACTTGTACTGATTTGCCTTTAACCTCTGAAAAATGAATACAGATTGACAGAACTCAGACCGTTTCTGTGGCAGTGTTAATTTCATTAACAAAAACTATAATGAAATATGTTCGTCAATGACCTTTTTTTCGTGGCTATGATGAGACGATGACAAGATGGCACCATCATTAAACACTAATGGTGAAGATGTCAAACATACAATATAGTGGACGAAAAACACCAAGGCTAAAATGTAGTTTAAAACATAAAAACTTTTCCAAAATCTCTCTTTATTTTTGTCACCTTCCACCTTTCTCTTCCTCTCTCTGTCACTCTCCCTTCGTCTCAAGCACACACATCGCTTTGTGGCGGCGACGCTCAGGTCGACTCCGTCCTTGTCTCTGACAATTGTGCTACTCTGTTGCATAAAGTTGTCGGTTTGCAGGTCAAGTCAGGTTCGGGTAGTGGATTAATGTCTATTTTTGCATGTAGTGGGCCGGTGGGTGTTTATTGACCTTCACTTCACATGAACAGTCAGGAGGACTCAGAATAACTACAAAGCTGCATTCTCAATTATTCAACCTGTGTTTTTAATCAGATAATGAGAAAATAAAATCTTGTGTGAAATAAGAATGACAAATGATTGGTTTGGCTGGACTAGAGTGACTGAAAAATTCAATATAACATGACTAAGAAAGGACGTTTGACACCAGACTACGACGACTGAAAATATAGCTGACACAGTTCAAACAGAGAAAACATTTGGACAAAAGTTTTTTTGGCAACTGAAACTGTACTAAAACGTGAGTTGCTGACTAAAACTGTGAAGGATAAAAATGACTAAAATGTGACTAAAACTAATAAGCATTTTCATTTTAGGACTTAAGACTAAATCTAAAATAGCAGCTAAAATGAATACTGCTCTGTGTTAAAGCTGAATAGATGTGTGTAACAAGTACTACGACACAAATGACTTGCAGGTCTGGACAGTGACAGGAAGCCTGATAAACGTTGAGTGACATTAGAGTGATACTAGCGATTTTCATTTTCATTCCATTGTTAAATTTATTTTTTATTCGGGACCAAATCAAATTGTAAGTGTAGCTTAGTAAGTAAAATAGTCCTTTTGATTTCAATGCATTTACCCGTTTCGCTGCATCCGCTGCTCCACATCCTTCTTTCATTTCCAACCTTATTTTCAGCAATAAGCATGTTAGGCAGTTTCTACAGAGACTCTAATTTGCCAGTACGCCTTGGTTGAACAGATTCCTATTTCCTGTCTCTTCTCTTTAATGCAGGCCTCTCCATGAAGCGAGTGACGGTGCAGAGGATTGGGACATCACCGCAACCGGGAACACAGGTGATTAACGAGCGTTTGTGGAATCGTGCCGAGAATATAGTTGGGGTGTGTTCGTGTGTGCGGCTATTTGCCGTGAACGCATCTACATCCGCGATGTGGGCATGTGCTTAAGTGCTTATGCATTTCTATTACAGTCAACAGCCGTGTTTTTAACACACCCATAAGTCTGAATAAATGGCAGCTGTTGTAGTGTGAGTAGATGGTATAGTACTTAGATGGAGGAGGAGATTAAAGAAATGGCAACTTCTGGCTCTTGAAAGGTACTCTATTAGTGTGCTGTATCTTAATTAAACCCTGAATGAAACCATTGTGGGTATTAATTATGGGTATATTTTCATGAGATAGTGAAAAATGACACAATGAAAAAGGAAAGTCTGATTACAGTTGTTTAGAAATGTGTTTTTATCGAGACAGAACGGCTATGTTCACTTTTAAAGAGAGATTGAGAAGCGAAAAATTAGTGGAGATCCTTCATACCAACAATTATTGTCTTTATCAGTGTTCAGAAACACTATATCTGTGTTCTCATTTTTGTCTGGTCAGGCAAGTGGGTCAGAATTTACTTGCCCAAACTCAGTTTTATATAAGTAATGGGAATCATGGAGCTTTCTTGGGCGCGCTGCCATTTTTTGAGGGCAGAAATGTATAAAGTATGTGCAAAAGAGCGCAAAATACTCATATAAAGACAAGCTGACAGAGGCAAAGGGGCCATATATTACAAAATTGAGGTTAGTTCATGATATTGAGCTTTATGAATTGGGAGGCCATTTACAGTTTGCCACCCATTACAGTCACTGATGTGTTTTGGTGATAGTGGAAGGTATATGTCATTAAGTTCTACAAGACAAATGCCAACTACACAATCATCCGGACAAAGATAAGCGAGCTAATGTTACGCTAACTGAATACTAACAAAACGTTAATGCTAATACTGCATACTTGATCTACCGGTATCTTCTAAAATGAAACCCAGAACTTTAGCTTACCTTCGTTTCTGACTGTATACTATATATACTACAGTTTGGCTTTTAAATCTTATTCACTGGGTAGTGTTTTGTGTAACTTTTGACACTTGAAATGAACAGTCAGCGGATGGTACTCTTACCTAATATCGTCCAAAAATGGCCGACATTTTGTCAGTGAAGTCACATTCCCATTTTATTTATTAGCAGTTATCAAATAACAGCGAAAACCAAGGTTAATTGTCATGTTTAATCTTTATTTAAGTAAATTAATCTGGAGATTTTCCATCCTCCAATTCCGCCCAACATAACTCCTATTTAAGTGATATGCTTGTGCTTATCTCAAAAACTTTGTCTTTACCCATCGCCATTTTCTTGTTGATTGATCTTGCTTGATCGGTACTGCGCAATGTGCAAAACTCAACAGACATGAGAAGGAAGTGAGTTCAATCAGGAGAGACTCCATTTCAAATGAACAATGTTTATTACAAAATGCATGATAAGATGAACTGTCTTGGGCGATTAGACTCCATCATGACGTAGGATATTAAAGGGGGTAGTGATGCCATGGTGAGATTAGGTATGTTCCCCCCTGGAGTCTAAACACTGGTGGTGGTGGTGAAGGGAGGTGCTGAGGATCCAATGAAGGGATGTGGAGCAGACTTGGCCCTGAATATGATGAAAACCGGAGGTGATGGGGTTGTGTTGGTTTTTACTGAAATGACAACTGACAGCAGTAGAGAGGAGAACACTTTTAAATTTTGATAGCAAAGATGTGATTGGCTCAGGGAGACCATGAGAGAATCTGGTTGGTAAACTACGAGTAAAACACCCGTAGTCAGCTCATAGAGTAGAAGCCAGTGAGAGCGAGAGATTTGAGAATGAATGATACTGTAAAGACGATCTTGGGAGTGAATTTGCTAGATTTACTAGCCCGACACGGCATTTTACTTGCCCCGGACTAGTGGGCAATCCCCATTGTTGAGCACTGCCTATTGTCACTGTGAGTCAGGAAGTCTCAATCCAAACTTTTCTTGTGTTTGGTCCCTGGAGTTACCTAACTCAGCTCAGTCTGTAGAATCCTTTTGCCTTTAATAATTGCTTGAAGACCTGCAACTTGTAGTTACTATGTTATCTGCGGTATTTACATCATCAGTTTGTATGTGCCTACTCATTCTGAGAGCATGGGAATGAGACAAGAAGTGTATTGGAGACCTAGCGTGCCTCAATAATGTAAAAAAGTTAAACTGTCAACCCAAAGAGTTGATTGAAGTTTAATGCGCACATTTTTAATGATATTCGTAGTCTCTCTACTCCCTAACAATAAAGAATGACCTTATTGCCCAAATACGAGGATGTATACTCTATACGTCCTCTGAGAACATTTACAGTTATACATTGACTGTTCGTGGAGTCATGGTGAAACTGCTAGAACAGGAAAATGTCAAATAAAAATAAAATATTGCTTCACAACTCTATATAGTCCACTGCGTGCTGCTTGCGTCAGTAAAAAGCAGTACTCTTATAAGTTTGGGTGGAAAGTTCAGGGCACCTTGGTTTTTCAAATCAATTCCTCAACTTTCTATATAAAAGACGGTGTATTACAGCATATGGCTGCTCTGCACTCTGGAGTCTCATAGCCGAGTCTGCGGTCAGCAAACTCCTCTTTCTGTTGTTGTGTTAAGTTTCCTGGAGAAGCTACAATCGATCAACTACCCATCCTGCCACTCTTCCCCAGCCCTCCCCGAGTTTTGACCTGTACTGCTCAAGTACACTAGAGACTGTGCTCAACTGCTGCCTGTCTTTGCCCCCCCCTTCACTTCCAGCTTCCCTCCATCTCTCTCTCTCTCTCTCTCTCTCTCTCTCTCTCTCTCTCTCTCTCTCTCTCTCTCTCTCTCTCTCTCTCTCTTGTCTCCACACAAACTCTTTAATGCATCATTTATTTGTTCCATTACCCAGCAGACAGCAAAGCAGAGCTGCTGGTTATTGTAAAAACAGGCTTCAGAGTTCAGCTCGGAGCAGAACTCCGTGTTCTCTAATGCTTGCAAATTCACATCAAGCACAGCAGATTACACGATTAGCTGTGAGATTTACTCAATAACGGAGGAATGTTCTGATTGCAGAAGTTGCTGGATGAATAATTTTACCTGCTGAAGTCGTGCTGGGAGCTGGGTGGAATGCAAAGCAATATCTCATAAACTGACGGCGGCACATGCTGCGACTGACAGCCGCATTCTGACTGACGCATGCTTAGACAGCTGAGCTCACATTTATCTTGGACTTTGCATCGACAGGCGGTCCTATAAACATGATGTACATTCGTAAGCGTTGTTTATGTGGGAGCGTCCAAGGCTGCGTCCACCCATTAGTGTGGATCCGGAGGTGTGGGAGGAAACAAAAGGAAACTAAAGATGAGTCATTGCCAAGATTATATGCACAAAAGGATTTGGCGGACTGATCAGAAAATATCGATACCACCAATACCTGCATGTCTTGTTTGGAAGATTGATTCTAGCTTCAATAGGATCTATACAGAAAAAGTGATCAGTCTCTCTGTTGTACTGTTTGCTTCTCACTGCTGTTGTGATGTGTCTTCCAAACACAATGTGCCTGTGCACAGACACATGATGGCTGAAGAAAGGGGAGCAGGTTTGGAGCTATTTCTCAGCTTTAAATGTTGGTTCAGAGTAGGTTCTGCTTTTTTTGTAGTTATTTGCACTCAAGGTTTTAAAACATTCATTATTCTCGACAAATAAATGTTTCCACTTTTATTTAAAAAACATTTTCATGTTTGCACATTAAATCTGCAATAATTAAAAATAATTTTCATTTGCCTAAAAGGGGTCCTGTTTTTCTAACATGCATGTGATAAGTAAATAACAGTGGCAAGCAACATAAAATTACATAAACCCTTTTTAATTATAATGATGGTTTTGATCAGCGATTCTGGCCCTGGGTTACTTGGTACTGGATCCAAACCAAATTTTGTGGTGTCACCCACTGCTAGAAAATTATTATTCAAGTAGGTACTACAATTTTCAACATTTCATCTGGAGGGAGTCTCTAGGGGTCTAGTGTACAAAAAGAAATCCTGCTCAGCATCTACGGAGAAAGCATTTTTCTCAAGATGATGAAACAGTCATTTTATCTTCTTTATCTCAGCGCTAGCAACTAAGTGTATACAGCTTCACAAAACAAAAGCAAAGTACTGTACATCAGTCTTGGAAGACCATCTATCCAGAATATTTGTTCTGCTACTTATATTTGATTGTATTTGTTACAACACATAATTCGATTAGGTTTGGGCACAAAAATGAATTCATACCAGAGCAGCGGCAAAGTGCGACGAGATGCCATGCACTGTGGAAAAGCTCCTGAGCTCATCCGTCTACGGCCAGTTGATGCTGTGTCACAGTGCAACCAAACTTAAAGTTGGGATAAGTTTTAAAGTTGGGATAACTTTTAGCAGTTAAGCGTGGCCACAGAATACCCACAGCCAATCAGTAAACAGACCCTGTGACATGAACACGCCTGAAACACATGAACACGTGTCCCGGATGTGGAAGAATGTAATTATTTTGATAAGCTGCACTTTGCCGCAGTCTGGTTTAAATTCGGTGCTAGGTTTAGGGAAAGATCATAGTTTAAAATAAGTCCTTAGCTAAGGTAAGAGGACCTTATTCATCATGGTTACAATAGTAAATATGTGTGAACTCCATAGGAGACAGGAAACAAACATCAGTCTCCTGTGTTAAAGTCCGATCCACCCTGGCTTTGTGCCAACAGTCCGTTTGTTAAAGGGGAAGGACATTCAGCATCATCAGCATGGATATTGATTGTGAGTTAGTTTCTTCTAGTGGCTGACCTCATTGTCTTTTTGATGGTTTGGCATGTGCCTTGCTGTTGATTTACAAGCTGTAAAATATGGATTTTCATGTTTGGGCATTCTGAGTGTTATGGGCTGAATTGATTAGCTCTCTGGGGATGGTGGTCCTTCATGTATACCTAATTTTCCGCCACTTCAGCTGAATGAGTGCATAATTATTTTTTCTTAAGACTTGACAGAGACTTGAACCCTAATCAGTTTTAACTTCTTAGCACTTCTCTGCAGCTGACGCATTTCTATACAAAAAATGACAATGCTGTCGTATTTTTTTTTTTTTAGTTGTCTTACATTATTTCCATTGCTGCAATGAAAGGATGGAAAAAGCAGAATGCTGATATTCCAGATGATGATTTCTCTGTAGCTGCTCTTCATAATAGCACAAGATGATTGGAGGCACTTTTCTGTACAAAAAGCTGCTTAACATTTAAGAGTAATCATGACTTACGTTGAGAGCAATTTCAAAAGTGGGATGGGATGGAGAATTCGATATATCTTTCTTGCTCTCCCTCATAATTATAAGTCAGCAGTGCTTTCTTTTTCCTTTCATATGCGCATGCACTTACCCACAGAAACCTGCACCATCTTAAAATGCACCCAAAGATGCTGCAGATGCACACATCCACTAGATCAACCAAGAGTGTGTGTACAAGCTTTCTCCCATATCCTCAGTTACAGTGTTCCTTCAAATTAATTCAGCTTCTCACCCCTGAAACGTGAACACAATGTGCAATAACAGACCTAACACTTTTTACGATCAAGTTGTTTGTCAGTGTTGTTGTGCACTTTGGCAATATGTCCTTGCATTCTTGTGCTTTACTAAAATAAACACCCCCTCATTAACATGCAGAGTTTTTATTATATGACATTAATGTATGTGTTCAGGCTTTGGAAGCACAGGGAGAACAAAAAAAGCATCTCTTTGACCCTGTAATAGGTTGATTTTTCTTGTAATAAGCCCCACCATTGTTTACCCAAGAAGGGAGAACACTCAGTGATTGAAAGTGTCCTGTAATATTGAAGGTGCCATTATGTAAGAGGGGATGGGCCTGCATTTAATTGATAAATGATTAATAATGACATCAGTATTAAATTATTTAGCTTCCTCTACTTAGCAAGAGAGGATTGCATGCTGGTAATTGTATTATATATCATTCAGACTTGGCTGGGTTGCCTTGCTTTTGACTGCACTGCACCTACTTCTTTGGAAACAGAGGGAAATATTTATGCTATTTATGTGAAAAGCAAAGCAAAAAAATACATAGCATTACTTCACCTTATGGAAGTGAAGAAAGTAGTAAGCATTAGGGATGAAGAGAAGGTAAAGAAAAAGTTCAACACAGCAGTTTGACTACAATTATAGGTTAGATGTGGCCCGCTTTGGTAATTTTCTGAACTTAAAGAGGAAATAATACACAGTCAGATCAAAGCTGTCATTTCAAGTGAGACAATGCTGCTGATTCAAGATTCTATTCAAGGTTCGTGATTTACATCTCTATTGCAAGAAACGGGAAAAAAAACTTAAAGGAGCAGTGTCACTAATAGCAGCAATGGAATATAATATTATATAATATGTTTTCTGTAGTATAGAATTGCCTGAAACTATGTTTCCACAGTAGTCCAGATCGGACAAACCAAACACTGGCTCCAGAGAGAGACTTTCATGTTTTTATGTCACCTGAAGGCCATCGGAGTTCTCCGACATGCTTGCAACTGCAGTAACGTAATCCTTAACAAAGTAACTGACTTTGTTAAGAAACTACTGCACAGTGAAATTTTAATGAAATCTTGATAAGGCCTACTGCAATTTTTACATCGTAGGATGAGGAGGAAATAAGGTGAAATTTTGTGTCAAAAACACCATTTTGAATTAAATATTGTGGTGCTGCAGTGTTGGAAATTAACTTTTTGTCCACCCGCCACTGTGGATGCTGATTAATGTTTCCGTGGCTGGTGAGCAAATCTAGCAGCCACTTGCATATTTTACTAGCATTTGGCTGATGGCTGGTGCAAATATCCAACCCTGGCTGCAGAGATGTCCTGGCCTGCACATCATATTCTACAGATATCTTTGTTTGGCACAGATCCCTGCAAACACTTTATTAACCATTTTGATGTGTTTTTCAATGAAAATTAGAATAGTGATCTAAAAATGTTCAGTCCCCTTTACATCACAAATCATATCTCAACTGAGCGAAGCGAACAGCATTACCACGGGTTTGCACTTGCCGCCTTATGTAACCGCAGTCTTGGAAAGGGAGGAGTGAGCGGAGGAGTGCTCCACTAGATCCAAATCCTACACACTGCACCTTTACTATCTAATCCAACTGACAGCTAAAATGCTCATTTACAAGCAAAATCTAATACTAAGCTCTCACTGTGCACATGTTGTCTATTCAAATTCAAACTTTGGTGTATGATGAATTGCTTCAGTGTGGTGCCACTAATTGGTATCCAAGAAGAAATCTTCAAAGTTCTCATCAACTTTCAGTGATGCATAATGAACAAGTGGAAAAGAAGCTCTGAGCTGGTCTGAATTTAGACTGTGGTATATTAGATGTACAGCGACGAGCAGAACTGTCAAAGGCCAATCAAAGTCTAACTTTTATCTGGCACATTACTGCAGTTTGAGCGGTGGACAGTCGAGCTCACACCAGTATAGATGAGGGGAAGGAGCGGTGGAAAGTGAGGGGAGAGAAAGAGATAAAATATGCAAAAGATGGATGTGGTGCCCCGAGAGAGAGCGAGAGGCACATTAGCGCATGAAACGGAGGATGAACAGAATTTCATGCTCTTGTGCTCCAAATGTCATGGTGTTAGAGCTATGTATTTCCCTAAATGTCTTGAAACAATATCGATCATATCCTCTCACACAATTAGAGCCTCCTCATTCTTCCACCAGGAAAAACTTGCAATCACAACTTTTAAATGACACATGCCAAATCCTGTTGAACATTATTATATTGATACGTTTAATTCCTATTCAAACATCTGAATGTGAGTTGTAGAGAAAGAAAGACTTTGTGTGAGACATTTTTCGATCCAGAAAGGATAAAGACAAGTTGAATTGGCCTTCAGTGTAAAATCAAATGTGTGCAGTTACGATAATTGCTTAGATATTTGTCACATCTGGCTGTCTGAATTGTTGTTTATGCGACGTTGTCTTGCATGCGGTTTCAGCGGTTGTTCGGCTGCTACGTGCCAGCACTGTGAATGATTAGCCTTGATGTAGACGGTTCATTAAAGAACACCTAAAGTGAAAGTCTCAGTTGCCCATTTCTCGGCGAGGAGTAATTTGCAGGAGATGAGTCTACCATTCTCCATGTCAGCAGGAAGCTAATTGTTGTTTGTTTGCTTTGTTTTTTTTTTTCAGGGGGATGTGAATACTTCCCTCCAGCAGCAGAGCATTGGCGGCGGTGGCGAGATTGGGGAGGGGGATGAAAAAAGATACAGAAGCAGCGAGACAGAGTTGGAGAGAGAGAAAGGGCGAGCGAGATAGTCATTATTGCCTACACTAATGAGAAATTAATTACACCACAGCTGGCTGCGCAGGCTGTATTAGTGGAGGCTGAACGTAGGGGGCAGCATGCGGCATCAGTAAGGCTCGGAGGCGTTTGGGGATTTGGAGCGGACGAGATAGACCAAATTCAGTAACCGTGAGAAGAATCAACAGCTAAGAGCGAAAGAGATTGAATTTGTGATATCATAAAGCCTTTTAGACAACAGTGTGAAAACAAAGACAAACCTCAGGAAAGAGGAATGCAGTATGTAAACCTGAATTGAGAGTACCACAATGTTAAAACAGGCTTTTTCATGCTGGCAAGCTCCCACAGATTAACAGTCCCTCTTGTCATTACAGCTGGGTTAAGTGCAGCAATGTATATAGATGTGCATGCCTGACATTTAGTATGTATGCATCTAGGACTGCAAAGCTAATACAAATTACCAATACTGGCAGATGCTAAGGCATCATTATCCAGGCACATTCAGCCATGAGCTTGACATTTTAGGTTTTCCATACCTTCCATTTCCATTCTAATCTGACGTGAAATGAATAGACGGGAGTTTTATTTTTTGTCTGTGAGCTGTGTGAAGGCAGCGTTGTAGCACACAGTAGAAACAGACACAGACGTAACTGATGCCAATGCCCGATAAGGCTGTCTGATCATGACTTTGTCTGTAGAATATAATTTTTGGGTTACCTCCAAGAATTCACATGAATGCTCCAGAGCCAAAAACAAGCTTATAAATCTTTTTGCATGCAATTAATTTGCACGTCAAATATTTTGGCGTCATACTGGCATCATATGAAACTAGAAAACCTAAGAAATCCAGTGGTGCCAACCGTGTCATACTAGCTTGTAGGGAAGAAGGTTAAATAAAACTCCAAACATACTCTAAATGGTGGCAAGGAAAATATGGCATGGCTATTTTCAAAGGGGTCCCTTGACCTCTGAGATCAAGATATGTGAATGCACTTACATACTTACACTTACATTTAACATTTAACTTAACATTAACACTTCCGTTTCCTTCTTTCGTTGCATGCAGCTTTGTAAAAAGTCCTGGCTGCTTTTGTATCTGAGCTAGCAGTACTTGCTGTCCTCTCTTTCTCATCTCCAGGCAGCTTTCTGTATTTTTCTTCATGTTTTGTCTCAAAGTGATGGTTCTAGTTGTATTCTTTGAATACAGCCTAATGTTTGTTGCAAACTAAGCACACAGCTTTACCGCCAATCTCCTATCCAAAAAAATATTTATCAGTCCATGACTTATAGACGTGCCGCCTCAGCAGGTGACGCTACCTCAAACATCACTCACGTCAAGTGTGACAGGAAGAAGCATGTTAACAAACATTTCAAAACAAAAGCTGTTTTCTTTACTGTTTTTAGCTTCGTAAGTAAAATTGTGCGGTTTGTCTGAGACCTTCCAGTCCGGGTAGAACCATCACGAGGGCCGTATAATGCCCAGGTCTGCTATACGACATGCAATGTAACCACTCGGCTATCAATGGCCTTCTCAAGAAAGGTAATCTTGTTGATAATAATAATAATAATGTCAAATAAAGTAAACTAAAATACTCTTTCTGTCTCACCTACTTCCAGAACTCTTGTCTAGATACAGTGTGTACTGGCAGCAGTGTGGCCTTGCAATTAGAAACACCATCCGCTGATTTGGCATCAGACCTGAGCAAGGCGCTGAGCGCTCACTGTAAGCTACCGTAGATAAGAGCATCAGCTAGCTGAATAAAATGCATCTACATGTGTCTGTTTGCACAGATGCATGTGTGTGTGTGCAGTTATGTTCCTGCATAGGGGTCAGTCAGATATGAAGGGCCCCGCTAGACTTGATATTCAATTAAATGATGGAGTATTTGTGAGGCGAGACCGATGGTGCTGTAAAGCTGCTGCATGCTGTGAAGATACGCGCCATGGTTAATTTAGCTTTCATAATGAGATGGCCGAGAGGAGGAGGAGGAGACTGAGGGGCAGTGCAATATAGAAGGATGAAGCAGAGTAATATTGCAGATGTGACTTAAAACACGTGGACAATGCAGTAAGACAGAGTTATACAGTACTAGCTAAACCTGTAGAGTTGAAAATGTTTGAGAAGGGGAAAATGCAATTGCTGAGAATTAGAAAATAGGCCAAAAACTATGCAGAGGAGAGGAGAGAAGATGGAAAAAGAGGTGAAGGTGAGGTCAGGTTAGATATCTGAGAAGAAAAGGCTGCTAGTGCTGCAACAAGTACTCTCACACCTTTTTATTAGAAGAGGTAGGAACAGATCAGTCCCTATGGATTCAGGGAATTTGTAAAATACCTACACACACATGCATACACACAACCTCTAAAGTATATTGATCATCTCTCCAGTGATTATTTTCTTGGCCGTTGTTGGTTTCTGAAGCAGAGAGGAGGACGGACGCCAGTTCCATCGCATATTTACATCTTAATTCACTCTACTCATTATTTTGTTAAAAAAAAAGATTTTGCTAATGTTCCATTAACACAAATGGACAAAGTTTTAATTAGAGGGATGTTTTCTGAGCTGCTGTCCTCCAAAAGTCCTCCAATACCAACCTAAAGGTATGCTGAATATTCGGGGAAACACATTTGAAGCAGTGTATTAATGCGATATTCCTGGCAAAATTTACATATATTACTGAAAGTCTGTACTTCTCCTTGCAGCTATGGGTAGACTAAATACCCGTTACACAAAAAGTGTCCAGAAACTGGGAGGATAGGCTAGTAGAAGACGTTTCTGCAGGCACTGCAATCCTCCTCTGAATGTCAGAGATTTGGAGAGCAGCCATATTTTCTCTGCCAAAATGAGGACTCTCGTCTCCATGAGAGACAGAAAAACAAAGTCTCGTTGTTCCCGATAGCTCTCATCAATCTGAATATAACAGTGACTCGTTTCATATGGGTAATTCTTCCCTGTTGTGACACTCTACACCGCTGCTGGCTTCAGGGCAGCAGGGTAGCTACCTTTCTACATAACAACAGTGCCCCAGTTACCTGAATGTCTGACACACACACAATGACGCGCACTAACACATATTGCAAACTTACACGCATAAATGCCCAAACAATTACTTACACACAGATGCACACATTTCTATGCCTCAATGTATTCAATTATTTTTGTTTTTGTCGATGAGAAAGAAGGTGTGAGGCTTGATCTTTTCCTGTTTCTCTCACATAAATATAGAGCAGCTAAATGTCTTAGCTGTTGAGTTAATTATAATGGATGAGCACCTAACTGATGATGTTTTCTTCTAGCATGACTTATGAGGCATTTCTGTCGGGAACAAAGGTGGAAGTAGCGTGACATTGTTGTAACACCACAAAATGTTGTGGGGAGGATCTGGACATAAGAGACCAATATTTGACTGTACTGTATATAAGAAGTAGACATAGTCACCGTGACGTCACCTAGTGGTTTGTGGAATACAGTTTTGAAGCCTCAAGTTTGGCATTTGGTCGTCGCCATCTTGTTTTTTTTTTTTTGCAACCAGAAGTGACACAAGAGGGTTGAGTAAGTATAACCAACTTAGTTCAAGTATCAATACTGAATAATATAAGTATACTGTATAATCTACAGTATAAATAATGTACTGTATTTTTACGCAACCAAAATGTTACCATTTACTTGCGTGAACTGAAAACACACTGTGAAAGGGTTAAGACAAAATCGCAGACAATACCCAGACCGGACAATGCCGTGGTAGTGACTTGTCAGTCACAAGGTGCTTTATGGTCTATTTGACTCTAAATGGGTCCATAATTTACTAAATGAACACCATGCTGTATTGAAGAAGACTTGAAACTTGCGATTGAGACCATAATCTTGTGTTTACAATGTGCAATGAGCATTTTCTCATAGACTTCTATACAATCAGACTTCTATTTGCAACCAGAGGAGTCCCCCCTGCTGGCTGTTAGAAAGAATGACAGTTTAAGGCACTTCAGCATTGGCTTCACTTTTCAGACCTGGAGGTTGCCTCCTGACAAACAACAATTTTAATCATGAATGTGATGATGATTCCTTAACCTAACCAAAACCTCCCATTATAATGTCAATTTTGTAATGGTTATACACTGAGTTGCCAGTTTCTAAGGTACAGAGAGGCGTTTCTGTTGCTGCTCTCATTGATTTATATGGGATGGATAAAATAACAGAAACATGTTTCAGTATGATGTAATATAGTTCAACAGCACCAAAAACTGCAGCCCCCAAAATCAGAAAGTTGAATCGCGACCTCTCTAAAACAGTTTTGACAAAAACTAAACATTACAGCCTTCATGAAGGTAGGATTTATTTCAGGACTGTTGTTTTAGACTGCATTAGTTTTAGCTCAGTGTACCTGATAAACTGGCAATTGCGTGTGTTACTTTTCAGCTTTGAAAGGTTCTGACAAATGATGACGTCCTGCCAAAAAACGCACTTGTATATGTTGTTTTGCAGAGGTGAGACCAAGCCATTGTCCATAGTTGAGTCCCAATTCAAAGTGTTCAAGTCCCAAGTCAAGACTGACAAGTTCAAAGTCAAATGCAAAGAGTGTTTCATGCTAATAAAGATAAGATAAGATAAGATGAACCTTTATTAATCCCCGGAGGGAAATTCGGGAGGTATTTGAACTGAAAGGCATTTGAAGTGAGCTAATAGGCATTTACCTAACAGTTTATAGGTAAAGAATGACTTTTACTGGCCTGGCCATCTGATCTAACCTCCTCAACTTCATGCTCTTTGTCACTGATGCGTGATGCATGACTTCGATCTCTGTCTCTGTTTGTCTCTCTCTCTCAGACTCAGACACCACACCAAAGGCTGAAAGCGTTTGGATTGACAGGATGTTGGCTGCCCCCTCAGACACAGCTATCTCATGGTTGACTGAGCCAGGTGAGTGTAATCAATGAGTCTAATTAGGAGGTTGTTTACCAAACTGCTGATACGCACTGGCCTTTTCACATTGTTTTTCTGGGGCAGGGCAGGCCCATATGGGGATATAGACTACGTAATCTCACCTTGAAAAAGAAGCATGCAGCCACAGCCAGCAGCACAGCACACACCTACAAACACAAAGTGTCATACATACATAAACCTGGCTCTTTGAAGTCAAAATGTGGACAAAGTTCCCTGCAAAGGGAGACACAAACCTGAAAGTCCTAGTGTTTCTTCTGGCTGGCTGTAGTCCATTTTGCTAATCTGAATCAGAGTGAATAATTTTGGTTGTTTTCCAATTAGTCTGGTTTGGTTTCACAGTGCACAAATTAAAGGGACCAAATATAAAAATAATTTGCTGAGGGGCGCGATGGAGTGAATTTATCTTTTTTCGTCTCGAAAGCTGCCACTTGTGTGCAGAGAATCGCAGACTTTGATGTATTGCTGTCAATGTTTTTTTCACTTTGACTCGGCACTGATCAGCTGTGCGCACAAATTCCCTTCTCCTCCAGTTTATCTCGAATGACTTCACAAACGTCACTGTTTTTAAGGACTTTATTTAGCATATTCTGTATGTTCTGTGGCCCAGTTGTCAAGCAAACAAGTCAGTCCTCTACCACTCATGTTAACCTGTTGTTTACCTGATTCCATCTCAACAAATACCTGCACTGACAATCTGCGTTTTTGTTTGCTTGGAAACGGTTATTTTGGTCTGCAGCAGAGTATGATTACTGTGTTCAAAACTGCCCAAACAACCCACTCCAGAGTTTGATTAAGACCAACTAAATGTTGGCTTGTGAACACTCCCTAAGAGGCTTAATAATCTGTCCCAAGGGGATAAATATTATAACTTTAAACACACACTGCACTGAAACACTGCACTCACTCTGAACATTTAAAACTCCACCTGGCACTCACTTTAGAGCACATACACATTCACATAAATGGACGCTAAGGAAGGCAGTGAATGAAATAGTTATGACCTGTGGGTTAAGAGAATTGATTGCATTATAATAATAATAATAATACATGTCAGTCCATGTCCCTGTCCCCTAACAATGCATGTACCTGGATGTTTGAAAAAGCTGATTTGACTGCAGTGTGTATTCACTGCGTAAAGACCCACAAAGAACTATGTTGGTCATATTTGTGCCGTCCCGGTGGCGAGCAGTGTTGCCTCTCATCAAGAGGGTCGACCCTGCTTTCTGGGGTTCGCGTGGGCTTGCTCCAATCTGTTCATGCATTGTTGCATCCAAAATAACACCTCTGGGCCCGCATTTAGCTGAGTGTAATTATGTGTTGATGTCTGTGCATTCGACGTAGTCTTCGTTTTAGGGTTGAAAACACGATTCCGGTCGCAAGATGCATCCGTAAGGTTCAATTAAGGAAGCAGTGATTGGTAGTGTGGGAAGAGAAACAGAGAGACGGAGGGAGAAATCAATGAGAAAGAAGCAAAAGAGATCCTGACTGCAACCACTTACTGTGGATTCATTTAGCAAGGGAAAGAGAGGGGGGAGAAGACGGGTGAAGGAGAGGAATGTCAATTCCCCCCGCTCTGAACAAAAGCCTACACTGGTTTTCATCATGGTGGGAGCTGCAGGTAACATGAAGCGAGTCAGAGGAGCTGTCTTTCTGTGCGAGCGTGTGCACCTTGTGTGCGGTGGCGTGTTGATGTGCGTGTCCAGAGAAGAATGTTATGGTTGACCAGGCAGACATTGTGTGGGCTGACACAGCGGGCAGCGAGGGCGCCAGAGCTGGAGAACACATTTAGTCTCAGAAGGCTGCCTCTGTCACAAGCTGCTGCTCAGCTACTCTGAAGATACTGGCCTTTGATTCTGTCTTTCTTTCTTTCTTTCCCTCTGTCTTCCTTTCTTTCTGTGCCTATAGCTCACCCTCTCCAGCTCCCCTTCCTCAATCTTTCAGTATATTTTTTCCCCACATCTTTCACTCCACATCATCCCCCCTATTCCTCTCTCTCTCTTTCAAACAAACTTTGAATCCATCTCACTCTGTTTTTCTGCCCTTTCGCTTTAATTAAATCTGCTTCAATACAAAAGTTCTTTCTTACAATCAAAAAACTCCCCCGCAACTTTGGCACCATGTAATGATGTATACCAATAACAACAAAATACTGCATTAAACTAGAAAGGCAGGTTCTAGGCAAGATTTTGCTGGCTAAATGCTTGTGAGGGCATTGATAAGTGGTTGCTACGTGACTGCTAGGATGTGAAAGACTTTCCTTGTGTTCAGGTAGCCTGTTAGGGTGTCTCTGTGTTATAGCTATAGCGTTCTGGGTGCTGTATCAAAAGTAGCTAGTGAAAGTAGGAAGGAAGGAGAAGGAAATAGGGCTGGGCCCATGTCCCCTCTAAAATTGAAGCAAAATTGAGGGAGCACTCGGGTAGTCCTTCCCAGCTCAACATCAGGTTGGCATTAAATGAGCAAAAGAGACAAGCATGATACCAAGGTTTAGAGAATGACCTGACTATATGTGATCAACAACAACAAGCTGAATTTGATGAACTGAAAATTTTATACAAAGCTGAGGATCCTCACATTTTTATGTATTCAGATGTATTCGTAGTTGGATGTGGCCCAGATATTACATATCAGTGCAATTTCAACCTTTTCTATATCAGTAAACTTTTATAGTTGGATTTTTTTGAAGGATTGTTGAAAAACAGTGAATGTCTTTATGAAGATGAATGTTTGCGCTGTATGGATTGTGCATAACATTGGTGGACTACTGAGGAACTCCAGTACTTTATCATATCATGTCATCATTATTAAAGGAACGGTGTGTAACATTTCAGGGGATCCATTAACTCAAATTGCTTATAATATTCATAGCTATGTTTTCATTAGTGTATAATAACCTGAATTCAATCTTCGTTCCTACTCTCACAGATGGTCATGAGGGCTGGGTCATGACCGAAAGAACTAAATTGCAGGTACAAGCAGCCGAGATGGGTTTTCTCAGGAAGGTGGCTGGCGTCTCCCTTGGAGATAAAGTGAGAAGCTCAGCCATCCATGAGGGACTTGGAGGAGAGCCACCGGTGCTCCTTTGCATTAAAAGAAGCCAGTTGAGGTGGTAAGGGCATCTGGTAAGGATGCTCCCAGGGCGCCTCCCTAGGGAGGTGGTCCAGGCATGACCTACTGGGAGGAGGCCCTGGGGAAGACCCAGGACTGGCTGGAGAGATTATGTCTCCACACTAGCCTGGAAACACCTGGGGATCCCCCAGTCAGAGCTGGTTAATGTGGGATCTGTTGCCCCCGTGACCCCAATCTGGATAAGTGGTTGATAATGAGCAATAAGGGATTAACCACCTGAAACTAACAATCATGTTTTTGTTGGCTTAGAATGAGCGGGGGCAGGTCCTCTTCACTGAGTCCACCATTTTCCTCCGCCATGTTTCTACACAAACTGTGTACAAACTGTGATACCGCCAGCCACCGACTGACTTCCATTGCTGCTGAAGTAGTGTTATTATAAGGATGGCGTCTGAGCGTGAAGTAGCGTTATTATAAGGATGGCGTCTGAGCGAGGCGAACGGCGATCCCATGATTTTGCACTCGGTGGCTCGTGTTTCCATCGTCTTGGAAAGGGAGGAGTGAGCGAGGCGGTACTCTGTTGGTTGCAATTTATAACATACCACTAGATACCACCAAATCCTACATACTGTTTCATGAAGTTTCATCAAGTATCATGTCTTGTATCGTCACAGCCACATTACCATAAATTTTGGGTAACGCCTGAAGTCTTTTTGTATTATCTTCACACAAAGCGGACTCTGTAAGTCTGCATGAGCAGTCCCTGCAAGTGCAGGGAGGTCCTGTTTGAATGTTTCAAGGAAACTTTAACTTGAAGTTTTTTGTTTTCTTCTAGTTAAGTTATATACTGTCTCAACATTCATGGAAATAAGGCATATGCAATTTGACAGAGGGACATTGAGACTATTTGGATGTTGATGTTTGCAGCTGAGCAAACAGAATGAGTAAAGAAGTAATTGAAGAATCACTTAATTAGCATTAGTAGCAGTAGAAGTGGTCACAGAGGGGGAGAGAGATCTGCCAGTGTATTTGGGGCTCCAGCTGAGTGTCTGTCTGTGTGCCTAATTAAAACTGCTGAGTCACATTTGGTGACTTCACTTCAGTTCATTTTTAAATGCAAGAAATGCTGTCATAGCTCAAAAAGTATAACTTGTATCACCGAGATTCTTTATAAACTATTACACTGTTAGAGCTTTTTACATGTTTCGACTATAATATTTTAGATTTATAGGAGAGAATGGTAGGCCTTATACATTAAAGGGCCAGTTCATCCAAATCACAGTCACAAAACTTTCCACCTTTCCAACTTTGTGATTGTGGTATCTAGCTATGCACTTATGTTTCATTATGTCATGTGCCAATGTGCAAGACTTCTGCCACCGCAACAGATCTTTGTGCAATGGTTTGTGTGATATCTTGCGAAAAGTTATGACACATATGACACACACGTTAATTTGTTTAAGTTTAGGTAACAAAACTACTTAGCTATGTTTAAGAAAAGAGTGTAGCTTGAGTTTAAATGACACCAGTGTGAAGAAGTGGTGTTACTTAAGGAATTCACTGTATGTGACAAAAACTGGTTTGATTCAAGAAAAGTTTGTGGTTTGTATTAAAATAAATTCACTTAAATCTGCAGAACATAGAAATGAAGCAACCTAAACGGTTATTTTATATACAAGTGTCATTATATCCTGACAGTAGTGCATGAGTCAGGTAATCTGAAAAAAAAATCATGTGCCCCTGTTGTCAGAAATATAGTGCTTACTGCTTACTAACACAGACAAATAAATCAACATTGACTTCTAGCTTCATACGGGACACGAACACCGTTCTCCGGGTCAAAAGTCTGATGTCTCTTGACCCATCCATCGACCTCCTCCCTCCACGGCGTGTGTTGCTCTTTATTTTAATAATTGATTTTGTGGGTCATATATAATTTACAGTGCATTACTTTTTGTAGTTATAGCTACAATCGCAGTATGAGAACAGCCTGGCCAACGCCTTACTGCAGTGGAGGTGAATGGAGTTTCATCTGCTCTGATCGTTAAAAAATGACATTGAGAACGGTGCCAAAAGTGGAGGAGGAATTGTTCAACCAAAGAGTGGAATAATAAAGAGGATACATGTTGAATTTGGTAATAGTCATGCTTGTTATTTAAAGCGCTGTAATCAGTCAATTTAGGCTGCATACATCTCCAGGATTTATGTTAGTCTGTGAAATTATTGTAGGTTAGTGTGCATATTAGTGCATATTTTTTCTGTCTTAGTGAATATACAGCGGTTTGTCATCTTGAGAAAGTAAATGATGCAGTTTAGTCCAGCCTTTCTCTGTAGGTGTGCGGTGGTGTCGGTGGGTGACTTACCGGTCCACTTTCATGCTCTTTGGCTGTGGGAAGAAAATGCTAATGAGCAGCACAAGTGCTCCTCCTCTCTCTGCAAAAACCATGTGATCTTACTTTTCTGCCAAAAGAGTGTATAATGGAATTTCTCCTCCTCATTGATCTCTCTCTGTTTCTCGGTCATGCTCCTTTTTCCCTCTCCTCTGTCCTTCCCCTCCCTCTCCTCTTTTATTTGTGTTTGTGTGCATGCTGTTTTACTTTTCTGTGAATGTTTATTAGCTATTGCGTCAAATTCATACATATTTCTGGCTGCATAAGCCTCGTGGACAATTCATTTGAGAATATGAATATATGAGAGCATGAAAATGTGGGATGAGGCAGAGGGAGAGAATGGGGTCTGTCTATCTCAGACAGATGTTGAATTCTTCTGGTTGCTGCATTGGGAGAAAATTAGCAAGTTATTTCCATTGCGATTGATGGTGGGTTAGAGATTTGACACGGAATTGAATTATAGAGCCGAAATAATAAAGCCAGATGGCAGTTATATGCTATGGCATGCCTTTTGTTTGTAAGCATGTGTGGAATAAGAGGATCACTTTATATCTGCAAATTCTGCTCTTTCTGCACAGTAGCTAACGAATGAGTGTTGAGGTAAAAGCCCAGCCAACAAGTAAGCCAATGAATTATCTGTTTACGCACACATATGCATTAGATCGAGCACAAGCACATACTAGGATGTATGAATGAGAAATCGACTTTTTAGGGGGACAACAGGATTATCTTTGGCTTTTCACTGCCAAAGCACTTTCAGTATCTGCAATGACACATCACACTTAGATCAAGCATCTAATGTGGAGTGGAATCGATCATTCTGCCTATTAATTAAAGTAACATTGCAGTATACGTGAAGAATAAATTGAAGAACTTTGCGATTTGCTCTGCAGGACCTCAGTGAGGGGGAAAGTGGAAAAGCCGTCATGTAATTAGTCCATTTGAAGAGGGTGATAATGGATGGGATTGTCATGTCGGCTGCTCATTTGAGTCCAAGAATGGATCATATAATTAGAAGAGGGGTAGAAACATTGTCTTTTTTTTCCACTGTAATTAATCTTTTGGTTGAACAGAGTACCCACAAAACCTTAAACCTCATGGACTGGAACTCAGATCTTACTTCTCAGACACGCACAATAAGGCCTGTGGAAATACATTTACAGTAATAGACGTAATAAATTACACAGAGGGCCACTAATTCAGAGTAAGCCATTTCACTAGATATTTAGCCTATAATTTATAAAACGAGTAATATCGTCCAAAATGGGTTTTCAGAAGTTCAAGTTTGTTTGAGTTAAATCCTTCCTTCTTACTGAACGAGAATTTTTTGAGGAACTTATGTGATTTAGAAATTGACCCACCACAGCTGAGTTTCATAACTATGTCTAGCCTATGTTGCACTCACATTTGCAGACACATTCAATCTCAATGACTGTATTAATGAATCGTAACATACTGTCAACTAGGGATGCACCGATACCGGAAATAGCTCGGTCGGATATCAGTGACAATGGGGCCGATCCGTTCAATTACATTTTGTGTTTATACAATATATTATACATACATATTTTTTTGTTACTGGTGCACAATTTATTATTTTAATAACAAATAATGAAATAAGTTCCTATCAGTGTATTTATTGGTCACATTTTGTTTTTCAGTGTAAAGAAAGCCTGATGTTGCCTTACACATAAAAGAATGATCCCAGTCACTTCCACCCAGTGAGGCGTCCAGCTGATTTAATTAAACACTGGTATCAGATCGGTACTCAGTATTAGCCGGTTCAGGTAAAAAATCAAACCATTTGGTTTGCTAGTCACGGTTCGGTTCATGTAGTAGTTCACATCAGCAGAGGGGGAGGACACAGGACAGGAGGACAGAGGACAAGAGGACAGAGGACAGGGGGACAGAGGACAGGAAGAAGCACTGAGGCTGTCTTTATAAACTTCACTCAGGAATATGATTTATTTTATTAATATGTTAGATTTTCTCCAGTGAGATATTAATAAGTTTCTATGGTGACTTTGCTGTTGTAAACATTACTGTTGCTGCTCTAGAAACAACATGTGTCCTTGTGGTATTTAAATATTAAATTTTAATCCAGTTCTGAATTTAAAAACAACCAAGCTGACATAAGTGTAGCTAATATGCACAATTCAATATTTTTTCATTCATCACAAGTCATATCATCATTGCAGTATTGAGCACTGTTAGTGCACATGGCAGATTTTCCTCATGTGATGATGATAAATGTTTTGTTCCTTATGTTACATTACTGTTGTGAAGACAAACATTATTGACGTATTTTACCCAATAAATGAAATGCATGTTTAAATTGAAGTTGGAAATTGGCCTCCTTGTTGTACCTTAAATGTACCGAACGGAACCAAAAACCGTGACTCCAAACCGTGAACTGAACCGAACCCTGAATTTTATAAACCGTCCCACCTCTAATCTCTACGTTTTGTGGAGATTAATTTTTTATAGTTAAAACAACCAAACAAAATCTCTGCCATTGTGCCTAACAGGCAAATATTAACAATGCATGGTCACAAATTTAGACAATTACCATTAAACGATGAACAAAACATTTACGACCTTGAACTCAACTGACCTGCTGCTCTTGAGTTATTGGAGTTATCTTATGCAGCCGCCGTGCGCCATATACCAATCTATTGTGGTCGGGCTCGCTCTGGCATGCTTTGAACCCATGGTGTGAGCGGTACTAGAGCGGGAGATAAAGCGACGCTGCAACTTTTTTAAAGACTTAGTCAAAATCCCTCCACTCACGCTCCACTCCTTTTAGATGTGGGCACAAAAAGGATCGATTGCTGGTATCATTTGACTGGAGAAGTTTCAATACTACTTGGTACTGGGTTATTTTGTTCAGTACCGTATAGGTATGGTGTACTGATATCCAACCCTTGTGCTCTCTCAGCTTCATAATAATGTAATAAGTAGTAAACTGTGGAAAAACCAAGACATCCTTGAAAAAAAGACAAATTAGAGACACAATAGTTATTTGTATAGTTATATTTCACCACAATAATGCAGAAAAAGTTACGTTTTAGGATGCTGATCACCGGTCATTTCAATAAAGTGAACTGCATACTGCTGCAGAAGGCTGTTGGAGCTGAGTGCAAAATGATAAACAAGAGGTAGCATGCAGGAGATGGCTTGCAGGTAGGATGCTAACGCAGCTGAGGAAAGTGACATATTACAACAGCTTACGCAGGCTAGAAGTGGGTGTAACCTGCAGGAAAATCTGCAAAAACATATGGTTAGGACAGAGTAACTTAACGAAGAGCGGCTGAAGACAATGCCTGAAATACTGTGGAGCAATGGAAAGCATCTGGGGAGTAGGAGGAGCAGCAGCTAGACTGAAGAATTACCATGTGATGCAGAGAGCCTGTAGCATTACAAACTATCACATGCAAGATGAAAGACTTCGTCTGTAGAAAAAAAAAAAGTCCTGCACATTGACATCTTTCTAACTCAAGAAAAGAGGTAGTTGTTCGTCCAACTCAGATGGTCCTTTCAACACATATTGTACATCATCTGGGTGAGCTGTCTATGTTGAAACACTGTCTAGCCTGAGGCAGAGCTGGCTGGCATCTGGCAAAGCCAAAACAGATGCTGAAGCAGCAGATGATGAACAAATTAAAATCTGCTGATTAAAAAAAAAAAAAAAAATCCATCTTAATGCTCAGTTTTATTGAGCTGGCCTTGTGTCTTGCACATCTAGTTTTACTGTTTTTGTTAATGCTTTCTGCAGTTGTAACTTTGCTCTGTGGCCACTGGCTTCACACTGATAGCGAGAACCTGGCTCACTGTTTGCTCACAGTGTCACAAAACACAAGGGAGGGGTCAGGACTGTAGAGCTTTTCATTAAAGGTTCTCTATACGATATTCAGAGCATTAATATAGCAGCAAACAACTATTATCTATATAAAGATATAGAGGAGTTATGTCTACCAGAGTTTCTCTCCCTCTGTGTGTGTGTTGTGATCAGAGCTTCTCCATGCTTTGATGACATAGCCGGGCTGGCCGTACATGCTTCTAGTGCATGTTGGTGCACCCTGGTGCGCCTTATAATCCATTGCGCCTTGTAGCGCGAAAAATACGGTATATATAGTATACATATTTTCCCTTGTTTTTACCGGTGCCTGGTAACACACCGTAAAACATATGGCGTGTGTGTGTGTGTGTGTGTGTGTGTGTGTGTGTGTGTGTGTGTGTGTGTGCGTGTGCGTGTGTGTGTGTGTGTTTTGTGCCGCACCCCTGTAGTTTCAGCTGGGGGATGTTTTTTGAGTGATTGTACAGTGAAAAATACCCTGTTTATCTGACATTAGTTAATCTTTCCATTGTTCCAACAATTTGGTCAAAATAAACCATGAATTCACAGAGTTGGATGAAAATACTGTATACTGGCTCTGTTTCCCCAGGTGTTTTTTTTAATAGAATATTTATTGGGGTTTTCCCCTTACAACATACATTATATGCCAGTAATTTTGTCAGTCTTGGCAGCAAGCAGAGCACACAATTAAAGAGTTAAATATACAGACGTTACAGAAATTACAGTGTAAAGAATTATTAATGGACACACTACTCCAATTCTATAATCTTACTTACATTCATTGATTATCACCAACATTTAGTTTCAAAAACTCCATAAATCTCCCCCAGATATTTTTCATAAACTACTAGCTTTCCTTTAGTATTGTATGTTAGTTTTTCCATAGCATTACATGATGATAGATCCTTAATATATTGATTCATACTTGGTTTGTTTACATTTTTCCAACCAATAGCTTTTGCTCTGTTAGCTTGTAAGAGGCTGTTTATCGGGGCGGCTGTGCCTCAGAGGGTAGAGCGACCAATCAGAAGGTTGGTGGTTTGATCCCTGGCTGCTCTGATTTGTCCTTGAGCAAGACACTTAACCCCAAATTGCTCCCATAGCCATCGGTGTGTGAATGAGATGAATGAGTGATTAGATTAGATCCTGATGGACAAAGTTGGCACCTCAGCAGCTTCTACCATCAGTGTATGAATGTGTGTGTTAATGGCTGAATGCTGATATGTAGTGTAAAGCACTTTGAGAGGTCTGAAGACTAGAAAAGCACTATCTAAATGCAAGTCTATCCATTTGCCATTTACCAGGCACATTTATCAGTGTACGGTCATTCTTCTTCGTGACAAAATCATTTGAATAAATACCCAGAATGCATAAGTTTTTCCCCCAGCTGTTTTCAGTATTTTTGCTGAAACATGGTTGAATGGAAAATATGTGAGACAGATGGCCTGTCTAAAGATTGAAGCTTTAAAAATGAGTCAAACGTGAGAGATTTGTGTTCACGGCGCATCACATCTACACTGATCCTCCTTATTCACGGCAGCCAGGCACTTTCACACACATTCGTACATGCATGCACATGCTCACACACTGACACTGCACTACCAGCTACTGCACAGATGTTGATTGTAATGGGGGGGGGGCTTGTGTTGTTGCTGCTATCATGACAGCAAAAGCAGTGAAAACAAATGGTTCGCCTGAGCTTTGCATACGTATCGAGATCATTTCCATATCTAACGTGTGTATTTACACAGCGAAGGAGAGAGAGCGGCTCCCAAACACGTACAGTGTTCTCTCTTGTTTTTAATGTTTTAATGCATTCCCTGTTTTCCATTTCCCACGCCACTATTATAGATGCATCTTTCTTTATTTCAGAGGCGCGCTCGCATGATTTAAGAATTATAGCCGCGATACTGCAGCGTGAGAAACCAAACCGAGCTGTTATCTTTAGAAGGAGAAAGGCATCAATCACTCTGAGACCAGAATAAAGGGCAGCAATGGGAGTAATTATCTGTGGTAAAAGACAATGAAGTGTGACTCTGTAAAGAACCTCACAGGCAAAAACATTGTGAGCTCAATGATTTCTTCATCAACTGCACTAACGCTTAAATAAGAAATGGGGAAAGTTTTCTTTGAAAAAGTTGTAAAGTCTTGTCACAGTGGTGTAAAAGTACCTCTGACTAGTGTTAAAACTTTAATTTCATTGTGTGACATGGACAAGTACAAGTGCTGTAAAATTAAATGCAAATTATTCTTATTTGAAGTAGACTATAATAGTACATTTCTACTGAAGTGTCTGGTCCAAAAAAGGCAGGGAGTGTCAAATATCTTTTGTATGAATTCTCCATCATATCGACAATTTTCCCACTTTTCAGCCGGAAAATATATTTTGGACATAAATCCAGACTAGATGACCTCCTTTAGTGTCTTGAGGGAGAAACGTAGTGAAAGAAAATGTCATTTTTCTTGTAACATAATTTTTAGATAAATAGATCAAGCAGGTTGAAGCAAAGAACTGTGATGAAAAATGAAACAAATGGTGAAATTATTATGTGTTGTTGGCACTTGCAGGGACTTGAATTACAATTAACTTAAAGGTGCGTTTTTGACTAAATCTGATGTTCAACTCATCTGCAAAGCACTGAGTCACTGTTATAGTCTAACGCTTTCTCATACATCCTGTTTCATTCAGAGATGTAGTGAACTAAGAGAGTCAGCTTTCAAAATGCTGCTTCCATACAATTTTAAGCCCAAACACTGAAAACATTTTCATCACACGTTGCTGTGATGTATTCCTTCATGAGTATAATCGAAAGCAGCAAAACGCCTTAAACAGCTGCAGTGGGGTTTGTAAGGAGCAGGTGAATTGGCTTGGAATCAATAGGCCACATGCTTGTTGTGCTTTGACATGCATCTGTGTTTTTTTTTTTCAGATCAATCAATGTTTGTCTTTCATTTATGCACATATATGAAGAATGTGTGTTGCAGAGAGAGAAGGCAGGTAAACTTAATGTGAGAGTGACTGAGGAAGGAGAGAGATAAACACTGATAGGCAAATAATGAGGAAGCAGGTGTGTGTGTGTGTGTGTGTGTGTGTGTGTGTGTGTGTGTGTGTGTGTGTGTGTGTGTGTGTGTGTGTGTGTGTGTGTGGCATCTCATGCAATTAGGTCATTCTGAATAATTGGCTGGCGGAAGCTCTCATTAAACCAATCTTGAGGCTGAGGTCTTTGATCAGCCTGCGGTCGGACCAAATGCAAATAATTCAACCAGCATATAGAAAGGGAAAGGGAAGTTAAGTTCACAAGGAGCATGATGTCTGCTACAGCTACGTTCACAGCTATTACGCCACCAACAAACCCACACTCACCACTGCCAGAACACACACACACACACACACACACACACACACACACACACACACACACACACACACACACACACACACACACACACACACACAGCAGCTAGCACACCCTGTTTGTCGGACAATCGCTATCGTTAATCCAGGCAGACAAACAGCCAGTGTTTTCATCTCCTCAGTAAGGAAAGTAGCTATTGGCTGTCCTAAAAGTCGCTAGAAGTCGCTAAATGATGTCATCACTTAATTTACATAATTGATCATGTGCTTGAGATTGTAATGGACACTGTAGGAGAGACGAGTAATGTCATGGGACAGACATTAAGTGATTAAAAAAACACCCTAAATATGTATATAAGTACATATTAACTTTATTCTGTTGATTTTTTTTTTTTTTTTTTTTTAATGCTACAATTCCTGCCAAAGTTTAGACTGGGACATGATGAGCTAGCCAGCTAACTGTTTGCTTATGAGAGGCACACACACAGTGGATGAGGTGAGTAAGTCACTGAGGCTGTGGGAGTTAAATGCAGTGATTTATTTTACTGCAGTGATTTATTTAAGACAAAGAAAATCTGACATTTGCATCCCACCCTGGCTTACAGTCAAGTCGCTAGATTTGCCTCTCGTTTCTGTTTTGAGTCACTGGAGGGGTCTGAAAACTTGAGCCTTTTTTTGGGAAAGCGGCTGCACGTCCACAACGCTACACGCTACACGTCGCTGCTACAGTAACTCTCCTCACGCCGATCTGTTAACTCAGATGTCTGTTGAGCTCAACACTGCAGCTGGCGCACCGCTGCATGCGAGGAGCAAATCTTGTTGGTTAAAGGTTATTATGAGCAATGGATGGAACAATGACTTCTTTTGTTTGATTAGGGGAAAAAAATTAACATACATGCTGCTAGCGATCATAAAATTAGTAGAGCTGTTAACCAATTAAAATATTTAATTGCAAGGTTGTCCATAGTTAATCGGGATAATTGCAAATTAATCACACATCTGTTCACAATGTACATCAAAGGGAGGTTTGGCAAGTATTTAATAATCTTATCAGCATTGGAGTGGGCAAATGTACTGCTTTATGCAAATGTATGTATATATTTATTATTGAAAATCAATTAACAACACAAACAGTGACAAATATTGTTCATAAACCCTCACAAATACTGCATTCAGCATAAAAATATGCTCAGATCATAACTGAAGCCAGCCGTGTGCTATGTACGTATGCTGACTTGATTATGACTTGAAAATGGCCGTGGTAGTTTTTCCTCGCCAAAATTTAGTTTTGAGCGTTATTTAGCCGTCTTCACAGCAAGCTAGCATGACATGGTTGGTACCAATAGAAACTGAGGCTGCTACAACCTCCGAAATAGCAATTTGCGTCAATGCGTTAAAGAAATTAGTGCCGTTAAAATGAATTTGCGGATTTGCATTTTCGCATTAACTTTGACATCCCTAAAAATGAGCAATGAATTGTGCCATTGGTGGTTATAAACAAACAGTATTAAGTTTGAAAACCCCCTCCTCACTTGTCAGTCATACTAAGTTAGTATAGGACAGCTGTTGGGTCTCAGTGGCTCTGTTTGCCTCTTTCCTCAGAGATGGACAGTGGCTCATAAAAGTGGCCAACACTTTCACTCTAACTACATGTCATAAAAACTGAAGTAATCCACTGGCTGTCTAAAAATACAGTTGTCAACTGCAATAGCAGACTGCTATAGCAAAGCCCCCAGGCTGAGAGGAAAAAACTCACCTGATCTCTGCCAAAGTCTCCCTGCAGCCCTCTCTACTCACTGACATCTGAAACCCTCAGTAATATACAAAGAACACTGATACAAGTACTAAAGACCACTACAATACAACACTACTACATAGACAGGTTGGAAATGATCATTTTAAGGTGTTCAATTCTGTTGCTCACTCCCTTCATACAAAATATACTCATCTTCCTTCTCAAGCTCCTTATATAGTATTTTGAAGAGGAAGACGGATAACAGCTAAACAACCCTGTCTCCTACAAAATTTCATTCCCACACAGCTAAACTGCATCTTCAATTACGTTTTGAGGGATCCTATTTTGTCACGGATTAAAGTCACAGTTTTAAACAGTTTTAAACACATGGTTAACTTTGTAAATTGAAACAAAACAACAACAAAAAAGGAACAATACTACTTAATTACGTTAAGTTTGGTTAAGTTTGGTTAAGTTTAAAAATTTGGTAAAGTTTCGTAAAAAACAATGCTGTCAAAGTTGCGATAACATGTCAACGCAAATTTGTTTTAACGCCAGTTTCTTTAACGCATTAACGCAACTTGTGATTTTTAGGTTGTAGTGGGCCCAGTTTTAAAGCTGGAGTGAAGATACGAAGATGGCATCAAATGAAACTCAATCTGAGGAATCTATTGGTACCAACTATGTCATATTAGCTTGTTGGGAAGGAGGTTAAATGACGCTCCAAACTTTTGAAATTTTGGTGAGGAAAAACTGTCATGGCCATTTTCAAAGGGGTCCCTTGACCTCTGTCTTTAAGATATGTGACTGAAACTGGGTCCTGTGGGTACCCACGAGTCTCCCATTCACAGACATGCCCACTTTATGATAATAATATGCAGTTTGGAGCAAGTCAGCACACTGACACACTGACAGCTGTTGGTGCCTGTTAGACTTCAGTTTGCCATGTTATGATTTGAGCATATTTTTTATGCTAAATGCAGTACCTTTTTGTCATTGTTTTGTCTTTTAATCGATTTCCAATAATAAATATATACATACATTTGCATAAAGCAGCACATTTGTCCACTCCCATGTTGATAAGAGTATTAAATAGTTATAAATCTCCCTTTTAGGTACATTTTGAACAGATAAAATTTTGATTAATTTGGGATTAATCACAATTAACTGGACAATCGTAATGAATCACTCATCAGCCTTAGTAAAAAGAAACTTTCTCACCCATTGTACTTGTTATTATACCACGTAACTTTCATCAACTACGTCAATTCCTGCAGCCCTCCCCCAACTTCCTCTGCGATACGTCCAAGGTGAACATAATCTGCAAATATGTTTCCCTGCAAATGTAATTGACAATGCAGTTTAATTGTGTGGAAACATCATTTTTAGGAGACAGGGCTGCACCCCCTCTTGTATTTGTGAGGTTGTGTGTGAATGCATGTACATGTGCGTGTATGTGATTGCAGTTACTCCACTCATTTTGGGTCTATCTCAATACAATTCATGCCCATATATACAATGGCTCCTGTAATTGTTTTTCCTGTCTATGGCCACCAAGAGATCCCTGCCTGATGCAATTCCAATGTAAGTAAGCCCAACTCAACATCTACCTATTAATTAAAATATGCTGAAAGTTATTACCACCATTAAATCCTGCCTTTTTCAAATATTTTTATCACTAATGCCAACTTTGTAAGAAAACAGAAAATGAAAACACTCGTAACCTTTTTCTCAAGGGTTCAACGAATTAAATGTGATTGTTTGAAATCAGTGTTTAATGTTGGAGCAGAGACTAATTTCTAAATTTAATGTGCTCTTGCGAATCCATTTCATATTTCCCTTGCTTCCCAGTGTGAGGGCACAAGAATAATGGTTACCCAGTCAGCTTGCAGCCTTCGATGTAACTTCACTGTTGATAAACACAATCACGAGAGAGCTTTGCCATCCCTAATTGATATAAGATGCTTGGAAATTAGTCTCATTTACTTGGCAGAAAATGCACTCTCACCACCAATATTGTCTGTTACTGTATCTTGACACATCTCTCACTTAGCATACAGAGTTGGTTGGAGGGTGTTGTAATTATATTAATAGACAAAAGCTGCTCAAGAGCTTAATTAATGGAGGGGGAACATTTGCTGTGTTTTCTTCTCAGCCAAACTAAAGTAATGTGCGATCGACCCGTCTTTTTTACTACCTTGCATGTTTCTGTCAGTAAATTACGCTATCTTCTACATGTCTTCTGGTCACATAAAAATTTGCAAAATTTCCTCCTGGAAGGTCAGAAAGGTTCCAGCACTGCTTTATGAACAATAATTATTTTAAGCATTTATTTTTAGTACCTTCACTAGTTGTGTAATTTCCCACTTCCTGTCTTCTCTCATGCTGGGCTGTTATGTATGTCATCAAAACACTGGCGGTATTTTCATTTTTATAGACGCTCACAGCTATAACTTCCCTGCAAGTTCTCCTTCGGGAGTCAAGTCTTTGAAGACTGGACTGCCCCACATCATCCACACTTCTCCTCTTTTACTATCTCTCCTTTTTTGTGATGCACCCCAGCCCAGAGCCAGATATAGACAAATTAGTACCTCTACGCAAGCACAAAACTCCTGTTCACAAATACCGTGACTACTCAAAACATATATAAATATTTAAGCATATTTTTTAGATATTTTCTCATTCCGGGCTATTATTATTGAGGCTTATCTTCCTTTTTTTCTTTAATTTAATTCATCAACGTGTGAAAAAATCATGGAATACTTGTTATTCCCTCTACGCTGCAGCTTGCCGTTACTCCCCCTGGTCCTGAATATGCTATAGTGAAACAAATAATGAAACCTGAAATAGTGTAAAATATTAGTTTGTCCTATTTACAATTCTTGTTTAACCACTGAACCGTATCTGATCCCAAAGCGTCCACACCAAACTGCTCTATTGAACATCCATATGCCATCAGTTCATGTGGATTTAGGATAGATATGCAGAAAAACCAATTCCAATTACCACGTGGAAAGTGGGAAATAAAGCTTTTAAATCGTCTGGCTTCTCAGTCTTTACTGCTTCAGCAATTAACTGAGAATAACATGAACCCGGTTTGGGCTGACGCCAGTGGGATATCGAGACTGGTGCTGTCCAGCTAATTCACGGCACCATGATTTCTAATGTGTTATACAGATGGTAAAAGGCTGCCTAGCTAACACCTGCTGTGCATCATGCACCAGCACATTTAACAGCCAGTGTCACACCTCCTCTGTAAGAAAACTGGGTAAGGCTATTAAGGCATAGGAAAATGCAAATGTTTGATTTTCAGCCCACATTTCCAAGCTTACTGTAGATTTTTTTGTAAGTAAAATAAATTGTATATTGCAGCATACATATTTGCATTCAATAATGGCAAGTTAAGTGTTCAATAAACATACTGTAGTCCTACAATTATATTATAAATGTATATCAACAATTCAGCATTAAACATTGAATTAAATAAAAAAAAAATTAAAAAATATAAATTAATTTGATTCGATTTGCATAACAGCAAATTCTTGTGACTAGTGAAAAGACAGTATCAACTAACATGCATGTTATATAGAGTGGGGTCTGAACTACTGATCTCGTCCTCTCTATGATGCAGAAAAATCAGGAAATGTTGGGTTTTCTTCAGCAGCAAATCAACATAACTCCTATGCAGATGAAAAGTGAAACGGTAAAATAAGGCAGATATCTGACAGTACAAAGAGGGAAGTAGAAGATTCAGTTAGAAGATAAAATAAAGTAATGAATGCTGAACACGCGACGTCTCTTTCTCTGGTCTCCTGAACGCTTGTTTGAGAGGGAGAGTGGGGGGTCATTGGCAATTCTTTGGTTTTAAACCAAACAAAAAAGGAGAGCCAGAGAATGTGAACGAGGTGATTTGTAAACAATTAACAAGTCGGGACTAAAGATGGAAACACCACATATCCACTCCCATCTTAAAACTCACCATCCAGAATATGTAAGTCTGCCACCGACTCCCTCCACAGAGAGCAGCAAATTTCAATCACCCGACCCTAACTCTAACCCAAGCATCCTCTTGTTCCTTCCCACTGAGTGACGGTGTGGCCCTGAAGGCTGCTGTTAACCTTCAGGGCTGCAGTTGCAGCCTCATTATACTTTTTATTACTTTTAAACTTGATTCATCTTCGCTGCTTAGATTAAAGATGGCCATCTGTTCTGTTTCCCATGACACCTGCCTCTGTCTCTCTGGAAGATCTGGGGGACACAGTACTTGCGAAGGACAAAGATTGAACCTAAACACAACATCACTGACGACTATTACAGGTCGTGCCTGACACTGCCCCCTCCCACCGAGGCCCATTTGTGCCGGGAGCTTCTCTTTGAGAGTTCTGAATCCACATTTTCAAACATTAGTATAGACACCCAACAATTTAAGACACTTGTGAGTGTTTCTTTCAAAGAGTTTTAGCGTGTTCACTTATATTATCTGACTAAAATACACAGAGGCATTGAACCCTGGTCTTGAAGCCCAGTTAACTATGCAAGGATTCACCAACACCAGACCTCCTCAAGGAAGGTAATTAGTGAAATCAGAGTGCCAAGTCAACGCTTCCCTTAGAGAGATAGCGTTTCCTCCACAGTCATCTATTTTCACATAATGAATCTTGGGGCTTTCCTTTCGTATTGTCAGCTGACTGTCACAGTATGATCAAATTAGATATGAGATCTCTGATCGTCTGTTCTAGCCCTGCCATGATCTGGCGACCTGTCCAGGGTGTACCCCGCCTTCACCCAATGTCAGCTGGGATCGGCTTCAGCCCCCACGACCTGAATGATATAAGCGGTTGCAGCTGGATGGACACTAATTCTGCTAATAACAAATACTCAGTGTAACCAGCACGAGTAATAGTTGCCTAACACTGAGGCAACCATATTTGTATTCTGTTAAGACGCCTTGTTATTATTTACTACCAAGCTGAATACAAAATTCAGTGTGAATTATGAATTTGATCTGATCTGTGCATTTAACAAGATAAAATGCTGAACTTTCGGTAACATCCCTCTACAGACCCTTGAGGCCGTGTAACAAGTTTCTAACAAGAAACAGGAGGATCAATCTGTTTCCCTGTTCTCCAGTAAAGTCATGCACACAATATAAATAAAGCATCTGCACTCATGGCTCCCCTTTTGGGAATACATTCAGCAGAAATCAATAGTTCCCTCTGAGAGGCACAGTACTTGTGCAACAGTTTGCTTCAGAGTCTACCAAAGGAGCATTTCCACGTTGACACACATCCCACTTCTGTGGCACAAAGATCGACAAGGTTCCTCCCACGGCAGCTCTCAAATCAGAGGTTAATAAGGAGTGGGTGGACCTCAGTGACTGGCTGGACTGCTGCTGCTGTCTCCATTTACCAACATTTGCCCCCGTTTCCCCCAAAATTCTTGTAGTTCCTGGAGTAAATCAGAGACACACAGTGACATTTTATTACACCTTTCTATTTTATGCCCTTCTTATGCTCTCCTTCATACCTGCCACCATCTCATTCTTCTCTCATCCTTATTCTGCTGTCTTCACGTAGTCCTCCTCCTCTATTAACTACTATATATCTGTTATCAGAGCACCCCCATCTCACTCCAAGTTTATCTCCCCACAGCCTCACACTCCATCCTACACTCGGGTGTGTGTGTGTCAGGTTGTCTTAGTGAATGTGTGTGTTCAGCTCTTTCACAGGAATATCCATAGTCCCGTTACCATGGTGGCTTGGCTCATTTAATTAATTACTTAAATTTGTCATTATCAGATTTTTGGGATTTTCAATTAAACTTTATCTCAAATACTCTTGTCATAAATGTTCATATTTCTTAACCATTCTTGACATTTTCTTAGTTGTGTTAATTATCAAGGTCAATTAGAAACAGGTATATTAAGTTGGAGTATAATTTGAGGTAGGCCATGTGGCTGCTCAGAATGGAGGACAGCTTTTGTGCATATCTTGGCACAGCTCGTACACTTTCGCCCATGAGAATAACTCGGCAGAGGCAGTCAAGTGTTCTCTTGCAGATAATCAGTCTTTTCAGCTTTAAGCTCTCTCCAATAACCAAAGTGTTTTGTGACCACCGCAGTGATTGAACTGCTTTGCCTCTTTCACTTGCTGATGAACCCAATCGCTCGCTTTAAAAATTCAGGGAGCTAGCTGCCATTGTAGAATTACACAAATTAATCTCTTTTAAATCGGTCGTGAGGATTGATGTGCTGAAGTGTCAAAAAGTGACAATGTGTATGCAGTCAGCTGTGGTTTTCTCTAGTGCATATGTAGATTTTACCTACTAAAAAGCCAGTCTCAGGTGGAGGAAACTAGGACACTGGCAGGCAATCCACTGAAACTGTTATAAAGGGAATTTTTCAGTTTGTTAATCCAGATCACATATGATAATTATGTTACAAGGGAGTTAGTTAATGTTTTATTCTAAATAAAGGTTTATATTTCACTCCTTCACATTAAATCATCAACTTGGAGGGAATTCTGATTAAAAAAGACAAAGTTACAGTACACACCGTTCTGTATGCATCTCTGCACAGAGCATGCCAGTCAGGATCAGGAGATCCTCGAGGTCTGATTCTCCATCCTTTATGATACAGATTGGGGCCAGGCCCTGCCTGCTTTTGCTGAACCAGTTTTCACAACTTAAAAATCTTTCTGCGTAGTCTCTGCAAAATGCTGCCACACCAAAGTTTTTGCTTCTACAACCACAAAAGTTGGAGTCCGTCTGGTGAGCTGCTACCTGTCTGCTTCGTCAGGACTTTCCACCTGATGGCTTTCTCCACTGGCTGCTGTCATGAAAGGCACCAACAATCTTCTGGCCACAGCTCAGAGCAGCTGTTTTACCACAGGAGGCTTTGAAATAGACCCACTTGGACTGCTGGGTGTTCCAGTTTATTGCTGTAGGATGCAATTTTAGGATGCATAACTATGGTTTCCCTGATTGGGGGATTATGGTATGCATTGCTCTATATCATCAATACAATATCCATAACATTTTGGCAATGAGTTTGTAGTTAGTAGTAGGGATGGTAATTTTAAAAAATGTTCTTAATCGATAACCTTGTTAACCAATTATTTAACTGACAAGATTTGTGCCTTGCATGCAGCTGTAGCATATGAGCACAACAGACAACTGAGTCAGCAGTTCAAGAGCAGCCACAATGCTGCGTTCACTGTCTCCAGTCCACCGTCCAGGAGCGTTAGCAGCCACAATGCTGCGTTCACTGTCTCCAGTTCACCATCCAGGAGCGTTAGCAGCCACAATGCTGCGTTCACTGTCTCCAGTTCACCGTCCAGGAGCGTTAGCAGCCACAATGCTGCGTTCACTGTCTCCAGTTCACCGTCCAGGAGCGTTAGCAGCCACAATGCTGCGTTCACTGTCTCCAGTTCACCGTCCAGGAGCGTTAGCAGCCACAATGCTGCGTTCACTGTCTCCAGTTCACCGTCCAGGAGCGTTAGCAGCCACAATGCTGCGTTCACTGTCTCCAGTTCACCGTCCAGGAGCGTTAGCAGCCACAATGCTGCGTTCACTGTCTCCAGTTCACCGTCCAGGAGCGTTAGCATCCACGGTGCTGAATGTAGTGTCATGGATATGCAGCCACTTTCCCAGTAAAAGTCTCCATTGCTGTGTGTCTGCCCGGTGTAATAATGCTCTGTCTGCTCAGATTAACGATAACGATTTTCCAACAAACAGTGTGTTTGTGCTACATTAGCAGCTGCTAGCGTTGCCGGTGGCTTCTGGTCCGCTGTAGCGTATCTTCAGCGAATTTCCACCAGACCATGTGGCAGCAGGGAGTATGGGTTTGACGGTGGCGTTATACAGTAGCTGTGAACGTAGGTGTAGCAGACAGTTTATCTGTCAGTGAATATATGCTACGAAGCAACAAGCTACAACTCCTCTGCTCAAGACGGGAGCCAACTTCCTGTTTCTGCGCTGGCTCAGACTCCCTTAAGGTGGACCAGCTTTTCTCCTTGAAGTGACGAGCCACTTCTCTGCATTTTTCTCAGCTTTTTAATTAATTATTTATATATCTTTTAACCGTTTAACCGATAGCATTAATTGATTAAAATGCTTAATGTCAGTTAACAGTTAATTATTAACATCCCTAGTTAGTAGTCTTTTTTTTTTTTTTTTTTCTTTTTTCTGTCTTTTTTTACTTGCCATGTCAAAATATTCTCTCTTCAAACAAAACTGGAGTGATGGTATAGACCAAAGTTGCTTCATTTGAAAATTAGGAGACTAAACTCTAAAATAACCACAACATATTCAGCAATCTGACTATGTCTTCAAGTCACCAGGTGTTCCTCTCAAACAGGATCAATTTAAACCTTGACCCTTATCAGATTGGGTCTGCAGAGTGGATATCTCCCCCTTAGCAGTTCTTAATGCAGAGTGATACCTGAATGACCATTACCAAGACATCAATCTCCATTCAATTGCCTTCTGGGGAATACAGCTTGGTAATAAATGAGGGAAATTACCGCTTTTGCCAGCTGATGGCAATTCACTATGTATGCAGGCAGTCAAATACATGGGCTAAAGTCTTTGATCAAAGCTTATGAAGGGTATGATGGGGTTTAGTGAAGATGAAGGGGGGAGGAGGGTAAGACAAGTGGAGAGAGGGAAAGAGGGAGACTTGGGAGGTAAAGGGAGAAGGGGAGAAATAAAAGTTGAATCATACTTTCCAGAAACTGTTTGAATACTATATAGAGTATACAAAAAAAGACATCATTAATGGAAGAACTGTTTTCTTTGGATGTTCTTTAGGTTCTACCCAGCTGTTTTCCTACCAATTAAGGCCCCTGTGTGAAATATTATAGTGCATGCACTTTGCAGTGTTCAGCTGGACTTTCTTGTCTCACACACACACACACACACACACACACACACACACACACACACACACACACACACACACACACTCTGTTTATCTTGCTGTAACTTTTTTCAGACTCTGCTTCATGATACAGTGAAAACAGTTTGATCTTATATTCAATGTTTCTGGCTGTAAAAAGTGACCATGGAGGCAGCAATTGCCAGAGCTGCCCCCTAACCACTGTGTGTACAAATGAAAAGAAAGGAAGTAATAGATGAGGGGGAAAAAAGTATTTGCAATTTTAAGTATGCCGGACTTAAATAATTAAAAGTTCATGAATCTCCAGGGGCTCTTAGATCTCCAGATAAAAGAAGCGAGTGAGAAAGGATAGTCTTCCATGATGATTATCACGACACCCACAATATAAAGTGTTCTGTACAAAGTTCTCGTCATGTTTTAGTCCATTTACTGTACGTTTGGGTTACATGTTTGGGTTAATAGGGTTTACCAGGTCTCTCCGGCAGCCTCCCTAGCCATCTGATCCAACTCACCACCAGGTGGTGATCATTTAACAGCTCTGATCCTCTCTGTGAGTGTCCAAGGCATATGGCCGCAGATCTGATGATGTGACCACAAGTCGATCATCGATCTTTGGTTGCTCTGGTACCATGTACACTTATGAACCGCCCCATGCCTGAACATTGTCTTTGTTGTAGCCAATCCAGCTCTAGCACAGAAGTCCAATAACTAAGTACAAGGGATGTCATGGTGAGGACATTTTCCCACTGGGTAATAATGGATGCCATGATGGAGCCAGGTCTCTTCAAGATGTGCTTACAGTCTCCAATCTCCCATTGCTCGGACGGTGTTATTTCATCCATTCTTCTGGGTACTGGAACAGCTCTATGTCTAAGCCTCGCTCTTATACTGGGTTAACCCCCTAACCTCAACATCGCCCGTCCTGTGATAGGACTATTGCGCATGTGCACATTGCAATGTTGATGCTAAAACGATATATCGTGGAGCCCTACTATGTTACAGTCACTCAGCTGGTTAGAAACCAAATGAAAACCAAGTCAATTTACAACAAGGTTTCAGCTTTTTACGACTGATGTTTCCAATTAACTTCCTCAGTACCGTAAGAAGCAACTGGCAGGAAAGAAAAAGAGGACCATCTGCTTGACTCTGACTGTGTGGCTTTGTGTGAACAGCTCACTCTTTTTATTTCTAGATGGAACAGATGCAGTTTTACAACCTCACTGGTTATCTTCAAACACTTAGTCTTTTGCCCATCCATTTTTGAAGGAACTGAAATATTGATTATTGATGGGTCTAGAATAAGCTTCTTGGGCTGCCTGCATTTAAATGTGAGAAACTTCCCCATTTGTGTTTCTCAGAGTGTTGAGCAATCACACATACAGTATTTGCCATCTCCAGGAGGAACTGAGTGTCAGTACCTTATTTCACTACCAATGTAAATCAGCCTTCAGGTGCTACATTTTATAGAAACCACACTCAACTACTGCATACTTGCACAATCAAGATATGGGTAAATGAAACAGAGAGAATAGTCTACTCTGTGATTAAATGTGGCATTTGGACGCTGGACATGTGCATATGTCCTCAAAAAAGGGCACTAGATGAAAATCTACCGACAAAGGAGACAGAAAATACAGTAGAGGAAAAATAGAGGGACATCTGGCGAGGGATCAACACAGGAGATATAAAACAAAGGGAGAAGGTCATGAACAGCACTCCAGTGGTCGAGTTAATGGGCAAAAAGAGCTGCGAGACAAATGCATCTTCAGTCAAGAGGTCAAATAAACAGCATTTGGGCGTCATACATCTCCAAATGGCAATTACTGTGGGAGTTAGAGCAGGAGAAATCTGACCACCCACTACAGCAATGGCACAAATAGACTGACGTTAAAAGTAAACTTTTCTGTATTTCCTTTAGACGTGGCTTTTCTCTTCCTTTGGCGTTTTCATTATAAGAACCAATTACGGCGCTGCGGCCTGAATCTGTCACATAATGTAGTCTCCAATATTAGTGCAATGCCAATGCCCAGAAGAGAATGAATCGGACACTATTAAATATTGTATTTGTTCTGCTAGTTCAGGTAATCTCAGGATAAAATGTAATAACGTATAATTCAGTCTTCATTTATACTGTCCGTGAAATTCCATTCTCTAGCTGTATTGAGTGAACGCGCCATCACGTCCATATAAGAAAATTAAAGACCATGTAAGGCCTTGAGTTATTATAGTACCTACTGTGTCCTTATCACAGGTGGTATTCATTGTAAAAAGGAGTAATCTTGTGTAAGAATAATTCATGAACTTCCCAGGCCTAAAATGATTTAGAATACTAAATGAGAAATTATCTCTGATGGGGGAACTTTGACAGAATAATCACAATCGTGGCTGTAGTTCTGTATGTGCTGAAATCACGGTCCTGTAATGTAGGCTAAACACGAACAAGCTATATGCTTAACGATTTTCACTTATGAGATTATAAGGGGTAACAGCAGTAGCATCATACGGAAGAGTCAGTTCATTCTGATACTGTCATGTCTATTTGACGCTCTTCAGCAAATTTTATAATTTAATTTCACCATGGCACTGAGAACATTTGAAAAATTCATTTGCCTGATCACATTTATATCCATTTTTTACATACACTGTGCACAATTATTAGGCAAGTTGAATTTTTGAGGATTTTATTATTGAACAACTGCAGTGCCCTCGGTCAACCCTCGGTCAATCTTTAACATTGTGTCTGGCCTCTCGGGAAGACCTTTTGCTGCGGAGCTGCTTGTTTCCACCCGGCGTTGCTGTGCAGCGCACACTGGCCGAGACCGATTACCTCATTATAAACTGGTTCCCTTATAGATTTAAATCCCAAATATTGCCGAATATGTGCTTTTGCTTTTTGCTTATTGTGACCAATATAGCCACCCTTCGTGGCCTCCCATTCATGGAGTCTGTCAGTTTCTTGATCTGTTGACGATCAACTATTTGTGCAGCAGCAACCATAGCCTCCCAGACACTGTTCAGAGAGGTGTACTGTTTTCCTTCACCCTAAACCTCCCGTTTAAGAAGGGCCCACAAGTTCTCATAGGGTTTAGGTCTGGTGAGGAAGGGGGCCGTGTCATTATTCTTTCAGGCCTTTACTGGCTAGCCACGCAGTGGTGTACTTCAATGTGTGCACATTGTCCCGCATAAAAATCATGGTCTTCTTGAAAGATGCAGACTTCTGAACCACTGCTTGAAGAAATTGTCTTCTAAAAAGTAGGTTTGGGAGTTGATTTTGAGTCCATCTTCAACCGGAAAAGGTCCAACTAGCTCATCTTTAATAACACTAGCCCATACCAGTACCCCACCTCCATCTTGCTGGCGTCTGAGTCGAAGTGGAGCTCTGTGCCTGGTACTGATCCAGCCACAGGCTCATCCATCTGGTCCGTCAAGAGTCACTCTCATCTCATCAGTCCATGAAACCCTTGAAACGTCTGTCTTCTGATATTTCTTGGCCCAGTCTTGATATTTGAACTTGAGCACTGCACACCTTGTACTTCTGGGCACTCCACTTAGGTTGCAGTTCTGTAATATGACAGCAGTGGAGGATAATGGGTTCCTGGTAGCTTCACATTTGATTATTCTCAAATATCCATCCATCCATCGTCAACCGCTTATCCCGTTAGGGGTCGCGGGGGGCTGGAGCCGATCCCAGCTGGCATTGGGCGAAGGCGGGGTACACCCTGGACAGGTCGCCAGTCCATCGCAGGGCACATAGAGACAGACAACCATTCACACTCACATCCACACCTACGGGCAATTTAGACTCATCAATTAACTTAAACAGCATGTCTTTGGATGGTGGGAGGAAGCCGGAGTACCCGGAGAAAACCAACACTTACACGGGGAGAACATGCAAACTCCACACAGAAGAGTCCCAAGCCCGGATTCGAACCTGCGACCCTCTTGCTGTGAGGCGACAGCGCTAACCACTACACCACCAGCCCTATTCTCAAATATTTGGCAGTTAATTTTGCCTCTGTTTTTCTACCCTGTTGACTATTTTCAAGAAACATGTGATGGCTCTGTGATCACGCCCCGATATCATAGCAATTTCAAGAATGCTGTATCCCTCTTAAAGACTTTTTACAAGTTTTGACTTTTCAGAGTAAGTTAAATCTCTGTTTTGGCCGCTGCTGTCAATGGCGACTGCAATTTTTAAGTCACTCCATCAAGATTTTTGAAAAATGGCACCTCCCAAAACTACACCGTACAGTGCGGCGTACAGTTGACGAACCGCAGACGTTTCTGTTTGGTTGCCTTTGAAATGGTTCAGCGAGTGTCCCGTTGAGGAAGATGGCCACCGCTGTGGCGATCGGCTGAGAATCCCGCCTACACTTTAGGGGGTACTATCTGGAGTAGAGTGGAAACTTTTGGTACCAAAAGTGAGTTGAGTGGAGCAGAAGCATACCATGCAGTGGAAACATGGCTTTAGTCTTGTTTTCACACTGCTGCAGGTTTTCTTGTCACGCTTTTCTTGACTGTGTTTGTGTGCTGATTGTCTGCTGATGCTGCAGATATGACTTTTCTTTCCTGATGGATGTGCAGCAATATGCTATCAATGCCTCCTGAGTGATGACCACACAATAGTATACAGGTCACATATAGAACATGTCTGATGCATTGCATTTTGAGCATGCTCTCAGTTTACTGTATGGACCTTTGACCCTGATGGGAATGCAGACAGATCTACAGGCAGACCCAGACCTCTACCTGTGGAGGTCTCAACCAAAAACAGAATGGATAATGCTTTCTCCTTCAAGTGTTTCAGTCATGACACCCCTGAGCAGAGCACTAATGAGGGAAATCAGTAAGGTTTTTATGCCCTAACCAAATAGTTATCTCTTCGGCTCTGTCTCATGTTGTCGACTCAATGAATACTTCATGAGCTGCAAGATTTCTGGCTTTAAAATCATTTTTTCCAACCTGATCTCTGTGTTGTGGGGCGATATAGTCCATGCCCACTCAGATTTTTAAGCCCCTCTGACTAACTTTAACTTTTTATCACAAATGTATCCAGCCAAACTGCAGAACTACTCACTCAACGACTGCTCAAACAACACCTGCCATGCACTGCGATGGCACTGAGTGCAGGCTTTGTTCTACACACAGCGAAATGAACCTGGACGTTTTTAGTATTCTGTTCACATGTTTCTCTCTCCCGAGGGTGTGAGCATCGACTTTGGCAGACCACTTTCACTGGAAGAGGAATTATAGATTTATTTGAAGAAATACAAATAAACAGTGAATACAAACTTCTTTTTCCCAACAGACCGCCGCATTGTAATTGATATTGCAGAGTACTGGAAGGTCTAAGAGAGATGAAGTCAGAGAGGGGAAGATGAGGCAGAGAGAGAAAGACAGGGTGAGAAAGACTGGCCCAAAATAATAAAATAATCTAATTATTCATGTTGGAAACTTATTAAGATTCAGACTGATCAAAATGTGATCCTTTGGGGTTTGACGTTTCAAAAATAATGCCAGAACAAAGGATGAGAAAATAGATGTGATCAGTATCTCCACAAGAGACAAAATGCTTATTCATGCTGGGATGGCCGCCTATCTCTTCAGCAATTCGGCGTGACTTTGAGAAGTCTTTGCAGACAGTTTTTCCAGGCCAAACTGAAAGGACATTACAATCCAGGTCACACTGCCATTACACTTTCACTCTGTTTCCAAAGTGTTTTCTAGCTCTGAGTCACGGCTAACCTGGCTAATCAAACGAGACATGAAAGCGTTGCTCCTTTTGAACCAAAGTCATTAGCAGTAGCAACCTCGGGGACTTGGTGCCATTGCAAACAGTGGACCGTCTAATCACAGGGATAACGGCCGTATTTAACCAAAAATCACACAAGTCAGACAGTTGTGTGAAGTTTTGCAATCAAATTTCGATGCACAGCTATGTGGCTCGCTGATGTCCTCAGCTGGATATCTTCAACCTGCTACCTGTGGTGACCACTAATGGATCAGGTGGTGCCGCAAAACAGTTTTTCCATTTGTTTTGAATTGGGGGTGATGCGTTGGGGCTGCGATGCTGCTGAAAAGAAGAGAAATGTAACCCCACGTCATGCTGCGGTGGCCAATCACATAACCGGCGATCCAAAGCTGTACAACCCAACCACGAGGGAACAAAAAATGTTTATCTTCATAAGTAATGGGCCATCAAAGTGACTCACCCTGCGGACAACGCCTGAGCTCGTGAATGCAGCCTTAAACTGCTGGATTTATCACTGTGTGGGAATCAAAAGAAGGCAACATCATATTTCATACAGAGATAATTCAAAGTGTCTTGCTGAAAACATTAAACCTTAAGCAACACAGATGTTGTGAAAAATAATAAGGAAAAGGCTAAATAAGACAAAACGAACTAACAAAAAAACTTTCTTAGGTTTCAAGCAGCATCATTCTGAATGAGCTGCAGCTGTCAGAGAGTATTTTTGTAGAGCGACCTGAGAAGGGCCCATTACTGTAGTCAAAACTGGCAGAGCTCAACCAGCTGGCATGATCATGCAGATTTGATCTCCTAAACATAAATTCATATTCTTCCTCACTGGAGTTTGTTGTTTCTCACTCATCTCCCATCTGCACTGACCAAATCTTCCTCTAAGCAAGCCTCCTAAGAAAAAAATACTATTTTTATTTAACTCCTAATGTTTCAGTGCAGACTGTTTTGAACCATCACTCATCCTTAGCATCTTATCAACTGGATGCTCACATGAGTTTCACACTTAATATCCAAGCATACGAGCTAAGAAAACGATTAACTGTATGTCACGTAACCATGAACCAGCTCTGTTGTCTCCCTTGTTTACCTGGTTATGCATTATGGTAAAGTCACATGATAAACCAGCCCCTGTCAGCCCAGCAACCAGCATTTACAGATATATTCATGTGTAACCATGCTCAATTACACTGCTTGTAACAAGCTGGTTCAGCTAATCTTTTACTCTGCGTTGTGTTAATGATGGACGAGAGGATGGATTGTCTTTCTGCCGTCTTTATTGTGTGGCCGGTACAGAGTACGTCCTGGATAGAAACAGGGTATGTACTGGTCGAGTACTGGCTCACTATGGCGGCTCACATACACAGCACTCTATGGGGAAACAGCAACCATTCAGCCAACCATATTTTAGCTACAAGCTAGTTAGCTTATTGTTATACTGTTAGTTCACACTTTAACACTCCAAATATCACAGTAAGCCTTCATAAATATCTCATTTAGTGAACATATACTGTATAAATGAACAGTAGTTATCTGCTGTGCTGAGCTCCACAACTCACCTCGTGCAGGTCTCTCATGGACTGGCAACGAATTACGTCGGCCAGGTGTATTTGTAGACCGCTGAGGGGGCGCCCTTGAGCCAATTACTGTACCCCAAATAAATAAACCTTGCAAATGGAAACATATGTCCTATAAACTCTGTTACACAGTATGTGAGTGTGTGTGTAGCACTTTTTAGTTTATCATGGGCAAATAAACAAACATGTTTCAGCTATTAGCCATCATTAGCTATTATAGCTGAAACGCCTTGTCAAGAGTAAACTAAAACAGACACTTCATATGTGAGTGTCAGTGATTTGTTTCTTCTGTTCTTACTACTACCTGGTACCCGGTACTGTTCAAGATTTGAAGATGTGTTCGCTGCTGTTTTGTATTTTGTCTTTCTATTTTGTGTGTAGCACCCCTACGCCCTGCACCGTTGATGTAAGTTTCACCTATGAGCATCGTAAAACACACTTCTTTCAAATTCAACAGATAAAAATACTCAATAAAATTGTCTTGGTTAGTTTTCCATTGTTTCTTCTAGAGATTCGAGGTCTCGCCTATTTTTAACGCGAGCTGCTAACGGTCCACAGCAGTAACAGTGGAAGTGATCGTTTGACTCTGTAATGACATCAAATCAACAACGTTACCACAGTTTCAATGTAGAAAATGTCAGGGACGTGAACAAAAGTGAAGATTTATTTTTAAATTAACACTTCCTGCTTTCATTTCAAAATAAAAGCCCTCAAGTGAACGCCTTAATTTGTTAACACAAGGCTTTTATTTTGAAATACTTGCAGGACAATGTTGTAGAACATGCGGTGACTTGTAGTATGGGATTTCTGGTCTGGCCAAGGCTTTAGAAACCAAACTCATAACTCACAGCCATTTTAGCGGCACATAGAGGAATTGTCTCGCCTGTTTTGCGTCATGTGATCAGCTCAATATGTTGAACAAATATTGGCCTATCACCCTTTATTAAATTACATATTATATACAAGTCTGCTGTTGTGTTGAGCCACCCAACCACCCCCGCCTCCTCTCTTTGCTGACTTTGTGGCTACTTTTTTTAAATTTTTGTTTTGTTTCTTTGCCTTTATTTGACTGTGTAGAGAGACACAGGAAGCATTAGGGTATGGCATGCAATAAAGATCCACCGACTGAGAGTCATGGATGTCAGTTATGTATGTAGTATAAGCCTTAACGCTTAGGCTTAACATCCTCACACTACTCCCTTTGTTGCTTTCTTTTTCGTGTGAGAGCAGCCTTGATTTTTCCATTAATTACACATTTGGTAATGACACACAAGTGGCCATCAGTGGCACCCTTTAAGAAGTCACTGTGATGATTTTCCTGCCCCTCATTTCCCAGGGTTCACTTTTTTATCATCTACCATGAATCAGTACAGGCGGTTATTTTAGTGTGACTTCTATCCAATTAGTAACAAGGGGTTTGTATAATTTGCTGTTATTCCTCTCACTTTCCCCTTGTTATTGGGCTTTCAGATGGAAATCATTTCCTGACAGTGTGATGACACACCATTTTCACCAGGTCAGAGGAGTTCCTGTAATTATGTAAATCGCCATGGTCGTGTGGATTGGGAGTTCAAACTGGTCAGGAGGTTGGAGGGAGGGATCGTAGGTACTGCTGCGGTTCAAGGTACTGTCAATGCCAACTTTTTGAGTATGCATGTCAGTGTGCAAGTGTGTGTGTCTTATTATGAAAATCGCGTACACCATTATGTTCCTCTATGTGATGCAGTACTTACAGTAGTAGTTACTACTACTACTTTGCAACACAAATCATTTTTCACATTAAAGGGAAACTTTGCAGATTGTCAGTCGGCTTCGTATCATTGCGGTGTGTGTGGTATGTGTAAATGAACATCCACGTGTTACCATCTCATTTGTTGGTGGTGTCGGTCCACTGGATGACGCAGAAACGTGTAATTCTGTGTTATTTTGCATACTTTTGTATGCATTTCTGCATCAGTTTCTTCAGTGACAGTTTTGGTTCAGAAACTACTGAGAAATAAGGAGAAGGTTAAAAGTCAAATCCTTGCACAGAAGAGAACAAAACATTTTTTTTTCCCATAAAACTTATAGTACCATGGAAATGTGCAGAGGTTTGCAGCAAGTCTTCAAGCCAAGTCAAACTTTATTAATATGGCACGTTGACCAAAGTGCTGAACACGTACATAATAAAAATGAAAACAAAACGCCAGTAAGAACAGAGTGAAAACTGTAAACATAATGTGCATATAACAGCAGTAAAAGAGCTGCATCACAACAGAAAATAAACAATCAAATAGCAGTGACAAGAGATGAGTCTTCAGCAGCTGCGTAAATGATTCTGTAATCTGAACAGTGTCACTATGAAAATGTATGCCGGCTCGGCCGCCTCTGTTTTTGAGTCAAGAACTGTATACAAGGATACTTACTGTACATACAGTAAAATTACTACCTGTTTATTTCATTAAACTTACCATGCTCAGATTTAAATATGAAGTGGATCGTGCCTGAAAGTTATTAGTAATTAGTAATATAGTAGTAGTAGTAGTAGTAGTAGTAATTAGTATAATAAAAGAATTATTTAAACTGTTTTAATTTTTTTAAATTTTAAGTGTTTTCTTCTTTCAATATACATGTGAGGTTAGCTGTACAAAATACAAAAGACTGCATCTAAACTGGTCTAAATAAAAGCCATGACTGTTAATGGGGAGTGGAACATACAGTATATATACACTGCATTCAGAAAGTATTCAGACCCCTTCACTTGCCTGCTGCAGAAATTGTATTTTTCCACTGTTGAAGCCTAAAGTCTATACTGTATGTGTACATACATACTGTATGTATATACTGTACATACTGTACATACACATGCTGTATATTTATACATACTGTGTGTATATACTGTGTATATACTGTATGTATACTGTATGTATGTCAGAAATGTCAAAGCTATTAACAAAAATATGAAAAGCTCTCCTGACCATCTTGTATGTACTTTTATGATGGTCCCTAAATCTAGCTCGTCTTTTTCATGTCTACTGTCAAGCCGCTGAAGGTGTCAGGCTTCAATACTGGATCTTGAGTTGAAAATCACTCCAGAGGAACATCACTCAAACATCATCCTGACATGCACTGCACAGCATTTCTGGTGAAAAGGGAGGATTATGAAAATAAAAGTTTTACGAAGCCGAGATGCTGTTTGCATCTTTCCAGAGTGCATTATCTGTTCATACCCAAATAATGAGTTCATATTTGGTTACATCCCCACTGCAAAGAGCCAGAGTGTATATTCTCGATGGAAATTACCTGGAGTAGAAAGCAATCAGAGAAACTTCCCAGCCATGAACTTTTTAAGGTGATAAGAAGAGAATGCAAATATGTATGAGACTTTATTACACATCGATATTATCTTTATCCTTCTTGCTTGCTCGCTCAATCTCTTTTTTTCACTTTCAGCCAGAAACGTAAAATTTCATGAGGAGTGCTGTAGAAGCGTTCACAATAAAAGGCAGTGTATGTGTTAAACCAGAAAACAAAAACAAGATTTAAAGTGGTGCTTTTGCATGATTCTTTGTGGAGAAACTCAGTTTTGCAGATCTGATTAAATCAGCTAATTAATTAGTCGCAAAAATCAAATGTGTTAGTTGACTAAGGGTCAGAAATGTGCAGTCAGGGCGCTGGGGAGCACTTCATCCCAGCGTTTCATCAAAAAAGCGCTGGACTGATATTGCCCCTTTGCTTTCTAATTATGTATTTAGGCTACTATGTATTTGTTTGCATTGGGTGTTTTTTAGCCATGAGCACTAACCATAGGATGTGATCAGTCATACTTTATATGAATGAGCTTATCACCGCTCAAATGTGACAGCCGTAGAGCGAGGATGCATATTTACAATATGCATATTTCTGTACACATAGACTCTCTCCTCATTGGGAACAAGTGAAAAAAGATGCTTACATTACATAGACACTCTTAGCTCGAGGACAGCTATAGTCTGTGCTTTCTTCTCTCTGGTAAGTCTCCCACTGTTCTAACAATCCATCCATCCATCGTCAACCGCTTATCCCGTTAGGGGTCGCGGGGGGGCTGGAGCCGATCCCAGCTGGCATAGGGCAAAGGCGGGGTACACCCTGGACAGGTCGCCAGTCCATCGCAGGGCACATAGAGACAGACAACATATAGACAGACAACCATTCACACTCACATTCACACCTACGGGCAATTTAGAGTAATCAGTTAACCTAAACAGCATGTCTTTGGACGGTGGGAGGAAGAGCCGCAAGCTGGAATTGAACCTGCGACCCTCTTGCTGTGAGGCGACAGCGCTAACCACTGCACCACCGTGCAGCCCGTTCTAACAATCCACACCAACAAAATAAACCAAAGATAATGAAGATGAGATGCTTGTGAGGTCATCCAAAAAAATCCCTCCCCATTTCTCTAACCTTGTTTGTTATAATAAAGAGTCTGGACCATCATCGATGGGTTATCTGATGGGAAAAAAGTGTCTTTAAGCATAGCAGCTCCAGTTTAAGTGAACCACAGCCTCATTAGAGAGTAGAATACAAACACTGCAGTGCTTTTGGACTTGCTCACCTTTGGACCAACCTGTAATAATGCTGAACCGTTCCCTGTCTAAATGTCAGAGAAGAAATAGGATCAATATTTAAAGTATAATGGAGTTTGCTGGGTATTGGCTGTTAAAGGCTGTTTGTTTTACATCTCAGTTTCCCAGTCAGGGACACCATGTAGACCGTAGAATGCATAAAATATTGACATCTGTAATGTTACCCGTAGTTTTCTGAAGAGCCGTTACAAATCTCCACCTTTGTCAACTTGGCAGTGATGGCACAGCCCAGCTCCAAGCTAATCCAGAAATGGGCGAAAAATTTGAGCTGAGATGGACCGGGTGACGCAGCATCCCAAATTTCCCTCCGGGGATTTATAAAGGTTCATCTTATCTTATCTTATCTTAGCAGAGCAGACAGCTAGCAGCTAGTAACCTGAGACGTGTTGTGACGTGTTTTTTAATGCCAGTTTTGACGCGTTTTCCATACTTAAGTTACACTGTTTCCGTACGTACTTAGTTTACATATTTATTTTAAATACTTATTTTAAGGCCAACCGTGATGTTTTTCCTAAACCTAAGTGAGGGGTTGTGCTGCCCCCTGCAGGTACTGCGCCTTCATCGACACATATAATATTCATGCCTTGGTGGGGCAAAATGTGACACTGATATACTATCCTCTGGTGGACAGGTAGGTCTGTGACACACTTTGGTGTGATACCAAGTTGAAAAAAGACAAGAATTAAAAGAAAAAAAGACACATAAATTGCTTAAAATGCGTTCTTTCATAATATCATTAATAATAATATTAGAAGAAGAAGAAGAAGATTTTGCCTCATTTTCAGTCACCATGAAGTCTACATGGGAGATCTGAAGCAAAAGCCTTTGTATACTCCACACATTCACCATTCACACATCAATCACAAGTGCACAGCGTTGTAGCACTGACACAGATAAAATCTTCTCTCTTAGTGAAGTATTTTAGCCCGTATTATAGGTTATGGATCAATGACCAATCCAGCCTCGCTCAAAATGACAGAAAATTACTGGTTTCTCTTTCTTGTAACACGGTTCTGAGCCGGGCATTGTGTTGTTCTCATCTGAATCCTGCAGAGATGAAATGACAACCACTTCCAGATGGACTCATGTTGTTCTGCATATTTGTGTTGCCAGTACATTTCCTGCATTTTGATTTCCTTCATCATACCATGGATTTTAACTTTCTACAGACAGGTGAGATCTTACAAACTGTTTTTGATTGGCTATTTCAAGGGCAGCATTTTAAATGTCAATGTATCTTAAAACTAGGGATGAGTCACGATTTTTGATTGTATTTGTTGAGTTATAAAAAAATCAAATAGTTTATATGACTGTTAATCCAGTCCATAAACATATACTGTATATTTCTCTTGCATTAACCATTGCAGGCGCTGCCTAGTAGTAACGTTACTACCAGTAAAACGTGTGTGGTACGTTCAGTTCAGCTCTTTTTGGCGCTGCGCCGTGACGCGTTGCACCCCGAGTTTCAGCAGGAAGATCAGCTGTAGCAGCAGAACATATCCTCATTCAAACCCGACAGAAACAAAATAAAACTCACCAAAACCATGGTTTGCCTTTCCACCAGCCTCTTCCACTGTTCCAACAATATGGTTGAAATAAACTCTTAATCCACAGCATTAGATGGGAAAATGTTCCCGACGCTACATGTCGTTTTTTGTTGCGGGTCATGCAGCAATTTTCAAATAATAATCAAATAATTCGCAGTGATTTTCAGATAGTATTTTTGCTTGGAATGCACATCCCAAATAAAACATGTTTCCCATATAAAGCTATTGGGTCAGAGGTCAAGTCCATTCATTTCACACCAGATTTCAGATTTTTGATGTGGCAGCAGTTTCATTCAAAATGGAGGAAATGAGAAAGGAAAAGAAAAGAAAGGAAGAGAGGTGGGGAAAAGGGAAGAAGACAGGCTGGGGCGATGGAGGGGATGAACCGAGGACCGAAGGGCATGAGGAGCAACGAGAGGGAAGAAAAGAAAAGGGAGAGGAACTGGAAGATACAGGTGCAGGGAAGAGAGAATAGCAAGATGAAGAAAGAGCGGCTGAAAGAAAGGAGGGATGATGGATGGAGGGAGCGAGATAGAGAGAGAGCAAGGTGTCCAATTGAATGTTGCTATGGATTTCTCCGTGTTAACAGAATACCTTGTCATGTCCTGCTTGTCTGGGGGCTAAAACCTATCAGATCTATAATCCATCATCAGCTGCAGAAATGACGATCAATACCACCACAGCTGATGGCTGTGGCCTAATTAAAACCGTTTCTGCTTTCGTGAGAAAAATCAAGTGATTGTGACTGAGTGAAAAGGTCACACCGAATCTAGAAAAATGTGAATGAGTCTCTTTTTGAGCAACAGGGTTGAATATTTACACCTGCAAAGGCTTTCGCCTCGGTGACATGAAATGGCAAAGCTGCTTTTCCAGCGCTCAACATTTAGGAATGAGTCATCATATCAACTCAGTCGGTGCTCCTGTGACATTTTCCTTAGTTATTAAGTGAGTTAATGGTACAATTTTTTAAATGTTTTAATTTGTGATTGAGTTCTGATTCTTCTTCCGGTGTGTATGTGTTATGAATGCCAGTATCATTAAAGGTCATCTATATGATATCCAGAGCATTGATATAGCAACTATATGCTATGTGAAGCTATAGAGGCGCAATGTCTACCTGAGCAGAGAATGAAGTGAAACTCCTTCCATGGGTGTTAATCTGTAGTACTAGTAATCTTGTAGTACACTATAGTGCATGTGAGCGTGCCCCACTAGCTAGCTCATGGCCACCACTCTGCACTGCTCTCATACAGCGGTTAGCCCAGGACCAGACCGGCCGGATGAAGAGCACATGGCGGCTGTGTCAATGTTAACAGGTCAGAGCTGCCACACTGCCCATATGAGAAGCATGTGTCTTCAAGAGATTCAAGGTCTTACCTATTTTTGACGCGAGCCATGCACGTTTCACAGCAGCAGCAGACAGTGGAAGTGATCGTTTGACTGTATACAGACGTCGTATCAGCAACATAACTACAGTTTCAAAGTCTATACATCTGTAGAATATGTTCCAGACAATGAAGGTGATCTTCTGACTGTATATTGCCATCATATCAGCAACAATACTACACTTTTGATGTCTATATCTGCAGAAAATGTCAGACAAAAATCACAAAAAGACCAGAAAGCTGACATAATGTCAGCAAAAATTAACAATATACTGTAAGCTTTATAGTATTTATTGCAGAGCTGTTGTACTGCAGGAATTATGGTAATAATGAATAATTCCACATCTCAAGATTTACGTCCAGTGCCAATGTTTAGTGTCAATGCAGGAAGTGGTGTGCCCTTTATATAGCAAGGGGGTTGGAGAACAGGGGGGTGGATGGCCATGTATTGTGTCAGACAGAGTGCCATAAATGACATGCACAGATATTGTAGATTATTGATGACATCACTGAACAATATACAGTTTTTGTACCAGGGTAATACAGGTTGTGTGTTGGATTGCGTTCCATTGTAAACTTTTTTGCTGAATCTGAGGAAGACGGCTGTACAGTATGAAGAAAGCATACTCTTGGGTTTCATTAACTTAAATAACATATCTGCGTTTGCCTTCGATTTAAACAGTGTAATGAATGTAAATCACGTCCCTTCATATTCTGTTTAATCAGTGAATGTCATCACTTCCAGGCCTTAGAGATTTCTTATGCCGAGCATGACCCGGACTCCACCGTGAGCAAAGGTGTGAGAGGCCGAGGTGTCTGTGTCCAGAGCGATATAACTAGCTGAGCAAACTTGTAAAAGCAGCTAATTAGACCTAAGATGAATGCCCAATGGGGAATGAGCCAAGGTTAGGCCCCATCTGCCCTGTTTCACACTGATAACAACTGCAATAGGCCCTCAGTCTCAGCTAAAGATAGATATGACCTATGCACATGCCCCTATGGTCAATTCTCTTTTTCCATCACGCAACAAAATTGCTTTATTTGGTGGTGGTGGTGGTGTATTGCTTACATGTGCAGATGCTGTGCAGTGGGCTTTGTTACAAGGTCACTCAAGGTCAATGTGGCTCTTAGAGGCTAACTGGCTTCCTTCCATATGCTCAAAGGAGCATCACACGTAAAAGCAGTTTCCAAGAATGAGTTCAGGACTCTGACAGGAAGGTTACATGCTTTGTGTTTAATATGGAAACCCTAAATTCTGCATCCACGATTCTTCCTTATCTAAAAACTGACTGTAAAGAGACACAGAGTATAGACTATCTAACATTGTTCAGTGTTGCAGTGATGATATGAGTTGTGTGCCGATTAGCCATACTCATGTCAGCCTGGTTGTTTTTACATACAGAACTGGACTAGAATTGGATATTTAAAATGCAACAAGGATACATGTTTCTAGTGCAGCAACAGTAATGTTTACAACAGCAGAATTACCTTATAAACTCATTAATATCTCACTGGAAACAAATGTAAAATGTTACGAAAATAAATATAACTCCTGATTGAGGTTTATAAAGACAGAAGAACACAGACATCTGTCAGTATCAGTGCTTCCTCCTGTCCTCTGTCGTCCTCCATCAATCAGTATCAGTCCTTCCTCCTGTCCTCTGTCCTCCTCCATCAGTCAGTGTCAGTCCATCCTCCTGTCCTCTGTCGTCCTCCATCAATCAGTATCAGTCCTTCCTCTTGTCCTCTGTCCTCCTCCATCAGTCAGTATCAGTGCTTCCTCCTGTCCTCTGTCCTCCTCCATCAGTCAGTATCAGTGCTTCCTCCTGTCCTCCTCCATCAGTCAGTATCAGTGCTTCCTCATGTCCTCTGTCCTCCTCCATCAGTCAGTATCAGTCCTTCCTCTTGTCCTCTGTCCTCCTCCATCAGTCAGTATCAGTGCTTCCTCCTGTCCTCTGTCCTTCTCCATCAGTCAGTATCAGTCCATCCTTCTGTCCTCTGTCCTCCTCCATCAGTCAGTATCAGTCCATCCTCCTGTCCTCCTCCATCAGTCAGTATCAGTGCTTCCTCCTGTCCTCTGTCCTCCTCCATCAGTCAGTATCAGTCCATCCTCCTGTCCTCTCTCCTCCTCCATCAGTCAGTATCAGTCCATCTTCCTGTCCTCCTCCATCAGTCAGTATCAGTCCATCCTCCTGTCCTCTCTCCTCCTCCATCAGTCAGTATCAGTCCATCCTCCTGTCCTCCTCCATCAGTCAGTATCAGTCCATCCTCCTGTCCTCTGTCCTCCTCCATCAGTCAGTATCAGTCCATCCTCCTGTCCTCTCTCCTCCTCCATCAGTCAGTATCAGTCCATCCTCCTGTCCTCCTCCATCAGTCAGTATCAGTCCATCCTCCTGTCCTCTGTCCTCCTCCATCAGTCAGTATCAGGCCATCCTCCTGTCCTTTGTCCTCCTCCATCAGTCAGTGTCAGTCCATCCTCCTGTCCTCTGTCCTCCCTGTGCTGATGGGATTCAGTGCTGCAGGTAACGTTAGGGTTGGTAGTGAGAGGAGGAGCTGCTTTGTCTCAGCCAGCTGATCAGTTTATCAGTATGACACATGACAAATTAACCTAAACAGTCAGACTACAGGGTCTACTGCTAGCTTTAGTTTTAGCTTGTGTAGCAGAGGGTTGTGTTGCTCCATTTTTTTGAAGATAATAAATTAATAACACTGAGGCTGTAGTCTGGACCGTGGACACAAACACTGACCACTGCTTACGAGAGGAAACATAGCAGTGGTGGATGAGAGACTGCAGACAGAGCAGACTGGAACGTCGCTTTCCTCCATGTTTAACCGTTTCATCATGTTTATGCTTGTTGAACATTGAATGGGTTTGATGATAACATATCTGGACTTTACACTTGCTAAGTTTTATTACTCTTACTTACAGTAACGAGCGTAGTTGTCATCAACTCTTCTCCACCGCAGCCTCTCTGATCAGCTATTCGCTGACTTTGCTGTTTTTTATGTGTGGAGAGCGCTGACACTAATGTTACGGTCTAAAGCCCCAGAGCCCGTTTAATTCCACGTTTTGTTAACCATCCCTAATTATAATGATTTTTCTTTATTCATTCCATTTCAGACAGCCTTTTCGATGTGTTTATCTCACATGTTCATATCACGATGACAATGAAAATGTGATTAATCGGTCAGCCCTAATAGAGAAAGTAAACCATAGTTGTAGTATTCTAGACAGAGGACTTTAACACAATTAGGGATGCACAGATACTGATACTGAATCTGGATCTGATATCCTGCTGATTCTGACTTAAAAAGCTGGATCTGATATCAGTGACAATGGGACTGATCTAATAAATGCAATGTTTATATCCTATATACATTATACTGTATCCTGGAATTTTAATTCCTGTTTTTGACTAATTTGTTAATAAATAACAATTCAGTGAATTTACTGTATATATTATTTATATTATTTATTATAATTATTTATTGTATTTATTTGTTACATTTTGATTTACAGAGTTAAGAAAACAATGTTTAAATCAAGCCTAATGTTGCCTTACAATTATAAGAATGAATCCAGTCACTTCCGGACAGTGAGGCATACAGCTTATTAATTAAACACTGAACACCAAATAGCGATCCGAAACCCAAAGCCAAGGTATTGCTTTCGCTATGAGTATCGCTATCGGCACTGAAAAAGTCAGATCAGTGCATCCCTATACACAATGTGCTATATTGTGTTTACATTCCCTGTTAACAAAGTCTCCACTTTGAGCATTACAAAGATTTGAGAGGAAGAAGTCGCCTTTTATCTGAAAATTACAGTGATGCTCTATAAATACTTGTCATGCCAGGAGGAGTAAAACAAGCCAGACTGGCCATTTGACTGGCAGCTGGAATAAAGGAGCACACAAAATCACTGAGACAGCGTCCAAGTGACCGTGACAAATACGCAATCTGTAAAACAAGAACAGTGGAGGTTTTTATGGTGGGTGTTTGAACAGGGAGGGTGAAAACACATTTGTGTTTCTGCCAGCAGAGGCTTGAGTTCTCACACAGCCAGATGGCTGGTGCTGGTGCTGTCTTGATTCGTCTATCCGGGGCGGCTAAAATAGATAATTGCACACCTTGGTGCCAGAAACTGGCTGCTATGCATCGGTTGAAGTGGGTGAGTGTGACAGCTACGCATCGGTAGAAAGCGAAATGACATATCTAGCTGAGTGTTTTCAAGTAAACATTAAATCTGTGTGTATTGCCTGTTACTAAAAATCCATGACTAAAACTGGGTTTATGATCTTTTATATTATAAAGTATTCACAAATATTAAAGGGTCTCAAAACACAGCTTGAAAAAATAAATAAAAAGCATTCAGGCATTTAATTTTTGTTTAGCACTTGCAGACTTTGTTTGCATGATTGAAAAAAGCTCAAATTCCTGCCAAAAACTGAGATGACTAATATTTCAACTACCAAATCCTCTTATGTTATGTGTCAATATACAGAGCAGCAGTGGTCAACCCTAGAGTGCTCCAGGGATGATGTATTTTTGTAGACCAACCAGGAAATTAGCATCGTCCTGGTTTCTCTCAGTAAAAAATGGGATTCACTGGGTTTTGGATTATTGCAGAAAATAAGCTCTGTGGCAAAGAAACATTAATGATGCTTACACATTTTATTCAGCAAGATAATCTTCACAGATGAAGTAAAGAAGTAAAAAGAGGCCAGAAATAAAAAGCTAACGCTAGGCTATAAACAAACTACTCCACAGTTGTATGAACGTGAGTAAAAGCGGACGAGTCGGCGTGATGTCGTTTACTAGTCTCATGTAGCCACTTGTTAGCAACCACCTTTTTAAGACACGTAAAAGCTCCAAAATTTACAAGTAGGATAGTTACTGACATATTTTCCAGAACAAAACGTTAAGATTTCTTCAGCTTGTGTTATCCGCAGACCTTATTTCAGGCATCTAACTAAGAACCCATCTAAAAAACCCATTGATTTCCAGAGGAGGGAGCCAGAAGTACTAAAATTGTAACTCATTTCCAGGTTTTAGGTCTCAGTCCTGTAGCACTCCATACCTTCAATGGAAACATAGATGGGAACATTTACAATGCATTGCCTTAGGCGTCAGATAGCACATTAAACCACTGCAGGGATAATATTCAAATGTAAAAAAAAGTCTATTAGAGAAAAACACTGGTCCCACCTGTTTTTTTCTCCCTATAACAAAGGGATTAAGCTATTTTTCATATAAAGCATTGCTCACCTGAGCTTCCAACGGCAAACAGTTAGCAATCTTTATACATAGGCTCTGTGAAGTGAAATCAAGCTGCAGGTCACTAAGGTATTTTTCTACGTCTCCCTGTGTGGGAAACAATAGAGCCTAATAAATGGCCATCTAGCTACATGCACCGTCTTTGTTGTGACTCTATGCATCCCGGCCTCTTTTTAGGAGTAGAACCCATCAAGCTAAAACGAGCTGCAGGTCAGGAGGTGTTTGCCGTACTTTCCCAGTGGGAGGCTGCACAGAGCTTAATAAATGACTTGTTAGCCAAAGGAGGAATCTTATGAAAAGGAAAAAGCCCAGGAGTTCACCACGGTAATGTGCAAAGATCAGGCGGTCTGTGGCTCCTCTCTCACTGTGGATAGTGAATAAATGAGCAGCTACTGTTGAAATAGGTCAGAGGACATAATATTAATGCTGCTATATTTTTGCAACCTTGCCTGGTCTCCTAAAATGTGTGTTCCCGTACAACAAAACTGCCTTGTCAATTAGATTTCAAGGGAACGTCGTTTCTCCTGGATTACATTTGTGCTTGACGTATCGCAAATACGTGCAAGTCTGCATAGGGAGGAGGCCGTGGTGGATGGATGGGTGAAACACAGACACTTTCAGCCAGGAGACCGTGCTAGTGTCCTGTATGAAACCGAAAGGAACGTATTTTCACCCAAACCATCATCTTTTACTAAACCCAACCAAGTAGTTTTGTTACCTAAACGTAATTGAGAATGCAGTTTCTAATTGGTAGAAGTGCCATGAGCGGTTAAAACGTTGATACAGGATACGACAATCTCTGTCCTTTACAGAACGACCCTCATATCGGATAAGGAAAAACTCCTAAAAACCTTTTAACAGGGAAAAAAGAAAATATGGAAGAAACCTCAGGACGAGCAGCAGAGGAGGGGTCCCCCCTCCAGGGTATACAGACATACAATAGATGTGTGTACAGAGTAACAACATCTGAATGACAATCCATATGACAAGATTTATACAGATAATGTGCAGAAAAATTCAATGAGCAAGTGGATCTAGGATAATGTCAATTGGCTTCCTGCAGTCAGTGTTGATATATATTTTTGGTTAAGAAACATCAAGATTCAATATATCCATGGTTTGCAGAAACGCTCAGTGCCAACATTTTATTTCGATGGCTTGGTTGACATCAAGGCAGGGTTCAACAGTGAGGATTACCTGCTTGCCTGGGTCGACATTACTTAAGTCAAGTAAAATACCACATGAGGATAATAAATCCAGCAACTCGCTGGCCTACTGGCAGGTGGTTAAAAAAATAAACGTAATTTTTCTCAGAGCTGATGATGGAAGTAGCTAAGGAGTGAGCTCATGCTCAGTTACCAATCAGGCACTCACGAGAAAATGGTGGCAGGTAAAGACAAATTAGTAATGAGCTGAAGTGCATGCAAGCATTTCAGTTGTTCTAGAAACAGGAGTTTGGTTGGGTGATGTTAGGATTTGGGTAAAACTCCAAATTCATGTACTTAAATAAATATTAAACATGATGTTAACTTTAGTCTTATCTTTGATAACCGCTAATAAATAAGACAGTTTGTATAGGTGCAAATAAAAACTGACTTTGGGCAGATATCGGACCCTCTTGCCCAATCATGCAAGTAAAAAAATAAATATTTGTTGTTGAATCCTGTTAAGAAAATGAAACATAGCTACACATGCCAAAAAAAAAAAAAAAAAAAAAGATTTATCAAGAATGAGCAAGATTTGCTTTTACTTCTCGTCCCAGCTCACGGAAAATAAATCTCCAGTGAACCAACCAGCCAGCTTGATAGTCCATCGTTTTTTATCACCTTAGCTGTAACAGCAGGACAAGCCAAAAAGAGGACACATCAGTCTTCAGCTCAACAGCACATGTTAAAGTTTAGTCTCCCCGCCTGTCAGTGAGACAGCATCTGACATATCCGACATAGCCGACCCACTGCTCCGTGTCGGTTACAAACACATCTCAGACGTGAAGTCGGCAGAAGAGGACGAAAGGCTTCGAGGAGCCTCAACTGATCATCTGTCTCGCCAGGTGTGGCTCATAATGCCTCTTTATTTCGTGCCCCAGAGGAAATAACTCAGCTAATTTATAAGGCCTTCGAGTTCAAACGCTTCCTACGTCTCAGTGGGCTTTGGTACGAGTAGAAATGCATTTTTACCCAGTAGAGATGTGGGAAAACACTGCTTGCATGCCATTAATTAAACCCTGAGTCAAATACAGTAAGGATGATATATTACTGCATATGCCTGACCACAGGCTGTGGAGGTCGTGTTTCGATTAAAAATCTTCCAGAGACACAAACTGATAATTAGGACTCTGTACAGCATCTGAACTGGGAGTTCTGTATGAGCACTCCGAGCTCAACTATAAGTTATTGCACTTGTAGATGATATAAAATATGATATTATAATTTTATTTTGCTCTTTTACTCACACTTCTTTATTGCAGAGTGCTACATAAATTTGGAAGAACATTCAAACAATGCAACAACTTTTATCTGATTAATTAATATGACTGAAAATGGAAATATATGCAGGGTGGTGAAATGACCACTTTACCACAAATGTGGCCCACAACCATTTTGCACAGATCCTCTCATATTTTGGATGTTTCTAATTATTTGACAAAACAATCCTAATTGAAAGTTCACTTATTCACTTTTTCGCAGAGCTTTCAGCTGTATCATACATTCTTCGATGTTATATACTTACTGCTGAAAAGATTATTTGATTATTAAATTAGTTGGTGTTAAAATACAGATAAAAATCTATGACTGATAATTGATTAATCCTTTAAGTCATCTGACATTTTATAGATATGATTAAATCTAAATCTAAAAAATACTCAATACATAATAAATAGTCATTAACGGTGGTATACTGTATAGTACATCAATGTCTTGCCTCCTACAAGGGTGGTATATGAGTGCTCTATTTTTGTGGCATTTATGTTTTTTTAAAATTTGTATTTATCTCTTTTTGTATCAGCTCTTGACAGATGGTTATCCAGTTGTTTGCATTAGGGCCGACGGGACCCCACAGCCTGCTATCATGTGGCGTTATCTCCCCCGAGGTCAAAATTTGTTTTGTGCAGGAATGAATTGAGAGCCATGCTGTAGACCTGCTCCCCTTTCCCCAAACTTATTGGTGACATTTCTAATTCATGTACCTCGCTGCAGTCTCCCTGAGGACATCTCACTTTCTCTCTTTTATTGATATTTATGGTGTGATGCTGTCTGGGTGCGGGGACTGTGACAGCTCACTCTCCAAAGCAGCACTTGGATTGTTTGCTGCTGTGCACAAAGCAATAATGTATTTGTCACCCGCTGCCAAACGCCATACACTCCACCGTTCATCTTTTTGTGTTCCATTTTCTGTACAACAAAGCAAAAATATGTCCTACTTTCCCATGGCAGGTACGGGAATATATGGGCAAATCAGAAACCTTTGGTAAAACTGCACGCCATTATTACAGAAACAATTGGCTCAGTGTTTTCATTCGTAGATGCCCGGCTACATTTAAAATTGTCTGATGATGTTGGAATAAAGTGAGATATCAAATAAATTCCACATCAGAGGCAAGAAGAATATTACTGTTTTAATATTACATGAGCTACTTCCTGCCAAGAAGTACTCAAGTACACTGCTGTTATTTATGTTCATCAGGGGTTTTTACTTTTACAACACAACCTGCCATGAGAAAAAAAAAAAAAAACTTTTTCTAGCAGCTATATATCTGAGATCTGTTTATCTGCTGACTGACTGCGTGACGGGTAAGAGGCGACTGATGCTCGTAATGTGCGTGAGAGAGACGGATATTGGCCTACAGTGAGCCAACCTGTACCTTTTGGTTTCTGTATCATGTGCTTCACTATGGGCTTATAATGATTATGTGCCTTGTATTTGATGCCACAACGGTCATAAAATGAAACTGCAGTCATGAGTGACTATTTATGCATTATTATATGCAAATTAAGCGTGGTTGATGTTTGGGCAGGTTGGATGGGGAAATAGTTGAGTTGTGATGGTGCTGGGGGGCCGGCGGAGGGCCTTGAGAAAGTGGCAGCCCCGGGGCCCATGGTTCTTTAATGTGGCCTTGGATCTAGGAGCAGAGAAAGAAATACAAGCAGTCAGTTCAACAGTTTTTATACTAAGAGTCATTTCAGAGTGTAATTCTCCGAAAATAGCATATTATGATCTTACAGCAGTGGACTGATGACCTGCATTTCTGCCAAGCGATGTCCCCGAGGGCTTCTTTCACATTTCCATCACAGTTTACACTTAACATACTCAATGTATTTGTGAATGATCTATTACTGAGGACATTTTGAGTTGCAAGTCATCTGACTGCTTCCTTATCTTGCTTTCTTGGACTTTGTTGTACCAGTGATGCCACTGTGTTACCAGATGGCAGCAGATACTTTGAGGAGTATGATGTTCTCAGAACAAAACAGTGGCCAAAACTAAGAAAGTAAGACCCACAGAGACCCACTGTGCACTGCCTTTCATAGCTGTGATTCATCTGGTTGGAAGCAGATCTGTGTAATGTCAGGATCAGACGACGCAGTATTTTTGGTTACAGTGGTCACTATGTCAGATTAGACGATTGCGTGTCATAAATTCTTGTCGTGACTTAGTCGCAACACAACAGACTACACGTCGGCGCCTGACCAATCATCTCCGCTCATCTTTCACGATGAGCGTGATGTCATCATTCTGCGTAATAAGTAGCCTTGTGTGGGTCTTTGTCTGAAAAACGATGGAGGATTCAGTATGAACAATGGAAATACGAACAGATCTCAGTCAGATATACAGCTGTTAGAATAAGATTTTTTTTCTCCTCTGGCAGGTTGTGTTGGAGTAAAAAACACCGCTACTATTGCGTCTTTACGCACGGAGCATCGTGGGAGCTTTTACGTGGTCGGGCCTGGGGACTTAAAGTAAAGTAAAGCCCATAAATTAAGACGTGAAGCCAGGGGAGTGTATTGTCGGAACAACAGGATTTCGGAACAATAGGTGTTTATTTCTTCTGTTCAGTTGTGCATATGTCGGACTATTGAGTCGTCGGAATATCAGCTGGTTCAACAATGACGTGCCATAGCGCTACAAATATTTCCTCCATTTCACAATTCCACCTCATAGTCACACACTAGTCGTTTACAGCTGGGTGCGTCTGTGCTCAGCCGGTCAAATTGACGGCCATGATGGGACACGTCGTGCAAAGCAAGAAAAAAAAAAAAATCAAACATGCTAGACTTTCTGTCAGGGTGTGGTGAGGTGACCCAGATGCATCGTCGGTTGTTGTGTACTGTGAGACATTACACAAGATAGAACGACTGATTCTCACGCATGACTCTCATTTGTTGTTCCTGATCCGAGTTGACACCCTTCGACGGCTGTGTCGGGCTATGATATCGCTATGATATGATATTGTGTAGTCTGAACCAGCTATAACTTAAATGGAGTGAGACAACATTTGGTTGTCTGTCCTATTTTCTCAACAGCCATTGATTGATTTCTCAGTTAGTGGAAGTATTGCTGAGGTCCCACAGATATGCAGCGTCGAGTATGAGCTCTTAAGATCTGTTGGACCTATTTGTCAGTAGAGCTTTATGTACAGGTGGCAACCTCTGGGTCTGAAAAGTGAAGCCAAGTAAACTTGCATTCTTTCTAATGGTCAGCAGGGGGCGACTCCTCTGGCTGCAAAAATAAGTCTGATTGTATAGACGTCTATGAGAAAATGAGCCTACTTCTCGCTTAATTTATTACCTCAGTAAATAGTATAAACATGAGTTTATGGTCTCAGTCACTAGTTTCAAGCCTTCTTCAGTACAGCATGATGTTCTTCAGTAAATTATGGTCCCATTTAGACTCAAATAGACCATAAAGCAGGGTATACTTTAGGGCGTGACTACCTTGATTGACAGGTTGCTACCACAGCTTTGTCTGGTCTGGGATTTGTCCTTGTTTTTGTCTTACAACTTTAACCCTTTCACAGTGTGTTTTCATTGCAGGAAAGTTGATTATAACCTTTTTGGTCACTTAAAAATGCCTTATTTAGTGTTCAGTTGTACTTAGCTCCCCCCTCCTATGTCAGTTCTGGCTGTAAAAAACAAGATGGCGACAGGCCAAATACCAAATTCCAGGTCTCAAAACATCAGTCCACAAACCAGTGGGTGGCGTCACAGTGACTGCTTCCACTTCTGTAGTTGTGTACACTCTATGCAGTGTATTGTTCCCTATTAACTGCTAACGGCTGAACGGCATGCTGGGAACATCTCGCTGTCTGTCACTCGCTACAATATTAACTGCTACTCCACCGAACATCATGATGATGTTTGAGTATGTCTTTGCCTCCAAATGACATGTATACTCTAGCATTGCTAGGGGATTTAACTATGTCACAGCAGGTGAACTGCTCAGGATCCAAGGGTGTGCAGTGTCAAGTGTGAAGTTGTTTGGATGAGTGGCTCTGGAGAAAGCTCCAAGTAGCAAGGCCAAGCAATTGACCCGTTTTGAATGACCACTGCACTAGTCTGAAATGAATCTATGAAATCTTGGATAGATTAAGTAGAAGGCTATTTATAGAGAGCTGTACAAGGGGGCTATTCTCTGCGTGGCATGGTGCATTAGTGTCTAACAATAGTTGAAAGGAGTAGATTTGCTGGAGCAGAAAGATCGGGACTTCCTCTGTGATGGCTTGAAATGGAGTCAGAGCCGTGACGAAGATGTCACAGCAGCGACCCAGGCGTTCAGATGAAGATCATAGGGTTGTGCCTTGTTAGAATATTTCTCCTGTAAAAATTAAGCCCTGTCAACAGAAACGTCTGCCCCATCCCTTCCTGTCTCTTTAGGATACAAACCTAATCACTGAATACATTGAATGTGATTGGCTGGATTTTGCGCAGATGCATCTAACCTCTATTACATCTCATTCCTGTAATGACTGAGCCGGTTTAATTGGATGGATGAAAGCGAGATCTCTGCCACAGTACACTAAGCTATTATGTGCGATTTGTCACCCAGTGGCAGCATGAACGCATCGCACGTTGGAGGCGCCTGGGGTTGCTTAAAGGCTTCCTCTTTTTCTGCCAGTTTCCTCGGTGTAATCACTGAAGGAAATAAACATAATTGGTGAATCTTAGAGCTAAACTGTGTGGCACTGTAACAGTCCGGTCTTATCTATTTTTAAATCGAAACACAATGCCATTTCGAATGTCAAAAGAACTGAGGTTCAGTCGTGGTCTGAAATTACCCAAAGACAGAAAACTCTAAAGCAGTTTGTCTTTTTTATTTAATTTCTGTCAGACAGTGTGAAACGTGAACAACAGACGTTTTGAATTTTCTCTGAAAGCACTTTTCTTTCCAACAAATCAAACTTTTTACTATTTTCTCTGTCTCCTGTCCATATCAGAAACAGCAAATTCAACATTTGCAAGTATTTATGCTTTATACATACTTGTATGTATACTGCAGATATTTAGGTGCAGTTTTTTGTTAGTCTCTCTTGTGTAGAGTATGCAGCGTGATAAACGATACAGATGAAATAATTAGGGATGTCAAAGATATCGCGATAATAATGCATCAACGCAAATTCGTTTGGACACCACAAATTTCTTTAACACATTAATGCAATTTGTGATTTCTAGGTTGTAGTGGGCTCAGTTTTAATGCTAGAGAGAAGATACTGGTATATGAAACTTAAAACTTAAAGAAAACAAGGAAAATAAGCCACAAATAATAGCCAGGAATAAGAAAATATCTAATATATGTTTATGTGCATTAGCACAGTCGATCTTTTGGAGGTTGTAGTGGGCTCAGTTTTAAAGACAGAGAAGATACTGGCATTCTGACTTCATCAGCGTTCGAACTGATGAAGCCACTTGGATAAGGGGCGAAACGTCTTCAGAGACAAATCTAAGTCCAGTTGCCTTCAATTCAATTGTTGTCAGAATGAATATGACCTGGATGAATGAGAACATTCACAGACAAGATACTGGCATGTATGAAACTAGAAAACCGAAGGTATCCATTGGTCCCAACCATGTCGCACTACCCTGTCATGAAGGAGGTTAAATAACGCTCCAAACTTTAAATTTTGGCGAGGAAAAACTGTCATTGCAATTTTCAAAGGGGTCCGTTGACCTCTGACCTCAAGATATGTGAATGAAAATGGGTTCTATGGGTACCCACCAGTCTCCCCTTTACAGACATGCCCACTTTATGATAATCACATGCATGCAAGTCATAGTCAAGTCAGCACACTGACACACTGACAGCTGTTGTTGCCTGCTGAGCTGCAGGTTGCCATGTTATGATTTGAGCATATTATTTATGCTAAAAGCAGTACCTGTGAGCGTTTCTGGACAATATTGTTTTGTGTTGTTAATTGATTTCCAATTATAAATATATACATACATTTGCATAAAGCAGCATATTTGCCCACTCCCATGTTGATAAGAGTGTTAGATACTGTAATTGACAAATTTGAACAGACAATACAATGTGATTAACTTGTGATTAATCATGATAAATTGTGGACAGTCATGCAATTTATCACAATTTAATATTTAAATCGATTGACCGCTCCAGAAATAATTAATTATGTGCAAGCTAACACAAGCCATGTGGATATTTTCCCAAAGGATTTTAAGCAAATCTGCCCGGCTAAAATAACAGTACAGAATACTAAAAGCTTGCTCTTCAAAGAAATGAAAACATCTCCTTTGCGATAACAATTAGGGTCATACTTCCTCCAGCTACAGTACATACAAGCTCATTATGACGGCCTGGAGCACAGCAAGACCTTCTATTCCATTATTGACTTTCAGTAACATAAAAATCATCACTGAATGAAAGCAATTCCCATTTCTAGTCTGTTATTGCTTCTGAGGAGATGAAACCGATCCACTGACAGAAGGAGTATTGACCGGATTTACTGATGTATTGATGGATGGCAGAGCTGCAATTGAAGACACAGATGTCCTTTGTATGCAGTTAATAAAATTATTTTTGGCATGAATTGCATTTAGATGGATACCATATTTCTTTTAGATACAGAACCATTCAAGTTGACTATGGCCCAAAGTTGTTAATTGATTTCTAAATAAATATATACAAACATTTGCATAAAACAGCGTATTTGCTCACTCCCATGTTCATGAGTATTGAATACTTCACAAATCTGCCTTCAAGGTACATTTTGAACAGATAAAAAAAATGTGTGATTGATTTGCAATTAATCATGATTAACTATGGACAATCATGTGATTAATCACCATTAAATACCGTATTTTTCGCACTATAAGGCGCACTTAAAATCCTTTAATTTTCTTAAAAATCGACAGTGCGCCTTATAATCTGGTGCGCCTTATGTATCAATTCTGGTTGTGCTTACTGACCTCGAACTAATTTTATGTGGTACAGGGCGCTTAAAAATCTGTCAAAATATTTTATTACTGCTTTAGTAAGCTACGAAGCCGCACCGCTGGATGGATTGTTGGAGCATTACGGCACTCACCGACACTGTCAAAACCCAAGTGAAGAAAACTTATTCGGAGCTTGCTGTCATTCCGGGTGGATTAACTAAAGAACTCCAACCGCTAGATATTGGTGTCAACAGGTCATTCAAAGTTAAATTGCGAGCTGCGTGGGAGCGTTGGACGATAGAAGGCGAGCACACATTCACCATGACAGGGAGGCAACGCTGGGCGAGTTACTCCACTGTCTGCCAATGGATCGTGGATCCCTGGGCCAGGGTATCAGAGTCAAGTGTCTTTCACGAAGGCCGGAATCATCACTGAACAGCTAAGTAACAGCAACGAGACTGACTCGCATAATGACAAGAGCGCCTTATGTATGAAAATAGACACGTGCATTGATAGTGCGCCTTATAATTGCCTTATAGTGCAAAAAATACGGTATTTTTAATCGATTATAAAGTAGAAGTGTATTCGCAAGGCCCAATGCAGGATCGTGATCTTAACTATGTCAACAGCAATATCATGGTTCCCTCTGGCCCCTCAAAATCCTAATGCTTGGATTCAAATCATAGTGCAGAAAAATGTGACTCATGCTGTGAATAGTGTGTAGGGATTTGAGCTGACATTAATTTTAGATTTCACACCACTGTATTACAGTTTAGGGAACCAGTTTGACTAATGAGCTCTACGCATGAAGAAGTAACTCATTTGTCTGCTCGCACCTGTCTGCCCTGAGCTGCTGACCCTGGTTTGATGCTTGGGGATTTAAGCGTCTCTTAATCTCAACAGCACTCACCTTGCCAACCTAACACAGGCCCCTCGTGCTCTCCACAGAGCCAAACTCAGCTTTCAGGCTTCACACGCGATAATAACTGGGCTGCCATGTTGGCAGGCTCCAGTGTTCACCACCGTTAAAACCACTAGTGGCCTCCTTGGCAGCGGTTAACAGGTATCCTGATAAAGAATGGGCTGTTTCCAGATCCCTCTAGTCAGACTCTCTGTACCGTTTCTTTTTTGGGTATAACATGTTGGCTTTCAGGCTTCACACTTTGTAATAATTGGCTAGGCTTAAATTTGTTGTATCTGTCACTCTGCTTGGGAAGGGGGAAGTAGTCTATTTTTGAGTTTTTAGGCTTTTAGTTCATTTTCTACAAATGGGAGCTCTACAATGTGACTGTACAAGCCCAGTAATGGATCAGGCAATGCACATAATGAATCAGGCAACTGCTGTTGGTAATTAGTGTAACATTTGGAAATGCTGGAATCACATTTGAACAAAATGGACACACCAGCGGCTGCACGGGTCGCAGGTTCGAATCCTGCGGTTACAGCCCCTTTAATCCATATGTATGCAGACGACTCAGCTCTTGACAACTTAGTGAGAATGACCGTGTAATGTCAGCAGGTTCTAACAGAGGATGTGGAAAAAGCTGGCTTATGGGTTGGAGTTAATAAGCTTTCCCTACGTCCTCCAAAGGCTAAATCCATGGTTTATTTTGGTCATTCTCAAAAACTTTGGTACACTGGAAACTGGGTCAATATGTACATGTATGTGCAGGTCTTTTTTCTGTTTAGGTGTCATGATGACTAAGGTCATTAAAAAAAACTGGCAGCTGGTTTGGTCATCACATTTAGAGCAGACAGTTTTGTAAACAGCTTTGCAGCAAGAGGTTAAATTGGAGTAAATATGATTTAAAGAAAGTTATGAATGGCCAAAATGGTCCCTATATCCTGACAGTAGTTCATGAGACAGGTAATCTGATAAGAATCATGTGCCTCGGTGTCCTCCGGTGCTTTGAATGGCATCTGCAAGATTTCACAGATCGGAGGAAGACAACCAATCAGTGTCGAGCTGGAACAGCTGTCAATCACTCACAATGTAGCCAGCGCTGATAATAATAAGAGCCAGTATTCTGTTACTGTAATGCCTATTTCAGTAACAATTTTTTAATGTACCGCTGAAAAATTAGTTTGTGACCCGGCCACCATGTTGAGGAAATACGAAGCACCACGCATCAGCTGGAGCAAACTTTCTCATTTTACAGCTAAACAGTTATCTAAAGTGTTTCTGAAAACATCTGAGGTGAGAAATAGGTGTTACAGTAATAAAATATTGACTCACCTTAGATCAGCGCTGCCTAGTTTGAACATTTGATAGGAGCCTGCGTGTGGTTGACAGCTGCCTTTTCTGAATGAATAGCCAATAGGAATGCTCTCTGTCTCTCTAAACCTGGGATTGGTCCAAGTCTCCCACAATGGGCTAGATTTTTTTAAACCTTGAAAACAGAGCCATGAGGAGGTGCAGAGGAGCCAAAACATTCTGCCTACTGCAGCTTTAATGTAATGTAGATGTGTTTAAATCTGTGCATCGCATTCGTCTTCGGTGGGCTCTACCACCGGCCAAATTATGCAGACTGATGTGGGTGTGTGGTATGCTTTTAATAATTATTCGTTTTGAACTTCCATACAGAGGACTCCCTGGAGAAAATCATTGAGTAGATTATTTTGGTGAAATAAAGTGAAATTAAAGACATTTTGAAGGAAACACAGCACACATTGAAGGTAAAATTAAAGTTTGACGGTGCATATCTAACATGATTTATTGTACAAGACAAGACTATACTTATCTGTATGATACTGTATTTGTTTTCCAGCCATGCCATGCATAGCACAATTAATTACAACGCTTGTATTAATGAGCATCCTCTATTAATTCGACAGTGTGTTACATAAATAGTCACAGCCTGGTAGCGTAGCTAACAGGGCCTGGTCACGACGTGTAAAACTAACACTAAATTTATCATATGATAATGCACACACACAGTAATGGTTAAACACACACACAGAGACACAAGTATGCATATCCATTGCTGACTTAAGAGATTTAAAGGTGATTTTGCACCAAATTGATGAAGCATGTTAGATTATATTCCCACAGGGCACTTTAATTAACACATTAAATATTACAACATGGTGCAATATTAATATCTCACATAGCGTGCTGCCCCCATCTCCCCCCCTTGATAGTGTATGCATAAAGGCTGAGTTTGTGTGTTTATGTATGTATACAATATGTTTGTGTGTGCGTCTTGTATACAAACTGCTTTTGAGGATTTCTTTTATTGTTCAAACTAATGAGGTGTCTCCTGCAGTTTCAGTTTACTGCCAAAAGCACTGCAGGAAGGGCGGCTGATTTTAGCTTTTTAAATTTGTTTTGGCACTTGTGAAATTTGGCGTTTTGTCTTGGGATGGAATAATAGAGCACATTCTGTGGAACAACAATATGGTCCAATATCCAAGGCCTTCAAACAGCGTTAATGACACGGTTTCCTCATTGAGCTGTCATGAGCTGATTGGCTTCGTTGATCCGGCAGCAGCAGCGAAGATACGCAAGCTGTTGACGGCAGAGGCAGCCAAATCTTATGAGTCAACATATCTAAAAATATATCAGGTCAACAATGAGATAAAAATAGGCCGTATAGTTTGGAGTGTGACTGGAGAAATGACTGCGTACTCTCACAGTGGCTTACTTTTTAACCTTAACCCTGCCTCTGTCACACTTGACATTGATGTGAGTGATGTTTGAAGTAGCGTCACCTGCTGAGGCGGCACATCTATAATAACTCATGGACTGCTAAGGATTTTTTCAGGGTGTGCTTAGTTTGCAACAAACATGTGGCTGTATTCAAAGAATACAACTTTAACTGTCACTTTAAGGAAAACCATGCAGATACAGAAACCTATCTAGAGATGAGAGGACAGCCGAGGTGCTGCTAGCTAAGCTACTAAAGCAGCAAGGACTTTTTACAAAGCTGCATGCAACAAAAGAAGGAAATATAAGCATTAATGTTAAGTTAAATGTAAGTGTTAATGTTAAGTTAAATGTTAAGTTTTGTTAATGGAAACATTACTACCCAAAGCCAGTCCTGTACGGTTAAAAGACTCCTGCATATGAGGTAATTTTTTTGATAATATGCTGTTTGGAGTGTTTTTCCGCATAATAAATGATGTGCCCAGTATGTTTTCTATAGTGGTAAAATAAAGGTTACTTCTGACAGTATTTGGCCCCCAGCAACAATCTGGGTTTCTCATGTGCCCCCCTCCCCCCAGGAGAAATAATTGCCCACCCCTGGTCTTCAGCTTCTCAACTTTCAAGAAAGCATTTAAACAATAAAATTAAAGCTTAATGCAAATATTACATAGCTGGCAAAGCTTTATGAAAATGGTAGACCCTCAGATCCTCTAAAACAAAGTCATCTACACGTATACAGATATTTTTAATAACAGGGCTCTCCCCCCGTCTTACAACTATCTCTGTCACTGTCAAATAAAGGCAAAAAAGCCACAAAAAAGGCTATTTTCCTCTATATTTTGGCCTCTCATCCACATGCAAAATGGATATTTTTGAAAAGGCCTTCTACAGTGCAAATTTTTTAAAACTCTGGTTACTTTGTATTGGTGTGGACGTGTAAAACTGAGCGTTTGGGAAACGGTGACGTCCTCTCTTCATTTTGCGCATGCCCATTGTTGCTTTGAGTAATGAGCATGCACCAGAGGCAATAACAAAGATGGTGGACTACCGGCTTTTTTAAAATTTTGTTTAGCACTGCTCGGACTAATTACTACTTTACATTTGCGAAATTTTCCAGACACAGGAGGCCAAAACAGGGAACACATTAAATGTTGAGGCTGATTAGTGATTGAATGTGCGATTGAAGGGGAAGTTTGGAGCACTCAGAAGAACCTGAATGATCCCATTTGGTCATTTATACATGTAAAGTGACGACAACAGAGTCATGCAGTTGGACCAGGAATCTCAGCCCCCAACCAACAATAACTGATATCAAACTGGCTGTAATGAATCGAAGAAAGGGAGTGAGAAGAGCGGGAATAAAATTCCTTGACCATTAACTTCTGATCTCACTTGTGGTGACGTAAATATTATGACAAGCGTTTGGAGTCATTTTTGCATTCAAGTGTGGACGGAGATATGTTGTAAAACGTATGTCATATAGACAGATTTTTTCTTTTTTAAATGGGGGGAAAAGTTTTTAAAAATATCTGTATACATGTAGACAAGATGAAGTTGTAAGTTTGAGTAGCTTTTGATTTTGGTTAAGTCAATTAAAGATCAATAAAAACAGTGAGGAGAGAGGAAGATGAAGAGCAAAATAAATCCAGCAGCCCCAGAAATCCTCCGTCTCTTTCTCTCCACACTCAAGACAAAAACAAGTCATTTACACCAACACTGCAGATACATTTAACACTGAGGCATCTCACCCTATAATTAGCACATTAGTAAGAACAACAGCAGGCTAATGGACTGGGGTTGTGACTCCTCTAACTGGAAACGGCGCTCCATTCATTTGCGACAACACACTACAAACGGGCATAAACGATCCTGATGGCTTGAAATCAGTAATGAGAAAGAAGTATTGTAAGTTCACCAGTAAATCATTTAAATCAATGCAAATGATCAGCCGCAGCAGAATGATGGCAGTGTTACTCTCATCACTAAATTAATGCTTTAAATTAGAGCTTTTAGACACTTTATTTAAACATGTCATTAAAAGTTGCACATCATCCTACATTTGACTGATACATTATGCAGGCTGGAGTGTGCCCCTGGAATAATTACAGACTTTTTCAGAGTTTAATTATAATAAATGAATAAATTGATTAATCAAATGATTTAAAAGATGCGTAAAAAAAAGTCAGAAGTGAATGGAAAAACAGAATTCTTTCAAAAATAATGTATTCTGTTTTTAAAGTTCAAATTTAAAATAACATAACTAAAATTGAAATTGAATTAATCAGTTAATTGATTGATTTATTTAACATACATGCCTGTCATTCTCAGTTTCCATTTTATCACTGCTTCGCGGCAGAGACAGCTCTGGTGTGTAAGCAATGTGTCAACTAAAAATGAAATCTCCAAACTATACGGAGCAGACACGGAGCTCTATTTGGCAAACTGTCATGCGTCGCTGTTATCTGTCTATTCAGTTCACTTCTGTTTGTTCTTTGTGTTCCCGAGTGTTCCTCTGAGATACGTCCTTGAAGGATGCAAGTGGTAGTGAGGGAGGAGAGGAAACTAGGAGAAATAAAAAGCACACAATTAGGGGTTTAAAGATTAATTATTGATATGGTAATAATACATATAAGATAATATTATGTAAATAATCCAGCACTTATTAGATTTTTTAATTAATTTAGTAATTTATTTGCCAAAGAGACAAAATGCACAATAAACAGAGTTAAAGAATAATTGGACTGATATCTGGACTGTTATTATATACAGTGTATGTTGTATGATGTATGATATTGAATGTATCATATTGCAATCATATCATTGGTATAAATTCATTTGGCCACCATAATTGTGAAAATCTGATATTTTGACACCCAATTTAAAAATGTCTAATGAAATTAGAGCTGTTTCATCTATCAGTGTACACAACTACATTTTACAGTTTGTATTTAAACTAAAAAATATCGCACATGAATATGTACTATAAATACATTCATATATCTCAAATGAATAACAATTTCCCCAAGGTTAGGGGAATGTGGAATACAAGGGAAAATGAAACACACGATAATTAACCTAAATCCAACAGTAGACTAAAAGGCTCCCTGTGGAGTTTCCTTGTGAACAAACAATATATTATTTACATTCACTGTTTCTAACCAAACACATTGTTTGAATCATTAAGCCTTAAAAGAAATACTGAATTCTTTTTTTCTCATAAAAGATTTGCAATGCTGATTTATTAAATATTTAGAGATCCGCTATGTTTAAATCCATGTCCTCCCTTTTGATAGTGCAGTGCTCCTGCCACCAGCTAAGAATAGTGTGAAACAGACGGCAGCAATGTGTATGCATCGCCAGCCAGCTTGTGAGTGTATACAGTGTGTATGTTATTTTGTGCATGTTAATAAATGAGATATAAATAAGACAGGGAAAAAACATTGTTATGGTCACAAAGTCCAGCATAAATCACAAGCTGTCATTAGGGATGTTAATAATTAACCATTAACCGACATTAAGCATTTTGACCAGTTAACGCTATCGGTTAATCAGTTCAAGAAATGTTAATAATTCATTAAAAAGCTGAGAAAAACTCCAATGAGTGGCTCGTCACTTTAAGGGAAAAAGCTGATCCCCCTTAAGAGTCTGAGCTGCTGTTGCAAGATACACAAAGTTGGCTTCAGTCTTGAGCAGAGGAGTTGTGGCTTTTATTATCTAACTAATAAACTGTACACACACTGTCTGCTACAGCTACGTCCACAGCTACGATGCCACTGACAACCCCATTCTCACCGCCGCCACACACACACACACACACACACACACACACACACACACACACACGGTCTGTTGGAAACTCGCTAAAGTTACACCGCTCTGACAGGCCGTATGTGTGTAACTACAGCGGGAACGGAGTTCAGCGTAGCACAGAAACCTCTCAGGACGGTGAATCACTGCAGCTGGTGCACCGCTGCATGCGACACACTAATCTTACCGGTTAACGGTTAATAGCCGGCTAATGAGGATTGGTTATCAGTTTAAAAAAAAAAAAAGAAATAATTGAAATTAGCATCCCTAGTTGTCATCTCTTTTTACAGTCAAACAAAGTGTTAATAGTTTTTTTTTTAATAAAAGAAAGAAAATTTGGTCTTTGGGTAAATTTCTTGGCTTTTGAAGGGGCGTGTTAGTGTTTGACTGAAAGCAGAGCTGGCTGAGCCTCGGCAGGGGCACGTAGACACAGAAGTAAGCAAATTTGTATTGAAACCTCTAAATTGAAAGCCACTGGAAGACGGTGTGTCTTGCTAGCATTGGTACTGGAGGTAAAGAGCACACCAGCATTTAAATGAACTGAAATAACTGTGTAAGGGGAAGTTTTTAAACTGCGGTAATACAGTGCAATGCAAGGTCAGGCTTCAGCGAACAACCTGACGTTAGTAGTACACTTTCCTTTGGGGGGGTATTGGTAGGGGTGGGAAAACAACTGATTCACCTGTGAACCATGTTTTTTTATTATTGTATGATTTTAAAGTAATGTTTTAATGCCAGCATATGTTTGCTTCATTTAGGCCTATTCTGAGTAACGTCAGACTTGGCAAACTTACTGGAAGTATACACATGTGACTTTATCCGGTTTTCAAAATAAGGTGTAAACCAGGCATATCCAAAGTCCGGCCCCGGGGCCAATTTTGGCCCGTGTTCAAATTTCCACCGGCCCGCAGCTTCTGTCAATAAAATCAATATGCAGCCCGGCACAATATCAGAGCGCAGTTGAAGAGGTGTGAGGCAGACATCTCATCTCTGGCTGAGTTTCAACGGCGCTTTCAGGATTTTGCAGCTATTGAAAAGGAGATGACGCTTTTTTTCTCTCCTTTCTCTGTGACCCTGACACTCCAGACCACCTGCAGCTGGACCTCGTATAAGATAACTATTATCCTGTTAACATGTTAATGGTTCAAAGAATGTCAGGCTGAACGGTTGGTCCACACACATTGTAACCTCACCAAATCTGGCCCTCTTTGCAGGGCTGACACATATAGACAGACAACCATTCAAGCTCACATTCACACCTATGAGCAATTTAGACTCATCAGTTAACTTAAATTGCATGTCTTTGGACTCTGGGAGGAAACCGGAGAACCCGGAGAAAACCCAGCTTACACATGGAGAACATGCAAACTCCACACAGAAGAGCCCAGAGAAGGATTCAAACCTGCGACCCTTTTGCTGGGAGGCGATGGTGCTAACCACTGCAGCACTGTCGCTTGTTGATGAAAAAGATAATTATTTTAGAATTAATTTACAGAAATTTTAATTTATTTTGATTTTTGGGTTGCTGGAATAACAATTATAAATAATACCTGAGAATTACTGTTATGACTTCAGGATATATTTTACTGCATACATGCTGGAAATCAAACATTTTTACTGTATCAAATTTAGATATTTCTTAAATTAAAAGTCCATAGAAGTGAATGATTCAAGTTTTTCCCATGGCTGAGTGTTAAATTGCAATAAATTTTAATACAGAATCACAATACGTAAAAATCACAATACATATCGAATCGGCACCCAAATATTGTGATAGTATCAATACTATCAGCAATACTATCAGGAGATGGATGTATCATCCCAGCCCTAGTTTTTGTTCTTAGTCAGGAAACCAAGGAACAGCTCAAAACGTGTCTTTGTATCCGAGATAAGAAAGAGACCCACGTTAGTAGGAACGCTACGTTGTTGTCTGTGGCTCTTATGTTTTATTTCAGGCTGCTGCTTTGCTTTTCGTCTACTAGTGTGGCCATTAGCTCATGGTAGCAGTCCTACTGCAGCGTTACTGCTTTATGAAAATACAGTTTAAAATCAAGAAGGAAAAAAGAAGTGGGATACTCCGCTCCTCACTGACAGGTTCATACAGAGGTGTTGGGTGCTATTAGGAAAGCGATAAATGTAAAATGTTGTTGTCAAATTCATTATAACAGGATAAAACCTGTTGTTGCATCATTTCATTTTTAATATACATTTCTCCCTTTTGGATACTGAGTTGTTTTTTTTCACAAAGGAATTGACGGGGTGTGATTTATAGAGCAGATTTAATTTCAGTTGGATTTAACCTTATGAAGGGACACCTAAAAGATACAGACTGATGGAGGAGTTCAGGAAAATATCATGTTCAACACCAACAAGACAAATAAATAGCTCAGCAGCTCTTAAATCTCACAGAGCTTCCTGCCGTTAGCCCTTCGCTGACGTGACTTCTGTCGCGTGTATTAAAAGCTTGCTGTATCTATTATGTGACTTTCATTGCTCAGCACGACCTCAAGTAATGTTTGGCTCGGTTCAGCTCACAGAGAAAAGGATAACGCATTAAATGTCCTTTTACTAATCTTTTCAATGCAATAGTGGCTCCAGGACACAGCTGAAGCAGGATCAGCCCATTGTGCACAAAGGCTTGTACCATTGTTTGCCCCACAATGCCTGGCAGTGTGCATCATTCAGCTGCGTTGCTGAGAAAATCATCCCGGCTAGTGGCAACAATGGCGATACACACGGCTGATCTGATTGCAGCGCAGGAGCACTCGCTTTCATCTGTAATGCTGGAAAACAGATCATGTAGCCAGTGCTCTTATCTTGGAAATGGATGCTGACAGCCAACACAGGCGCTGTGCTTTTTTTTTTTTTTTTTCACTCCTATAGCTCTTGATCCTTTATTTCCTCCTCGGCACCTCCATCCCATTGCTGCTCTTTTCCTCCTTCCTTCACTTGCATCTTGTTGTCTTCTCCTCCTCTGCCCACAAAGTGCATTTTCTTATCCACTTTATCCACGACTCATTTTAATTTCTTTTCCTTTCCTTCCGTTAATCGGCATTCCTCCCATCTACCCGGCCTGCTTCCCATCTATCTTTTCCATCCTCTAACCTCTCCGCCCATCTCCTCTGCCTCATTTCCCTTCCTTTTCTCACCTTTAATCCTAATCTAATACCTGTTTCCTCTTTCAACAGTCTTTTATCACCCTTACGCCCTTGCACTTCCATCCACACCCCACATCTAGCCATTTCTTGTTTTATCAGTCTCCTCATCGCTGGCTCAGGCCAGCAGCTCTTAGAGCCACATGAAGCCTCCATCGCCTGATCTTGAGAAGATAGCTGATCCCACTGATGCTATTTTAAGCCTGTCATGCATACTCTCCCTCCTCTTCCCTTCTGCGGAGAGCTGGCAGCCACAAAGAGAGACATGAAACATGCATTCTTCCCTCTCAACCAGACTTTCTCTTCTTGATTGTGACTTTGAAATCAGTATAATTAACTGTATTGTCAGGGGACGAGCCAGTCTGACAGAAATAGCAGATTTCTCTCCATATGCCGTTGCCAAATAGATGATTTAATTGACAAGTTTTTAATGGTTAATGTGTTTTTTTTTTTTTTAAAACAGTGGGTCTTGATTCCTGCTTCATTTCCATCTCCCGATTAGTCTCTGGGCCAGTCCCATTGGCCACCACGAGAACTGAACCCTCATAGACTTTAATAGACATCATCTACATTATCAGTGAAAGTGCTGGAAGTTGAAAAGGTTGCTTTATGAAGATTGGGACAGCAGAGTTTGAAATAACCATCTTGGGAGGAGGTCCTTCCTTTCAGTGTTTGTTGGTCTGTTTCTGAATTTAATAATTCCATTATGACGGGGGTGGGCAATTATTTTTCCTGGGGGGCCACATGAGAAACCCAGATTGTTGCTGGGGGCCAAACAAATACTGTCAGACATAACCTGTATTTTATCACTATAGGAAACACACTGGGCACTTATTTTTCAGCATTTATTATACTGAAAATCACCCTAAACAACATATTATTAACAAAATTACACTATATTCAGGAGTCTTTGAACCGTAGAGGACTGACTGTTTTGGGTAGTAATTTTCCATTAACAAAACTTAATATTTGACTTAACATTAACACTTACATTCAACATTTAACTTGACATTAACACTTATATTTCCTTCTTTCGTTTCATGCAGCTTTGTATCTTAGCTTGCAGCCCCTCAGCTGTCCTCTCTGCATGTTTTTCTCAAAGTGACAGTTCAAGTTGTATTCTTTGAATACAGCCACACGTTTGTTGCAAACTAAGCACACAGCTCCACGAAAAAATATTCAGTAGTCAATGACTTATTAAAGATGTGCCGACTCAGCAGGTGACGCTGCTTCAAACATCACTCACATCAATTTACATCAATGTCAAGTGTGACAGGAAGAAGTACACTAACAATACACAATCACTTCAAAACGAAAGTTATTTTTGTCTCTGATTTTTTTTAGCCTTGTGAGTAAAATTATGTGGTTTGGCTGAGACCTCCTGGGTCGGGCAGAACCATCACAAGGGCCGTATAATGCCCAGGTCTGATTTATGGTAGTAGTCAACATCACCAGGCCTTCATTTATGCTACATACATTATCCTCTATGAATCTTGTTCTTTGCTGCTCTTTAAGTTTGTATATTTTTCTTTAATTATCTCTGATTTCTCCTATTTCTCCTTCTGCAGCGTTGCATATTTGCACAACAAAAAGGCTCACAAAGCATGTGTCCCTGTCTCATATTACAGTACACATTTCACTATTTGTTTTTGCTTTCCCATGGTGTGAGCCCAAACACTCCCAGTGTTGCAGCTGATTGACATCCTGTGACTGTGTCTTGCTTCATTTTCATAGACTGTGTAAAATATGTAGGTAGTGTCCATGATGTCACCCATAGCTTTCTGAAGAGCCGTAGTGACACTCAAAGTGGGTGGCTTCGGCCGTGACGACACAGCCTACCTCCGACTAATCCAAAAATAGGCAGAGAGCTGGATTATTACTGGAGCGGAGGCAGGCCGGCTGACGCAGCAGACCAGACCTGGTACAGCACCACCTGTCACTCAAATCAGCCACACCCTCAATTGTGTCTAACGTTAAGCCTCAATATAATTTAAACAGCTGAGTTATACAAAAATTCACCCCCCGTACAGTTGTCATGAACGGGGAAATTAGCTGTAGACACCAAAACCATTTTTTATACCAGGCTGTAAACATGTTTATTTCTGCTGTAAATACAGACATTTTTAGATGGGGGTCAATGGGGTCTGACTCACTTTTGCAGCCAAGCTCAAGTGGCCATTTGAAGAACTGCAGTTTCTGGCATTGGCTTCATTTCTCAGCAACGGAGGTTGCCGCTTGTTCATTTCCTGCTAGCGCAGAATAATAAAATACATGTATTTCTTGTATGCTCACTGAAAACACTGAACTGTGTTGGCAGGTAAACTGTGAGCTTTGCAGTGTGAGGATATACAGTATAGTGGGGATATAATACGCAGCTTGTGTTTTGGTGTACTGCACTCACCTGTCATTTCCAACCCTGTCTCGCTCCCCTGCCCAGCAGACAGTATTGTCAAGCTTTACCGTTCCTGCAGATCACCTGATCCAATCACTTGGCTGCACAGCTGGCTCTCATATCGTGGGCAGTTTACTCTTGTTATTTGTCAGATTGGCCAGTTGGCCATAGCGCTTTAGCTGTTGGTTTCTGCCTCGTTCTTTGTCAGTTTTCTTTGCCAACTCTAAGTCTGACTGACCGTTGAGCGAACACTCTTAACAGTACCTGGTTCATCTAGACAGACGGCTCCGACGGGTCCAAGTTCTGTCGTATCATTTTGATGTATAAAGAGCATGTAATACTGGGATGTCTAGTAAATGTAGTTCTATGACAGTGTCCAAAATCACTTTCTTTCTTCTTTCTTTCATTCACTATTCTCTAAACACACTCAGTTTACACTCTACAGTGAGCAGTAAATTGAGATTTGATACACTTTGAATCATTGTTCATTTTTTTGTCATCACTGATATGTTGAGTCACATTACAGTCAATTTTTAAACATAAAATGGGGAGCATTGTATTGTGAGACAATAAGCATAAAGTAATATTTTCATTCCATTGTGATCATTTTTGAGACAGTGCATATTACACTCAAATGCAATGGCTAGAGAATAAATAGTATATATACTATATAAGTATATAAATAGTTCATAATAAAGGGAGTTGCAGGAGTTTTATGTTATTAGACTGAGATCTAACCACCAAGGCTGGTGTTCTACAGCCAGTGACCATTAATATAACTATTCACATTAATGCTTTGCCACTATATATAGTTTGTTAGTGCAGTAGTTTGCTATGAGCGTGTCACCATTTTCCAACCGAGCTGGTGAGCTGATCAGTCATCCACTCATCTGTGAAGTATTAATCACAAATGAATAATCAGATTTAAAATGTTACTATCAGACCCCATCGACTGCATAAGCAGTAGATGTCATCCACTGGTTTGTGGACTGTGGTTTTGAAGCCTTGAGTTCAGCATTTTGGACATCACCATCTTGGTTTTTGGACATCTGCATTTTGGTTTTTGGACGTCGCCATCTTGTTTTTTGGATGTCACCATCTTGTTTTTTGGATGTCACCATCTTGGTTTTTGGATGTCGCCATCTTGGTTTTTGGACATCTGCATTTTGTTTTTTGGACGTCGCCATCTTGTTTTTTGGACGTCGCCATCTTGTTTTTTGGATGTCACCATCTTGGTTTTTGGATACCCTCGTTTATTATCTATTTGTTTCTAAATGGAGCAATAATTTACTGAAAGAACATCATGTTGTATTGAAGAAGACTTGAAACTAGCGAGTGAGACCATAAACTCATGTTTACTGAGGTAATAAATTAATCTAGAAGTAGGCTCATTTTCTCATAGACTTCTATACAATCAGACTTTTTTGCAACCAGAGGAGTCGCCCCCTGCTGGATATGACTTCACTTTTCAGACCTGGAGGTTGCACACTTGGTTGGACCTCAGAGGATTAGTGACCGCCACAGGAAAAGCTGATAAGAACTGGGAATAAATAAAAGTCTTAGATCGCTGTACAGAATGTCTTGTTTATTGGTTGTCGTCATACATTTTCAAAATTACTATATGTTTTGTATCTAAAGACTCTCAGATGATTTGCTGTGACGTAGTAACACCTGGAAAACAGGGCAACTCTCACCAGGGATGTTTGGCTGCTAATGAATAACATTCAGTTTAATTTCTGGATGTAGATCTATGTATGTGTTAAAATCGGGAAAAAAATGATAGGCAGGTTTTCATATTTCCATAACTACCAGAATACTGTGTAATATTTTCTGAAGGATTTCTGATGAACAGGTATTTCCATGAACTCTGCTAATATCGCTGTGGTGAGAGTCTCTCTGTTTTGCAGGTGCTGGGTCACACTGCAGAGTTGACTTCTCATTCGATAATGTTATACACCTGTGGAGGAACAGCAGACACTATCAACACATTTGTGCTTATCTTTTTTTCATCTTTTTTTTGCAAGTTTTCTTTTTTCTGTTAAATATCAGTTTTTGACATAATCTTTTTCACAAGAACAGACTAAGTTAAATCTGTTATATGTTTTGTATACCAACATGCTCACAATGTATCTGAACCATTTTTTCTTTTTTCTTTTTAGTGTCAGAACAACATACATAAAAACAGACGCCCTTATGTTTCAAACGGTGTGTGCCAGGTCTTCCGTGGTGGTATCAGAATAATGTGGTTTTCTTTGTGGTTCATCAGCAGGAGGTAAATAACAGGACCCGCGGTCATGTACACAGGCTACACTTGCAGGGCATGACTATAACTTCAGGAAAGAAAATCTGTTGTCGGGCACTCCAAGTTATCACAAATTGACAAACTTAACAGTTCAGTCTCTCTTCTTTTTCATACATCACATTTGACAAAATTGAAGTCATTCGATAAGATTTACAGCATCTGTTTGTTTCAGGCTTTTTTTTTTTTTCTCTTCAAAGAACTGAATATCGTCTCGTGCTCTGAGGGTAAAAGCTGCTTTCTCACGGCTTTCCCTCTCATGACAGACACATTGTTTGTGACTGTGTTGTGCATGTTAGGTGATTATTAATATTTCTCTCTTTTTCAAATACTTTCTTGTTTGTGTTTTTTATAACTTTATACATTGTGCAAAAACAGCTGTATTCTACTCTAGAAGGCCACCGGGTGTCTTGGTATTCATTCCCACTCAGCGTCTGTTCAATGGCGTTTCTAATCATGTCTTAAGACAAATCTGTGTTTGAAAATGCTCCCAGATAGGTTTCTGTGACTGATTCACCTTGTTGTGGAATCGTGTCAAAGTAAACAAACCCAATGCGTTCTCCGAATGGCAGGCAGAGTCGAGCAAACGTGATCCCTACCATCCCTTTGTTTAAGCTGGGCTGAATGCGAGCAGCACAACACCAATGCCTGCAGATGTCAAAAATATCTTTACAAAAAAAAATATGCAAAAAGCTATGCAACAGTTCTCTATTGACAATCAGCGACTTTCACATGATCCATGTTTATTCAAACTGTTTACGGTGTTCATTTGGCCAGATAATAATTGTACCAACGACTGAAAACACAAGTTTTATGGTTTTTAAAAGGAGAATAGTCTTAAAAAGTATCTTAAGTTAGCATGCTGTACTCTGAAAGCTTAATTCATCCAAAGGCAAACTAATGTGTGGCCTAACGCTCAGATTTTTTTCCTCCTGCATTTATAAGCTGTATGGAGACCAGTGAACATTTTTCCTTTGGTTCAGACCAGGGAAACTAGCAGGGAATACAATACCTGCTCAAAGATTGATGATATATCGATATAGTGTGTCAGTGTTGTTGTGTGTTGGCTCTTTATTCCAGCACATTAGATTTAAATTGAGACGGTGTTCAAGTACTGACTCTCAGCTTTAAGTTGCTGGGAAATGTAGAAATGTGGCCCCCAAATTAAGCTGTCTTATTCAATATTTGGTTTGCAATTCCTTTAGGCTTGCAGCGGTAGTCAGTGTTACACTGATTACATTACTTCCCCACCATCGTTTTGCTTTTTTTAATTTTTAAGAAATAAAACCCATTTAGTTCATTTTTCACATATCAGCGCCATGTTATCAATACATAGTCAGACGATGGACTCCAAACTGAAAATGAGAGCCTCAGCTGAGAGCAGCAGGAGTCCGATTTCACACACGAGATGAGAGACAGTTGACAGACAAGATGATGGGGGAGGATTTGGTGTTGAAGTAAAAAGCAAAAGCGCCTATTTGGCAGTATTTCAGATTTAGACCCAATGCTATAAGAGAACCATAACGTTAATGAGTTAATCGCTGTGAGGAGGACGGAGCGGTTACACACTGACCGTCATGTTTTCTAGTAAAATGTCTGGTGTAATCGGTAACACCAGTGCTGTCACAAGTTTATTAACCGGTGAGAAAATCTCTCGCTGCCAGGCCTATCCTGCAGCTCTCTTCACTTCTTGCTGGTTTTAGGGGGAGTTTGCCTTCAGTCTGGCATTCAGCAATAAACCAGGTGGGTTGAGGTCAAGTGACTGATCAGTTGTTGCCTCGCCTGTATGTTTAGAATAGTTGTCCCGCTGCATTGTTCTATAATTGGAGGGCTGTGAATCTCACACGATTCACCCAACGTGGATGTAAACACCCTCAAACACTGTTATAAGCTGAAAGTCAGCGCTTTCCCCTCGTAGTTTCATTTCAAATCCAATGTTCCGGAGTACAGAGCCAAAACAACAACAAAAACATATCACTGTCCTAACACTTTCTGACTGCACCGTACGGGAACAAACCCTTCACGGTTACAGCTGAACAGTTTGTACCTTTTGAGTTTTGAACAAACTTTTCTTTAATTGTTGTTTGTTTAAGGCCTGAACATACATCTTCAGATTTATTGATTCCAATTCAGCATCGCTGAAATGTCTTAGTCACCGGTGACTACCTCCCTGTCAGACAAATATGCTGACAGACAATTTATGACACTGTTATCTCAGAAAGCTTATCATTCGTCATAGCGGGAAATATATATATATGTTATAGGTGTGCATTATATTTCTCCCTCGTCCCTGATGGCCCAGCACTCTAAATGATAAAACAAGAATGGCTGTATTACATTAGCGTCAGTCTACTGCATCACTAAAAACCAGGGTGACGGCCACACCTCATGGATTTGCATGTTATGTACAGAGAGTATAATACATTATTCTGGTTAGGCTTGATTTATGGTGTTTATTTACATATAATGTGTGGTCCAGATTAACATATCTCAACTTCAGCTCATAAGATAAATGACTTTAAAATGAAAATGTAATATCCCCACAGTGTAGAAAAATAAGTCATATTCATTGTATTGGCATGAGGAAAATGGTTGGTTTGTATCTAGCACCTATTGCAACCATATTACTGTATACTATAATAAACCACAGCTGACATATGGGCACCACTGAATATATACTATAACTAGAAATGTCTTACAACCCATGAACCACTTCTTTCATGGGAAATAGATTTTATGGGCAACGTAAGGGCATTTTATAATCTATTAATTTAAAGGCCTTTAGATAGAAAAATAAGTATAATAGAGCATTTTTAAGTGTCTGTTTCTATTAACATATAAGGGATATTTCTTTGAATATTTTTAAACTATGTATATTGTGTTTGTGTGCTTTTAGTGTAACTTTTGCTAGCTATGATTGTTTATGAAGTCCAGTCATCTGCACCTTCATAAGTACAATAACAACAAATGCATGAGAAGCTTTAATCAAGTTTCTCTGTGAAAAATGCTTTCGGTCTCCTCTTTTATTCTCCCACAACTACCAACAAGGTCCAACTTTCAAGTCAGCTCATGAACATTAATGTCTTTCAAACACTTCAAATAACTTACAATCTTTCATCGCAGCTGTCTGTCACACTGTTCATATATACCGAGATGTTTACCTGAAGCTGTGACCAACAAACATGTTTCTGTAAGCAGTTGTTTACCAAATATTATCAGCTACATCCTCCTATGGAAACCAAATCTAGCCCCTCACAGATTAAAGAGGACTTATTGTGCTTATTTTCAAATACATGTTTGTATTTTAGTTTTCTACTAGAACATGTCTTTATTTTTCTCATATCGGCTGTGCTGCAACTCCTACTTTTCACCCCAAGTCTTCTCTGATTGGTCAGCTGGCTAACTGTTGTGATTGGTGAACCAAACCAAACTCTACGGGCTCCGCTCCAGCTCCGCTCTAACTAGCTTTGTTTGAAGGCATGCCAAACTAGCTGTTGGCTTGGACTTTGGGCTTTGTAACATGGCAGACCTTTTACAAGCACAAAATAACTACACAACATACAAAAGGAAATGGGAAAAAACATAATAGGTCCTATTTAAATAATATTTTCTTTTGCCAATAAATCATTTTAACATCTTGAACTCACTGCTTTGACTCTTGTACAATATGTTCAATCCTTTTTATATATCTTTAACATGTTTCTCTCCTAAAACAGAGATTGTGATGCAAATAATGCTACCTGTTTAAAACGATGAACTAATTTGACAATAACTGCGTTAAATGGCATTTATCGTCTTCAAAAGTTTGCCTCTCAGAAGAAACATTTTACATTTACAACGTCACTGAACGTCTGTGTGCTTTTGCAATTATGCAGTGGTCAACAACTGAATTTACAACCCTGAATTAATCTCTAAATCATTCTGTCAGTGGCATGTGATCCAGCAAGAGCCTTAAATTGAAAACAATGAACCTGTTGGGGAAATTAAATTGTGTTCTTTTAAAAATAGCTGTCTGCCATCTTTGTTGTTTCTGTGACCACATCACAATACATCACGTTGACTCCTGAGCCGGGAATACGCAAATTCACACATGAACAATGGCTAATGCTCACTAAATATATGACCAGCTTGTCTTTGTCAGTAACCCAGGGGCTTCATTAATAACTGAAAGAAAGAACCACATCTATCAGCTCTTTCGCTGGATCCTATCATCAGTAACTATTGATCGCTGCGTCAACAGTCAGGGTAGAAAGCATCTGTCTGTGTTGATGGTTTAGCCTGTGTAGCAATCCTGTCCCATGTTGTCTGTGTTACTGTAGGAGTCATATTGAGCATGGTTTAAATGACCTCACAACTGATCGCTTTCTATGTGGGAATGAATGTTTGTGGAGGTTTGGTTATGTAATTGGCTAAAATGCCGACGATGTGAATGATAAAATGTGTGTATAGGTGTGTTAAATCAGGACTATGCTTTATGGAACCTCTGTATTTCCCCATGGTTTGACCATCAAGTCAAATCCTTTAGTCTTTCACTTAACCTTCCACACAGTAAGCAGGTAATTGCTCCACATCTAGCCAGCACAGCAAAAAATCAATGCAACGCAGGGCAGTTTGATTCACTTGGAGATACTTTTGTAATATAAATGAAATTAGAAGAAGAAAATGAATTGTGCTGCTGATGAAATCGTACCTCCTCCTGCCTAGGAAGTCTCCAAATGTTACCGAAAAGTTAAGTAATTTACCTAGCTGTTTATGCCGCCCTGGCAGCATGAGCTCTGGGTACATTTATAGTGCCAGCACTGTCGGGACAGCATGAATTATTAATGGGTCCTGATGCAGATTTATCTGTGACCTCTAGGCCACCTGGTTGCAAACACACACATTAACGCACACATTCACATACTAAATCAGTTTGCCTTTGTGGACTAAAACTGTGGCTGCTCTGATGGTTTTCCAGGGAAATTATGAGCGATGACAGTGTGTGCAGTCCAGTAACCCTCAGTAACCCCCATTGTAGCTGTCAGCAATCCTTCATTGGATGGTCGCTTCATGTCTTTCGCCTTGGATTGGTCCTCTGGGATAAATTATTCAAAGCATTCAGGAAGGTACAGCACATACTTACAGTACATACAGTAGGCCTAAACTACATACACACACATACGTATGTCAATAAGAGAACAGTCTGGTTTTTATGCTGCTTACTAGCTCCTGTGTAGACTTTCAACCTACTGGCATAAAGGTGAAGTTTCCCAACAAATTGGATTCAAATCAGTTTTAGTGTTATCTCCTTTTTGTTGCAGAAGTTATGATCAAAAAACTTGTAAACTGATCCTTGGCCACATGTTGTCTGCTCCCTCTATCCTGTTTCCTGGCTCAGAGACGGTACTTCCTCAGCAGGTCGGCCTGCCACATGTACTTCCTCTCAGGGAACCTCTCCGGGATCTTGATCTTGCGGAAATCTTGAATGCACTTTTCCAGCTCTTCCTCGACCGTCAGCTTCTCTTTCGCCGGCCGTTTCTTGCAAGTGCTGGTGTCGCGGGAGCTCGCCGTAAGCGTGCGCAACAAGTCACTCTTCCGCCGCTGTTCGGACTGCTGGAGCATGGCAATGGGGCCCTTTTTCAGCGGCCTGTCCAGGGTTTGGACATTGGCGTGGGGGTGTGACTGGCGGCTGACCGGGCCGCAGATGACCGTTCCCTGGGGGGAGCTGGCTTCTGACTGGCTCTCGGAGCTGGAGGTGGAGAGCTCGTTGAAGGAGGTGCCACTCTCGCCCTCGCCGTCGCCCTTGTGGTTCTTGCAGCAGCAGTCGCATGGAGGGGAGGACCAACGTGATGGGCCACCTGCAAAGAGACAGAACCAGAGAGGAAGCTAACATTAGAGCTGTTTTTTTTCCAAGTTGTCTTTCATTTTGGGCCAATCGTCATGAAGAGAAAAATGAGACGGTGACACAAAGACAGCTACAAATTAGTCAGACAGGAGAAGAAAGGCAAAGTAAGAAGCATGGAAGACAGACAAAGAGAAAGGTCAGCTAATGCTGAATGTCTATCACCTAGAACAAAGTGATGTTCAGAGACACCTGGCTTGCTTCCAGTCTAATCATGGAAATGAGCTGGCTGACTGTGACAAGCCGATATTGTTCAGAGAACCACCCTCATAGATCCACACTGTCGCATGAAACAAGTGGAAGAGCTAAAACCCTTTGCAATCACCCAACGGATTTCCAGATTTACATGCTGTAAATGTATTTACAGTGAAACACTGAAGGCAATAGTACTGTATTTGGATTCAGTGAAAGAGGAACTGCAGTACTAGTTGAATAATTCTTATCTTTGCAAAGATTTTTAACTGCACAAAGAGATAATGTAGCAATATTCGTACAAACTGTCTACGCTCATTTGCACATTAATATTTCACTATTATTCCAAATGTGACAATGTTCCAAATATTCTGAATTATCTAATATTCTGAATTAGGCCTTATTCCGAATCGAGCATTTTCCGATTAAGACTTGTGATATATGAATATTATTTGTGTTTTAGGAGCTTTATTTTGACATATATACAGCATTCTGAATATGTGTCTCCGTTGGGGTTTTTACGGCAGTTTGCGCCTCTTGCCTGTTTACGGCCAGCTCTGTGCATTGTGCACCAACCAACTAGCCGACAGTTCGCAGAGATGCATACCCAAAAGGAAATCCCACATTTCTGGTTGGAAGGAGAAACACACATACTTCTAATGAACGACTTGGATAACAACAAGTTTTTGGATATGCGCGTTGCACAAATATGGCAACGCCGACCTTTTAAAGGTGGTTGATGGATCGAAAGAGGGACTCTGTGTTCACAGTCAAACAAGTCCACCAGCGGTTATGCTAGTCAGATGCGTGGCTGCATGTAAATATTAGTGGAATATTTATTTTCATTACCCATATAAAGAGCTTAGTATCGGAATAATGTCTTTTTTGGACCAAGGGACGTAAACCTAAATATTTTGTGCATGTAAACATAGCAAACTGGAGTATGTCAGTCTAATAATGAATCAAGGTTAACCCTCACCCTACCAACTTTTTGTCACATGTCACAGATGCATTCCAATTTTTTCGTGACTTTGTCAATCAGATTCAATCAATCAATCAATTATTGTTTTCTGTTCCTGTGTTAATTATTGCTGGTTTAGTCAAAAGCACCCAATTGCACCCTTTGCAGTTAAAATAGATAAAACAGAGTAGATATAACATGTTTGCTGTGGGCTTTAACATGAAGTATGACACACTATCAGGGAAGTAGGGGTACTCAGGAGACACAGATGCAACAGACAGATTTCCTGGTGTTCTCCGTCTATTTTCGTTTTACAAAGTATACAAATTAACTGTAACTTTCCTAAAATAATAATAATAGTTCTTTTTCTTCAGATGGCATTACATTACATTATTACAAAAATAATGCAATTCACATAACTAGTAATGTTTTGAGAAGGATTAATTTTGCTACGACAGTTGTTTTTTACGGTAGTTTATTCTTTGTGGTCTCCAGTCTGTTGTCTTTGTATATTAAATAGGTTTGTAGGATGAGGGTTAAACTCTGCAAGTACTGTAAGTGCAGCTTCATTTCTCTGAAGCAAGGGCCATAAAACCCAGGAACACTTGGTATTCACAGTTAGATCAAGCACTGAGAAACATTTTCACATCAACATGACTGGAAGAATAGTATTAGACTAATAAAAGATGTCACACTCAAATGAAAACCTCCCAGGGAGCATCGATGCAGAGATTTGCAGGTCGAAATTATGTCCAGTGACATAATGTGTCAACAGTATTCATGTAATCATTTAAATACCCTTAAAAGTTTAAAGAGTTTGCAGCCTCTTCTTTCTTTGAACCCTCTGGAACATATCTCCATGGCCCTCTAAAATGTTTTTGAAATTGTGTGCAGTGGTTGGAATTGAAATAGTGCAGGTCAGAGGAAAGTCCATTGAACTGCTTTTCTCTCCAACATACAATCATTACACTTGAGTAGCTCAGTGTTGAGTTTGAGGCAGCCGCCCAGAAGTTGTGGTCTGGACCGATAACGAGACAAAAGCAGTGATCCGCGATCACAGCTGAAAGGAATCAGCTGGCCAGCCTAACCTAACCTCCGTGTGAGAGTACAGTGAAGGAACCGCAGGAACCAGAGCAGCAACACACCTCTCACTGCAGGAAGAAGCCATTTATTTTTCATGCTAACCGCCTGAATAATTGAAGGGGTATCTGTTGCTGATGGACTTCACTCTGTTTAGAGAGGAGAAAGATCAAAACCCTTGAGGCAAACACACATATGCAACGCCCCCCCCATTCAGATTTCAAGTCCCGCCCCTGACACAGAAGCGCTAGCTTCCGCTTTTGATGCATCCTCTACTCTTCAAGTTCAATAGTACCGTCGTTTCTTTTTATGTGCTGCTCTTCAAACGACATAGTACAAGACTATAAATAATGCTGCTTAAAATAGATGCCCCCCCTGCTTTTTCCTTTTGTCCTCAGCAACATATTTCGCTTGTTTATAGAGAGCCAGCAGAACAGAAATCAATTCATCCAGCCAATATTTGTTCCTATGAGTACTGCTCATAAACAGCTTCCACATATTATAACTATATTTATGTGAATGGAAGAAATATTTCTTGGACAGATTTGACACTTACACTAACTGTTATTCTAAACTGAAGGAGGGCAGACATCCAGTATACAACTATAGTATACTGTATAATGCACATACACATACATACAGTATACACTGCTGTATGTGAAACATCACCCAGCAAAGACAGTAACAGATATGAAACGCTACACCCTACGCTACACCCTTTGTCACCCATAGCGCCTCTGCATCTCTTTAATTACCATCAGATTTTACAGCTTTCACAGAGAGCCCACTATCCTGCCATAATAGTGTGATTTAAAGGAGCACACGCACAATTAGAAATGCCTCAGAAAAAAAAAGATGTGCTCGTTATACAGTTGCAAGATAGAGGACGCAACCCCATGATAGGTGCAATTATGTCTCTTTCCAACCTTTGCTTAGGGACACAAGAGTTAATTTATGTCACTGTGAGTGAATAGCTAATCCTCTGATCGATGAGATGCAGACTCGTAATTGGTGTTTTGAAAAATGGCCCCACACACTGGTGAATTGTCTGCCAGGAGCCAATCTGCCTGTCCAAATAAAATCAACACAATGAGACGGCTAAAGCAGCTGTAACAAATGTCTTAAAGAGCCTTGTGCATGTGTGTGACCTTACATCTGTACATTTGATATATGATATTCCCAGTAATTACATCCATCTCCATGTAGCTCTTGACACTTCACAGTGACATGCTGCTTTAATTTACAAGTATTGTGATTAGCAATTACGCTAAAACTAAACACAACCAGGGCGGGCTGCTCTTATACACCATTCATAGCTGTATCTATGAAAAGTAATGCACTGTAATCCGTGGGGATGCTAATTTTTAACAGTTTTTCTTAACCAATAATCGAAACTTCTTAACCCATTATTAACTGTTAACCGACAAGATTAATGGCTCGCATTCAGCTGTTCCCAGCTGCAGTACATGAGCACAAGAGACAACAGTTCACCATCAGGAGAGCTACTGTAGCAGCCACGACGCTGCGTTCACTGTCCCAGCTCACCGTCCGGGACCGTTAGCAGCTACGGTGCTCCGTATAGTGTCGGACATGCAGCCACTTTTCCCAGTAAACTCTGTCCACCGCAGTGGACAGTGGAGTAGTTTAGCAGGTTGTCAGCTGTGTATCTGCCCGGCGCAGCGATGCTCTGTCTTCCCGGATTAATAATAGTGATTGTCCGTCAAACACTGTGTGTGTTTGTGCTACATTAGCAGTTTCTAGCTGTTAGCGTTGTTGGTGGCTTTGTGCCCGCTGTAGCGTAACTTCAGTGAGTGTCTGACAGATTGTGTGTGTGGCAGCGTAAAGTGTGTTTTTTTTTTTCTTTTGGTGGCGTTGTAGCTGTGAACGTAGCTGTAACTGACAATGTTTAGACAGTTTGTTGGTGAATAAATGCTACGAGGCTACAAGCTACAACTCCTCAGCTGGACGTCCCGAGCTGACTTCCTGTATATGCGCCGGCTCTCTCTTAAGGTCTCACAAAAAATGAGGAAGAGCCTTTTGTAAGATATCTTCCGAACTGTTATATGAGGATACGTTGACCAGGGAACAGGGATCTGGTTTATCAGTGACCTGTTGGATTTCCTGTCAAACCTTTAGCTTCCTGGCAAATTATCCCACAAATAAATCAATTGAGAAGACCACTGTACAGGAAGTTTTAAAATCCAAGCACTGTTAGCTGAGATTTGTAAAATAAGCCATTGAGTGGTGTCTCTTCTCTCAGCTACACTGTGATACTTTAATTAGGTTCCCGAAAGGATATATCAGTGTGCAGTGTTGATGCTTCGTAGCACATTGAGTCATGTTAGTGGTAAAACCAATTTCCCCTGTTAATTGAAGTGAAAAGAAAATGTGTAAATGTGAAGACCTGCATTTTCTCATTGGTATTTACACAGTATGGTTATAATATCTTGCTAATTGAGGTGAAAATCAAACCGCTGTTTATGTTGTGTTTATTCAGGCTTTTTTTCTTTCATTTTCTGTCTGGTTGAACTCATGTCTATCTGTCTTTATTGCTCCTGCCAGGCGAATCACTTATGTTACTTAAAGTACGGTACATTTTTCTGTATCACGCTGTATCTCCTCTCCATTATAAGAAACCACAAAGGAAACTCAAATAACCTGATTCCAATCCACTGCAAGGGTCCTAAAGTTCATGGTGTGTCCATATATAACTTTATAATATCTCAGGCAATACCATGATAACGCCACTAATTTGATTTTGCAGTATACAATGTACTCTTTTCCACAGTTAGTTCAAATAAGGGTCAAAACCATGGACTGTATACATAGATTAACAATGCATAGCCACTTCCTCCCACTATACAAAAGATACAGGAGCTGCCATCTTGAGTCTGAGCAGCAGTGATCAGGTGGTGGAGCTGTGGACTTGAGATCCCGCCCACCCACCCGAGCCAATCACGAGCCGAGCATGGCTGCAGCTCGTCAGCGTGAGCTACCTAGCTGCTACATTAGCACCACGGTAGCTGTTTGGCTGGAACGACACAACAGCAAACCAAAATATCTCTATAACTACATTTACGATCAGATTGCCAAGTTAAAGTTACATCTCCTCTCTCGAACATTTCCTGAGCCTCCAGCTGTGCTACTGCAGATGTCAATCACAACATGTCATGACGTCGTTCCCCATTTTTATTGCAACAAATTACTAATTAAAATCAAACTTATCAGAAAAACACATGAAAAGACATCAGTGTGTAAAAACTACCAAAAATGACAAAAAAAATGTCTTTGGGAAAAAAATATTTGATATGTACTTTGACATTTTAGCTTGGCTCATGTCCCGTCCACTAACATGGAGTGGGCAGGATTTATGACCTATACTGCAACCAGCCACCAGGGGGAAATCATGATGTTTTGGCTTCACTTTGTCGTCCATCTTTATATGCAGTCTATGGTTATCACATTTGCCTCAAACATGATATTTCAGACATCCCCCCCAGTCCAATGTTGCCTGACCATAGATTAATGATGGCAGTGTGCTCTGGAGCTTCAAAATTTACACTGATGGAGGTGCCATAATTAAAGGTCAAGGTTTCAGAGTCTAAAGGCTATAGCTGCCACACAAACAGTTTGACTCTAATTATACTGGGGAGGAACGATGCATCTTGTGAGCGTCCCGAAGGACGCCATCATCCATCACTCTGGGTGCACATTTTTAATTGAAAGTTTGCTTCTTCTTCTGCACCTGAGGTCATTTAACCCATTAGGACCGGACACTACATTTGTGCGTGTATACCTTTAAGACTGGACACAACGCTTGCGTGTTTCTTCCATTAAGACCGGATGCGATGTGCATGCTTTAGACATTTTAAGTTCAGTCAGATAATGGTGACTATATACAGTATTACGAGCCTTTTTTTTTGCACACTGCCATTTAAGTTCTTGCATTGCAACTTTTTATTACAGTGCCACTTTTCTGTTTTACACTGTGACATGTAAACACATCACTGTAAAATGGGTCAGAATTAATTTTAAATTTTATTTTTAATTTTTGTTGTTTAGTCATTTAAAAAAAAATGCTAATATTGTTAGGACAAAGCCAACAAGTTTTTATCAAAACCAAAAGTCTGAGCTGTCAAATGGTTTTATTTCATGTTTCCATCTGCTGCAGAGGCTGAGAAATGTTGACAATTCAGTCAAGTTTTCAGAAATCCTCAGGTTTTAGGAGGTTGTTTATCAAAAACAGCTAAGGTGTAGAGTGTTTTTTGTGTTGGCCTTTATTGACAGTGGACAGCTTAGAAAGGAGAAGGGGGGGGGGGGGGGGGGGGGGGGGGGGGGGGGGGCATAACATGCGAAAGGGCCACAGGCCAGATTCGAACCCAGGCCACCTCGGTTAGGACTCAGCCTTGTTATATGGGCGGATGCTCTACTAACTGGGCTATCAGGGCGCCCTAGAGAGTTTTAAAGGCGGCCTCTCTTAATGAGTTAAAATGCAGGAACCATGATAAATTTACCTGCATCATACCTGGGCAATCCACTTACTGGGGTATTATCTTGTGATAAAAACATACATGATTATTAGAAAAGGATCGATTTCCTGCCTAGTCACTGTCATAGAGAAGGTATTTTAGCTCTCTAAATGCCACGAATTTGACAGTTTCTCTCTGTGACAGGTAGGCGACGCAACTGAATGATCCACTCACTCAAAAAATAACCCGGGGTTCATACCAGTTAGGAGATATCTTGGGGAGAGCGCCTCCCCACTTCCTGTCAATCACGCCCACGCACATGCCAGCATTTTTGTAATGGTGTAGAATTAATCGCAGGAGGTGAGGAGAAGTCGCAGCTACTGTACCGAGAATGTGTCTGAATTTTAACTGAATATTAAAGTTATGTTTTGTAACTGCTGGCACGTTATGTACAATTTTTTAGAAATTATGTGTTGACGAATTACAGTTACATTTCTGATTGGGGTAGATATTTTAAAAAGGGGCACTTACAAAAGGATTTGTAAGAAAGAAAAGCTAATTATTTAGTAAATATAAAGGATGTAATTTTAATCCACTGACAAGTATTCACATGTGACTGGGCAATCCTCTCTGGTTTGCATAATTTCTTAAGAAATTGCTTTTCATAACAACTTTTTTCAGCTACTAAATGGCCCGGCTGCCTCTTGCTAATATAACCTCAGTGAGTAATGTGTTGGTTAATTTATCAAATAAATTACTAACAAGTGAGAAAACAAACACAGGTGCTGATCATAGAATATTGCAGGCAAACATGTCTTATGATGAAATCAACAACCTCAATAGTAATGTCTTCAAACTAAACTGTACATAGCTGCATACTGTGCAATAGATGTCTGGCGTTGTTAAATGTTAAAACAGCAGCCCAAAGGAAGAGAAGAGGGCTTGCGGCTAGAAGGCAGCCAGCTCTAACCTGGACCCTCAGGCTAAAATTGGGCAAGAAAGTGCATCGGGAGCGCTCGCCTTGAGTCCTGAGCAAGGCATTTAATCCCTAAACTGCTTCAGGGACCAACAGGAAAGACTGTGGTTGTACTGAGCTGCTCCTGGGTGAGACTGTGTTTAACTGTATACATTTTAGACTTTAGGAAAATGCATTTCTGCTCAGCGAAACACCAGTACTTTGGATAAGCCAGGATTCAGTCTCAACAAGTGATTTAGTCCAGGCTGTTCACATACATCGTTCATAACTACGCAAAGTAATGAACTGTAACTCTATAAACGCCCCATATGGAGGAGGTCGGAGTGGATGGGTGGGTTAAAAAACACCAGACTTTTGCCCAGCAAACGACCCAGAAGTCAGCAATGATTTTCAGATAATTTCCTTACTTAAGTTGTGTCAGTTAAAGAGTTATTTTAACCCAAACTGAGATTTTTTTCCTAAATGTAACTAAGTAGTAGTGCCTAAACCCAAGTTGTTTCCTATGAAGACAGCAAATTATTTGGAAAATGCTGGAGTGGAAATTGACGTGTGTCATGTTTTGCTGGACATTTGTAGAAAAAGAAAAACACAATAATTGAGGAATAACGTACATAACTTAATAAGTTATACTGTCAAAATATATCTCTGACCACATGTACGTTTGTGATGTGGGTTTTTTCATATTGCAAATTGAGTTACCCAAAAAAACCCTCGCACAAGTTGATGTGTGTTTCTGTACATACTGTACACCCGCACGTGTGTGTAAATGTAAATGTTATCCACAGTACACTATGTGTAGGGCTTCTGTAGTATCTGTGGCATCCTGTGCTCTCATGTGAGAGTAAGGTCACGCTTTCCTTCAGGGCAGTGTGCATGGTGTGTGTGTGTGTTTGTGTGTGCATGCATGCGTTTGTGTGTGCATGCATGCGTTTGTGTGTGCATGCATGCGTTTGTGTATGCATGCATGTGTGCATACGCATGCATGTGTTTAAGTGCACATGGGGGTACATGTGAAAGATGATGCACCATAACCAAGAGCCTGCGCAGGTCAGTTTATGTGCTTCACTGCAGCCTCCTCTCCACATGCATCATACATGTTGTAGTGTGTGTGTGTGTGTGTGTGTGTGTGTGTGTGTGTGTGTGTGTGTGTGTGTGTGCACGCGCACGCCTGTGGTCATCCCTCAGTGTGTAAGTGACATTGGCCTTGGTACTATTATCTGTATGCCGCTGGGCAGTGAAAGGGAGGCTGATGTCAGGTGGGGTTCCCATTTGTGTCATCAGAGGTGTCAGACTGTCGGCCGTGCCTCTGGCCAGCATCAGTCAGCGCACACACCCTCGCTTTGTGTGTGTGTGTGTGTGTGTGTGTGTGTGTGTGTGTGTGTGTGTGTGTGTGTGTGTGTGTGTGTGTGTGTGTGTGTGTGTGTGTGTGTGAGATTGTGACTGTTGCATTGCACTGTATGTGCAGCAGTTGATTCATGTGATCTCATGTTGTTTCTCTTCCAGGGGGGTGGGCAGGAGGTCTGACTGAAGTATAATGACTGTCACATGCTATTACACACACACACAAATGCGCACGCACATTCACAGACACACACATTGCATCCTGACAGCTGCTCCAGGCTCTGATGTATTGATCTCAGCGGGGACCTTCACAACTTGTGTTAGCTTTGGCGAGTAAAAAGACCTGACTCGCTCACACTGCTCTCCCAATTGAATAAACACACTCCACGAGGAAAAGATCACATGCACACACACACACACACACACACACACACACACACACACACACATTCAGTACAGACCTAATTTCTATCCACACATGAAACATCCATCATCTATCGTTTCCTCACATAAGCTAAAGACTATGTGCCTTCAGATTAATACATTTCATATTATTTAGTTGACAGTTACTACTTCGGTTGAGACCACATCTCGGGCGCTTTCACAAGCCATAATCAGTTTGGCCACTCTGCGTGAGAATGAAATTGATATTTGTTTTTTCTATTTAGTCTGCTTCAGTTTTACAGTGTACAAATTAAAGCGTGCCAAATAAAAGAATAACTTGCTGAAGGCTGGGTACGAAGGAGCAAGTTTATCTGTTTGGTCTTGAGAGCTGCCACTTCTACGCGGGGAATCGCTGACTTTGATATATTGCTCTCAACGTTTCTTCACTTTGACTTGGCACTGATCTGCTGTGCACACAGATCTCTCTTCCCAATTTTATCTTGAATGACTTCATAAATGTTACTATTTTTGTGAATTATATGTAGTATATTCTGTTTTCTTTGGCCCACATGTCAAGCAAACATCGGGCTTCTGCAGACGTCCAGGTCAGTCCTTTTTCCGGTCACGTTAAGGCCCTGACACACCAAGCCGACGGTCGGCCGTCAGACAGTTTGGGACTGTCGGTGAGCATCCGTTGACCTAGTTTTTTTTGTACCACATCGTTGACTAATCAGTGGTGGAGCCTGGCTGTTGAGCTTAAACAAATCAGTGCACAAGAAAAGAAGTATAAAAAGCAAGCCAACAACTAAAGTCAAGAGGAAACGTTTTTTTCTCATTTTTCATCTTCATTTCATTTAATTATTTCACTACATGGATATTTTCACAACATGGTCACCTAGCATGAAGCTAAGAGGAGAGTGAGAGTGGTGTAAAATGATCGGCAAACACTGCTTTGTTTCATGTACATATTATAACAACAGTTGGCATATCCACAGTCCTCAGTCTTCCAGTTTCCCTTTTGAAAGACTATCACCGGCCATCTCAAGCAGGCACAGAATGTACATGGTAGCTCGCTGTCTAGCCTTCCTGGTTTATTCGACTGCAACTTTTTGGCGAAGACAAAGATGTCATGACACCAACGTAACTGGTGGCCTTCATCACCGCTAGTTGTTTGATCCGATTGGTTCTCTGGGCCCTTAACTTTTCTGTATCCATCTCAACAAATGACCACACATGCAGCCTGCCTTTCGGTTGACTTGGAAACGGTCTGAGACTCTCGAACCGATTGTTTGCACCAGAACCACCCTACAACCCAGACAAACCCCAACAGAAGTCAATTAAAACTGTATGTCAGATGTTGGCTTGTGAAAGTATACCTGCAGGATTAGATAAATGATGTTTTATCACTGATTTCTGATTCTCAAGCTAGACTTTCTCTCAGTACAAATTTTACATCAAGGATTAGCAGAATGTCGCCGCAACCGCTGACCTGTCTCTAGCCATACTGTCTATTAACCTAAACATAACTTGTGAAGCTTTATCACACTCTCTCAGCAATAACTGAGAATATTAGCATGTGTCTGTGTTATCCTCTTCCATCCACATTTTACATGAAACACCACCAAAGTCTGTGAAATCAAACAGAGCATAGATCCACAAGAAAGCACATGAAATTACTTCTAAACGTCTTGAAACGACTCATGCGGCATGATTCAACTCTTTTGTTCGCAAAATAATGCAAGAAGACTGATATTTCCCTCATCATGTCTCAAAAAAAGTCTTTTCTTATTGAGTGGAGTTACAAAACAAGGGAAAAGCTGCAACTACTGGAGTGTTTGGTCATATCAACATAATAGGCCTTTTGACTGACACTTAAATGGGAGATACACACATTCACAACATTCATTTTTGGATAATCTGTTTTCTTCTACTCTATTTTTATTCCTTTTGTCTGCACTTTTCACCTTCCTCTCCCCATGTAGCTCTCCCTTACCATACCGTTCCTCTCCTAATGTCTGTATCGATGGGCTGGCGCATCACGGGAAGTGTATGGACGATTGCCCTCTGATTGATTTCTGTCATACAGCCTCTCAGCACTGGGAGGCTGTTCACCGGAGATAAATGATGTTGGCACAACAAAAGCAAATAAACCTCTACTATCCATCACTCCGCCTTGGTCAGTCTGCCGTCTACATCCCTCTGCCTCTGTGTCTCCCGACGCCTTCTCTTCCCGCCTCCCTGTCCCTTCCCCAGTCCCTCCAATCTTCTTCTGTCGTTCCTGCTCAGATTGAGGTTTTGCCTTTTTCTCTATCCATTAGTCACTTTCCATTTTTCTTCTTTTGTTGTTTATTCTTTCTCTCTAACTTAGATTGAAGGCTCTGCGTGTGACTCCTGTAATGCTCCTCAACCTTTCTAATGCATCAGTTTAATCCAGTGTTATAGATGAATTTGTACTAAACAAACAACAGATCATATCAGTAGCGCCTATGATTTCTTGAAATAATGCTAATGAGCTTGGAGATCTAACAATATAGCCAGAAAACACCATGAAGATAAACCATGAACCAACCAAAACCATGAAGATAAGCTTGTTGGGAAATGATTCTTTTAGCCGTCATTTGGTTGATGTAGTGATGTGGTTGCAGATTGACATCAACTGAATACCACTCTGTTCACTCCTCCCTTTCCAAGTGCAAAACTGTGGTAACGCCATTCGCCTCGCTCAGAGGCCACTTGATCCCGGTCGGTTTTCAGTATGGCAGCAAGGTCACAAACTTACAGTACTAAACAGCACACTTAAATATGTTTCTGGAAACCTTTGAGGCAAGAAATAGGTATTACAGTAACATAATCATGATTCATATTTGATCAGCGCTGCCTAGTGCGACAGTTTGATCGTAATTTGCAAGTTTCGCGAGCAGTGATTGACAGCTAATGTAGAGTCTCCTAGGCTCTGATTGGTTGTTTTGTTTTGTCAGGAGCACAAGGAGGAAGCAGAAGATCATGATATTTTTTTCACAGTTTTCACTGTCTCATGTAGTACTGTCGGGATATAATGACTTTAAGCAAAAACAGTGCAATAACTGTAGAATCCGATCCAGGTTCCCCAGTGTTTCCCTGTGTTTTCTCTGCTCTTTTGTGTCTTGTTTTGTCTTCCCTTGTCAGTTTCTCTTTATGTGTGTGCTGGTGTAGGTGGGCGTGGTCTCCGGTCTGAAAGCAATCACCAATCATTCACAACCTCTGCAGTATATCTACCCGGGGAATCCCCCCATGCTCTGCCGGATTGTTCAATCACCCACTGTGGTAGCGCATGTCTCAGGCCAACTACCTTGTATCTTGTCTTTCTTTGAGGCTGACGTTTTTTGACCTAAACCTGTTTTTTCCTGAGTCCAGTGTGCAGTCTGCCAGCCGCTCCCACTCGCTCACTTGCCACTCACCTGCTTGTTTCCATTTGGTTACCATTTCCTGATAACTACACCACACTGTGTCCAGCTTCTCGAGGTTCTGTGGACTGTTCGTATTCTGCTTTTGGATCCACCTTTTGCCAAATCATAGCAATAAATATATGCACTCAAATACTCTTTGCATACCATGAAAGCTTAATTTTTAATGGAGTCTTACTATACTCTATATCCACCTCACCTCAACCTGCCTCTCCTCACCTATATCTATTCAGTCAGCGTGCCACATTGTCCTCCGGTGGAGTTATTAAATTTAAACACAATTTTTCATGTGGCTGTAAAATACCTCTCTTAGCATGGCTGGTCTAACATTAACTTTTACCAGGCAGTGGGCCATAAACCCTCAAAATCTCTGTGCCTACCTGTCATATGTGTGTGTTTGTGCATAAGTGTTAATTGTCTGTACAAATAGACACCTGTCCACAGCTACTCTATCAATACACAGTACATCAGTAAATTATTTAAATACCCAAGTTTACCCACATTTTAAGATTGTAGATCTGGTGTTGATTGTTTGGTTGCTTTATGTTAATGATGCTGTCCATGTTTCAGCTTTTAAGAGACACTGTCCTCTGGATGAGAATGGATCATATGTCGTACTTAAGGTTTTTGTCAAAGGATCAAATATAAAGCACAAGCTTTTCTCTATGAGCCTTAAATCGTGCACACAGTTTCTAATGTGGTTTACAATCAGAAAACTAGTGTCTTCACAGGGCTCAACAATAAGGCTTCGGACTAATAAACCTAGGAGCAGCTCAAATCATGTTTTCCGGAGCTGGTGATGGAAGTGAGTGAGGACTGAGCCGTCTCAATTGTCGAGTTGCACATGTGCAGTATACCGATTGGACACTCGCAAGAAAATAGTGTTGGGTAAAGACAAAGTTTTTGAGCTGAAGTGCAAGCGAGGATTTTAATTATCGTGAAAACAGGAGTTTAGGTGGTTGGTGGAGGACGTAAGCAAAATGAAACCATTTGTATAGGGGCAAGTAAAAATTAACTTTGGGCAAGTAGATTTCTGACCCACTGTGAAAGAAAAAGGTTAACTTCACACACTCCATCGATTACTACAGTTAAAAGTGAATTATTAATGGACTCAACCCGCTTATGCCATCGCTGCAATCCCAAGGAAAGTTGTGATTATATGAGTGAGTGTTGACTCTACTCGAGCATAAACAAAGCGAGACAGCCAGAAAAGAGTTTGTTCCTCCCTTGAGCATCAGACCGATGTGAAGCACCATAGAGAATCAATCAGAAAACGAGACGCTGGCTGTAGCCTGTGTGATTTTTCTTGCCGTATGAGTCTATTTTCTGGTTCAGAGCTGATATCACTGCAATAAAATGGATTTTATTTTAGTTGAAGAGCTCAGGCAAATGCTCTTTGGGTCCACAAAGTCAGTCCTATATTTATTGTTAGCGGAGCAGCTCCCAGCGCTAAGGCGCAACCTGACGTCCTCACAGGTTAAATGTAATAAAAATGTGATAATGTGTTTATCCCTATAAGGAGATTATATTTTATTCTATTATACATTCTAAGGCAAAGAGAGGTCAAAAGAATAGCACTTAAAGTCAGCAGTAATTCAGAGACTTGCCCAAGGACACTTCGGCGTGACATATGCTGGTCAAGTTAACCGGCAGGAGCCTGCTTTACATCTCAGCTGTCTGGCTGTTAGGTGGGGGAGAAGCTTGGTCGGTCAGATATCGATTGAACTGTCCCTGGCCCTGGGAGTGAGCTCTGGAAAGAGATGTCAGCTGCCAAATGAAAACACAGAATATTCAGAATGCAAGAGGCGTTCGTTCCCGAGCAGATTGTTAGTTCGAGCTATATTTGCAATGTTGGCATAATAGATAATGACAATGAAGCATTCCTCTCTTCCCTCTCTCATCTTCTCCCTGTCCTCCTCTTGATGTGGCATAATTAGTCCCTCGCAAGGCAGCGTGAAATGATGTGTTTGACTCTGTGGCTCCTTGAACCAGCCACTTCTTTTACACCAATGTGTTCTCACCCCTGTATTTAAGAGCCCTCGCTGAGTGTGCTCCTGCTCTTGTTTTGCTTTGTGTCTGCTGCTGAGTGAAAATGCCTCTCTTCCCTACAGGCAGGTGTTACAGTTCACTTCTGAGAGTGACGCCGTGTGGTGACAGGAGTTTCCATTTCTAGCAGCACATTTCTTCCCCCTCCCTGTCCCTCATTCTTTCTGTCTGTCGATTTCCTCCACTCCTCCACCCCAACAATCTTTACTGTAAATCTTAGTGTCTCTTATAGAGCCACAGTAAAATTGTATGTCTAAAAATGTAAGTTGCCAGTGCCTGTATAATTCGCCATATGTTACAGAAGCACACTGGCAGGCGTTTTCCTCAGAGATTGCAAGACGTACTCGGGCAAATTGGCGCAAGTTCGGAGAACAAATGTGATACCGCTGGCACTCGCTTTTATTCTCATTTCAAATTGAATGTGTCGAAGAATTTATTAGTTGTAGCCTAGTAGGGGAGGTAGAGAACAGAGCGATGCAAAGAAAACAAGAGAAAGCTGGTAATTTTCTCAAGTATGGTTTGAAGTTCTATATGTAGTGGCAGGGGAAGGAGGGAGAGCATAAATGAAAATTACCCATTAAAGTCTGACATGGCGTATAGACCCGCAGAGCTCTAATTGTAACAATGGGGACCTGCGTAGTCTGAAACACTTCAGAGTAGCCGTGCTGATGCAGGCACAGTGATATTTTCCTCTTGAAGACCAATCCTACTGATTGCTAATCAAGCCTCCCTTCCAAATGTTCAAAAGGTTTCCATTTTATAGGGTTTTTTTGACAGGCACCAGCCTCCATCTGCATTCATTAATAAAACTTGCAAATTATCACTTTCAACCCACCATATACAGGCTGCTCTCTTCAACATTCATCATGATGACAATTTATGGTCCGCCTCTGAAAAAAACAAAAAAAACACAACTCTGATCCATCTCTCGCAGCTCACACTGAGCGTCACTGCTCATACTGGCACTGTGTACAGTTACAGCTGTCTTAAGATGAATCGATGGCTTCATGCATTCAGAAAACATGAAGATCACACAGAGCGACGTGACAGCCTGTCAGACGTGTTATTGTTTCACAGAAATACATGGTTACTGAATGAACTTTGGTATGTAACTAATAATCATTTGCATTGTTGATTATTTTCTTGATTAATCAATTCAATTTTTGGGTCTATAACATGGTGAGAAATGTCAGTCAGTGTTTCCCAAAGCCTAGAATGACGTCCTCTGATGTCTTGTTTTGTCCACAACTCAAAGATATTCAGTTTCCCGTCATAGAGGAGTAAATAAAGCAGAAAATACTCACATTTAAGAAGCTAGAGTCCGAGAATTTTGACTTTTTTTCAATTAATCAAACTGAGTAATTGAACATCAAAAGAGTTTAATTCAGTAATTTATTAATCAATTAATCGATGCAGCTTTACATGAACCAGTCATGTATAATAGGTATTGATTGTCACATTGTTATTCAGCTTTTTGGATATTTGGGATCTGTAATAATATATCCTGGTCTATTCATATCCATCCATAAATCCACAGATCGGTCGATCAATCCAACATCTACTATTCCCTTTGACCTATCCATTTACTAATCATCCATCTATCCTTTGTATGTTTGTAAATAGGAACAGCAGGCGATTTGAGGGAGGATGCCATGCCCCCGTTTGAAAACCACCAAAATGAATGCCCCGTTTTAAACTAGAATCGATGGCCTCGACCATGGCTCTGACTATCAGCAGCCTCACAGTGCTGTGTATTGGTAAATACATGGCGCTGTCCATGGTGCTGAAGTGGCAGATGGGATTGTAATTGTGACTTTTTCCTCTGAGTCCTGCCCTGTATCATCTTGGATTTATTATTCTCTAAACTGTGGGGTGGGAGGAGGAAACATCTATGTTACTTAACACTAGGGCTGTCAAAGTTAACACAATAATAACGCATTAATGCAAATTAGTTTTAATGTCACTAATTTCTTTAATGCATTAATGCAACTTGTGTCCATTAGTAACAAACCATGTCATACTAGCTTGTTGTGAAGGAGGCTAAACAACACTCCAAAGTTACGCTAAATTTTTGCCAAGGAAAAACTAACATGGCCATTTTCAGAGGGGTCCCCTGACCTCTGACCTCAAGATATGTGAATGTAAATGGGTCCTATGGGTACCCACGAGTCTCCCCTTTACAGACATGCCCACTTAATGATAATCACATGCAGTTTGGGGCAAGTCATAGTCAAGTCAGCACACTGACACTGACAGCTGTTGTTGCCTGCTGGGCTTGAGTTACCATGTTATGACCTGAGCAAATTTATTATGTTAAATGCAGTACTAGTAAGGATTTATAGACAATATTTTTCATTGGTTTGTGTTGCTAATTGACTTTCATTAATAAATATATACATATATTTTCATAAACCAAGCATATTTATCCATTGCATGTTGATGACAGTATTACATACTTGCGAGATCTCGCTTTTAAGATACATTTTGAACAGATAAAAAATGTGTGATTAATTTGTCAGTAATCACAATTAACTATGTACAATCATGTGATTAATTGTGATTAAATAGTTTAATCCATTGACAGTCCTACTTAAAACGTTAAAATATTGATTCAAAGGGTAAAAGTTGCCCATAGACTTAGCAAAATGCTCATAAAATTTAAAATGAGGGTGAGAAAAACTGCTTAATAGCAGCAATCTCTGTCTGTAGTTTACCCGGCTTTGTGTTGATTTCAAATATTAACGTGTGAGTGTCCCCACTTGGAAAACGTGGATGATTAATGGGAGCCTAGGACCAGGTGATTCTTTACAGTGAGGAAAACAGACTGTTTTTTAATCTGAAGGCAACCGAGCAAGCAGTCTGAAGCAGCAGAAGATGTTGGCATGGTGCAGCCACCAGTAGAAGGAAATATAGACCACACATACAGAAGAGTGCTGCCTTATCAATAAATAAACAGTCAAGGGAGGGGGGGGGCACAGAATAAAACATTATTTCATCAAACAAAAACCTTTCTGTGGTTGGGTGTTGTATTAAAATGAAAAGACAAAATCAATGCAGTTGAGGAGCTTACACACTGTGAACGTTGGTACAATGGGGGAAAATGTGTACAAGCTACCAAGCTACAGTTCTGCTGTTTATGGTAATAAAAGTGCATCTTGCCAGAGCATTTGTGCTTATCAGGAGCAATATACAACGGTTGGCATGATATCTTACGAGTAGCTGTTCCTCATATTTCACACGTTTTCCTTTGAATGTCCAGCAACATATGTCAATTTTCGCTTATTAAATGCATACAGTCTTTTCAAAATAAACTTCTGTCTTCATAGGAAATAACTTGGTTGGGTTTAAGCAACAAAACTACTTGGGTGTAAGGAAAGACTGACTTGGTTAGGTTTAGGCAACAAAATAGTTAGGTTTAGGAAAAGATCAACTCCGCTACGACTACTTTGTTAGGTTTAGGAAAAGATAAACTTGGTTAGGTTTAGGCAACAAAACTATTTACTTGGGTGTAGGAAAAGATTGACTTAGTAAGGTTTAGGTAACAAAACTGTTTTGAAAGTTTGTGGTTTGGTTTAAAATAACTCTGAAAGAGGCATTACTTAAGTACGGATATTATGAGACAAATAAACCAACGTTGACTTCACAAGGGTCACAAACACCTGCCTTCTTTGTGAAAGTGTGATGTTTTTTGTACCAGTCTATCCACCCTGACATCTTCCTTACACAGTATTTGACACCTTTTATACTTCCTGGTTCAAGATAACATGGATTTGGATACTTTGTGGGATACATACAAATATAGAGAGTGCATTACTTTTTGTAGGTGTTTCTACAGATGGTGTATTAGAATACCCTGAATATACAGTGTCCAGTGATCTACTACAATGTCAGCATCAACAAACTGCAATCAAACCGTAATCGGCAAACAATTGTATGAGCATTATCACTGACCAACAGAGCGCTCACCAGCCACTATCTCTGTCACACACGTTCACTCATTATCCGTCTGTTGCACACACACACACACACATATACACAAGGTTGGGAAGGTTACTTTCAAAAATGTAATTGCTTACAGATTACTGAATGTTTCCCCATGACTGTAGTAATCCTGACACTGCGTTGACTCTGTGATGGTTTCAGCTATATCTGGATGACTCTGCTCGCAAACTCTGCGAATCTGAGGTTAAATGCCACTTCATTTCACTTTAATTCCATCATTATCATCATCTGCAAGAATGATCATCCATTTTTCATCTATTATAAGATTACTTATTATAATTTCTTTTTTCATCATTAGCACCATCGAGGCTTATTGTCTCTTATTTTCTCCTCTCTTGCCTTCCCCTCTGGCTACTCATTTTTGTTCAGTTTCCATCCACTTGTTTCATCAATTCTTAATCAATCACCTCTCTTGGTCTCTCCAGTCTGTCATCTGACCCTTCCTACCCCTTTCTGCCAACATAATGGAGTCCTTTGCAGACTTTTCTCCCTCTCTCTCTTTTTCTTACTTTAGTCTCTGTTGCATTTTTTAGGTCTTTTTCCCATCTTTCCCAGTCACTCAGTCTAAGTATGTCCTCTCTATCCTTGTTCGTAACTGACGCTGGTGCTTCAGTACCACTTTCATAGTCTCACATTGTCAGACATGTCGCCACAGCGATGTGTCAGCTCTAAAGAAAGGTCTGGCACCACAGTATCATTATGGTGTAGCGGGGAAAAATGCTCTGGGTTGTTTTTATTTCTTTAAACCATTGCCCCCACCCCCCTTAGGGCAGCACAAAAGACCACAGGGGGTGCGCCAGGATTTATCTGCACTGACGTTTTCAAAATTACACTTGCACTTGTATAACTGAAATGATAATAACACACGTAGTGGAGAGTTTATACGAAAGTCTGTATGTAACGCTATCTAGTAGTTATTTAGTAGGCCACATTCTGTTTAAACCTGGTATTTGTATGTACCTGCAGTACACTAATATCGTACATATTGTACTATCTGCAAAATCAGATTCTAGTGGTGGCTGCGTAGGATTGTTCCAGACTTGTGTGAACCAAACATTTCCTATAAGTCTGGGGCAATGCAAAGTCCAAAAGTCAACATTTATTGGAAATAGATCAATGTAATCAATTCCAAATTTCACAACATGTTTTATCTCTGGAAATATTCTGATTCAGTTCATATTTGTTGGTGTTTAGCCTTTCAAAAACAACATTATCACTGCAGTCAAAAGCCTATTTGTTCACCCGTGTGCTGCACATTATAGTAAATTAATTAAGTAATTACAAAAAAAATCATATATATCTGATGAGTTATATTCATTAGAAAAGTTGATTTAATGTCAAAAGATTGATTCATTTAATACACTGAATCACCTTATTCAAAGTGAGGATTTTGTTCTGTCTTTCTTTTTTAGGGGTGATGATGTTAGAAAATAAGGTGGGGTGGGCAGCTTTTCTTAGATACAAGTAGGGGGGCTTCAAGGAAAGTAGGCTGGGAACCACTGCTTTAAACCAGTCACAATGGTCTTGGAAAATGCTGGTTGAAATAGGTGGCGAATGGCAGGCTTATACCCACAGTCTATATCCGATAAGTCAGACTGCTTTTGCTCTGGAGCTGGATGCAGCAGTGTGACAGCCTTTTTGGTCGTCCATAATAATGTGTGTCAGCATAGTCTGTGTATGATGCAAGACCTCAGCTACAGCCAGTACTAACCCAGCTCCACTGATACAACAACCATGCCTCCTCCTGTGCTCAGTGGCCCATGCACTGGTTACAGCAGTAGATAGGACCTTCTTTTGCCTGCAGGCAATCCACAATTTATTTTTTTTTTTTGATGCTTGGATTCATCAGTGTGCAGGAAAGGTTCAACAAGAGTCACGGTTTTTCCTCCTCAAATTTCTCATTCTGTAGACATTTTCATCCACCGGGCTGCCACTGACTGCTGCTGTTTGTGTTTATTGTCATTCTCAGGAGGAGAAAGACACCGTGATGCAGGAAAATCCCAGCAGGCCGGCTGTTTCTGAGAGGTAATGATACCATGTTTCGTTAATTGAGTCACACATCTTGTCCGTTGTAAAGTAACTGAAATCTTCAACAGTGTCACTGCATTAGTGACTGCATGGCTGAGCAGTTCGTAACTACAAGGAGGTAGAAATTAAGCAGCCACTTGGTGTATTAGCTTATACTGAAATTATTTTTTCCAAAGCAAGGAATGGCTTGATGTGATCAGTTACATACATGAAAAGTGTGTCTTTACTTATTGAAATAATAGGTGATGATGAAGGGTTGTGGCTTGTTGATGCTTAGTTTCGACGGGTTAAACAGGTTTAGACTTATAAGAACTAGGGCTTTGTTTCGGCAAAAATCTGGTAGTATCCTGCGTCATATTGCGATTCATTAAATTGCGATATATTGCGATACTGTAAACAAGGTGATATATTGTGATTTATTTCATATCTAATTATAGGAAAACTGTCAAAGTATAAAGAACACATACATAACCAACCACAACCACATACAGAAAATCTGAGTAAGGATGGCTGAAATGGCTGCTATGGGGACTAGCGTCAGTACTCATGAATACAATTGGACTCCACAAGAGTCTCAGCTTTACAGTGATACCCAATTTTTGTAAACCCAAGACTGTTTCGGGACCCCAGTACGCAGAAATATTCAAACAATTTTAGAATAGGTGATTTCAGGATTTATACTGCATGTAAAAATTGCATGTCTTTTTTTTATATATTATCATAAAGTGGGCATGTCTGTAATGGGGAGACTGGTGGGTACCCAGAGAACCCATTTACATTCACATATCTTGAGGTCAGAGGTCAAAGGACCCCTTTGAAAATGGCCATGACAGTTGTTCCTCACCAAAATTTAGCACATCTTTCGAGTGGATTCCTTAGGGTTCCTAGTTCCATATGATGTCAGTGCCTTCACTCTAGCTTTTAAATATCGGGTTTTGGAGAATCAATACAGTATCACAAAACATAATATCACAGTACTTGTGTATTGATATTTTTTTACACCCCTAGTAAGAATGATGCAAAATATCATATATCTCTCTTAAGACCTTTTTCTGTGCTGCCATTGCATCTTGTCACATGCCAGTTAAAGGCAGGTTTTGTATGAATATGAGCAGTGGATTATTGCTATGCTGCCTTCCGGTGGATGCAGCTCTATGGGAGTTCATAAACAGTCAACCACAGCCCCCATGTGACTACTTGAATTCAACAATTCACAGGACCGGCACTGATTTCCCCTGAGGGGTCTGCAGTCAAGCATCTCAAGTGCCTGGGCGGCGGATGCGTTGTCCATTTTGTGGCCCGGATGCCGACATGTGCAGGACCGAGGCGATTATGAGAGGTGGCAGACATCTGAAATGTTACAGAAGTTCAGAAACCAAACTACACAGAGACTTGTACCGCACCTCTGAATCACAAAATGCAAAGACCAAGCGACAGTTTAAAGCAAACATGAGCTATTCTAGATTCAGACAGAATCGATGTGGATCCAGAATGGATGGTTGGAGTGATGAAAGGATTGACTGAAAAGTAGAGGAATCAAAAGATTAAGAAAGGCTGTTGTTGGCTCTGAGAGGTAGACAGACTGAAAGGCGTCTGATCAATATAACCTTATCGTAGTGTTAAATCCTCTCACATCCTGGCAGGACTCTCTGTACTTGGCCTCTTTATCTCTGATTCCATCATGCTCCCTTTTTTACTCGATCTGTTTTACTCGTTTTAAGCGGGCGGCCACATGCTGCAGAATTGTTTTTTCTTTATCGTGAGGGAAAAACGGAGAGAGGAAACAGATGCGAAGAGCTCTGGAGAGATTTGGTCCAAGGCCAGCGAGGATAATTTTCAATTTAGGCAGGGTTTTACCACGACACCATCTCCTGTTGTTGTGAGTCTCTCTTTTTAATGCTTCTTCTCCATGCAGGTGGCTGTGTGAGTGCATTGCTTATGAGAGTTTAACATCTCATCCCTGCGAACTCTGCGAAAAACAAAATACTACGTGAACTTGAGAAGTGTGTTTCCCTCTTTACGCTCCACCCCAAGCATCTCTCCTATGTTAAGTGCCTCAGTCTGGAGCATCATCTGTAAAAGGCTCATCTCAGTTGTCCCATTTTACCTGGAGTATTCCCAGCAGGGAGGGCTTAAAGAAAACAGCACAGGACAGGATGTGCAAGAAAAAAGCGTGGTTGGTGAACCAAAAGGAATAAGATATTCCCTGAGGGGAAGTGACATTCTTTAACTTAACCTACTGTAAATCTCTACATGTTGCTGCTCTCTCTTCTTCTGTCTCTTTCCAGCACGTTTAGCAGCCTCTTTCCCCCCTCATTTTCTCATTTATTTTGCGGCTTTTCATTCCTGCCTCCCCTGCCAGTCATCCATTGTGTTGCCCATGTGCAGGCATTTTGTTAAAACTAGAGACATTATTTTTTTTCTGTCTCTTCGGTCGCTCTGTTTTAAGTCACCGCTGATTCTCCTCGAGTGCCGCTCACGATGCGATGACTGACAAACGGGAGAGAAATGAGCTCGGGCAAACAAAATCCACATCATTCAAGTGGCTCTAAGCAATTTGTGTATGAGTGTTAGCTTGCCTTTATGGGCAGTTTCTCAGTTTGTGCATATTGCGAACAAATGGCCGTTCAACACTGTTTCAAACATCATCATATGTGATGATGATAATGTCAGTAAAGCTGGACTGCTGGTTACCAACCGTGGCAGTTCAAAGGCTGCGCAGCCTGGAAGAGAACAGCTTTGAAATTGAGTTGGAACAGGAGAGGTTTTGGAGAACCACAAGCTCTGGACGGCTTCCCAGGGGCCTCATTAAGGACTATACATGGTGGGTAGATGGAGGAAGTGGGCCATGGCGACACACACACAACCCAAAATCACACGTTCTCACTCGCAAGTGCACTTCCACACACACACGGCGTTTCCCTCTCTCTTGCCCACACGCATTCATACATGCAGACACGTAGTGGGGGGTGAGCGAGAGCCTTAGAGCATGACAGAGTGTAAAAGTAATTGGCAGTAAAGTGATGTGTCAGGACTGCTGTGTGCACCGAGCACCATGCAAATAGCTGAAACAAGTTCAGACGGATGAAGAGAAAATCATGTCAACTTGAAAATTCTTCACAGCGAAAGCCAGAGGAGCTAATTGAAACCTCAGTGTTTTCATATGCTATGTTGTTGTATTGTCAGTTTAGTTAATTAATTTCATGTGTTTTTGTGCGTGTGCACGTGTATACATTTGTGTGTTTGTGTGCGCGTCGGGTCATTAGCTCCAACAGCTTTGGCTCATTGTGACTTTTAGAACGTCTCCAGGGTTGATCTCATGCTAAGTGTCATTAAGCCACTCGTCTTGTCACGCAGCTGGTGAGCAGGAGTGTGTACGTCTCAATGTGCATGTGTGTGCGCACATATACTGGGAGCAGGCTGTGTCCCGACACCCTACATTTAGCTCTTCTACAGCTCACTGCCAGAGCTCCATATGGCGTCCCTCAGTTTCTACCTCGCACGCCCATCACAATGTGTGATTTATGCTTTTTTAATAGGTAGGCCCCCATATATTACACACAAACACACAGACAGGACACACACCTCTGTTAATGGTGCAGTAAGAAGACTAAATGTCCCCCTAAAAGTCACATTTTCCAAGGGAGTTGTTGGCACTCAAAGAAGAGACAAACGACCACATGTGCTTCCATGACTGTCACAGCTTTTGAGAAAGTCGACAAAGGTAGTAAGTACCTGCTTTCTTATATACTGTGACAAAAGTAAGCTAAGCAAATTTCTGATATAATGACATAGAGTTCTTTTGGCTCAGCGAGCTGAAGCATGAGTGTTCGGTACCATTTGCTCACTATGTCAAAGATTAAATCCAACCCACATAATCATCTGCTCTCCCTCGCACATAATCCCTGTCACTCTTCACTTTCAGACACACTCGCTAAAAGACTCATACTGTAGAAATGTCATGTGAAATCTATTTAATATACTGTAAATTAAATGTTTTCAAACCGATTTTCTACATTTTAACTTCAGTTATTAATTTGTTTCAACATGATTACGGAGAATATATGTCATATTTAGCAGACATGTCACTGTAAAAATAAAACACACTCGCTCATTATTCAACTGCTTATCCGGGGTCGGGTCGCCGGGGAAACAGCTCCAGCAGGGGACCCAACTTCCTTTCCCGGGCCACGTTAACTAGCTCTAACTGGGGGATCCCAAGGCGTTCCCAGGCCAGTGTGGAGATATAATCTCTCCATCTACTCCTGGGTTTTCCCCGGGGCCTCCACCCAGGTGGTTGGGCCTAGAACACCTCCCTAGGGAGGCGTCCAGAGGGCATCCTTACCAGATGCCAGAACCACAAAATCAGTTCGTATAGGATATATCTAAGGATGTATAGTGATGAGGTCGGGGTGGACTGGTGGTCAAAAAGCACCAGACGTTTGTCCAGGAGACCGGTGCTCCTGCCCCGGGTGAAACCAGACATCAACTCTGATTTTTGTCCTGTAACTTCTATAGTTAAGTTTTGCCACTTGAGGAGTTGTTTTAAACCAAACCACAATCTTTTCCTAAACCTAACTAAGTAGTTTTGTTGCCCAAACTTAACCAAGTCAATCTTTTCTTATACCTAACCAAAATGCTTTTGTTGCCTAAACCTAACCAAGTTGTCTCCGGTGAACATGGAAACAACATTCAAAAGTACTTTCAGTGTTCTTTTAACCCAAACCTTTATCAAAACCTAACCAAGTAGTTTTGTTGCCTAAACTTGACCAAGTTGTTTCCTGTGAAGACAAACGTCTGTTTTGAAAACACAAGCAGAAATTGACACTTTACTGGACATTTGTAGGAAAACATGAAAAAAAGATAATTCATTTTATGATATGCTGAAACAGTAATGTGTTAAAAGTTTCTTTGACAACCAAACAAGACATTTCCCATACTATTAAACAGCCAATTGTTGGTAGTTATGGAAATCAGCAATGTTTCCCTAATTGTAATCGAAATGTTTATTTTATTTTATACTGAACCAGGTTTCAAAGAAAATAATTAGAAATGAAAACCGCTGAAGATTAAGACGAAGATTAAGATAGTTCAGTGTAAACTGTTGCTGTTTTGTAAGTTAATAGCTGAACGGTAAGACTTACAGTGTTTATTTTCAGCCAGTTAATTGTTGTATCTCGCCATACGGTGTAGCAGACTGACTGCAGAGAATCTTTTACCTAAACATCTGCGTCTGAGGAAAAAGCAGCTCAGAGGTGTTTTACGCCTCAAAGCTTCTCCTATAGCTTCCAGCCATGTGGCATCCAACCACATCCGCTGTGTAAAAAAGACACACATACATACTGTATATGCAAATGCATGCTAATGATGAATATGTAGCCTATACAACTAGTTATTTCTGTCATATAGATTCAGTACACACACCGTTGCTGTGGGCTTGTGTGTCTGTTCCCCACAGATAAACTCCTACTGTTCAATAACGTAGAGCCGTTGTCTTGTAATGAGCCCAGATGGCCCAGTAGGAGGGTCTGCATCCCTCTCCTCCCCACCAGGACGGAAAGCATACTGTACATCATGCTATACTACTCCTGGCAGCAGCAGCATACTCTCACAGTATAGGGAGGCGGAGAAGCAAAACAGCTTTTCTGCTTGCAGAGGAGGAAATATAGACCTATTCTTTAAAGGTGTGCAATGACGTGCGACATTGGCTTAAATATAGGTCTTCTTCATGGGAGACATTTTGACATGTCACAGTAGGAAGGGCATGGTATAAATAATAACATTAACAATGACTGAATTCCAGTCAGCTGCTTCAGTTTCGGGATCCAGCATTGTGCATGCTGGCCCACACATCCATTTAAAAAAAGCGAAATGTCGCAAAAAGTTTTTCCACTTAGCTGAGGTGGGAACATTGGTGCAACGCTGGAAAGCAAAAATTGTGGAAGACAAAGACATCAGATCTGTGTTGAGTGATAAGGAGGCTGTAACGTTCCTCGCATTATCTGATACAAACATAAATGCCATATTTCCATCATGATTTCGACATAATTGTATTTGGTATGAGGTAGGGACGCACCTATAACGGATCGAATATCAGGCCGATATTGACTCAGTGTTATTGTGTGTTAGTTAATGTTATTTTTGAAGATTTCTTTTTACCAAGTTGCTGGTACAGGATTTGTTTTGTTATTTTAATAACAAATAACAGTTCAGTAAATTTATATCTATGTATTTATATTTATCCCGAATTTCCCTCCGGGGATTAATAAAGGTTCATCTTATCTTATTTGTAGGAAAGCAATATTGAAATCAACACACAGCGAGGCATATAGCTTATCAATTAAACACTGGTTTCTGATCAGTACTTGGTATCAACCAAGCCAGGTATCGCTATCAGGACTGAAAAAGTCGAATCTGTGCATCCTTAGTATGAGGTATGAGTACCTCATTGAGCCTTCTCCACCCTCTCATTGTGTGGCATCCAGGAATTAGCGCCACCAACTGTTTACCTCAATGCCCCCAAATCCTAATATTAATGTCTTTATTCTATGTGACAAGTGAAATTATTGATGGATAAACTACCCCTACACTGCAGTAAATTTCTTTGTGCCTGATAAGCTTTCTAGATGTGTAAGAGGGAAAGTTGAAGCTTGCTACAGCTCATCAAAAAGCTGCAGCGTGAATGTTGCTTGCAGGCGGCAGGTGTTGGTGGCTGTGTTTGTATGCGTGCTTGATGGATTTCATGTGCCAGATGTCAGCTCCCTTTAGCAATACTTGCGACTCAGCAGGACAACACGAGGAATGAAAATCTCTCCAAATCGCTCCTTCGTCTACGCTCTGTTAACCATACAGTATGTTGCTTTTCATGTTTGATTGGATTTTGAGGACTTTTACTGGCCTTGACATAACTCTCCCTCTACCCCTCCACCACTCTCCAGCCATCCAGCTGTCCCTGTGAGATAAACCACATCCCTAATCTTCTAATTGGTAGGTAGTCTCGGCCATTACCTGAGCGATGACAGGGTGGGATCGATAAGAGCCACAATGCTAAACGATGTGTCCCGCTGTTTCTCTCTCTTTCTCCATTTCTCTCTGTCTACTTTTCAGTCTGCCCATTTTGCTCTCTCTATCACCCTCTCTGTTTAAATCCACGGTATCCAAGGCAACAGCCATTCAACCTGAGTGCGGCGGGGAAATGAACACCCCTTTAATTTGTCTTTATTACTGCCCCGTTGTTCTTTCCCTTCATCTTCTTTCCATATTTCATACGCACTCCATCTGAAATAGCGAGCATGGTTTGCAAAATGTCTTTCCGTGCTCCATCAGCTTAGAGGTAATCAATGGAAACCTGGTTCTCAATCACTGCCAGTAATTTACCACCACCGGCCCCCACCGGCCTCAAATGATGCATTATTCACCATGTGTCGCTGCGTGACATAGTGCGGCCTGTTTGATGAACAGTCCTTTAATGGACTTTGATGACAGATGTAAATGGAGGAAACATCATGCCAGAGAAAGAGAGCGAGGAGGTGATTGGAAAAGAGGAAGAGGGGTCAGATAGCACATGCATACTGAGGACAAAATGAAGGATGGTTCATTTTTTAGCCACCAGAAATGGAGACAAACTGACAAAGGAAGAAAAAAAAACACGTCTGTTCTGGTTTCGGAGTTGCTCATCATTTCCTCTTCCTGCTCATCCCTCTCTTCAGTTTATAATAAGCAAATTATCATTATCATGAACATCATCGTCATCATCATACAGTTTACATTCACTTAGAGGCAAATAAAAAGCGCTCTCTGAGCAGCGCCTCATTGTGAGTAAACATTTATCCCCTTTTCTTTGCAATGCAGCACTTTATACACACACACACACACACACACCATTTGAATAAAGGCACCTTCATTCCAAGCTGCGTGAATAGACTGCACTTCTTGGACCATTGTCACGTCTGAGCTTCTCGAACGCTCGCATGCATGCAGAGCAGAAAATGAATAAATTCCCCCGGGTAGAATTAGGTAGGGTTGAAAATCTTATTTGAAGCCTGCAGCGAGCGGTCCCGCCAGATTATTCTCCTAAGCGGAGACAGAAAAATGGTGACAATCAGTGATTTCTTGCGCAAGGCAGAACTTCATAAAGCTCCGTCATGGTCGACCAAATACCAGTAAACAAAACAAAAAAAAAAAAAAAAAAAACAGATGATGGATGAGAGTGAGGGAGGAATTCATAAAGTTTATGTAAAGGGTTATATCTTATGGTCTATATCTCTCAATGTCGATGGATTCGACACCTTTTATCTGAAAACATAATATATACCCTCTGGCATACTTCTGTGTAATTAAATCTGGGGAAAAAATGTCATTTAAATGTCAGATATAACATGAGAATAAATAGAGCTGAGAGTCAAAATATTTTTTCCGCTCCCTATTTACGTAATATCAGATTTGTCGGTCGGTCTCATGGTATGTAGCGGCACCAGTCCTTCTTTACAGATTGTACTCCATATGCTGACAAAACAAGCAAGCCAGAGGTGAAAAAAAAAACATACATGGTTCCTTGCTTTCAAAGCAGCATGGTAAACAGACAGAGAGCTCTTCATAGACCACAAGGAGGACTGTAAAATAAGCGGATTTATCCAATGTTATAGGTATTGACTTTTTCTTACTAGCAGAATTACATTTGAGCCTTGCGTAATATCTCTGCATGCTAAGAATAGCAGCTCCTTTATTTGGAACAGGCTGCTGAAACTCCTGCTCGCATGTTGTCTTTTAATTAGGACATTGTCTGAGTTTCAGCCTGGTAATCTGTGAATATTCCTGAAAAGCTCTCACTGTTCTCCAGACCAATTAAAATACAGCATGCAAAACGGCCTCGAAGGGCCCCTTAGGTAGTCTCGCCTTGTGCTCGACAGGCTCTCTGTCAAAACTTATCTGGCAGAGCAGAAGATATTTACATATTGAGCTCAGAAACGGATATCATTAGACTGATACTGAGCCAGTACTTCTGTATTAAGGAGGGAGGGCGGGGGGTTAATCACAGTAGCTGGATCAGCCCAAACTCACTCTATAGCACTTGTAACCTACAAAAGCCCTTACTCTGTTTTCAAAGCAATGTCACTTTTAGACAGTGGTACACAGGGGATTTTTGTAGCTGAAGCTCTTCAGATTTAGTTTAGCATCAATGTTACGAACATGCTGACAGAATGTGATGCTCGGTCATTAAAGCTTGTGTTAATTGAGCTCTAATCGCCTTGTCAGAACGTGACAGTGGGTAAGTGTTGAGCTGGATGGTGAGTTGACGTGTAAAATCTGGTTTAAACGTTGTATTTTGTACATTTTGCACTCAAAAATGAATTATCGTCATCCTAGGATGCCCATAAAAATGAGCTAGAGTTGGTAATCTTCAAAAATTTTTGTATTTTTTACTTCCCATCAGCGATTAATAAATCAAATTGTCTGGTATCTGTTAAAAGTCGCAGGAAACCCATCCAATCATTTCATTTGACCCGAATTAATAGCCATGTTTGTTGTTTATGTTCATAATGATAAATTTGGGGGCGTGGCTTTGGAAGGAGGCCTGAAGCGACGGGCTGTCAGTGTTGCTGACTTGACAACTTTCTCTCAAGATTTCGGGACTTTTGGAGCTTGTTAGTGCTGCTAGCTACTTTTGTTGGAAAAGAGTTGCCAACGCCAGGCTGGGTTTTTTGGTCGGATAATTTTAAAATCTAGCATATTCTTGCTGTTTTTTTAAGATTACCAATCCTAGCTTTAAGGTGTGAATTGTGCCATAGAAGAGCAGATATTTTACTCTTTATTTTCAACTTCAGATATAGGGTTAGTTCAACATTTTAGAAAGCATACATATTTGCTGTTTTTCTGAGAGCGAGATGAGTTTGATACGGAAGTACAGAGCTGCAGTCAGAGAATGTTAGCCTAGCTTAGCATAAAGACTGGAAGTAAAGGGGAAAAAGCCAACCTGACTCTACCAACACCTCTAAAACTCACTAATTACTTCTGTGTATTTTTTTGTTCCAGAAGAGAAATTTCAAACCAGGCAGGCTGTTCTCAAACACCATTCATAGCTATACCTATGTAAAGTAATGCACTATAATTTGTAAATATCCCACAAAATCAATTCATATGTCATCCAAGTAATCATGATTCAGGAAAGGAAGAGATAAGAGTGACAAATGCTGTGTAGGGGGAGGTCAAGGTGGGTCAAAAACACAGGACTTTCGCTCAGGAGGAAAGGTGTTAGCGTCACGTGTGAAAGTCAGCGTTGATTTATTTGTCATGTAACTTATGTACTTAAGTTACGCCTCTTCTGTAAGTTATTTTAACCGAAACCACCATCTTTCCTTAAACCTAACAAAGTAGTTTTGTTGCCTAAACTAGCTTGTTTCCTGTGAAGATGGAACTTTATTTTGAAACGATTGTATGCAGGTAACGAGTGGAAACTGGGACGTTGCTGGACAATTTTGTAATATGTACAAACCATTGTTTGATGATAGGTTAAAACAACAAAATATGGTTTTTAGGGAGAGTTGCATGTTGGATTTATTTCTTGGTGTGACTTCACACACTGCAGAGTTTTCTTGAAAGTACTTAGACCAAAACCAGCTCACCAACCCTATCTGAACCTGCATTGTAGCTTGAGATAATGCACAGAAGAACACGGTTTGTCAAGAAATAGCTCCAAGCTGTTGTCGTCCTACTCATTTAGCTTCCTGTACTCCAAAATAGTCAAATTTTGGATTTGAGGAGTGTCTTCGATACTTTATCAGTAATGACATCCGCAGCATGGATCCAGAAAGCCCTAATCTAGACCAGGTATTAGAGAGAGGGATTTGACTGTCTGGATGTAAAATAGGTAAACAGGCGGTGACGGCCGGGCCTTCCAGGCTGATGGATGAAACGGCTTACAGAGGACACAAGCGCTGTGACATTGATGGACAGTCTGATATTGCCTCCCTAATCTCGCCTCCACTCAGTCTCACACACATTTCTCTGTCCTTCTCACTCCTCCATCATCCTTTCTTTCTGGTTTTCTCAGTTCAGCCCTGACTCATACTCTTCTCACTCATTTCTCTTTTCGTCCTTTATTATCTCTCACTTGTTCGTCATCTCTTGTCTCGTCCTTTACGGGGGCCTTATGATGTCTCATTTCTTTGTTTTCTGACTGTGCGCCTCCATCACACTCTCTTGCTATGCCTCCACCCCCCGCCACTGCTCTCTATCCTTGTTTGCACACACCAGCATGCTCACAAACACACAGATTCCTATAATCATTTCACAAGCTCAAACAACCACTCCTTTGTGTGAAGGACACAGAGGAAAGATGTTAGATAGCAAAAATATTCACACAAACACAAATACACAAAGTGGCCTGGTTCTCCTGTACGGCAACAGATAACTTATTACCACAAGTCTGTGTGGTTGTCTGGATGTCTCAACTGTCTCTCTCTCGTCCTGGCTGTCTGTCTCCATTTGCTTGTGTATCTATTAGTCCGGCTACAATGAAGCTTCATTAATCAACATTTTATCCTATGGTATTTTGATGACAATCTACCATTTGGGTTGAATGGCTACATGCAATGTGAGAGGTGCTGTTTGTAGTGACAAACCCACAGAGAGATATCACCTAACTCTGAGCTTTTTGGCTTCCTTTTGCTCATTGTTTTCCCTCTGCTTGTTTTTGCCTAATCAACCAAGAAGACAAATGTTTCCAGGAAAGAAAGCTCTGATAAAAACATTGCATGCCACCCGCTCGGCACCAAAGGACAGACTGACGATGTTAGTGACTAGCTGGTGAACATAGCGGAGCATTTAGCAGCTAAAGAGCCGGATATTTCTCTCTGGAGTTGGTGGGAAATGAAGCAGAGTTCAAGGAAAGTGACTGTTGGACTTCAGATGCCAAGAAGCATGAGTCCAAATGAATGGTTATGCTAGTCCATGTCTGCTGGACGTGTCAGTAGGCAACTGTTTGCTAACAAGTTTGTCAGAGCAACTTTATAAGTTGATATCTTGTCAGATGTTGTTTTTTTCAGCGTGTATGCAGCCCCAGCTGCAAAAGAAAAGAGGAATAAAACATTGAGTGAATATAGTCCTGGAAAAAAATCTTTGACTCAGGGTTTATGGTCTATTTCAGCCACAAACAAAAATCCTTTGGCAAAAGTTACCAAAAGACAACATGCAAATCAATGTTTGCTTCAGCACTCAGAAGAGGGCATCACAAGATTACAAAACATAAAAAATGCCTGTAAATGTAATTCTTTTGTAACTCTATATAGAGCAGATAATGGTCTTTGGTGCTTGACATCTGTTACCTTTTAGCAGTTTGTTTCCTCTGTCTGTATGTAACATGAGGTTACCATCCGCTGCTTTTTTTTTTTCTTTAGGCTTCCTTTTATTGATTTGTCACCCTTCCCAAGTAAAAAAAATATAGCTTGCATTTAATAAGCAGTTATAGTCAAGGTGATGTCATCCACTGGTTTATGGACTACAGGTCTGGCGCCTTGTTTTTTTTTTTTTTTGCAGCCAGAAGTGACATGAGAGGATTGCGCTAAGTACAACCAAATGAGGAATACGAAATTCTTTGGCGACCAAAAAGGTTATAATTAACTTCCATCAACTAAAAACATACTGTGAAAGGGTTAAAGTTGTAAGACGAAAACAGAACCAACTACCAGACCAGAACCATCCTTCCATCCATCTGTATATGCAGTCGCTTATCTTGTTAGGAGTCACGGGGGCTGCTGGAGCTGATCCCAGCTGGCATTGGGTGAAAGCGGGTTACACCCTGGACTGGTCGCCAGCCCATCGCAGGACACAGAGACAGACAACCATTCACACTCACATTCACACCCTGCGGGCAATTTAGAGTCATCAATTAACCTGCATGTCTTTGGACTGTGGGCGGAAGTCGGAGAACCCGGAGAAAACCGACGCTAACATGGGGAGAACATGCAAACTCCACACAGAAGAGCTCCAAGCTGGATTCGAACCTGCGACCATAATTTACTAAATGAACATCATGCTGTACTGAAGAACTGAGACCATAAACTCATGTTTACAATGTTTACTGGAGTAATAAATCAAGTGAGAAGTCGGCTCATTTTCTCATAGACTTCTATACAATCAGACTTCTTTTTGCAATCAGAGGAGTCGCCCCCTGCTGGATATTAGAAAGAATGAGAGTTTAAGGCACATTAAACCCAGATGTTGCCGCCTGGAAGACAAAAAAAAACACTTTTTTTCCCCCATATAATTTTCATTTGGCTTTGTATTGACTTACCAATTAAAAAAAAAAAAAGTGCATACAAACAGGTGGATAGGAAACTTGCTCATGGCACCCACTGCCAAGTGAGAACAGTACAACAAACTGAAGTTTGGACTTTTACTTGCCTCTTTGTATTAGATACGGGTTGCATCACAGATCACTAACAGTCTATGTAGCATCAGCCACAAGCTTGAGTCTAACCTGAGCCTGAAGGTCTGCAGGCTGAATGTCGGTGTCTGCTGTGAAGCACCTCGTCTGTTCTGACTTCCTATCTGTTGCCTGTCTGCCAGCTTGTCTCTCTGCCAGCCGATTAACCTGTGTGCACTTACTGTCACTAAGTCTCTCCCCATGCCAGGAAGGAATAATATTTTCTCTCTTTCGTTATAAGATGGAATAAACACTCAGCGAGGCCTTTTCACAGTTTACCTTTTCTTTCCTCTCCGTGTCATTTTCCCTGCCGCCCACATGAAACCTGTCACAACACACACATCTGTCCGACTCTTTTACTACAGGGGACGGTGTTTGTTTCTGCGGCGATGCTTTAGTTTGACATTTGATTGCCCTCTTACCTGTGACCTCATTCACTCTGTGACCTGGTTGTGCAGAAAATGGGAGTATTCCACCCAGCATGGGTTGGAGGAGTGGAAAATAGCACGGCGCTCTGGTACGACCCGGCTACAGCCCGCCGTTTGATTACAGCAATCAATCGAGAGAGAAGAGATAGTGTGTGTGTCCATGTGTGCACATGGGGGATTGTGGGTCAGACAAAGCAGAACAGACAATCACAGAGGACTCTCGAACACACTCTTCACTCCACTCTTGTGCTCATCTGAAGAACATGTGGGACGAATGTCAAAGAGAGCACCGGATTCTCCTGAAGGGGAGATAAAAGAACAACAAGAACACATTATATATCCCGATGGACCGCGGTTTGGTTCCCCGGACTTTCTGTTCTACCTTGTATCCGGTCGGTCAGCGTGGGAGGTTTTAGTTTGACGTGCTCCGGTGTTCTCTGTCGAGATATCACTGGTTCCCAGTGATGCATTACTGCCCCACTCCAATAAAAGCTTTAATGTGGAACATAGGTCAGGTAAACCACTCGGGAATTGAAATTGCATCCAGCATTGGTGGGCGCTGGTTATGAGTTTGTACTGTGCTTTGAATAAATGAACGACCGATTCAGAATGCTTTCTGAATAAAAGCCAAAGTCCAGTTAACATGGCTGCATATTAATTTCGATATTGCACAACACTTCCCTCAAAGGCTACCCTTAGATATCTGTGAGAGCGAACTCCTTTGAAATGCACTAATCCGACCAAATGACTTTGTGAGGCGTGATGATGCAACTGAAGCTGCAGAGGTGAGATGAGTTACACACATCTGGAAGCAGCACCAGAATCCGAATGACTGGATAATGATCTCAGGGACGGAGAGATTGATCCAGTCTTCCATCACTGTAATGAGAGACTATAAGACACCCAAACCATTCTGATTGGGCTCCCTGAAGAAGTGGCAGCAAATGTTGGACAATTTCTCCAACTGACTATAACAGAGACATTTGAGGTCCCAGCAGGGACGTCGAAAGTGGAGGGGTCACCACATTAAATGACAAGCCCTTAACATCAGTTCAGTCCATGCTATCAGAGAGGTGCACACAACAGTAACCGTTGAGCCAAGGGATCTGGTTTCACATCAAACAGCTGGATCCACAGGGATATAGACTGAGCCTCTAACCACAAACGTCGATAGATGTGCTGGATTGATAATGATAATTAGACTAATTATGTTGGAATACAACGATTGCAAAATAAACTTGTCTGATCACAAGATCTGTCAGTTGATTTGGCAGTAAACTTTCTTCTGCTTACTGAATCAAAATGTGGATGTGTGGATGCAGCTTGGCAAGCAAATGGTGGAAAAAACAATTCTGTGATTATTTAAATAACCTTTTTTTAGGACTGTCCAATTTAATGTGATAATAATGTGTTAACACAAAGTTGTTTTAATGCCACTAATTTCTTTAACGCATTAACACAACTCGCAATTTTTAAGCTTGGGAGAGTGAAGATTCTGACATGAAAATTAAAAAAAACAAACTAAGAAATCAACCATACAATATAATAATGCTCCTTTTGTTTACATAGTTCTGTATATTGACATAAATATCCCGCCTATAACTTGGTGACTGAACCCAGAACAGTTTCCACAGATGCCGTATCACACATGCAACTGATATTTCCCAGCCATGTCTTGATACTCACCCAGTTAATGTCAGCATCAGCTGAATGGTCCATCTACATTTTGATGGTTGTCATAAAACATTAGCTTGCGTGAACTTGAAAACTATTTGGTAAGGAAACATCACTGTCTATTTCTGCGTTGAATATATATTTCCTGTGTATTTCTCATATTCTAGCCCTGCCATTATCATGTTACTGATTTCAGGAGGTTTCTGGTCCCGGCCAAGAAACAGCTCAGAGCAGTGATGTCTATAACAAATCATTGATGCTATTCTGATACATTATTAGTTACCTATTAATAAAATACTGCTCTTAAATACATATTCTCTGAAGTTCACCATGAGTTTACTTTTTGCTTGAAATTTTCTTTTGGCACGATTAGTTGCCTTCCCACACACATCCAGCTGGCCTAGATGAAAAAAACTTTTTTTTACATTCTTTACTTCTTGCTCTAACCGAGCAGACAGACAATTGGACTGACCCTATAGATGTGGGTCAATGTGGGCCTACTACACCCACTAGTAGGTATTATTATCTGTTCACAACATGTAGTTCTTTTAACCCAAAACATGATGTTTTTCCATAAACCTGAAGAAATTGTAGTTTTGTTGCCTAAACCTAAAAAAGTTGTAGTTTTGTTGCCTAAACCTAAAGAAGGCTTCATTTGTGTTCAAATTTTAAAGTTTCATTCAGGTTTATGTCTTACTACATATATCTATTAAGTTTCATTTTCATTTTTACATCATTGTCAGTTGATATATAGATAGATAACAGCCTTGTGAGCCTACTGTTAGTTCAGTAGGCTCCTACTAGCCCATAAACATTGGAAATGTTTGATGATGTGTGCTGATAATGCCTACTCAGCAGCCTGATAGTCAGAGCGGGTGCAGCAGAGCAATTACAAGAACATCTGAGCTATTTGATTTCCTTGATGATTTTTGAGTTATCGTCATTTTTAAATTAGCGTGGCGAATAACTCCATCCAGGACAGGTCCAGTTAGACTGTTATCAGGTCATTAAATGGGTCTCACCAGTGGTTAAAAGCAGGCTGCCACCTCCGGTGTTGGGAAATGAAGTCAATGCAGTAAACCTTTCAGCAAATGCTGCATACTTTTCTGTGGCTTTTTTTTTCTCCATTCGTTACTATATGCCTGGATCATATCTAGCATTGCGTTGAGTTTATTTTCAATGCAAATTAGTGCGGAGTTCAAGGGCTCAATTTTACATCAAAGACATGGCCACAGCGCTCATTTCAGAGAAGGATGTGGCAGCTCTGCATTTCTTTCTTTCCTAATCACCACCTTTTCATTAGATACTTAACATCAACAGAAGTAAATGTCCTCTCATCTTCCTCACTCTATTCACTGCTGTAGTTTCTCCCACCACCTTCACTGTAGTTACCTTTGAACTAGCCAGATGCTCACTTGAGTCTCATTTGCATAAATGCTTTACAAACACCCTCATCACATGCATAATTGATGCACAAAGCCCAAACAACTGCAGCTTCCCAATGGAAGTGAACAGGAGCACAGTACATGCAAACACCAGCAGTACTTTTAACATATTTATGTGAGACTAAAAATATCTTGTGTACGTGTTTGGGTTAAGTGCTTTATGACCGACATTGTATTGAGTGTTGTGTGCTACCGTCACCTTACTGTATGTTTTTTCACAACTAAAGCTGTGTACTAGTTTGTAACTTTCAGCTTCAGAGTAAAATGTGTTTTGCAGAAGACAACTGATTTTATTCCAAACATGAGAAATAACATAATGTTTCCTATTAATAGATATCTCTCAATTTGGCACCTGGTATCGCTGTATTTATCACACTTCTTCCTTTCGGCTTCTCATATTGCTTTCAGCACTCTCTGTGTACATTGTTACCCTTACTTACTGCTTGATATCATGTTTGTGTTTATCGCGCCACTTCATTCCCAACCTTGCTCATTTATGCACCTTCACATTCCATCTGCTGAGGCTATTGACGTGTAGACAGATTGTTGCAGATCATGCAAAATTTCCAGAGGCTGAGAATCCCTGATCCCTTTCTGTAAGATCTATGTTTAAAGAATTTTACGCCTGTTTCAAAATGTTTTTAAAAGTTGCTGCAGTGAAGACTAGGAGCCTATGTGACTACTTCCACCCATCTTCCTCCGACTCCAGTTGTGGATCCAAACAACATTATGCAGAAGTTAAAACAATTCCCAGGAGTTTGGCATTACATATTTTTTAGGGCTGCACAATTATGGCCAAAATGCTAATCACGATTATTTTGATCATTCGTTGATTTTAGCGACAACATATTTTATCATACTTTCTCATTAAAACACAACCACTTCCTGCTGTGCTACATTTGGGCTGCACAATGTTGGAAAAAAAATGCAGACATTGCAGTGTTTTTTTCTGTGATATATTTTGCAATATGAAAAAATACAAGAATTTTTACCATAAAATGTTAAATGCATCAATCTGGTACCCTTTGAGAGTAAAATTAATATGTTAGATCTGTGATAAACTTTGTGCTCTTTGTGTCCTTGTGCAAGACCCCAAATTGCTGCTGAAGGCTGTACCATCGGTGCGTGAATGAGTTTTAGATTAGATTCTGATGGGCAACATTGGCACCTTGCATAACCCTGCCATCAGTGTGTCACTGGGTGAATGCTGACATGTGTAAAGCGTTTTGAGTGGTGGAAAGACTAGAAAAGCTTCATAAAAATGCAAATCCATTTACCATCAGGTGGATTGCAGACACGGCCGCAGACCCCTGACACACTGAGGACAGTGTAAGTGTGTAGTCAAAGTGAAAACCTTATCTAACAGCTACTAAAGCTGTTTCAAAACAATTGTTAGTTTTAACTTCATATTTTATGGGTTGTGAAGGAAAATCAGCCCAAAACCCACTGAAAGCAATCCAATTGCATGTTAGATTATATTGTTGATTCACTAGAATTTAATGCATAAGCAAGTTTAAAAAGCGAACCAATAACCTCTTCTCTTCTTATCATAAACTTCAATCCACCCACCCTTGACTCTTTTCTTCTATACTGTCCCATTCCCACTCCTCCCCGTTACTCTTGTAAGCATGCGTCACCCATTCTTGATTCCCCAGTACTACAATGGATTATTTATTCAGAAAAAAACTCTATAAATCATGTCAGGCTGGCCAGCATGCGATGCCTACCGAAGGAGAAAGATATGTGAACATGTGTGTGTGCATGCAGAGAGAATTTGCCTCCCCTGCATTGTGACGCCTGCACTGTCAGCGTCAGTGTGAACTGGCGTCTTCCTCTAGAGAAAAACCTGAATGGCGTAAGAAGGCCAGACATGAAAGTTTCATAATTTGCACTTCATGAAACTAGGTCGACGTAAAGAGCTCATACAGTAATATAATACAGTAATGAGTGCAGAGGTGTCTGGAAATGAACAGTTTGAAATATTTAAACTACACATAAATAATTACTGTAATGAAGAGGAAGTTGGAAAAGGTAGAAGAAAGAAAGCTAGCAATCAAAGTTGCACTAGGTAATATTGATCAACGGTTCAGTTATCTCTATGATTAAAGACTTGGGTTACCAGAAGTGAGCTGCAACGGCTAACTATGTGCAGCATGCTCATGTTTACCACCATGACGCTGGGACTGCAGCCATTCAGATTTAGCTTCCCTTCCTGTGTCACATACAGGCTCATTAGAGTATACCACCCCCCATCTGAGTATTTCTACCACGGAAACTACCTTTGCAAAGGTGCACCAATAGATTGTAGTAGAACGGACATTCACATTCAAATCAGCGTTGCATTTTAAGTGCTGCAGCCATTTTTTGTGTACCATTGCCATAGCGACCAACCGACTTGCGCAGGTTCTCCAGTGACGACTAAACAAGCAGTGAAGTAGTATTGTTACAAGGCACAGAGAGCCAGAGTAAATGAGTCAAATCGAACAACTTCATCCACATACTCTTGTCACAGCGGACGAAAACAAATTATTATCGCCAAACAAGTGACAACTTGATTCGGCTCGTTTTCTGCAACCAGTGCGGTGTTGAAGCATGATGGAATTAGCAAGCTAGCTAGTGCACGGCTGGCTGGTTAGCTCTTGGGCTGGTTCCACCATCTTTTGGTGCAGATTACGTGATTACAGAAAATGGCTTGTGGCCATGGCCCCTCCACCCGGGGACAAGCTACCTAGCTAACTAGCCAGCCATCTGTCTCTGGGAGTTGCATCCATTCTCTTCCCGATGAGCTGCAACCACACTCTTTATGGCCCCTTTATTTTATTTCTATGGGTGCACCATATTTTTTTACAAGCCAATCAGAGCAGACTGGGTTTTTTTCAGGAGGGGCTCTTAAAGAGACAGGCGCTATAGCGGAGCATTTCAGACAGAGGGTGAATACAGGTACATTCAGACCAACAGTATAAGGAAAATAATGTGTTTTTTTGAGCATTAATGCATGTAAACATGTTCTAGTAGAAACCCAAGTTAAAAGAATGAACCTGAAAATTAGCTTGATATGTCCCCTTTAAGGTGATCATTTTTAAATTTGACTTACTCTCTTACTGCTGTTCCAAACAACTAAGTTCTGTCCAGGCAGATAAGGTGAATGTATGGCATTTCACATAGGCTAGATGGTATATACATGTCTGTTCAGTATTTTTCCATAAAAATCTTGTCAGGTGTATTTTTGAAGGCCAGCTCCTCTAAAACGTTATAAAACTTTTCTCGAAATGGCTGTGACAATTTGAAAATGTTTTAAGTCTCTGAGAGTGCTTTTTTTAAACTTCCGAACGAGCGCACTAAACATGTCAAAGAGTGAGCCGGGTGACGGCTGATGGCAGCGCAGCGCCTCCTGATTGCTGTCACGCACTCTGGGATTTTTGTCATCGCAGCTGCAGCGTCGCCGCGGCTTTAGATAGGTTAGCAGAACTGAGACGACTTCGAGGCCTCTCTCTCTCCTCACCTGTCTGAGCAGACACAGATGGTGAAACAAACTAAGAGAGATGTAGAGAAAGTGAGAAATGGAAAAATAGGGTGGAGGCAGATGAGGTGGCTGTCGTTCAAAGTGAGGTAAAGATAAAGGGAGACAGGCAGGGAGGGAGGGATGGAAAATGCTTTGACTTTGTGAGCCAAATGAGAACACGGCCATTTATATAATTGTGGCCATTACCATGATTAGTCTTGTACTCAGATTCACTTGGCTCACACTATGCCCGCACTCTTGCCAGCCTGCACAGTGCCCCTAAAATAGCCTGTGTTTTAAATTATGCATGGAGATAGAAATAGACAAATTGCAGCAGGACAATTCCCTTCCCTCTCACAAGCATATTGCTGCTTTATAAAGTTGGGAAATAATGAAAAAAGGACCAAGAAGGTCTTTTTCTCCGAAACAGTCGCTTTATCAAAACAAAAAGTCAATTAAAAAAAAAAGTTTTATTTCACATTTTGGGCCATTATGAGAGCCTCATTAGAATGCATGAAATGTTTGAGTGGGTCCACTCTACAGTACCCACTCCTGATTTATTACAGGTAGAGGAGGTCATGGCTTCCTTCCTGGCTGGATGGGTTCTGGGAAATGGAGTGAAAAATGAATTTGTGCAGGAGAGTGATGATAAAATGCGGGACTGTTTGATATACCCCATCTTGCCAGTACTATTTAAATGTTTGATGGTTGTGTTTTTCCTACACAATAGCCTCTCACCGGTGTCATTACCACAGAAGAGTGTACTGTTACCTTCAATTTGCCGTCATTCACTTTCTAAATAACATCAAATCCGGGCTGAAAATGTAGGTGTAATATCGTAGGCAACACATAAAGGAGGTGTTGGAAAGAACCTGGTTTTTAGAAGTTTTTCACTCCGACAGCTGCCTCCTGCGTCTGGTAACACAATGCTAACGGGATTTGAGAGTCAACTAAAACAGTAAAACCGTGAGCCGTAAAGAGAAAACAATGCCATGAAAGGTGCAATAAAAACAGCTGCATCAGCCCACTTGCACTAAAAGGCGTGTGAGTGAAACGGTAATCGCAAGCCATTTCACATGCAATAAGAATGGCGTTCTTGCTTTCGGCGTGTCATTTGCACGCCTCTGTATTGACTGCAGTGGAAACGCATTTGCGTAAATATGCTGCGCTCAGAGCTAATGACGTAGAATCAAAAGGGGGATAGACAATGGGTCCAGCAAACAGGACTTTCAACCAGGACACCAGTGTCCAAAAGTGTTGTCGAGTTATTTTGAAGTGTACTTATGTTACACAGTTTCTGTATGTATTTTACTTAGTTTACATTCTTATTTTAAGCCCAACCTTGATGGTTTTCCGAAACCTAACTAAGTGACGTTCCTAAACCAAATCGAGTGGTTTTGTTTCCCCCTGCTAGTATTGCAGATTTATACATGTGTGTAATATTCACGCCTCAGCAAGGCGAAACAGGACACTGAAACACTATCCTCTGGTGCACAAGCAAACCATATTTGGGTTTTAATATGTCATGATTACCGAAAAGAGTGTGACACCCGTTATGCTTAAACCTAACTGCAGCTGTTACCGTGTTGTTGCGTTGTGTAAAAATGACATGCAAAAGAGGCATACAAGTGGCGCACAAAAAGGCTAAAATGCCAGAAACGTGGAAGTCCTTGTAATGTTGTGCTATTTATACGCCTTCCCTTGAAATTGGGTTGGCCGTACAGCTGAGTGGAGATGAGTTTGGTCATAATCATTGTTGGTTTCTATAAGGGACACCTTTCATATATACAGAGTAATTTGAACCATTGTTAATATAAAATATTGATTAGAGCAGCTGTAATGTTTTCTAATTCTGAGCAAAAGGCTTTGTATTCCATCGTGAATTAAACCTTAAACTAATCTCTATGATGTTTTGGTCGCCTAAATCTAATCCTTACCCCTACAGCTGAATTGATTCTAGGAGTTTGCTAGCATTTTCTAATAAAGTGAAAATTGGATTGTCAAGTCATTTCTGCCAAGATATTTATTAACTTTATGTAGCTCACTATCACAATCATGTCTCAAGGCTTTTTTAGGGAAAGAAAGAAGGTTTTATGCTTTGTGATGAATATTAGATGCAAACACAAGCTCAATGTTGTTATAACAGGATTTTGTAGCAGTTAAGCCTGCCTTTAATAGCCACAATGTACCCATTTAATGTTTTGAAAATAATATAAATAAAATGTAGGACATTTTTAAAATTATTCTAGCTCTGTCATTCTAGAGTTTACCAGAAAATATACATAAATTTCATGAAAGAGATGGGCTTAGCATCCACCATGTTTACCACTCAGCGTGGTGTATGTTGTCTTCTGTTGCGTGTATGACTCACACTGTTTTCTTTGCGGGGCTTGAAAACTGAGTTTCCCCTGGGACAATGGGAACATTTTGCATCTTGTAAGCCAGTCGTATCATTCGTCAGAGCTCTGCAGCTCTGTTTGTCACAGACGGGCGAATACACAAAGAATGGATTGCAGCCGCTGATAGCACCGTGAATTGCCCATTGTTTGCAGCCGCTATCATCCCCGTCTCAAGGTCCGATTCACTGAAGATATTGCGCTAACGATATCACAGACAAGCCCATAAAATGTTGCATCTGATTGCAATTATCCAGGTGGCAAAGTATAAACGTTGCCTCTACACCAGGCAGAAAAAAAGGCAGAGAGTAATGAAATGTTCAGATCATGAGGTACAGGTCCTGACCAACAAGGTGCAGAGGCAATAGAAACATACTGATATTCCTTGATCACTGGAAAGTCTGGGTGTTACACCCTTTATAAATGCACCTCAATTGCCACCAACTCTTTGCAGATGCTAATAAATTCATTGTAACTGCGCAAGGCTGTTCTCATACACTGTTCATAGCTATACCTACGAAAAAGTATGCACTTGAAATCGTATATTTCCTATGAAATCAATTCATATGTAATCCCTGTAAACTTGTAAACTAGGGACTGTAAAGAATGACAAACGCCACATATGAAGGATGTCGGGTTGATGGGTGGGTCAAAAAAAAAAAACACCAGACTTTTGCCCAGGAGACTGGTGTTTGTGTCCCTTGTGAAACCAGAAGTCAACGTTGATTTGTTTGTCAAATAACTTCCATACTTAAGTTACATCGCCTCCAGAGTTATTTTAACCCAAACCACAATCCTTTCCTAAACCTAAGTAGTTTTGTTCATTCATTCATCGTCAACCGCTTATCCCGTTAGGGGTCGTGGGTAGGCTGGAGCCGATCCCAGCTGGCATTGGGCGAAGGCGGGGTTCACCCTGGACAGGTCGCCAGTCCATCACAGGGCACATAGAGACAGACAACATATAGACAGACAACCATTCACACTCACATCCACACCTACGGGCAATTTAGAGTCATCAATTAACCTAAACAGCATGTCTTTGGACGGTGGGAGGAAGCCGGAGTACCCGGAGAAAACCCACGCTTACACGGGGAGAACATGCAAACTCCACACAGAAGAGCCACAAGCTGGAATCGAACCTGCGACCCTCTTGCTGTGAGGCGACAGCGCTAACCACTACACCACCGTGCAGCAAGTAGTTTTGTTGCCTAAACCTAACCTAGTCAGTCTTTTCCTAAACCTGACTCAGTAGTTTTACTTTGAATAGACTGAAGCTGAAATTGTGACTCATGAAGATACTGCGTGACACTATTTAAGCCCAACAATGATGTTTTTCCTAAACCTAACTAAGTAGTTTTGTTGCCTAAACCTAACCAAGTCAGTCTTTTCCTACACCCAAATAAGTAGTTTTATTTGGAGAAGATTGAAGCCAAAATTGTCACGTGTGACTTGTGAAGATACGTTGTACTGCGTGACACTATTCAAGTTCAACCATGACATTTTTCCTAAACCTAACTAAATGGTTTTGTTGCCTAAATCTAACTGGGGCCATTTTCACAGTTTTGTTGTGTGGTGTAAAAGTGACATGCAAAAGAAGTGTATAAATGACACAGGGAAAGGCTTAAATGCGTTTTCATGGACTGTCAGTGTAAGGAGCTATTTATACGTCTTTCCTTGAGATCAGCTTGGCTGGAGCTGAGTTGGGTTATAGTTGTCTGAGTGTTCGTCACTGCGAGGGATACCTTTTATTAACATAAAAATACTGACTGAGTTTGTACCCCCTTTGTAATAAATCATACGAACCGTTGTATGAGGATGAGGATATGAGGATATGTTGGACTGTGTGGCTATTGTCAATAATCAAACTGTTTTTGCAATAGGAAGAGACTAATTTTGTGCCAAATATATGCATGTAACCTAATTTAAATAGGACACTATTTGCTTGGCAGTGCAGATTTGAGAGCATTTCACCCTTTGCGAGTGCTTTGAGAATTACACGGTTTCTTTTTGTCTTATTTGTGCGGGGTTTAGCGGCCGCAAAAGCTGCGCAATCCTTTTTGTGAATTCGCCCCGGAGTATTTTGATGTAAATGAGGAGCTTGGAGGCTCCAGTTCAGTTAGGCTGTAAAATCAAGATTATTCTCTATGCGCTAATTTTAAAAAAATGATTGAAAGACATTTGCAATTATTAATTGGAAAAAAGCATCTTGGCACTGCCCCTCCCCCCGAGTGGCTCATTACTGAGGACTTTTTTTGTATGTATGTTTTTGTTTATGTTATTTATTTATTTATTTATTTTTTTATTGCCCCAGCCTGTGCTGTTACAGCACAGTGCCTTTCAAAGAGCGCTCATTAAGAATGCAAATACTGCTCGGTTCACTTCAGCAGCTACACAGCGACCTGAGAGCAGGAGGGAGGGAGACGGAAAGAGGTTTTCATATTCATTCAAAACCGAATGTGTGAGAGAGGCGAAAGGGAGTGGACGAGAGAAAATGGAGAAACAGACGTAGAAAAAAAAAAAAGATCCAGCACACGAGAGGGAAGAAAAGGGAAATGGGAGGGGGAAATGAAAAGAGAGAGAGCGGGGCAGAGCTCCTCACACAGACTTTACTGTAACACACCATTGAAAGTGTTTACAGAGGAAGTGGCTTAGAGGCAGAGAATCGTGTTTGTGACAGCGGCAGTAGTTTAAATTGCTCAAGGTATTTTCCATTTAGATGTATTCATGTGCTTCGCCCAGTTGTTATCTCTGCCATTCGAGCCACGGCTCGCTCTACTGTGTGGTGCAGCATTTTCACTGTGGAGCTGATACAGTACAAGGACCTATGCACTCTTTTCCTGCGGTCATTCACACACACTTATATGATGATTATAGTGTTTATGAGTGTCTGCAATTCAGTCGTGTGATACTGACTTCCACACAGCATTCACCCACAGAATCATCAGCTGATGTTAGTGGTCTTACCCCATCAGCCAGATCAAACTGACCTGAGTAAAATAACACAGAAGTTTGGGGGTCGGAGGTACGATTACAGGAATCTATTTCTCCTTTCATGGCAAGGTTGCAGTTCTGCATACTGCATAAGTAAAGCCCCTCTGCACTAAATCCTTTTCATATAATGCACACACATGTTTGATTTCTAAGAAGACTGGGGCTGAGGTTGAAACCGATTATATATTTGACAATCACTTGTGGAATTACGTTCATCCAGGCAGGGAATGAGAGTCCAGCATTGTACATATCACTTTATGATGTTAATGACTGAAACCTTGACTGTCTGACAGTCCCAGGGATCGACTGCTGCTATTGGACACCACTCAAAAAGTATTAAGAAGCCATTCACATCCACTAGTATTTGGTAAATGGTAAGTGGACTTGCATTTATTACCGCTTTTTTAGTCTTCCGACCACTCAAAGCGCTATACACTACATGTTAGCATTCACCCGTTCACTCACACATTCATACACTGATGGAGCAATTTGGGTTTAAGCGTCTTCCTCAAGGACACATCAACATGTGACCAGAGCAGCCGGGGATCGAGCTACCGGCCTTCTGTGAGGGACTGACGGTGCTGGAAATTCAGTTATTTTTGTTTTGGCTTTGTTTTGTTTAGTCAGTGAGGCTTCCTGCGAAATTTCCCCACTTCATCACCATCGTCATCATCATAGTGCACAGGTTTTGGTTTGCTTAGTAATGGCAGGAGCGCAACCTCCGAAGTACCTTAGATGAAAGGATGAAAGCGGGATGGCTGACCTTTGCAGCACGTGCACGGCCCCTGAGCCAACTCATTGAGTAATCTAGTGGGAAAGCATAGATGAATATGCAAAACTCAAGTCGCAGTATGCAAACAACTAAAGATCAAATCTATGGTAATCAAGATTCTAACTGCAGGTGGCCTTTAAGAAACTTTACAGAAATGTTGGCAAATCAGTGTGAGGAGGAGGACTGTATGTATCCACAAGAACAGTCATGATCTTCATCAGCAGAGTTTGAAAGCCCTGCAAAATGTTTAGCAACAGACCTCGAATTTTGACTTTAATTTTCTAACTTTTCAAGTTATTTCCCTCCACAGGTGAGGGCATTCAATTCTGGAAATTGGATGTACCAGCACTAATAGCAGGAATGGAGCTTTTAACGCAAGTTCAAGCAGGAAGGGAATTACCGTTCTTATTTTCTCATCACACTGCTCTCTACCTCCCAATTACTCTCTAGCCAACTCACTGGGTAATGTGCATTTGTAATGTGTGACACTAACCAATCTAGTTAAACTACTTTACGTCTTGCACCGTTTTGCTGTCATTGCAACAGAGCGGTATTGCCGCTGAGTATTTTCTGATTGAACCGCAGCTGCCATTGCATATAAGATGTGTAGCATTATAGCATCATTCAATCATTTGCCAGTCTCGACACCGCATTTTCACTGGAAATCTGCTAGATTGATTTACAGAACAGGACTCTGTTGGTTCAGTGCACTCAACAGAGTTCCTCACAAAGCCAGATAGTGAAATGTATAAAAGGCTAATGTGAAAAACCACTTCCAGCATGTTAAACTTTGATAGAAGAACAGAAAGTCTTTGATAGCAAAAGTCCTCTTTGCAGCAGGTTTAATGAGAAACTATCTTCATTCCAGGAAATATTAACTCACTGCTGTTGCACCACCAGTCCTCACTATTTCACGGCATTGCTGAAATCAATCCTCCATGTTTCACCCTTTCATTTTTTTAATACTTCAGTACAAGTACAAAGAAAATGTTAACTCTATCAGAACAGATTTACTTTCACTGCCTTGTCATGCTAAATACTAGTGATGCAATGGTTCAACAAGCCCGCATTTCGGTTAGTGTTGCAGTTTTTGGGTCACAGTTTGTTTTGCACATAAGGGAGAAGAAGTTTTAACTCTAAATATATAAATAAATAAATTATAAAATTTATGTTAGCGCTGTCAATCAATTAAAATAGTTAATCACGGTTAATCACAAGTTAGTCCCTCATTTTTGATCTGTTTGATCTGTTTTTGATTTGTCAAGTATTTAATACACTTGTCAACATGAAAGCAGGCAAATATGCTGCTTTATGCAAATATATGCATGTATTTATTACTGGGAGTCAATTGACAACACAAAGCAACATAAATATTGTCCAGAAACCCTCACAGGTACTGCATTTAGCCCAAAAAATATGTTCAAATCATAACATGGCAAACTATAGAACAACAGGCAACATGACTTGCTGCAAACTACATGTGATTACCATAAAGTGGGCATGTCTGTAAAGGGGAGACTGGTGGGTACCCATAGACCCCATTTACATTCACATATCTTGAGGTCAGAGGTCAAGGGACCCCTTTGAAAATGGCCATGCCAGGTTTTCTTCGCCATAATTTAGCTTCTTAGCTTCTTCTTCTAGCTTTAAAACTGAGCTCGCTACTACGTCCAAAAAATGAAGATAGCAAATTGCATTAATGCATTAAAGAAATTATCAATGTTAAAAGAAATTTGCGTTAAAGTCTTAGTATCGCGTTAACTTTGACAGCCCTAATTGTTATTGTTATATGAAGCTATAACACTGATATTATGCATGAAATAAGGCTGGCTACTTAATGGTCAAGTAGGCCTGCAGGGTATGTTCAAATAATTGCCTCTTATAATGATTAGCAGACCTGTATTTGATAGCGGTTAAACAGTTCAACAAGCCCACGGTTCAGTTTGTACGTTCGTTTGTGAAGTTGTTCATGAAATTGATTGAACAGTTAATTTTTTTTACATTTTGGTTTTGGACCCAACTAAATACATGATAAACATGACCTTCATCTTGTGTGTGTGTGTGTGTGTGTGTGTGTGTGTGTGTGTGTGTGTGTGTGTGTGTGTGCGCACACACCTTACAGGCTTATGTCATTTATCAGAAAGTGGTCAAGACCCAGATCAATGATGAGAACATTTAGGAAATGGAATGAGCTATTCCTTCACCGGGCTTCAACGTGAAAATTGATTTTTGCGAGGCAACGACTGCTGGTTATAATGATGTTTTCACTGCAGTGAAGAAGTACAGGGAGTGTGTGTGTGTCTGGATAGAACAGTGTGAGGGAGGCCATCGACTGGCTGTGTGAGACTGAGTAAACCTGCCACTGTGATCCTGTCTCCCCTGAGTCACCTCCTTGCTCACCTCTCCACAGCCCTGCTGAGAGCCGAGCCCTGAGCTCATCTTTAGCCCGGCACACCTGGGGTACGGCAGAGAACGCAGCCTCCTCCTCTGCTGCTACAGCATCCTCCTTGACCCCAATATGCTGCCCCTCAAGAAACTATCAGCGGACCTGGGCTGGGTTGCAGTGATAATGTTAAGCGTTCAGATGTCACACCTGCAGGTTTGCTTGGGGGAGATTCGATGAGCCATTTGGGTCTCTTTTTTTCCATTTGCGCCTCCCTCTGTCTGTCTTGATTTTTGCCCAGTTTTAGTGCACCGTCTGCCTTCCTTCTTCTTCTTTCCTTCCCAGCTCTCTTTGCTCATATCGGTCCATGTGTTTCTTTCACTATCCCTTCGTTCCTTCCTTTTCTCCTGGCCTTGACTCTTCCGTACCGCTCGCCAATGACTTACCAATGAGAGGGGGGTTATTTTAGGAGGCACTTGACCTTCTTAATTCCATGTTTTCTGGGGATGCAATTAGCGAGGAGAGGAATGAAGCAACAGCTAAGCATACCAGCGAACACAATTCAACCAGCTGCCACTGCAAAGCTAGATATCAGTGTTTATGTAATTGGAACAGGGTGCCTTTGTAATTGGCTCGCTTTCCTCGGAATATTACAGGGAAATGGGAAAACTGTAATAGGACTGTTTATAATGATTATCTTTGTGTGCAGTGCACAGTGGTGCACAAATAGATGCATTCAGATGCATGTATGTGCACACAAATCAGACAGTAGTCCTTTATTTGGATACTCACAGCTTACGATAAGCGTAGATATTACTTACAGTGTACAAGCAGACATGAATGGGTCAAAGGGCAATTGAAAGGCATATGAAGAAATAAACACCACCACCTGAAGCTCTTGTTGTGCCAGACGCCTCAGCTCACCTTCTCTGCTCTCCATAGATGAAAGGAGCGTCTGACTCCTTTGGCATGCATTAGCATTCAGACACCCACCTTCCACCTTATCTGCTGTCAAAACAGCCACCTCTAACTTCCACAGAGAAACACTTTGACCACCCATCAGTGACAACCCCCCTTATCATTGGCCTTAAACAAGCTTGGTGCATGGCAAAACTGCGGACAGCGGGAGACCAAGAGCTGGAAAAGAAATGAGCGGGGATTGTACTTCTGCAGAGAGAGCCAGACAGACAGAGAGGGAGCAGTGAGTGTGTCTGACATTTCCAGCGCCGGTATTTTTTTGTATGAGGAGACCTAGAGGGAATGGGATTGAAGATTTCTTCTCTATAGCCACGAATCCCTCTCTAACATTTGTTTGGGCCGTCTTTGCTTTGGATAGCCTCGACCAATAAAGCACCCGGGTGGTGGGGGGGCGGGAGAGGACTTGTCATAGGGTGGTTCAAAAGCAGTAAGAAAGTGAGGCGGAGAAAGTGCGAGACAGAGGGGCAGGATTGAGAGACAGAATAAGACAAAGAGACAGCTCAAGTGGCGGCAGAACAAGTCCAAGGGTCTGAGAGCTTGTCATGATGAAGCGCACATCTTGTGTTGCCGCAGGGGGCAGTGCTGGAGCGGTAAAATTTACATGCCTGCTATTGGTAGACACTGCATGGTGTAGGGGAAAAGCCTGAGAAGCACTCTGGACATGTGTTACTACAGCATGCCCAATAGTGGAACACAACTTACACAGAGTGTAAATTGAATTTCCCCACTGTGGGACTAATAAAGGCAGATCTTCAATGCATTTATATGAGAGTAAGTGGTCCTGTCTTTCAATCTCCACTGTGTGACCTGCTGCAGTTTCACAGTTTTTTAACTCTTTCCTCTGTTGAGATGTTGCACAAAGAGAAAATCTAGCCGCACACAATACATATTTGCACTCACTGCTTATTTCATTCATCTGATTTAAAATGAGATGTTCTGTTAGTATAGGCTGTTCTCATACACTGTTTGTAGCTATACCTACAAAAAGTAAAGGAATAGTTAAGCATTTTAGCAAACACGCATGTTTGTTGTTTTTCTGAGAGTTATAGTATTGATGCGTCGTGGCTGTATGTCAAGTACAGAGCTGCAGTCAGGGAATGTTAGCCTAGCTTAGCATAAAGATTGTAAGCAAGGGGAAACAGCTAGCCTGACTCTACACATCTTAAACTCACTAAGTACTTCTGTATATTTGTTTGTTCAGGAAGAGAAATGTCAACCCAACCAAGCTGTACTCATACACCGTTTGTAGCTATACAAAGCTGTATATGTCTCACAAAACCGATTTGTATGTAAGTCCACATAATTGTGAACCAGGGCGTATAATGAACGACATTGGATGTGGATGGGCGGGTCAAAAGACACCAGACTTCCACTCAGGAGACTGGCGCTCATAGCCTGTGTGAAACCAGAAGTCAGTGTTTATTTGTCTTGTAACCTCTTTACTTAAGTTCCGTCACTTCCAAAGTTGCTTTAACCCAAACCATGATCTTTTCCTAAACCTAAGTAGTTTTATAGCCTAAACCTAACCAAGTTATGTCCTGTGAAGTCTGGTGCAGAAACTGACGCATGCATCACATGTCAGACGTTCATTGGAAAACATGCAAAAAACTGAGGCATAACTTTTTGTAAGCTATCATACAAACCATTGTATGAGGATACATTGGTTAGTAAAATACTGACATTAACTCTCAAATTGTGGATTGTTTGAAATATCAGATAGTGTTGCAACAAGTAGTATTGTGCTTCCATGAACTGGAGGTAGCCCTGATTAAAACAGATATTACAGCAGAAGCTGTGATATCCTGACAGTTCGTCTGTAGTGTGGGTCAAGCTCCAAAAACACCAGATCCTACGCATCCCATAATGCAACGCAAAAGCATCCTTTTGTTAAAGATGCCTCAAGGCCGCATCTTTCAACCTTCACACCTTTTTTTAATTTGTAAGTTGCTCAGACAGCTCTGGTGATATTCTCTTAGACTTGATAAATCTCCCTCCAGAGCCACAAAAAATACATTATCCAACAGTTTTCACATGCTGAGGAGTACGAACCGTGATGAGTAAACACATTTTGATGTGTTAAATCAGCAGAATCCATCCCCCCTTATGAAACCAAACAGGTTGTCCACCAGAGAAACTATAGCCAATTTCAGCCACGGTCCCCTTCTTTCATTGCTGCAGATTTGTTTTCTATGCAGCCCGTCCATTAATAACTATAAAGGCATATGCTGTTGTATCTGCATCTACACTAAGCTGATTAACGAGGAGATGCTCAGACACTTTTGTGCCTTGTCCAAGACCATTCATCACAGCTGGACAACAAATGCTGGGAGAACACCACTGGGTGGCTAGTATTGTAAAGTCATCTAAGGCAGCAGTCCCCAACCAACGGACCGGTTTCATGTAAGATAATACTCTCATAGACCGGCCTTCAAGGTGTGGGGGATAAATATGATGAAATAAAATGATACTACCAGCATAAAAAGAAATATAAAGTGAGTGAAAAATACAACTCACCATTACATTTAATTAGCGGGAGCCCTGAGCTTGTTTCTCTACAACGAGCTATCCAATCTAGGTTAATGGGAGACAGAGACACCCGAAGTGTGTTTCTTACGTCCAGTAAACTCTGTAAATTTGTTTTGGTCGCTGTCACCGCAGAAAACCCTGCTTCACAAAGATAGGATGTTGGAAATGGAAGCAAGGTTTTCAGCGCTTTTTTGTCTTATTCTGCCTCGATTTTAATCCAGAACATTGGCAGAGTTGAAACATACTTCTACTACCTTTTAAGGTCTCCATGTGCCGAAGCAGTTTTGAAGACTTCATTGGCTCATTTGCTAGCATGTCACCACATATTATGCAGAGCGGGCTTGGCATGTGAGAATCACCTGTAGTGATAAACCTGTAATTTAAGTAGGACTCCTGTTATTGTCTTTTAAATGCACCCTTATTTTTGTTGAAAGTCATAGGCTCTTCTTCTGTCTCCTCACTGGGCCTTTTCCCCTCTCCAAAGACGTTTGTTTTTTTTCCTAATTTTTGCTGCTTGTGGGCTTAATTTTTGGGGTAGTGTATCACATGATGAGCGTCTTGGCATGTCAAGAGGCAGAGAAGCACAGATGGATGTATCCAGGCATTTTTAAAAATAAAACATCTTTCAGACTCTGATAATGAATATAATATTTTTTATTCATTCGTTCTGTGCCTATACCGGTCCACGACCTGGCAGTTGGGGACCTCTGATCTAAGGTTTCAGCTTTCAGTCCAAATTTACTAAACGTATAACAACATTGGAAGCAGGCAGCAACCTCCAGGTCTGAAAAGTGAAGCCAACTCAGAAGTGCCTTAAACTATTATTTCTACCAGCCAGCAGGGGGCGACTCCTCTGGTTGCAGAAAGAAGTCTGACTGTATAGAAGTCTATGAGAAAATGACCCTACTTCTCACTTGGTTTATTATCTCAGTAAATATTGTAAACATGCATTTATGGTCTCAGTCGCTAGTTTCAAGTCTTCTTCAATACAGCATGATGTTCATTTAGTAAATTATGGTCCCATTTAGAGTCAAATAGACCATAAAGCAGGGTGAGTTTTTGTACGTGGCTACCTTGTGATTGACAGGTCACTACCCCGATGTCCGTGTTTTCATCTTACATCTTTTACCCTTTCACAGTGTGTTTGAAGGTCATCAAAGTTAATTTAAATATCTTACTCAGCATTCAGTTGTACTTCGATCCACCCTCTCATGTCACTTCTGGTTACTAAAAAACAAGATGGCGACGACCACAAACCAAGATGGCGACGGCCAAAACTCGAAGCTTCAAAACTGTAGTCCACAAACCAAAGGGTGACGTGAAAACACAGCAGGGCTTGTAGGATAGCTGACAACAAGCTAACTAAATATGAAGCAAATAATGAAGATACTGTGAAGGCAGAATTTATGCTGATGTCCGTTTACTTGCTTTTATTTCAGTTGATGCTCAGCTGTCTGACTCTGTTATCTCAGCAAACAGCTGACAATGATCAATGAGTACTGCATGAACTTGCCCTAGCTTATAAACCCATCCCTCTAAAGTTACCACACTCTCTTCTCTTCATTTCCACCCTCCCTCCCTCTCGCGCTGCCTATATATGTGTTGTATCAGCAGAGTAAATATGCCGGCGGAGACTGATAGTTTAAAGGTCATCCACAGTCCTTGCAGAGGCGAGCCAGGGCGAAGGTGGAGGGCTAAATGTCATGCACGGTCTGGGCAGTGTAGCCAGTGCATGGCCAGAGGCGAGGTCACAAGGTCTGATGAAAACAAATCCATCACTTTGCTGCCCGGGTAACCGGCCAGAGAGCTGAAGGGCTACTGGGGTGCAGAAGAGCTTTAGGTTATGGAGGCGATGGGCAGGGATGAAAGGAGGTTGTGTGTGTGTGAGAGAGAGAGAGTGTGTGGTGGTGGAGTGATGCTAAGTGAGGCTGAGCTGGCCAGAGAAGGCAGCAGGCTGAGGATGTTTAAAATGAGGGATGAAGAGGGATGGAGATTATCACAGCCTGGCCACCCTCCTCTTGCCTGTGATCAGAGTTTTCTATGATCCACAATCTGGGATAACAAGGGAAAACATTACAAAACGCTCCATAATGCTATTCACACATTGTCATAGCTGTGCAGAGAAATCCATCAATGCCTGTTAGAGAGCACATTCACCACACAAACACTTGTGTGAATCAGCATTATGGTTGCCCTCTTTGTAACTGTAAGACTATATAAATACATCTGCTCTCAATCATATTACAAAATTGCCTCTGCAATTGATCATTAATAGTTTTAGTAATAATTTATTAATAACTAGCTCTGAAGACTAAAAGTGAGTAAAAAAAACACAACTAAATAAGTCACTAAGTTGGCAACACTAAGTTGGCAACACTAAGTTGGCAACACTAAGTTGGCAACACTGCGCGGCTGCTGGAAACTGCTGTTATTGAGACACTTCAGTGCACATGTAACAAAATCGAGATGCATTGTGGGATATGTATTTTAAGGACACAGTACTTCTGTAAGTGGCATAGAATTGTATGATAAGCGTAATATATTCTTTGCAAGCCCTCGCGGGCCACATACAACGAGGTGCTGGACATGTACTGTAATGTGCATTACAGTAACAGAATATTGATTATATTTGATCAGCACTGCTTAGTTTGATCTGCGTTCATGAGTGATTGACAGCTGCTCAGAGATGACAAGACCTCAGCTCAGCTCTGCTTAGTTGTTTTCAGATTGTTGTGCACTACTGTCAGGATATAGTGACTGTTTTATAAAAACACAATTTAACGCTGCCAAGAGGTTTGGTGACATCGCAAATGCCATACAGAAAAACAATGGCTCAAGCTAGCGCAAAGCTATTCCTCCAGTGATTATGTGTAGAACAGGTCTGCTTATGTTCTTGACTAAACTCGTACAGTTGTCTAAATAAGCTGCATCTCTGCAGCTTTTGCACTGTATCTTGAGCTCTGACCTTGCTGGAGGGCGACTTGCAAAAAGAGAACTTTCCCAATAGTGATCATCAAGGTATCACATTATCATTGTTAGAAGTATATGACTCATTCAATTTGCATCTCTTTGACCATTCTGCCACCTCCCTGGCTACCCTCTGCATTATGCTAGATGAAGCAGAAATGCTTTACAAATCATAATTATGAAAGTGTGTTAGCGACAAATGAAGGAGAGGAGTGTTACGCAGCTCATAAGGGAGGCACATAAAGGAATATAACACAGACGTGGCATTTGTTGCTATCAGACAGGCACATAAAAACACATTATATTATACCTCACCTTTGTATATTGTGGTTTTGCATTTGAGAATTAGATTAAAGATGGCGAGACCAAGCTCTACATTTCTTCAAACAAACTACAACTCATGTTGTCCCGTTAAAATCGGACACAACCTGTATAATCTTGGATGCTGGCCTAGACTTTCACTTTAAAGGTACAATGTGTAGCATTTGGTGGCATCTAGTGGTTTGGAGTGAGCCGCAGGAACAAAACTGCGATTAGTGCAGGGTTGTGTGCTGATGTGTCACTTAATGGCCCATTTGATTGACGCTCATCCGATTCACCCATTCGATTTAAATAGCCAATTGATCACCAATTACGTGATTGTCCACTGCCATGTGACACAGAGTTGCATTTCACCAGAAGTTGATTCTGTTTCAACTTTTCCTTTTGGCCACAGGCCACTGCCCAGGCTTTTATTTTAGTATAGAGTTTGGTGGCATCTAGTGGTGTGGAGTACCCCTCCACTCACTCCTCCCTTACCAAGACTGCTATAACAAGAGCCACAGAGTACAAAACCATGGTAACGCCATTTGCCTCGCTCAGAGGCCATCCATACTATAATAACACTACTATAGAAGCAATAGAGGTCAAATGGTGGCTGGCAGTACCACAGTTTTGCACTCTGCGGTTAGCACACAAGCGCGTCAGAGAAATGCGGTGGCCTACATGTAATGTAAAAACGTGAAAGGCTCTCTAGAGCCAGTGTTTGGTTTGTCTGTTCTGGGCTAAAACTAGAAACTGGTGGACTCCATGAAGAGGATCTGCTCCCTATGTAAAGGGCTCATTGTAAGCTAATAAAAACACAATGATTCTTAGTTTTAGGTGGTTATACGGTGCCCCAAGCCGGCTTCGAACCTCTGACCCTGTTGAGGTGAGGTGACAGTGCTAACTACTGCACCACCGTGACCTATATTGTATCCCAGATGTTACACACTGTCCCTTTAAAACACAGTAACACCCAGCACTGAATGCTTCCTCACTCTGGGTGGAAAACAGCTTCATTCTGATATCTGATTGGTCAAGAGTGCTGCTGACTCCATCAAGTCCCAAGAAGTTTAGCCAGACAGTGTAATTGCTAATCGTTCAAGCTTGAGACACACCTAACAAGGCGTGCCGGCCCCCGTGCCTTGAGTACACGCCATTCTCTCTGGCTGTAGTGAAAGTGATATGCTGTCCCCGGAGACCAGAATAATGTACATCTTGCTGCAGCTTCTAATGGGCTAATGGGGTGAGTGAGGAAAAGAATGGAGAACAGCCTCCACTCTGACTGGTGTGGAGAAGGAATAAACCCAGACAGACTGGTGGTGAGAATAAAGGTGGAAGTGAGGGGGAAAGAAAATTGGTAAAAAAAAGAAATAAATGGAGTGAGAAAGAAAAACAATATGAGTGAGATTAAGTGACAAGGGTAAGAAATTTAAAGATTGGGAAGGAAAAAGGAAGTGAGATGTGCAGCAGTATTAGAGACAGTATAGTAGTGGTAAGAGTGAGAGGGATAAGGAAAGAAAGGGAGAGAGATAGAGAGGTAATTATAAAGATAGAAGGCGGGTGAGGGAGACACCGAGAAGAGAGATGGTGAAAAGCCTGAGATAGGACGTTGGGGGAGAGAGAAACTGTGAAAGCGCTAAGAGGTTGAGCGGAAAAGCCATTTAGAGCTCTAATCAGATTGCTATTGAATGTGCAGGAATTAGACTTTGGCCCCAAAGCTGTCTTGGCTACAACCAGACACACTCAGCATCCAACACCCAAGTACAGTTGGATCTGTGTCAGCCAGACAGCATGGTGGCTGAGAACGCCCCGGAAACCAGTCGTGTGTGTGTGTGTGTGTGTGTGTGTGTGTGTGTGTGTGTGTGTGTGTGTGTGTGTGTGTGTGTGTGTGTGTGTGTGTGTGTGTGTGTGTGCGCACAAGTACGTGAATTAGCCGGATTTTCAGGTGAATCAATGCTGTTTCTGTGTGTGTGTGCAGGCCTGTGAGCCTCTGCGTTTTTGTGTGTGTTGTGCGATGAGAACACTGCCGCGGGGAGATTAGCGGATTATATAAATTAGTTTTGCGTATTTGTAATGCTTGTGTTAGAAGAGAGATAAGATGCTAGTTGTGGAGCACATTGTTCTTAAATGTGCAGGAAATAGCTAGAGTAACATGGAATTCAATTTATTCATTGCTTGGTCTTATTAATATTACAAAGGGGAGTCTTGTACAGTATGTCTTTTTTTGTAAAAGACTAAATGAAAGCAACAGCGATGAATGCAAAGCCGACATCATTTCATTACGGATTTTGTAGTTATTTTTAATAACAGATGTGGTGTTGTTAATTGTGGCTGTTGAGCAGAAACCAGTGTCCAAAACTGTTACTTTGCAGGAAATTAAAAAAAAAATGTTTTAAAATCATTGAAACTGTTTTTAAAGTTGGCATTTTTTTCTTTATATGGTTATATACTTGTATGTGTCATTATATTATAAATATATCACCAACATCAAGCTCAAATGGACCAACAAATGTCGAGATGTGTGTTGTGTTGTGCACCTGATGCAGTAAATGCAACACATTACGTCAACTTAGGTTACAAAGGTTATTGTAGCTATATTTGTATGTGTGAGCTTGTTTTTTGTTTGTCACCGAATACATTTGGACAAAATACCTTGTTATAAAAGATAAATGTGTCTTTGAATTCTCCAAACACAGTAAAGTTACATACAATACACACAACACACCATTAAAACTTACAAATATACTGTATACAATATGCAATAGTGCAATAGGCAGGTAGCAGCTTGACTTTGTGTTTACTGAGTAAATAAATCACTCTGCTTATTCAAACAACCAGTTCCTTATTTTGCCTGATACAGCAGCTCTTGCATTTGCAAACAACAAAATCGCCTCGTCACTGTTTACCTTCAGCTCTGCTGAGTCGCAGCGATTAGCGCAGGGTTGTGCGGCAGTGTGGAAGTGTCACTTAATACTAGGACTGCCAGGCTCTTTAAGGGTACTGTTTTCTCAAAATCCCATTTCAAAGAGTGTTTCTATAAGTATTAATATTAATAATTCAATTGTCAATGTTATGAATGAAGCAACAGACTATTCAGTAAAGCCATAGTTATATACTGTATGTGTATAGTGCACACATGGAACACAACTTGTATAGTTAGACAAAAAGCGTGATGATTTTCACTTTCATTTCTGATATTTTACACATACAGTATATGTTCAGTACTGTGGGCCTATATACAGTAGTGTGATTAGAAGTGTGTGTGAGTGAATATTGGCATTAATTTGGCTGCCAGAGGAGAGTCGGGGAGAAGCTTTTGTCATGAAAGAAAATACCAAAAAAACATATTTTTGGTATTCTAAATGTTATGTGATCAATATGAAAATACAGGCATGTCCAGAATAGGTTGTTAAATCGCTACGGCGATGCTAGTGTTAAATGGCCTATTTGAGTGACACTCATTTGATAGACCCATTTGGTTTGACTAGCTTATTGATCGCTGGTTACCTGATTGGCCACCGCAGCGTGACGTAGGGTTGCGTTTCTCCAAAAGGTGACTCTGTTCCAACACTTTCTTTTGGCATCCCCTGCGGTCGCCACCGCCGCAGCCTAAACGCACCACCCGCATTCAAATGAATGCGAGGACTGGCGTTTTTGCCAACAGGCCTGATTTGGTGTGAATGCAGCCTTAGTCACAAACTCTTTTCAATACTTTTCATTGGTTAAATATTTCTAAAACCCAGAGTCAGACATAAAGGGTGAGCAATAGCCAATACCAAGGTCTCCAGCGAGGTAATGCTTCTTGTTCACGGTTGATAAATGAAGCTTACTTCTTTTCATATACTATATTATTTTCCCTACTCTGCACCAGTAGCTGGCAGAGTTATTATTTTGGCTGTGTTCTGTACTGGCTCTGTGTTTTCCCTGGCCACACAATTTCTAGGCTGACGGCCGCTCCCATCACGTCCTATCTGTCTGAACCCCAGCCCGCGACGGGCCGCTCGGCAATGGGAATTATTTTCGACACAATTCGCTGTCAGGGTAAATTGGTGCAGTGGGCTGAACTTGAGCATCGTTGGTGATGGAGAAGGAGAAAGGATAATGAGGAGACGGACACAGTGGGAAAGACGGGTAAAGAGGGATAGACAGAGAGCATGATGGGGTAAAAGAGTGCTGCTACATGGTGTAGATAAGGACAGAAAACAAACAGACAAAGAGAAAAGTGGACGGAGATGGGAGAGGGATAGATGGGGAGAGAAAAGTTAACAGAAGTGTGAAAATAAATGACAAATAACCACAAGTGAGTAAGCAGCTTTGTTGATTCTTGTTAGCAGAACCAAATTGTTAGTCCTAAAACACCGATGACAGTTGGACATGTTGATTCTCAGCTACACGCTACTTTGTTTCCACACTTTAACCACTGGGACTGACTGAAATTTTGGTACATATTGTGTTAATTTGTGTGTCTGTATGTGTGTGTTTAATAGTGGAGGAGTGGATGGTGTGGAATGAGGAGGCGGTGTTCCTTTCCTCAGCATGTGAGTGAATGTGGGAACAGAAATACATCCAACTGATGAGATCTGCAGTACGTTCTCTCTCTCTTTCCTCTCTCTCTTCCTCTCTCTTCTTCTGTGTTCATAACCTGACTACTTTGATGTGCGTGAGACTCCGAGGAAAAAACTCCAGCTCCTTCCAAAGGCCCCAAACAGGGGAAGAAACGTTTGAAGAGAGAAGGCAAACTTGCCTAATGGTGTGTGGGTGAGAGGGAAGCAACAGATCTTGGCTGTAAAAGTGAAACGATTCCTGCTCTGTAATATAAATGTGGCGGAAATCCATGATATAATTGCATTGCTCATCCGAAACATTTTAATTTAGCAGTATGCTTTTTGCTAAATGTAACAGTAAATGCCTCATTATATACGTGTGTCTGTATGTTCATACACATTCCCACACACAAAGAAAGTGTTTAGACGCTACGAAGAGAGACAGCATTTGAATGTTTCAGCACCACGGAGAGGAGACTCAGTTTGAATATTTCAGCACCACGGAGAGAGACAGATAAAGGAGCTGTGCCCCAATTCCAAAATACACAGTAATTTCTAATGGAGTGTAGAGTATGTAGTGCATTACCAATTATTAGAAATGATAATGTGAAGTCAGTGACGTCATCCATGACACAACCCACTTCTCAGCAGAGTCACATCATAAAGTCTGGAAGCAGATGATAGAACAGGAGCTCTAGCTTATACAAACACTGATATTTCAGTTTCTTATTTGGAGCTTCTGATGCTTAATGGCTGTTGATATTTTTGGTAATTTACACGTTTATTTGACAGGGACCACATACAATAAACATACATTTCAATACTTAAAATCTGATGCATTATAGAGATTTCGCTAAAAGCTAATTTCCATCCCCAGTCCCCAGGCTGCATAATTATTTTTTCCCATCTTTTAACTTTGCTTTTATAGAGTGCTATGGCTAGAAACAGCTCTAAACTGGTTATCTCCTTTTGAAAATAATTAGTAATGGAAAATATGGAAAAGATCCACAAGATGATACGATAACTGGCTGCTCTGTGTACTCAGTCATAAGGCAAAGACGTGTCAGGTGCTCTTGGAAAACGGGGAAAAATCAGGATAGATGGAAAGGCAATGTAGGCACTCCAAAAATAGAAAGTCAGCTTGAGTGTTTCAGCGCCACAGAGAGAGACAGATAAAGGAGCTGTGCCCCAATTTCAATCTACAAAGTAATTTCAAAATTGAGTTTAGAGTATAGTGCATTACCTATAATTAGAAATAATGTGAAGTCAGTGACGCCACCCATGACAGCCCACTTCCCAGCAGATTCCAGTCAGTCCCATTGTACTGTCTGAAAAAATCTGTAAGTAGCATAAAACCTCAACAAAAAAAAAGATGACAACATTATTATACAGTATATAATATTATACACATTATTATAAAGAAGAAGGCAATCCAGGCACTCAAAATATTAAAACAAGTGACAACCAGGAAAGAAATATTTTAAAATGCCTTTATTGTTGTGGCTAAATCATTAAAAAAGAACATATTGTAGGTCTTCATCAGGGCTCTTAAGCTGAAGCTTATTGGCAGTGAGTGTATTGAGGTTTTATGCTACTTACAGACTTTTTAATGGGACTCACTGGAATCTGCTGGTAAGCAGGTTATGTCATGGATGACGTCACTGACATCACATTATCATTTCTAGTCATTGTTAATACACCACATACGCTACAAACTCCATTTGAAATTACTTTGTAGTTTGGAATGGGGGCACAGCTCCTTTATTTCTCATTCTTTCTGTCTCTCTCCATGGTGCTGAAATATTCAAACTGAATTTCTATTTCTGTTTAGAAATGCCTGGATTGTCTTCCTGTCTATCCTGATTTTCCCCATTTTCCAAGAGCATGCCACGCGTTTTTGCCTTAAGGTTGAGTACACATAGCAACCAGTTAGCTCTCTTTTCCATATGCTCCATTACTAATTACTTTCAACTTAAAGATGGGCAAATAATTATGCATACTAACGCATAAGAATGTCCTGCCCAGGGACTGGGGATGAAAATGAGCTTTTAGCTAGATTTCTATAATGCATCAGATTTGACACTGATGTTTATTATACGTGGTCCCCAAATATTATTGTAAATAAAAGAAGTCAGTAGCCATTAAGCATTGTAAGCTGTCTGTGTTTGTGTAAATGCAATGTAGTCCGTTAGTATTTGGGTTGTGACATTAGTGGGCAACCTCTGGGTCTGAAAAGTGCAGCCAATGAGGAAGTGCCTTAAACTGTCATTCTGTCTAACAGCCAGCAGGGGGCGACTCCTCCCATGGTTGCAAAAATAAGTCAGATTGTATAGAAGTCTATGAGAAAATGAGCCTACTTCTCACTTGATTTATTACCTCAGTAAACATTGTAAACATGAGTTTATGATCTCAATCACTAGTTTCAAGTCTTCTTCAATACAGCAAGATGTTGATTTAGTAAATTATGGTCCCTTTTTGAATCAAATAGACCATAAAGCAGGGGATGTGTTAGGGCATGGTTACCATGTGATTGACAGGTCGTTACCACGGCATTGAAGTTGTCCATGTTTTCATCTTACAGCTTTAACCCTTTCACAGTGTGTTTTAGTTAATGAAAGTTAATTATAACCTTTTTGGTCACCTAAAAATGTCTTTTTCAGCATTCAGTTGTACTTAGCTCCACCCTTTCGTGTCCCCTCTGGTTGCTAAAATCTAAAATGGCCAAATTGCCAAACTTGAGGCTTCAAAACAGCAGTCCACTAACCAACGGGTGACTTCTTATATACAGTTTGTGTGACACGTGTAAAAAAGGCTACCACTGTGACGCACTAACAGCACTTTACTTCATAGTCATTGTCTCATTTCAGATTAAATGGTCTGGAGTACAAAGCAGCATAAGACACGTCTGTACTCCCACAAGTGTGTTCTTATTAACAATGACTACATCTGCATGTAAAGTCGACCAAAACAATAGATGTTATTCATTCATCTAATGAAGCATTGTGGTCTTTATGGGAGCCTCTGTCTCATTGTTTTCTACTATGACTCAGATATAAACAAGGAAGATAGTAAGAATCGCTGGATGCTGCCTCTCCACTTGGCTAGTTGTTAAATCATTTCTTTCCAGTGATTTAGTGCAGTCTTCAGATCTGTCCACATGAGCCGGTGGTGACTTGAAGTTTCGTGTTATACAAGGTCACATATGTCGAAATCCATTATGCCTTCATCCTGCACAGTGAATAAGTTCAGGTGTTTGTCCCTCTGGGGAGTGAGTTCACTCTCCTGTTTGTGCCAGCTTTGTATTTTTGATGTCGTCCTTCTGTCCTCTTTGCCTTACCAGACATCTGCTCGGAGGCAGTATCCCAAAGAGCACTGAACTGTCACTGACGAATACTTCATATAATCTGCTTTCCTGTCAATCAAATCTGTTGGCATCACAGGTGATGATTCAGGTCCATAAACATTACATAAGGGGCAAAAGAGAAAATCACACAAAAGAGAAAATCACAGGTGATGATTCAGGTCCATAAACATTACATAAGGGGCAAAAGAGAAAATCCTAAGGGAGCTTGCTCTGTGTTTCTTTCTCTTTCTCAGTAAAAATCTCATCAGAGATACTAGTTGTTACATTAAAATCTATGGTGGTGCATATGAAGAAACTGTCTCAAACATGTTGAACTTAATTATAATTGTCACAGCAACAGCAAAAAAAAAAAAAAAAAAGTATCATCTGTTTGCTTCTAGTCCTGAAGGAACTGCATTTGCATAGCAAACTACTGGCAAAGTACAAAGATATCGGTAGTTTACTGTGTTTACATTTTGCATCTACAGTATTACGTTACAGACGGCTAATTTTGTACATATTATTTCACTACATTTATCTGACAGCCTTAGTTACAATAGTTTACAATGACTGTTTAAATCAATTTTACTGGTGATCCATTTACTTAGTAGTTGTTGCTTTATTTTAATGTTGCCATATTGTTTTACATCATGACTACTGACGTAATCCGCTTGCAAATAAGATTTCCATTACTTCTTCTGCCACTGATTAGAACAGATGTTGTTGGACAACATAGGAAGAAAGCTAGGACACAGTGGGCTACCTCTGGGTCTGAAAAGTGAAGCCAGTGCTGAAGCGCTTTAAACTTGCATCCTTTCTAATATCCAGCAGGGGGCGACTGCTTTGGTTGCAAAGAGAAGTCGGATTGTATAGAAGTCTCCCTGGATTTATTTCCTCAGTAAACATTGTAAACATGAGTTTATGGTCTCAATTGCTCGTTTCAAGTCTTCTTCAATACAGCATGGTGTTCATTTAGTAAATTACGGCCCCATTTAGAGTCAAACAGGCCATAAAGCAGGGTATGTGTTAGGGTGTCGCTACTTTGTGATTGACAGGTCGCTACCACGATGTCCGATCTGGGAGTTATCCGTGTTTTCGTCTTGCAGCTTTTACCCTTTCACAGCATGTTTTCAGTACATTAAAAGTAAATTGTGACATTTTGGTCCCTTAAAAATGTTATTGAATTGTACTTCATCCTTTCTCTGGTAGCAAAAACCAAGATTTCAACGTCCAAAATATAACTGGTTTGTGGACTGCTGTCCTGACTGCTGACTGACGTCATAGTGACTACGTCCAGTTTTTACATAAAGTCTGTGATTGGACAACGGTCCCACTGTCTTTTATAGATGCAGTTTTTTAGGACATGGCTCATAAATGTAGTCAAGGCGTAGTCACCACCACTTCGTCTTTTGGAGTGAACAAATTCTCACAAAGCACAGCGTGTAAGCTCATTCATCTACATTCTAATATAGCAGACACTGAACTTCAAAAGTTTCCATCTGTGCATTAAGAGCAAAGCAAACAAATTCCAAGACATGCTATATATCAAATTAAGCCTCAAAGCCTCAAACGCTCTTTCAAGTCCGAGTCTTTGAAGTTTCACAATTCTGAGTTTTATAAATAGGAGTCAAAAACTAAAACGCTTCACTGTTGGAGGGAAACTGGAAGTGACTGATGTCGGACTGAGGGACAGCAGCTGAGTCGTGTGAGGTTAACATGTTAATGAACAGTGACGCCTGCATATTTCATTTTATGGGAAATTTGCACTTTTTTTCCCAATAGGTAATTGCTCCATTTAAACCTTTCCTTGATCACAATAACAGCCACCCAGTTGGTATTAATAGTTTGTTTTACCTGGAGGTGTAGCCCAAAGGTTAGGTGGGTGGTTGCACTCACAGTGCCCTTGAGCAAGGCACTTATCACTCCAGAGATGCTGCTCAGTAACTAGTTGTTGTTCTGGGAAACTCCCCGAGGTGATGATATGAATATAAAGTATGCTGTTGAAAAGAACATGCTCGAGGAGGAAAATTAAGATTCATTTCCTGGATAAATGAATGTTACTGATTATACAGGGACAACAGCGTCACTTACTCTTCACTGTATTCACATCCATTCACAAAGGCTATCAGTGGCATTTTGTTTTAAAGAAATCTAAACTCTCTCTATATATATCATTCTGTCTTTGTGCAGTTCTCTGTCTTTTTGAGAGCACTGTCTAATTAATTAATAGCATGCAAATGTAAAATTGCTTCCACCCAGAGTTCTCTATTGTGTGTAATGCCAAGTCTCTGTAGCAATTATATTTTCTGTGGTATTGTCAGAGAAATGATTGAGCATTAGCTACGTAGTTATTACATTAACTACTCTCTTTTATGCATATTAATTCCTGCTCATATTCATCTTCGGAGCTTTAATATAGTGTTTTATGTTGGGAATGTACAATTAAACTTCCAATAATTGATTTTTGACACAATATCGACTTATTAGCACCTTATGAAGTTGATATGGTGAACATGTTGCCTTTTGCAGCAGATATGGAGTTGCATTACTGTTCATTCAGAGTGCTGATTTTGTCCACCCGATGAATGTAAGCCCAATACGCTTCCTTCTTTTAGCTGTGTTTTTGTCTGTCTTTTTGTCTCGCAGCTCTTCAGCTGCTTAATGTTGCACTATATTCACCAGCTAGTTGCTAATTTTGTTTCTCTGCTGTTTGGTGTTGTAGCTTCCAGTGAGTAAAATCAGAGCTTTTTCACTGATTACAGCTGCCTTCTACTGAGCTGTGATGAGAGCCATGGGACTGAATCAAAACACTGAAGTTATGGGCTGTACTCAGTAGAGCGCAGATCTCTGGTAGTTGTTTCTGTAACGACCACTACTCTAATGACTGTTTGAATAAATACAAACCACATTTGCCCTCAGTCTAGACTGCAAACTTATCAGATGCATTTATCACTCCCACGTCCGAATACATAATCTCCTGGCGGAGAAAAGACACATAAAAGCTTTGTATAGCTGAGGGGAACTGCAGAGTCAGATGATTATTCTTCACTACAAGCACCTTCAAATGACTCATAGTCATTTTAATACAGTGTAAGCATAACTAAACAGTCTTACAAGTATTTTGTTCGATCATTCACTTTGAGGTCTGTTGTACAGTATCATTGGGACTATTTCATCTTCGTTCACACATCACCACATACATGTGGTGATGTGTGAACGAAGATGCTAATGACGCTCGCTTTGCTCATTTCCTTTGTGTAGCAACAAACAGCTATTTGCTATGTAAAGATACAGAGGTGTAGCGTCTACCTGAGCAGAGAATGAAGTCGCTCTCCCTCTGTGGCCTTTCAGTGCATGTATGTTCGTGCATGTGAGCGTGCCCCACTGGCAAGTTCGTGGCCGCTGCTCCCATACGGTGGTTACAGCTAACACCGCCGTGCCGACCGACAGCACCCACCCTCCGGTTCCCCCTCAGGTTAACACCGTTAGCTCTGTCAGTACTGTTGCTGTTGTTTCCGCAGACAGAAATGCTCCCACTCTCGCATATAGCACCTTTAACTTCTAAGGCAACGGTTGTCTTTCATGTATAGGTTGGTTATGTCTTTGATGCATTGCCACTGCAAGTGCAATAAAGACTTCTCTGAGACGACAGTAAATAAATTACTTTTTTAAATATCATATTGGATGGTATCATAATAGGAAATACAAATTCAGTAACGAGGTGGCTGTCATCATACTCTTATTGAGTGCTCAAAAATGCCAGATACATTTTTAAGATATGATCATTGATTTATGTAACAGGCCTGAAGGGGCTACTCTGATCTTTTCTGATAACGGATAACAATCCGGTAGCTCTCTCCATGATTTGGTAAAAGCCAAGGAAAGGAAAGGAAAAAGGAGCAAAGCAGAAAAGTGCATCAGTTAGGTGTGTAATTACACTGAGCTCAACGTATATGCAGAATACGTGAAACCCAAACTTGACCGAATGCAGTATTGACAGAGCCCGAGTTGCTGTGATACATTTGGGTCTGGACAAGGTGACAGCATGGTTAGACTGCCCTTTAAGAGAAAGCCTCATGTTCTGTCCTACTAGCCTTTATCAAGATAGACTCTCTCTTAAGAGAGTCACTCTGGACAAGATTGTCAGGTAATTGCACAAAAATGTCTCAGTCGTGTCTTTTCATGGCGCTACAGACTTAAACTGTGGGCTAACATCCATCAAACGTGATCATCCGGTCACTCATTGACGTCAGGCAGACAGCCGGGGCATATCCAATCATGTACCTACATGTAAATTAGTTTGTCCTTTTAGTGTAATTGTGTGTGTTTATGCAAATCAGGTTCACATGAAATTCATTAGTTGAACCAACCTTTTAGCTCAGCAGACATCACACAATCACTAAATACAGAGGTGAGGACACTAACAGTCATTACAGCGTGCATTTTTCTCGATGGCGTAGACTGAGGCTAACAGCATACAGTACATTAGGTTCACTGTGAGACTTCATAAATAAATAAAAACAGTAGCAACTATTTAATTCATGAGACAAGCAGTGAATTTAATGACCGACTTAATCAGCTGCCAGTTCCATGTGTAGGGATATGTCAAAAAAATTGAAATTGCACTATTTCTACAGGACTAGCAGTTGAATATCCACTCTCAATCCAATACCTGCCTCTTTCCCTGAATCTCTCTTTGGCTTCTCTCTGTCCTTACAGAGCACTTCGCAATCGACCGCAGGTCAAAACATTTCGCCGAATTAATGAAAGCACAACTTTCAAACTCCAATAAATAATGAAGGACCTGGCACTCCTAGAGATGGCAGTTGTAAAATGTTTGGTGCTGCAAAGACTTATTATATTTTGCAAAAAATCTACATTTTTCAAAGTCGTGTCTTAAAATGTCAGTATTCAACTCTCTGAGAGGCAGGGTGAATCAGCTTGAGTTTTAAAATATGACTGCTACTGAAATTCTCAAGGACTTCCAATCAGGTACTTTACTGGTATTGTCAACAGGCAGTTTCGGTGTTTCAAAGGCATCTGCAGGTTTTCTGACACTTTGATTTATCAACTATTAGCTTGAATCCCTGCTGTTAACCTCCTGCAGCAGATGTTCACACCGGGCTCAGGCATTTGTTAACTTTGAACATGTGCGTGTTTGACTGGAGCTCATTTCCTGTATCCTTTATTTAGTAGTGCTTTTATGATATTATCCAATATTGTCTCTACTTTTTATACAGTATACACTTTAATATACTATAAGACATTACAAGGACATGCCGCGTGTCATGAGGACGCATGTCAGTTTGTGTGACAAGCAATAAAACTACAGTAACATCCGCAGTTAGGTTGAGGCAACAAAATCACTTGCGCGTAGAAAAAAACGTCATAGTTGGGCTTAAAATAAGTACGTAAACCAAGTAAAAATACATATGGAAACACTGCAGAAGTACAGAAAACATGGGACAAACATCACTAAAAAACCCGTCACTAACATAACTTGCGAAACAAAACACCGGTCTCGAATGCCGGTCTCCTGGTTGAAAGTCCTGTGTTTGTTGGAGCCATCCACTTCCCCAACTGTCCGTCAGTCATAAGCGGCCTTTCTCGACTACATGGCGTACAAATCACCTGGCAAAAGCAGGAAAGGTGTTCGTATTGCCTTGTGCATTAGCGTGGCATTCTTACAGCTCTTCAAATGAAGAATTGCAATTGTATAATGACAGAATGAACACAAACTTGATGTAAAAATACCTTTAATCACGGTGCATTTGTGTAAAAAACGTCACAATTAACATACAGAGGATTAAAAAATCTGAAATTCTCCCTTAAATGTCTTTCCAGCAGCGTGCTTACTTATGCACCAGGCAATCATCCTTTCTATTCGATTGTGGGCCCTAAGCTGGGAGCTGCGAAATCAGGATGAAACATCCGTACTATATATCTCTTTCACTGTATCCCATGAAGCTCGAGGTCCCCAGAGCATGGTGAGACACACATAAATTCAATTCAATAGAGAATTCCATTTGGGACCAGACATTTCCTGGAGCCATCAGCACTGGTATCATAATGTACAAAAGACACAAAGTGCGTTTCAGCCCGAACAATCACGACTTCAAAGGCCTCCGCCCTGTAAGTGGCTGTGAAAAATCATTTTCAGGCGCACCTCAAGGTCATGTCTCTCTGAGAGGTTCTATACCGAGGAGTATCTGCTGGATGCTTTCAAGCTGCCTTCAAATGAGCACTGGTGAAAACAAGACTCATTATTTGCTCTTTCTATATATTCCCTTTTTCACAAAGTCCCACTGGATCCCTGATCATGTGGTGTACCTTCTGACACTAAGAAGTGGAGGAACATTTCAAATCAAGCGCCCTTTGAGGGCAGTGCATTGATTAAGTTGTACTTTCCAAACTCTATGACCCTCTGACGGTGAATCTGCGAATTTCAGATGTTACAGATGTTTAATGGCAACTGTTTAGCTGACAGTTGCCATTTGACAGCAACTCTCTGATAGCCTTTTTTCCAACCAAATTTGGGTGTATTTTTAATTTTTTAACACAAGCAAACCTATTAAAAATAGTCAATAGAGTCCTTTTCCATTGCCAGCAGACAAGACAAGTAGACAAGTATGTCTTTATGTTTTTTTCTCATGTATCATGTTCAACATCACAAATGTGAAAACAGGTTGGGCTGTACTGAATATCATTACGTTGACATTTAAATTATTATTACTAAAAACTCGCAATCCACCTTTGGCCTCTGAGCGCTGTATCAGTCCTCGTCTCTTTAACTGTCTCAGTCTTCAGTCCAAAAGTCAAAATTTATTTAACAAAGATGTAATCATTTAGCATGTTTTTTATTTGCTTCAATCCATGTTTGTTGGCCTTTTGAAGAAACATTTTCACTGCAGTCAAAACACAAAAAACAAGGGGTGTCAACACAGCTGTATCTAATCCATAAAATACATTTACATAACCACAAATCATATTTCCTCATTTTTAGGGTGACGACATTATAAAATATTTAAATTTTTTCAAGTTTTGAATGTAAAGAAATGCATTTGGTACAACCCTAAAGCACCTATAAATAGGGCTAGTAAACAGTGAAAATATCACAGTGGTTACTTCTTTATTATATCTTTTACTATTTCAGTCTCTTTTTCAGACTCTAAGACAGTTTTAATGAGTTTTATTTTGTTTTTGTTTGGTTTGAATGAAGTGTGTTTTCTGATGATCTGCACGGTAAATGACTGGTCTGACTGGTCTGGTGGCTGTGAGGAGAGCATATTAATTCAATGTTTTGAATATTAATAAGTTAGACTCATTTTATTTATTATTCACTTTACTGTGCGTTACATACTGTAACATCGTGCCAGAAAAGGGAAGAAAATTAGCGTTCCTACCCGGTCAATGTTTCCATCACTGTCGATCAGAGCCTGAGCCGATAAATGCCCGTGGCTACTGCAGAGTCATTTGTTCTGGGACTGAGTGCTGGTTCCTAGCTGTTGTTGGGTTTTTGTCCAGTAGGAAAGAAGCTTAAATTACACACAAGTCCTGGCTAGTTTTCAGTGTCTTCACTTCTGTATTTGAAATGCAGTGTATAAAAAGTGGATTTGATGTATATCCTGATAAATATGGTAAATATACTGCACTTATATAGCACTTTTCTACCTTAATGGAGAAAGGGCTTTACAATTTGCTTCTCATTCACTAGTTCAGTGTCACACACTGATGGCAGCGAGCCACCACGCACGGTGCTGGCCTAACCGTCGGAAACAATCTGGGGTTTGGTGTCGTGCTCAAGGACACTTCAGCATGTGAAAAGGAGGAGCCGGTGATCGATCCACAAACCATGTGATTAATGTACGACCTTCTCTACCTCCTGAGCCACATCTGCTCCACTTATACGTACATTATATAAAAAATAAAACAACAGACAAAGTGTGGTAATATTACTATTATGTAGCATTGCATCTCTGCATTTCTGTCTGTCTGCACTCTACATGTGAATCCTTGTATCTGTGTATCACTGCGTGTGTGTGTGAGCGGTAGAGTGGCAGAGTCTCATGAGGCACTGTCAGCCAATAGCTTGCCTGTCAGTTTGCTGCCTTAGCTGATGATCCATGAGTGCGCGAAGTAGCGGTGAAAGCCAGCGCATGGAGTGGAAATATCGCTTGATAATACCAGATCAGATCCCCTCTCTTATAACACATGACCTTCCAGTTTATGGTTCATATAATGCTCGGGATGCATGAGGGAAACTTCAAGGAGAGACAGAGATAATATTGGCCAGATGTTTCTGTGAACTGGAAAGAAAAAGGGATTGAAGTGAATGAATGATTCTCCTTCCCACAACTTATTTCCTCAGTAATTAAATACTAAAACTTCTTCTTTTGGTAAATACACTAAAAACAACACATACAAGTTATCTTGTTCTCAGGACTTAACCATTGTGCTGCTTTAGTATTAAATATTAAATGAATCCTCTGACACCTCTGAGAAGTGAAGCCACTGAGGAAGTGTCTTAAACCTGCATTATTTCTAACAGCCAGCAGGGGGCGACTCCTCTGGTTGCAATAAGAAGTCTCATTATATAGAAGTCTATGAGAAAATGAGCCTACTTCTCATTTCTTTGTCTTCTTCAAAGTAGCACGATGTTTGTTTAATACATTATGGTCCCTTTTAGAGTCCAATAGACCATAAAGCAGGGTTTGCTTCAGGGCGTGGCTACCTTGTGATTGACAGGTCGCTACCACGGCGTTGTGCCGCTTGGTAGTTGTTTGTGTTTTCTTCTTACAACTTTAACCCTTTCGCAGTGTGTTTTTAGTTTCTGAAAGTTAACTGTAACATTTTGGTTGCTTAAAATTGTCTTATTCAGTGTTCAGTTGTACTTAGCGCCACTCTTTTGTGTCACACCAGGCCTCAAAATGGCAAACCAATTAAGGCCTCACAGTGACAACCGCTTCTTATATACAGTCTACAGTATGAATGAAGCTGTGCATAACTTTCTTTCTAAAAATCCCAAACATCTCTGTCTAGACAGCAACATCCCATCATGCATTTGGAGCAGCTAATTGGCAGTACTAAAAGGTTATTGGCAAAGAGGCTGACAGTTGTCTAGTTGTTACTTAATTCACAAAGTGACAGCAGGTCAAACAGATTACAGAGCTAAGCAGTTAGAGCTATTTCCAAAACATTAAAAATATACATTAAATGCATTTTGGAAATCTACCATGACCTGAAATTTAATTTGAACAATAAATTTGACTTTGTGATTTCTCAAAGAGATAAGCATTTTGTTCGTCAAAAATGCCAGTGTATAATTTGAGCCATGTATGTTGTACTAGTGCTGTCAATCGGTTCAAATATTTAATCGTGATTCATCACGTAATTATCCATAGTTAATTGCGATTAATCACAAGTTAATCACACATATTATATCTTTTCAGAATGTACCATAAAGGGAGATTTGTCATGTATTTATTGCTGTTATCAACATGGGAGTGGACAAATATGATACTTTATGAGAATATACTGTAAGTATATAGTATTGAAAAACAATTAACAACACAAAACGATGACAGATATTATCTAGAAACCCTCACAGGTACTACATTTAGCATAAAAAAAATGGTCAAATCATAACATAACATGGCATACTGAAGCCCAGCAGGCAACAACAGCAGCTGTAAAGGGGAGCCTGGTGGGTACCCATAGAACCAATTATCATTCACTATCTTGAGGTCAGAGGTCAAGGGACCCCTTTGAAAATGGCCTTGCCAGTTTTTCCTCCAAAGCTAGTACGACATGGTACCAGTGGATTTGTTGGGTTTTCTACTTTCATTTGATACCAATTCACCATCTTTACTCCAACTTTAAAACTGAACCTAATATAACCTAAAAATTGCGAGTTCCATTAATGCATTAAAGAAATTAGTGCCATTAAAACTAACTTGGATTCACATATTATTGTTGTGTTAACTTTGACAGCCCTAGTTAAAACTTCTCTCCTCTATTGGCAGAAATTGAGTATAATATTAATTGGTATGTTTTCTTTAGTGTATAATCACCTGAAAATCTGAATCATTGTGTTTTTTCTACCTTAGAATAAGGTCCCTCTTCAGGTATCCTCTTCATGGAGCCCAGAATGGATAAACCAAACCCTCCAAATAGGGTCATTTGTGTTTTCACATTTGTGCCACTGTAGTTCTTTAATACACTTGGCACACCTAGATGTTTCAGTAGGTTGCAATGTGAAACCTCCACGATAGATGCTGCCAAATCCTACACACTGCACCTTTAAAATATTTAAAAGTTGAATTAATGTAACGGACAATAATCTCACACCAATGAATCAAGTGACACCAGACACAGCGGTTTGAATAAAATAACCAGTCCAGCCAATCAGAAATAAGCTTTTACTTGAACCTCTGTACTAAAATATTATCAGAGGAAGTGCCTCTCTAATATTTCAGCCATGACATAATAAAGCATATATCCGTACAGGTGAAACTAAATGAGAACCTGCAGTCGTCTGTCAGTTTCAAACTTGTTCTCAACTAAATCAAGTCGTCACATCCTGCCGGCTGCTGCAGAGGCTTCGAGCACCTCGCCTCCCCCAAAATGGAGTCGTACTGACTCGCATTCATCACACCGTAACCAAGTTGATCACAGGAAGTCCTCCGCTCAGCGTGAATGCACAAAGTCATCACTTCAGTGGCTGATAGCTGTGTGCAGTATATGAGAGGCATCCATTCACATTAGCACCCCACCCACTCATACCGCATCACTCACGCTCTCTCTGCGCTACTCCATATTGATAATGGATTCTTGTCTTACCGTAAGCATTAGGGTGTGTGTGTCGGTACGTGTACTCATTTTCTGGATGTTTAGATTGCAGTGTTAAGTGTTTTGATTTCAACATCTGGATGTCACTATGACTCCTTGTGTGGTCATTCGGTGTCTGACTCTCGTGAACACACACATGAGTACACACAAGCACAACTGCAAACATAAACTAAAGATGTAGCAAATACAAACAGACAGGCCCAAAACATAACTGACACAATCTCCGGTCAGTTATTTAGTGTACGCTACAGACAGACACACGCAAGTACACGGGCTGACAATTTCATCCTGAGACTGAAGGTTACAGAAGGAGGCATTTCTATCTGTGTGGGGAAGACAGGAATAAATCACTGCCACAGAGGCAGAATGGAAGAACCAGCCACACAAAGTGAAACAAAAATACTGCTTGCATTCAAAAGCCATACTGTATAAGAGCAGTAATAAAATCCACAAAGCAAACCAGCAAAAGTCTAATAACAGAAATGACAGTGCCGTGGGCCTTTGCTCCAAGCCTTGCTTTTAAAATAAATATCTTTAATCAGAGTTGGGATTTGTCTGCAAATATGTCAATAGGGGGGTCCACCAAGGCTGGGGCCATGTAAAGCAAGCACCTTAGTGATTAAACATTAATGCAACATTACAACGTGATGTAAATTTTCTTTTTAAAAATTGATGCAACATCGACATGTTTTTTAATCCACGCATTCGTTTTCCTTTATCAGCCAGCCCCCTTTGTCGTGGCTGTCGGCCACCGCCACCTAACAGGGAACCCTTTATCGCCCGTATGAGACACACCGGGCTTTCCATTAACTACGATGTAAACCTATCCATGGCAACACTAAATGCACAGGGAAAACGCTGTGGTGACGTAGTTTAAAGTGACCCACAGTTTAGATGTGACTAAAAAGTGACTCTGAAAACGTGTCAGCATGTGACAAGTTGAGATGAGACCATTTTGGGGGAAGCAGGCTGGGACCAAATGCGATTTCTGGGGTTCCAAATGTATCAAGCACAAATATTAAGGTTGTAGAGCGGTCGTCGTCTTATTGGAAGGTCGTGGCTTGATCTCTGGTCCTTGCAGTCTACATGTGTCCAACAGGTAGTACCTTGTATGGCAGCCTCTCCCAGTGTATGGATGTGAATGGGTTAGGGTTAGGGTTAGCACTATGCACTAGCACTATGAGTCACAGTTTATTTACCACCCCCATATGTTTGGTTCTCCATAACACAATACACATATAACAATAACCACAATAATACTCATTCAGCAGGTACATATATTTCATCATCGCTATAAATAATTACATTTCCCCTCTCTGGGGTGAAAAATGTACAAAAATGTTTGCCACAGTTAGGGGGGCCAGAGGCTTAATATTATGGGGGTACCCTCAATAGAGTCAACCGTCTTGTCAAAATCTGGCATTTACATTACCCACAATGCAGCTCAACTGACAATCTCCGGATCCAGGCTTTTCCGTAGCTCCCTCTGGAGACACAAAAGTCTCCAAAAGTCTTTGTCATATTTTTTTTTAAAACATTTGCAGTAGTACTCTCCAAGACATGGTATGTAAAATCAGCACACTTCCCCTTCAAGGAGCCACACTGGGGCTTTGGAGGCTACATGTGGAGGGTATGCAGCTGTGCCTACAGAAATGTAGCTACACATTGGATTTCAGATGAAAACATCAAGGTACAACATGAAGCATGTTGAAGAAAGGCTCAGTAATCTCCTTTTCAGGAAGACATATTTTGTTGCCCATAAGATAATACTGGATGAGCGTTGCAGAGTTTTCATTGGGGCTAACCCTTCAGAGCCGGGTGAGGAGCTCAGACATCCGAGAGTAGAGCTCCAGCTCCTTTGCATTAAAAGGAACCAGTTAAAGTGGTCAGGTATGTGATTGGGATGCCAGTCGGACGCCTTCCTGTGGAGACATGCTGGGCACGTCCAACAGATAGGAGACCCCGGGGCAGACCCGGAACACGCTGGAGGGATCACATATCCTATCCGGAGAACATGAGTGGGGGAAAAGGGCATCTAGGCTACATGCACACTTTGCTTCAGCTGCACTGGGTTGATGGATGGATCTATTGAGATGCATCTCCTTGGCCTGTACGAATTCTGCGAGGTGTGTAAGGGAAAAATAAAACAGAGACAGGGTAAAAATGTGTATCTCTACCTGTATAGGAAAGGTCGTTCTTACCCAACACACTTAAGACTCAACATGCTTTCGGTCATCATTACCTCTGCCATGTCAAAAGCTGAAGGTCAGAGGTTGGCAGAGGTCACTTTCCTATAGGGTCAGTCTTATAGAAATTGCTTTCTGTGGCAGGAAGTCCTCCGGGAGGAGATGTTATTTTCCTGTGTGCTCATGTGGGCAACGTGTACACCAACTATTGGACGATAGAGGCTTAGAGATCACGCTGGGGTCACCAGATTATAAGGTCAGATTTCTCTCTACCAAAACAACAGCTTCATGTAGTAGAAACTAAAGCTGATGAAGTCATTTTGCAGGGGAAGGTGCCTCAGGGTGCAAATGAGCTAAAATACAATAACATGAGCTTTAACAGTCACCAGAGGGACCTGAAAAATTGTTCAAATGTGACCTTTTTTCTTCCAACTTTTTGCTTTTCACACTTGGTCAGCGACGTCTCCTAATTGAGTATAGAATACACCTAACAAGGCACCCACCCAGCCTCACTTACAAATGATTCCCAGTCCAAGTCATTTTTCTTGTGCTGACCTTTAGAGGTTTATTTTACGGCCCTGTGGACGACCAAAATGTACAGTCAGTTAGGCCCAGTATTTGTTATATGGGTTTAATGTAATGGCCTAGAAGTGCATCTCCTGTGCTTAATGTAATTCTGGTTCCATTGCGATCACATGCTGTGAATCTCTCCTTCTCTTTCCTTGGTAGTAGCAACCAATGGAGAAGATCTGAGCCGAGAAACAACAAGAAAAAAACGGATAATGTAAAATGCAACAGAATATAAAACCAATATTATTGGTTTTTTGGCTGCTGACACAATATGTGTTAAAGGCAAAATATGTGTCAAAATATTACTTTAAATATTGTTGTGCTGCAGAGATCTCCTAGCCTGCACATTATATTCTACAGACTTAAGAAAACATCTTTATTTGGCCCGCAAAAATCGCACCATAATCATTAGGATTCAAGCCCTAAACGTACCTAGAACATAACCCTGAAAGTTTAATTCAAAGCAACCGCTAAGAGACGCTACAACCAGACTGTACATCAGAAATTGTTTGTCCAATCATTATAGGATATGTTTTATATACAACAATTTTGAACCATTTGTGTAAAAGTATTTAGAAATCGCTCCGTAGAGGGCGCAATTAGTTCCAAACGTGTGTATGGACCTGGTGAAAATTTGGCCATAAATCAATGACAGTTTGCCCAAATATCACCAAGGCTGCTGGATGATTTTATTTAAGATGTTGAAATTTTCCCCAAAATTCCAAGAAATATGAATGGTGGGACTCGAAGTGCGTCCAGTTACTGAAAGGTTTCATACATTACAATGATGAAACCAGTGTGTGATTGGTCTCACTCCGCCTTTATACAGAATTAAACCAGCTGAAGTGACTTTATCTTGCTTTGTGAAGCCCAAACCTGCTAATCGCTACTCGCAGCTTTGTCAATTCAGCTGCAAAGAAAGGCTTGACCCCACAAACTGCTGCTTGCCTGTAATTTTAATGTGAAAAGGATAATAATGACAATAATGCAATATCAGTCAGAATAATCGCAATTAGATTAGATTAGCGATTCACCTAATAGAGACACTGAAAGCAATGGTAGCACTTTTACAGAAAACGAGAGCCAAAGCGTGCAGCAGCGTGGAGCAGTGAAAACAACATTGACCAAACACTCCACTCAACCTGGGGAGACAGAAGACAAGAAGGGGATAGAGGATGGTTAATAATGGGCTATAGAGTGAAAGAGAAGCTCAGAGCAGGAAGAGCAGCGAAAGCAGGCAAAAACATCTACCAGCAGCTTCAGCACTGGCAGCTATACCACTCTGTGCACTCCAGGAGGGTTGTTTGAAATCAGCGAAAACACCAGCCAGAGATTGTTTACGGAAGACACAAGGCTGAGCTCTGTGCACAGCACCTTGATGCTCTAAATGCTCCAGAGAAATCCCAAAAAACATCTGATCTGCACAGCTGGCATAGAACCAAATGCTCAAAGCAGAATCAGCTGCAGAACAGGAAGGTGGGACCCGAGAAGAAAAACACTGAAAAAACACGCTTGTGGCATACATACTAGACGCCCACTTGTAGGTTTCGATCCAAAACATATTTCTATGTTGCGAGTGAGCCAAATCTAAGCATCTATTTGTGTTTTTGCAAACCTGTTTGTTATCCGTGAAGGATTTGTTCACACTCAGCTGTATCCACTGCCCATAGCTTTTAAAATGCTAAGAACTGATAACTTTGCAGCGCTAACAGGCACCAGAATACTCTGATAGCATCACCAGAGATTAAGCTGTGCCCCATACTAGATATCCTGTGCATGTGTGCTCCCACCCTCTCTTTTTCCTTTCACCATCATTTCCTGTTCTCCTTTCTGCGCTCATGCTGTGCGCTGGATACTTTCTTAACGAATACCCAGAAGGCCCATGTGGCGTATCTAACAGCACGTCATTGTGATGCTCTAAGTGTTACAGCGAGAACGCAAACCACCCGATCAGTAAAACGAGCCGCGGATCAAAAGCCAAACACGGCAAAGCCCTCTAATGCCCTTGAGGAGTTAAAGGTATTAACAGATGAGCCAAAAAAAAAAACTTTGCAAAAAAGATTTGAATTTCCAAAGCAAACACACCCTGAATATTTATTCAGAGTCTTCGGGTTTGGCTCATTGGTTGACTAACTCAATATGCATTTTTTTTTCTTTGACTTTGTTTTTGAGCCTATTTGGGGTTTGTTTGCCTGCACAATCTGGCACATCTCTTCAACTGTACAATCTTTTACTCTGGAAAAAAAAAAGCATAGCTAATTGTGTATTCATGAGGGGGATTTAAACCGGAGGGACAATGCGCGAAAGAGACATGAAGTTGAGAGGAAGAGAGGAGGAAGACCTCTCCAAAGGCTGAGTGATGTCTGAGGGTGGAAGGCAAAGTGACATTTGGTTATCGGGTGTTGCATGAAAACAGGAGAGTGCGATCTGAAAAGGCCAGTGTCCTCTATTCCACCTCACACACATGCGGTAACATGCACATGCAACACACACAACAGTCCTGATCAAGATGAATGACAACTGCCCATCAACAAAGATGTTTCATCACATCATGAGAAAGCTGTATTATTGCTCTGATGATCCCGCCGTTTTCACAGGGTGACGCGCTGTGTGCGCCTGTATGTATGTGCATGAAGAAGAGAACCTTAAGCGATTCCACCGAAATGTCAGCCTGTGACGGCTTTAATTGGCTAAACGAGTTTCTGAGGTGATGGATGTTGATAATTGTCTTGCTCCATTTGCTTGTTTCTCATCCCAGCATACACAAGCGTATACAAATGAGGCGTACCACACTCCCGAGGTCAGATCTAGACTCGCAGTGTAAGGTATGGCAACCCTGTCTCCTACAAAATCACATTCCCATACAACTAAACTGCATTCTCAATTATTCTTGAAGGGAAACATATTTTCTCCCAAATTACGGTCAGTTTTAAACCGTTTTAATCTTGTAAATTGAAACAAAACAAATAACACAACAACACTACTTTGTTAAGTTTAAGCAATAAAATTACTGGGTTAGGTTTTGTACAAAGTATCATGGTTTGGCTTGAAATGACTGTGACGTCATGACGATGATGCAGTGTTTAGCACTGTTGCCTCACAGCAAGACGGTCGCTGGTTCTAATCTGGCTTGGGGCCCCCTCTGAGTTTGCATGTTCACCCTGTGTTAGTGTGGCTTTTCTCTATGAGAGTGTGAATAGTTGTCCTGGCGACGTGTCCAGGGTGTACCCCGCCTTCGTCCGATGCCAGCTGGGATCGGCTCCAGCAACCCCGCGACCCCTAACGGGATAAGCAGTTGCAGATGGATGGATGTAGATTTTAATAACGTTGCTGTTTCACATATTTTTCATTAACAGTCACTTGATATACTAAGACACCTGCTGCAAGTCCATAAAAAGTGCTCTCAAAACTTTTGTTAAGTTTCGATGTCCGCTCAAGTCCAGGCAGGCTGCATGTCGGATCATGCTACATGCTACTTGTGACTACAAAGGAAGGAATACTGGATTTAGCTCTTTAAATCCTTTAAGTTATGGAGACTTAGTTTTTCTTCAAGTGTAGTGTTACCTCCATTTTTAAGGTGGTGTACATGTTCTGAGGAATAATAAGGGCACGGTCACACATGCGTGAATGCAGGTGACCATCGCCTGCTGAGGCGATTATCGAACTTTCTCCACAGTAAACTGCAGTTCAAATGTAAAAACGCAAATTTGTTTCACAGCTTTTCACAGCATTTCTCTCTCATAGAATGGAAGTGAACGGGAAGCAATATTTCACTTGTGTGACTGCCCCATAAACTTCATAAATCTCAGTACGTTTAATATCAGAAAATTTGTACATTAAATTTAAGATACTTTAAGACTTTTACTCAAGTGATATTCTAAAAGGTGACTTCACCGTCTACTAAAGTCATTATCTGGATAGATGTCGGTACTTTTACTCAAGGTGGCTTTCAGGTATTTCATCCCCCACTGTGTTTCCCTCCAAACATAAGTGAGAGTGTAGTTTAGCTGTATGGGAACGACAGGGCTGGGAGTGGCCATATGCTCTGCAGACGAACATTCGACTGAAGATTGGGAAGCTGTTGTTTTGCATTGGTACATTGATTGTGTTGCCGTAGAGAAACATGCACACTGCTTACTAATCCCTCAAAAGCTTTGGCCAGGTTAATCTTGTGGTAAACAATGTGTCCCTAGGCTTGACTGTGCCGTCTGATCTTATCTGCATAATGTGTGCGATTGTGTGTGTGTGTTTGTGTGTAGGTCTTGTAAGTGTTAACGCCCTGATAGGCTTTCTGTTGTCCAGCAAAACCAATTTACCAACAGACCTCCTGTCTGCAGACCATAATCAGATGGGTTCACAGCTAGCAAATCATTATCTCCACACAGCTAATACATGCAGGCTTGTGTAGTTAGGAGACCATAATACAGGTAGTATGTGTGCATAAGACCCCAGGTAGCAACCCATTACATCTGCAAACAAACAGCCGGGGCCTTCTGTGTGGCTACCACAGACTGCGCAGTCCTCTGTGAGCAGCACTCAATTATTTATAGCACCGTGAATAGTAAACAGGAGCGAGCGCAGGCGAGATGATAGCGGACACTCTCGTTTTCTATAAATCATTGTCGCTATGAGACAGAAAACATAAAGTCATTAAGCTCTTCAAATCCACTGGATGTTTGATGAAACTGCCAGATGACATCGACTAATCCGAATGCTGGTGTTTCCTTCTTTATTTGCTCGAATCCAAACTCATGTTGTAACCGTCCTTCTGTTTTTTACTCTCTTCCCATGGATGTGCTAAATTAATTGTATTCAGTGTGCGTTAGAAACAAAACTCTGAAATTGTCGTGGTGTGAAAGTCTGTTATGCAATGTCTCCGTGTTTGAATGGTAACAGTTAATTTCCAAAACTGTGCAAGTTTTAGTCCAGCCAACTCCCCATGAGTGCTGGCATAGCCTGCAAATTTGCAAGAAGTGAAATTCAACCTACTGTTCAAATGTGAGAGGAAAAAAATCTTTAATTATCATTAATTATTAATTACTCGTTGTTATTCAAAGTGTGGAATAAGCACAACAGGCCATGTCTTGTACCCCAGCAGGGGAAGTTCCTAACATGCACTGTTCTTCTGACTCACTGCATGCCCTGTTACCCATTTGTAAATTAAACTATTGTTGTTTTCTTTGTCAACGCCAAATGAAGAAAACTAGTGAGCCATGCTGAATGGAAAATCATGTCGCCAAACCATTCGGGAAGTATTGTGTGGATGGAAAAATCTGAGGCTGTTTCTGACTTTGTGAACTGTCTTACAGCGAGGTGAAGGTGAGGCGATGCAGCCGAGGCACCATGAATGAACGGGACAGTGTCAAATCTACAACATAGTTTAGGACTTGACATTACTATCTTGCGTCATATATGCCACTGGACTAAGTGGGTTGCATTAACATTGATTCAGACAAATTACATGTTGGTTTTCAGTCATTCTAACAGCTCTAGTATTCACTGTAGGCATTCCTCCATTTAGCACCATCCAATATGGGACAAATCCATCCACCAAAATTAAAGGACCAGTGTGTCACAATTAGGGGGATCTATTGGCAGAAATTGAATGTAATATTAATAAGTGTGTTTTCTTTAGTGTATACTCACCTGATAATAAGAATTGTTGTGGTTTTGTTACCTTAGAATGAGCCGTTTATATCTACATAGGGAACGGGTCCCCTCTCCATGGTGTCCACCATGTTTCTACAGTAGCCCAGAACAGAAAAACCAAACTGTTAACTTTCCCAGCTTGGGCCGGAGTCAGTAATGTTACTTGCCCCCATTGCCACCGCTCTCTCTCTCTCTTGCTTCACTACTCACGTCCCACATTCACACACGCTCTGTCTCTGCTCCTCATTGGCTCCAGAGAGGGATATTTGCATTTTTGCACCAACCACTGTAGCTCTCCAACACACTTGGCCCATTTGAGAGGCTTCCGGTGGTTGCAATCTCCTCACCTCAATGCTAGACAATACTAGATCCTAAACATTGGACCTTTAAATATGTTTTTGTTGCTTTTTTTTTTTTTTAAATCTCGCAGAAACAGGCTCCTATACACATAAGGACAACCCTGTCTCCTACAACATTATGTTCCAGCTAAACTGCATTCAGACATTATGTTTGAGATTACAGGCACAGTTTTAAACAATTTTAAATATGTGGTTGATGCTGTAAATTGAAACTAAACAAAACAAGAAGTGCAACAAAACTACCTGATTAGGGATAGTAAAATAAAAAAATCATGGTTTGGCTCAAAATTACTATGAAATTGATGGAACAACTAACTTTGTTAGGTTTAGGCAACAAAACTACTTAGTTAAATTTAGTCAAAAAAACATCACTGATGGACTTAAAATGACTATTTTTGTGCTCTCCTTGGTGATAGGTCAGGGGTCACGGTGGCGGATGGATCAATAAACACAGGACGTGTTTATTGATCCATCCGCCACCCTGACCTCCTCTATACTCGACCATGACTCGTGCCAGCTTTTTAATTATTATTTTTTTAACCGATAGCATTTATCAGGTGAAATTCTTAATGTCGGTTAACAGTTAAATGGTTAATTATTAACACCCCTAAAATTAATCTAATAACAATATTTTGGTGTACATATCACTTTGCCATGAATCAAACAAAATCCAAGGTTAAATAGGTTGTAAGAGTTAAAGCGCTCACTCTCCCTCCTGTCGCTGCTTTATACATTAATATGTAGAAGGGATGTTACTGATATATCTATACACACAGGGAGTGTTTATAGATCTAGAGTCTTCTCTGTGTGTTTTAATGGACAGGGAGCTTCACAGCCACTTAGGAATGAAATGGTGATGACAGTATGCTCTAGCAAGCAGCCGAGTGCTCAGAAATGACACCGAGGGATTACTAATGAGACACAGTATTGGAGTTTTAAATAATCCTCTGCAGTGGCATAACTTCAGGTACTGCCTTGTATCATGCTAAAGACTTTTTATCTGTTTTTTAAACATAGTATACAGTTCTATGTGATTATCAGAATGTTATAAAGTGTCCTCACTGTTTTCTGGAAGGAAACCTGTAATGACAAATTATCAATCTCAGGTCTCAATTATTTTACTAATGCTTCCCAACTCTGCCCCTGTGTTTCTATCCTCATTCCTCTGTCTATTAAAATGTCAAAAATCAGTAAAAAATCGAATTTTATGTCTTCGTATGACCTTTATTTGTATCCCTACCTGTGTCAATAATGAGTACAAATAAACTGCCCTGTCACCTTTACTGCAAATGAGGAAAAACATTAATAATATATTTTATGAAACATCAAGACACTGTTTTTATCATAAGTTACCACTGGTGGTTTCAGTGATTTCCTCCAGAGTTAATTTCCTCTGGAGTTGCTGTATTAGTGCCTCTGGCTTTCTTTATAGACATTAGGACTTCATTCCACTTATAAATGAAATGCCACTGACATTCTGCTGCCCTAGGAAGCTATAAAGCACTGTGGAATGAAATTGCAGCGGTATGACCATATGCTCGATCAAGCTCTGGACCACTGCTGTGTGACTGACAGTGTGTGATTCTAATGAGGCACCGGGGAATATGGAACGATCCGAAACACGATCAAACTGTGAAGTTTCATCATGAAGTTTAAGTACTAATAGTCTGAATACTGACAGACTGTTTCATCAGTCACACTATCTTCAGACTGAAGGAGATGAATGGAGAAGCTGGTAGGGGTAAATGAGGAACTGGGCTAAGAGCTCGCTCTCATTCCCAGGACGTCAAACACCGACACTTTGTCACGCCCCTCTGTGTGTGATAGCATCGTACAGGGAACCTTTTAGCATCTGGACGAGTCACACTGGGCTTTCAAGTAACTGTAATGTAAAGCCATCAATAGTAAATGCTCAGAGAAAGTGATCCGGAAGTGTGGTGACATAGTTTAAAAGTGCTCTATGCGATATTCAGAGCTTTACTATAGAAACAAACTATTGTCTATGTAAAAATATAGAGGATTAATATCCACCTGAGCAGAGAATGAAGTCACTCTCCATCTGTCTGCGTTGTAATCTGAGTTCCTCTGTGCTTTGCTGATATACCGGGATTGGCCGTTTATGCTTTTTAATGCATGTTTGTGGGCTAGCTCACAGCCACCGCTCTACACTATGCTCATGCGGCTGAAAACACCATCCCGACTGACAACGCTCAGGTTGACACTGTTAGCTCTGTCAGCAGTGATTCTGTTGTTTCCACTGTTAACGCTGTTAGCACCATTAGCTGTGATCCGCCAGCACAGCTGGTGCCATGTTGAAAATCATGTGGAGGCAATAGAAATGCTCCCAATCTCGCATTTAGCACCTTTTAAAGAGCAAAAAAGCACATTGCATGCACACTGCCCATGCACTCACTGCGCATCACCGGAGTCTTCCACAAGCTGCTAGCTTGACAGGGGTGAGTACTAACAATAGTCATGTTTGCCATTTACATTCATAATGATATATTTATGGTCCCAATGGTAATAGGATGGAGGGATTGGGGGGAGACCTGAAGCGACGGACCTCAGTGTCGCCGACTTGTGACTAGATTTAGGGACTTTTGAAGCTAGTGCTGCTATCTACTTCCATTGGAAAAGAGTTGGCAACACTGGGCTCAGTTTTTCAGTTGGATCATTTTAAAAAATCTAGTGTACTCTCCTAGTTTCTCAAGATAGCCCACCCTGCCTTTGTTTTTTTAATTCACAGCATTATCCAACATGTTTACTGCGACCATAGTGGAGTTTCGGGATGCCGGGGGGTCCTGACCAAGCATCAACAAAGTGTCAGTATGTGACGAATTAGGATGATAATGTGTTGGAGCTAACTGAGAGAACAAGAAAAAAGTACACCAGTGAAGCAAAGACTCGCCCAAAGCACTCACATAAAAAAATGTACTCCATGTTTGGCATGTCCTGATATTTCAGAACAATACTGCAATCTTTCTCAAACAGGGTGTAGGTCATCTTTTGCGTCAGATCCTCTAGTTTAGCAACTTTAACGAATGGCAGCAGGCATCAATCTGAACTTTGACACGCACTCCCACAGTGGGAACAGCCGTTGGTGTGATTAGGCGATGCAATTACTGATGGGATGGGAATTCTGTGCATCCTTTACATGGTGTTTCCAGCCAATCTGGGCTTGCGCATAGCGGGGCTATTAAAGCATTGATGCATTGCAGCAGCCAGCCGGTGGGTTGAGCGAATGAAGAGGCTCTCCAGCTGCAGTTTCTGTCATTATGGCAACGCTCCACACCTCGTCGCACCGCAGACCACTTATTCCAACACAACAGGAGGAGAGCATCAGCATTATATCAACTGTGCCTACCACCGCAGAGAGAACAGAGTGTCAAGAGTCACAGAGGAGGAGAAAATGGCCTGATAGACGCTGAGGAGAGGAGGGAGTCACAGAGGGCTTACGGGAGCTTGTTGTTGACGCTCTGGTGTTCTTTCTCTCTCTCCCACAGCTCTGTAGTTCCCCATATCCTCCAGAGCCTGGGGATTATGGGAATCTACGCTACGTAGCTACACTAAGCTTCCAGGGGAGAAGGTCAATGGGAGCCTAGACAAACAAGAAAGGCTATCTTCTTTCCATGTGACCCACTTGCCCTTTATCCATTATTTCTTCTATACTGTCCCCTTACGTTCATTCAACCCCATGTGCACCTCCCACTGTGAGCTCTCACGCAAAATCAATCAGAAACCAGCAATATTAAATGCAAACGAATATATTGTTTCAGGATAAGGTTACTCCATGTTTATTTCTCTGAAAAGACTGGATTGTCATCTAAGTCCCCAGCGTTAACATTTGCTGTAGCTTATCTTCTATCGCCTTGAAAAGGTTAGTAAACTCTATTTCCGTGAGTGAAAATTGAGTTCATTTTCTGTTTGCTTTCAACTACATTCAGGGTTTCACTTTCAAGCACTCCCTTCTCTCCCTTTCCACTCGCTGCTAAAATTATGTCCATGTTGACAAACCAGATTTAACTGCTACTGTTCCTCTATCTGTAGTAAATTCCCAGTGTGAAACAGTTGTCGGTGAGGATGGGATGAGGGTCATCTGTGCTTTCACTTCCTCACAACCTTCTGTTTTCTTGACTCAGTCAAAAGGTTTCGTCCTCGCCTACAGCTTGTACAAAATGCAGCAGCTTTTATTCTACTGGGGAAAAAAAGGGAAGCTCATGCCAGTTTTATCTAGCTACTCCAAAGCAGCATATCACTATGAAAGGCAGATACAAAGAACAAGATGCAAAAGAATTAGTAAATAGAGAAACCATCACCCAGGTTGCTCACACAGTCAACATTCACTTTAAAAGGCTAAATGTGTGTCATATTTTCAAATCCTCATTTTTGTAAAGCCTTCCCATAGTGCAAATGATTTGAAATGAATTCTCAATGGTCCTGGCCTTGCTTTTATACTCTTGGACCTGGATTTTATTGCATTTGCAGTTGATTTTATATGGCTTTTTTGTTTTTTGTTCTCTTTTATGAGGTGGTTTTAAAGTAGTGGTTCTCAACCTTTTTCATTTGTTAGACATGATTAATAATTGTATAGTTTGGCCACTGGTTGGCCACTGGTTGGCCACTGGTTGGCCACCGCTCTCATGCAGCGGTTACAGCCGCACCATCCCGTCCAATGGCGCTGTTGCAGAAGCGAGAACCCACCAGCCGGTTCCCCCTAGATTAACACTGTTAGCTCTGTCGATGCTTTCAGCGTTAGTGCTGTTAGCACCGTTAGCTGCAAGCAACCGGCTCAACCGTTGCTATGTTGAGAGCCGCGAGGAGGCAGTATCAATGCTCCCAATCTCACATTTAACTCCTTAATCTATGGCAGTATTTGGATTAACAAAGCTCCACTGGTTGTAGTAGCATCTAACAAAACAAAACAGTCCTAGGAGAGTTGTAATAGGCCAGCCCAGGCGCCAAGAAAAAATGATAGCATTGTTTGCTTGCAAACCACAGATACATTACATGTAGACGTTTGTAGTGTCAGCTGTGTGTCTGCCCGGCATAATGACAGCAATTGTCCGACAAACAGTGTGTGTGTTTGTGCTACATTAGCGGCTGCTAGCTGCTTGGTTGGCGGTGGCTTCGTGACCGCTGTAGCATAACTTCAGCGAGTTTCCGACTGTGACTGTGTGTGTGTGTGGTGACGGGTAGTGTGGGTTTGTTGGTGGTGTTGTAGCTGTGAACATAGCTGTAGCAGACAGTGTGTGTTCAGTTTATTTGTCGGTGAATAAATGCTACGAGACTACAAGCTACAACTCCTCAGCTAGAAGTCCAGAGCCGACTTCCTGTATCTGCACCGACTCTCTCCTAAGGTGGACCAGCTTTTCTCCTTTAAGTGACAAGCCATTCCTCTGCATTTTTCTCAGCTTTTTAAATAATTATTAATATTTCTTTTAACCATTTAGCTGCTGGCGTTAATTTGTTAAAATGCTTCATGTCGGTTATCGGTTAAACGTGAGTTAAACGTGCCATTGTGTGTTTCTACAAGCGTGATACAAGGCTGATATGAAAAGTATTTTGAAACGTAGACATTCAGCCGATCCTGTGGTTTGTACAAATGTACAACATGGTGGTCAAAGAAGTAGCATCACCGGTAGTCATAGTAGAAGCAGTAGTAAGACGAATAGCAGTATTTAGTCTCTTCTTTCACACATCAAACCGTGTTCTCCACCTGCTCCTCTCCCCTTCCTTTTTGTCTCGGCCTGAATAATGCAGAGCTGAGGTGTGTGGTAGTGGACTCCCCTGTGGAGCTGAGGCCAGGGTAGCAGCTGTCCCTATCAAGACTCTCCTCAGAGCTGTCACGGCCTGTCTGCTCCTCGGCTAATCACTTCCTACAGGCGTGCAGCATGGGACCGCCGCTGCTAATGCCGTCACCAACTGGACCGAGAGAAGCTCGCAGGATGAGCGTGATGTAGTTTCATATGGAGATGAGTGCCTGTGTCCGGAAGTGGGTGTATGTGTGTGAGTGTGAGGAGTTCTTTGGTGTGCAGGTGTGTTTAGCCAGCGGTTCAATGGGTGTGCAAATGCCTCAGGTAGTGCAACATGGGTCACAGACACACACTAACACCATCACCATTACCACGCTCCCTTTCTTCCCACCTGCCAAAACACATTTGCTGCACAAGTTACCCATCTGTGTGTAACAAGCTAATGGCACAGTGTGTCACACACCAGCACACATGGTCATATGAAAACGGCCATTTGTAATGACAAACACTTCACTCTGGCATGTTCAGCTGAAGCCTCGGGGAAATAGATCCTGAGCCAAAAAAAAAAAAAAAAAAGTGATTTTCCTTCAAAAATGTTTCCTTTTTTTGCTACGCAGACGGTGTTGTGTTGTTCGATGGGCGTGTTGCGGTCGGCTCCGTCAGGCCCTGCGGTGAATACCACAGAACCAACTGTCAGCGGTGATGATTAATTATCAGTCACTCCAGCCATGCAACAAATTGGTAAATATATTTGCCTTCTGGGGTTTCTGAGGCCATCCTGAATTTGAATAGCCACAAGTAGAAAAAAAAAAGATTGATAGGTCCAATCAGAGGAGCACAAACTCCAGATAACAAGCAAAAAGATTTAAGGAGATAAATGAGGTTCAGGCCTCTGGCAAGAAAAACATGACACATGTAAAGTGGAAGTTGGCAAAGTTGTGTCAGTCAAACTAGAAATGGAAAGTGATCTACTGTTGTTGCACCCTTAAGCACTTTACATTTAAACAGATATGGCTCCATTATAGAGGCCACATGGAGAAATGGATGTGTTATGTATAGACGAATCCAGCGACCGCTTTGTGTGTTCCTCGGTCTAGTGGCGCCTCCATTACTGCGGCAGCAAGTCGTAGCGACTATTTGCTAACATTATTAATGAGCAGTTTGAGTTGAAAGTGTCTTGCATGTAGTAACTTACATAAATTGTGGGTGTAGATATTGATCACTGATGAGTATGTATTTCAAATGCATTTAAGTCAAATTAAAGTCATTTTAATGTCATTTTTTTCCTAAACCTAAATATGTTTTTTGTTGCCAAACCTAAACAAGTGCTTTGTTTGATTCACAACATAAAACACATGTTTACTGTGACCCAAAAGTGACGAAGAGGGGTCTAACAAAGCATCAGTTTGTGATGAGTTGTGAACATGTTGAGATGATGCACATCTCATTGCAAAATAATGGGCATTCATAAGATATTGAATAGCCTCCACTCTTCTGGGAAAGCTTTCCACAAGACTGTGTAATATTGCTGCAGGGATTTGCTCCCTTTCAGCCACATAACCGCTAGTAAGGTTGGCCACTGATGTTGAGATAAGGCCTGGCTTGACGTTCCAATTAATCTTAAAATGTTCAGTGAGGTTAAGGTCAGGGCTAGGTGGGAAAATCAAAGACCTCTCTTTGTGCATGAGGCATTGTGAAGTTGGAACAGGAAAAGCCTTCCATAAAAGCTCAGTGTTGTCAAAAACATGCCCAAGGCCTTAAAACGCCCAACATAAGGGCCAACAAATAAGAAAGACAACCTCGCTGGCATATGTATAATAAGGAGAGGCCCAAACACAACGAGGCAGGCAAACTGCCGACAAAGTAGAACGAGACAGCCGAAAATGAAGGTAAAACCAATCGTGGAGATGGACAGGCAGGCCGACAGACAGAGATATGAATAAGAAGCGAGACAGGAGGCGTGACGGAGCAGTGAGGCATGTAAAGGCAACTGGTGCCGCCGCGCTGCTCCTTGCCCTGTGGCGCACCGAGCAGAATAAAGCTGGAAAGAGGGAGGGCGGGAACAGCGACGAGAGAGAGAGGGAGAAAAACCGGGGTGTGATTGACGAGAGCAAAATGAGAGGACATGAAAGGATGAGAGGCAGAGCAAAGACAAGGGAGACGAGGATGGGGAGAAGGGAGAGACGAGCACACCAAAAACGGTGATAGGCAGATAAACAGGAGACTGTCAGCGACTACGTTTAATCCACTGCAGCATTTAACAAACTGTGTGTGCCTGCTAAACCTGCCCCTGTGATTACACCTGCTTACCTGAGCTCGTGTGCAAGCTCTTGCCTTCGCGTGAGTGCGTGTCGGCTTTTGTGTGACCGCGTGCATGCTGAGCTATAGGCCCACCACATCTGCCGCTGTGCCCTCGCCTTTGAGAGTGCGCCCTCTAACAAGCTGAACATTTGTCAACAAAGCTGGGAAGCAGTTGTTATTTGCCAGTAAGCAAGGAGAGGCCTGCAGAGGCAGCCCACAGACACACTGCCAGATATTGCATAAGCAAGATGTGTGTGTGTGTACTGTGTATGTGCAGTGTGTGTGTCAGTAGCCCCCACCACCACCACCACTTGATTTGGCTTGTTAGCACTACTTCTGGGGGTTATAAGAGCCAAGAGCCATCCAGTCATTGTAGCTGCTTCATGCAGGTCATTAATGCAGAGCTCATTTAGCCTGGAGCCAGCTCAGCAAATCGCTCTTGTGTGTTTTTCTTTTCACTCCTGTTTGCTCTGTGGCCATGTGATCATTTGACTTATGTGATTTATGGAGCCGGCAGTGGTTTTCCCCACGGTGGTGGCGAACGCACGGCTCAGTGGTTCCTAACCAGCGGTCCTGGCCCTCGTCTCAGTCACTACAAGGAATTTTTGGAACAAGATGAATAAAAGATATTTCTGGGGATGTGAAGAGTTTCTACAAATAATGCTAGAACGTCCTAACTGTGGGTCACATAACAAATTATCCTTTTAAGGATATCGGCCCATTTTTTACTTGCCAAACATCTGGACCTTTGGGCACTGAAATGAGGAAGCAAAGCCAGTAGTAAAAAGAACTGTCTTCTTTTTTTATGGTTTTTCCTTCAACTGAAAATTTTCCCTATATGAATATGCAACTGTCCACTGCATCAGTTGCCAAAAGATTCAAGTTTGATAAGAGAGTTTAGGAACCAAAGGAAGTTACATATAGTGTCTACATGCAGTATTCAGATACTAGTGAAACCTGCTCAGTACTTCAGATTTCAGAGAAATCTGTCACAACTCAATTTTACAAATTCTTACCTTTCTAGGGGCAAATAAACCACGTGTTTTAAAAGCGTCGTGCTTATGAGAGAAACTATTACTCTACAGTGAGTTATCCGCAAATATCATAGCTGCTTTGACACATTAATCTCAGTACTGTTGGCAACTTCTCCGCTTTTATTTGCAGCAATATTCAGCACATTGTATTGTGATACTGTCACATATATAATAAGACTTGATTTAATATTTGGGGATTTTTCACATAGGAAACCACTAATGTCCACATATGTGTTAGAGTGGTTTTGCTGTAGTAGCTGTGGGAGCTTACTCTATGACTAAAATAGGATCCAGTAGTATTTGCAAATATTTCTAAAACCATGGCAAAACATATTTCATAGGGCTTGTATGGGCAACATATTTATGGGAAATAAAATAAAGAGGTGCAACTGTCTTGGACAGCCAAGGGGGTTTATCTAACTGTGCACATGTGCTGCACATGTGCACAGTTAGATAAATTGTAAAAAGCAAAGTTTAATCTGCCTTTTGTGATGACATGTCTGACACTTACCCATTCTCCTACAGTATGTGGTCACACACTATCAGCGTGGGTGTCCTTATGGGTTACGCATAGAAAATTAAGAGTTTTGTTTCATTTTTTAGAGGCCTGATTTTATTTTCTTTCATGGCAGCTCAAAAAGGCCATGCTATTGATTCAGGAGTTATTCCAAGTAATTTATACAGGTACTAAGGACTTGAGCACATTTACAGTGTCACTTACACTCTGTCTCTTTTATGGCAGCTGTCAAGGAGTTTATGATTATACACAGTCCGAACAGACAATATGGACTATTTCACTGCATCATCAAATCTTACAGATTCTAATATTCATTTTTAATGATGATCTCCTCTTCACTCCTGCTATTGCCAGACTCCTGCCAGCCAGTGAGCAAAGATAGAGAAACGAAGGAATCAGAAAAGCCAGAAGGAAATGCAAGCAGTTGAAAAGATGGGATAGATGAAAGCAGACAGGAGTAGAAAATTGCACAGAGATGAGAAATGGCAAGCGTTGACAAATCATTGCTCTGGCGATCGCCGTGGCTCAGATGAGAGTGAAATTATTAAAATTGAGTTAAATCTGGTGAAATAGATAAACTAGCCTACAAGAGAATGCTGCAACATGCTGTAATAGGTTTAAACACACTGTGATGATCAGAACGTTCGCCGCTAAAGTGACCATGGCTGACCATGTGACAATGTGGGACATGTCACCAAGGCTGAGAGGTAACCTTTAATTTTGATATGCCCATCTATCTTAAATAATAAATATTTCTATCTTGTAACATCTCTATGCTTTGCCAAATGCATCCATGGATCGGCACATCTCTTTTTGAGCCACACGCTTCTTATGAGACTCAGGAACTGTGTCGCCTCATGTTGTATTCCCCTGTGTGAAATCGAGAAATAACGGGCAAATTTCACAAAAACAAAAGAGAATCTCCTTCCACCGGCTTATAAATACTTAGAAGTAGTATCACAGTCTTTGTTGTAGCTGCTCTTCCTTTTCATTGTTGTAGTTTCCATCATATTCCACCTAAACCTGCATAACTTGTGACTCGCTGCGGCAATTTTCTCTGCTGGGGCTAGCATAGCAAAGACGGTGAAATGTTAACCTGCACTTCATCCACGTTTGTGTAGTCTGATGGTAAACATTCCTATGATGACAGCCTTTCCTGCTTTCTTCACAGCCATTAGATAACAGACAGATTTCCTGCAGTGGTTTGACTTTTGAAAACTAGAGCCAACCAATATGTGGGACATTGTCTCAGTGTGTGGGACATGGGATAAAAAAGCTGTGCAGTCCCTCCTAAAGTGGGACACCTGGTCACCCTGTATGAAAGTTTGACTGAAGGTGACACAGGTCAAGAGGAACTTTTATAACATCTGTGTTTTTCATGAAAATGTCACCTATACTATGCTGTTTTTAAAAAGTAAAATCAGACACTAGAGGTCAGAGAAGCAGCTCTGATCACACTGTAGCAGTCACAAAAACTAATCATTCATACACACATTCGTCACCCCAGTCACCACATGTCCCTCTCACACGGGACCAGTAAAACATGTGCGCCTTCTAGCGGGGACTCCAAACTTTGTGCGCACGTTGACCTGCTGCAATAAAATGAAAAGGTGCCACTTACGGTAGAAGACGTATTCCGTGTAGCTGGACCAGATCTTGTCCTCTGTGTGCTGGTTGACAAACGAGGCCGTAACCGACGAGTTGCAGGCCACCATCTGGAAGCCGCACTCCGACAGCATGTCAAAAGACCTCTCCAGGTGCTTGAACTTGAGGTAAAATCGGGAGGTGTAGCGATCCGGGGTTCTGTCCGGGTCCCGGCTCTCGTTCAGGGTCTCCCCGAAAACCTCTTTGGCGAGGGCCACCCGCCCGCATATCAGTATCCGAGGCACCCTCCTGAACTTGGCGTCGGTTTGACTCTCCCGGCCCATGGTGCACGATCCCCGGTACCCCACCGTGATGAAGCCACTCTTTCTGTCCGCGGGGACGAGAGAGGGAGGCGGACACTGCCGGTGGTCGCTGCCCTGGGACCCGTCTTCATAGTCGCTGTGGAAGTAGTCGTCCGGGCTGTGCTTGATATCATCAGGGGTCAGGAGCTTCACCAAGTCGGGCAACAGGAAGTACTCCGCCTCTTTCCTGAGCCTCCCTTTCTCCGGGAAGTGGTCCGGGAGGACGACCTGCTTGTCTCGGAGGTAGTCCAACACATACCGGAATAAAAACCCGTCTCTGTCGATGAAATAACGGCCTTTGGGGTCTCTCGCCAAGTCATTAGACACGTCTTTTTTGGAGGAGAACAGCTTACCGAGTAATGAATTCGGGGTGCCCACTAAAGTTGAGTGACGCGTGTAATAAACCTGCCCCCCCACGTTTAGTTCAACCACATCTGGGAAGCTGTTCTGAACCGATGCTTGCTCTTTGGGGTTAGTCCTACAGTTCCCACTCAGCGCCATCGTTTCCGTCATGAACAGCTACACACCTCTCTCTACAGCAAGTCTCAAAACGACGGATCAGGACGTTAAAAGTTGCTAAGCTGCGTCCTCGGTTATTTTGCGTCGGTGCGGGGCCTCCAACTTCATCCTACAACAATCTGAATAAGCTTTTTTTTTTACCGATCCATGGCCATTATCACCTACCAGTCTTTAGCAGTAGATGTCGAAAATGGGGGAGAAGATGGCAGCGCGGGGCGTCCCCTCCCTTTGTGAATGTTAAATTAAAAGAAGGCTCAAGAATCAGTGGTGCCAGAGAGGAGAGATGTATCCGGGCGCATCATATGAACATTACAGGCTGTAAGGAGAAGCCTCTGTAGAGCCGAGGGACAAGAAACTTGCCTTTTTTGCTGCAAGAAGTATTATCCAACAAATGGAATTCCTTTTGCGCACAGACAACTAAAAAATTACGCAGCAGAGCTGGGTAAACGACAAAAAGTCCAACTTAATATTGGATACTGTCCAAACAGGAGAAGGAGCCACTTTCTCTCCAACTTCCCCTGAACACCGGCCGATGATCCGGGATGCGCAGACCGGTGGGAGGAGGAGGCAGAATCCCTCTCAGTGGCGAGAAACTTCGCAGAGATTGCAAACCTCCGGGAGTCCTGTAATGCTTTTGGTCTGTAGCCTGTCACTACAAATGTGTCGCCTGATCCGGACTGAATTAAACTAAGTCCTCGACGAATATATCGTATTTGCGTTTTTTGGAGAGGTGTGAAATGTATCCAGAGCAGCGGAGAGGACCGAGCCGCTGCTGCTGGCTGCCTTTACCCGGAGCTGTCCGCGGTGCTGAAACGAGCATCTCACCCCCTTCTCATCACCCTCCCCTCCCCTACAGAGCTGGGTGGTGTCTTCACGGCTGCTCCCCCCTCTTCTACACACACACACACACACACACACACACACACACACACACAGGCTACTAAAGGCTTATGGGGCGATTCCAGGCTGCTGGGTGGAAAAAAAGTCTCTAAATGATAGACAAGAACCACTGATCAGAAATCAGCCCTATTGTCAAAAATCCCCATTCACATGCATCACACATAGGCTTGGTATATTAATGAATATAATGTATAGTGTTAGCCCCTATACATATGTGAAATGCTCCTGTTTAAAAATAAAGTTCTAGGCTTTCACAGCAATCTCAGTGCATAGATGTGGCGTTGCTGCATCCATCTTTGTGTTGTTATTATAATAAGCTAAATGTTGCAGTTTGACCCCCAGCTTGAATCAATTTGCATGACAATTAGTTTGAATACCTAAATACATATATACATATTTTGCATTCAGCAGTACAAATGGTGGATATTGTTTACCAGTTTTGCATTTTGGCTGCACCACGTTTGTAGCTTTCATTTTGGAGCCCTTTTACGAATTCATATCCATATCCTCAAGACTGAGATAAATGGCTGTAACTGGCAGTGAGTTGTAACATTATGTGACGTTCTGTGTCTTGGCTTTGTATGGTGAGCAACGGCGCCTCCCTCTGTTAGTACTCCGACATGTCTAGGCTTCTTCTTTCAGCACTGTGGACAGATCTCACAAAAAAGGAATGGAACCAGTGTGCGATTACTGTCTTATTTACCTAATGTACTTGTTTAAAAAAAAATAATAATAAATTTCAATGCCATTTTTTACTAGAAATTTGCTTTAGATTGATTGTGTCCTGCTACATCAGACCTCACGCCAACACGAAAAATAATAATAAAACAGAAATTTAGACAAAATGATCTTGATTTATCAGGTACGAATGCTACACATTTTTAGATAAGATACAGTAATAGAGCAATATGTGGTCTCACAATCATGCGCCGTCTGCTCCAGCTGCAGGGTCAAAGCAGGGCTTGCATTAAATACAAACATTGATGCTGTATCTCAGAATGCTTAGTTCATACTTAACAGTATTCTTATTACAGCCTTCTGATGATTTTACTTTCCTTTGGCTTTCTTCCGTCCAGTTTTAACCAACCTTGCCCTGAGCAAATTTTTGGCATTCCTTCACTAGGTGTGTTTACCTCTGAGGACATGATGCCACTGCTTAACTCTTTATATTTTAGTCACTAGTTCTGTGAAATCAGATAGTAACACCTCAACTCCTGTGTAACCTCTCAAGCAGCTCTACCTGTATATAGTCTGAATTACAAATATTTCCCTCTGTTCCAACTTTCTGAGCATGTTTTCACAATGCATATGTTCACAACGGAGACATCTTACAAAATACCAGACAGTTTAAAATCCAAACATGCCCCCTTGAATCCCCTGGCTTTTCAGTTTGATGTTGAAGGATGCTCTGATTCCAAATGCAGGAAATAATAGTAAACAGTGGGACTATTGATGCATATATCTGCAGGCACCAGTGTTTCAAAGAATTATACAGAGGCAGGGGAAACATTTTCAAATTTGAAACTCATGGATATTTTAAAGTTGCATGTCAGTATAATACCCGCCAGTAGAAATGAGTACACCATTAAAGGAACAGTGTGCGATAATCAGGGGGATCCGTGGGCAGAACCGGAATATAATATTAATAAGTATGTTGTCTTTAGTGTATAATCACCTGAAAATATGTGTTTTTGTTACCTGAGAATGAGTCGTTTGTATCTACATATGGAGCAGGTCCTCTTCACAGAGCCGGCCACCAGAACGGACAAACCCAACACTGGCTATCGATAGGGACATTCACATTTTAAAATTAAACCCTTTACCATAACCCTTTACCATTCTGCCCTTTTTTTTTTAGATGGGTAGGGTTGGAGGACAGAGGATGTCCTGGGGTAGATAAAAAGTCAACATATGTCACATAGAAGTGGTGTATATCATCTGAATTGTAGCGGTAGCTCAGCACTGTGTGTCAAGTTGTTCTAGTTATTAATAAGAAATAACATTAATTTATAAATGATTAATTAAAGTAACCTGTGGAAGTGTGTCAGGGCTTAGAACATGATGACTGGAGTATATGATGACCATCCCTGCGCTCTATTATGGTTGATACCATTTGTTACACAGATTTGGTACTAAATGTAACCATTTTTTACCACTCAAGAATTCGAGAATCGAGAAAATGATCAATGATCCCTCCAAAATACCACATTAAGACAGAAGGACCTTGAGAAACACCATAGAAAAAAAGCCATGTTGTGATTTGGTATCAAAAACATTTGACTTTTGGAGATTTCTGCAAGAATTGCATTTTTCATTGATTGGATGGTGAGCACTTCTATTCTGGAAACTGCTCAGAAACCCCCTTATTGTCAATCTAGCTAGTGAAGCTATCCATCCTCTGAACACTCTAGGTCTCTAGTTTGTGACTGTAAAGTTTCATGAGGCTGTGATTATTCTAGAGGTCACCACAGGTCATTTTATACAGCAAGGTCAAGTTTAAAAAATGGTCCTGCTACAATAAAATGGCTACTATGGGGACTAACATCATCACACATATAGAGCTGGGCTCTTTGGATCCACAAGAGTTTCAGCTTTACAGCGATACCCAATATATGTAATTCCACAATTATTTAGGGACCCCAGTATGCAGAAATATTCAAATACACTGTTTTAGTATAGGCGAAAATAACACGTTTTTACTGCATGTAAATAACCACATTGTTTTTGCCCCAAACTGCATGTGACTACCATAAGGTGGGCATGTCTATGAAGGGGAAACTTGTGGGTACATGTAGAATCCATTTTCATTCACATATCTTGAGGTCAGAGGTCAAGGGATCCCTTTGAAAATCACCATGCTAGTTTTTCCTCACTAAAATTTAGCCCACTTTTGTAGCGCTATTTCATCTCGTTTCTAACAAGCTGATATGACATGGTTGATACTAATGGATTCCTTAGGTTTTCTAGTTTCACATGAGCCCATTACAGCCTCCACGCAGATCTACTAGGCGGGTCATCTGTTTTAAGGGTTTAATCAAATGTCAGTACAATTTGACGCCTGAACACTAAAATCAATCCCTGCCTTTTCACACTAAGTCCAACTATCCAGTCAGACAGAGCTGACACTGCTGGAGAGAAACAGGGTCAGAGAGTGAGTGATATAAAACAAGGTGAATAAAAGACAGAGAGAGAGGAGGTGTGCCCAACTGGGAGCTGAGCCGTCACCCAGAAATAGGCCATGCCGGTAGCTTCATCATAAGTACATGTAGCCTCTACACTGCTACCTGCTGCACTGCTGTTTAAAGGCCAGACGTAAAGTGTTAGACTTGACACAATTCATTTGAGCTCTCAGTCCCCAAAGAGCACTTCGTTTAATGGCATGAAAGCTTTAGAAACACCCCACAAGACCATCACCAAAGTTGACGGCACATTCCTCCATGGTTTTAGTTGTCTGCATGCATTTCAAAATATATCAGCACAGACCGACACCCGTCTTATCTTCGTAAATGTTTTTTTTTAAAAGACATTTTGGAAAATGAAGTCCCAGAGCTAAAAAGACAGACGCATTCATACAGTATCAAACAGGCTGGGACATTTATTCTAGTTTCATGGTTTCTTATATCTGAGAACTCGTTTCAGTTTGTCAATAAAAATATATGATGAAATATTTACTCCACAAGCACAGCAACATTAATAATGTACCGTTTTTCTGGGAGAGACGCAATATCAGAGAGATTTTTAATTTTTCACTTGCAAAAGAAATCCCCTTTTTGCACTCCGAGCGAAATCTTGAGCCTTTCGCTTCCTTGACGCACATCAGCTCGCGGCGCAGCCGTTCTCTTCCTGTGCAGTGCAGAGGAAACTATTAAAGGGAATTTTCAGGCCGGCCGCAGATGGTTGAAATAAACAGCACAGTACTTCCTCTTCCATCTCTCATTACAGCCACGCTGAATGATGCCAGGCCGTAGATGGGAAATCTGCTAGTACAGCAGGCAAACATTCAATGCATAAATTCAGTTGACTCAGAGAGTATTTACCAAAATGAGTTTCTATGTAAGGTTCGGCTATCCCTCAAACTTGTCTGTTTCTTATTTCTTATTTAAACTTGGTCAGCTATTTTTCATTTTTGAAAAGTTTCAACAGGCAGCGACTTTAAATGTCAGTTTTGAATTTTGTTAGAAAACCATACGTCGGGAAGGCAGAGTACGGTGTTTGTCAGGTGGAATATGGTATGTGGGGGGGGATGATGGCATAATGTCTGTTTATTTTGAACTTGTGGTTTGCATAAGAGAGAGAGTACCAGCTTTCAGTGAGGACCATGGCATCATCCGTACAGTCATCAGTTATATCAGTAAGCTGTTTATTTCCTTCAGTCTTGTGAAGGGCTCATTGCATGGGTGGAATATGGAGTATGAACTGCAAGTCTCCTTCAAATGTGTACATAATATGTATATAATGTGACCAACATCGGGGTCATTGTCAGCAGTAACTTGCACATCTATATAGTTTGGTGCAGGAATGAGTCCTAAAACAGAAATGAGCATTTTAGCACTTCTGGTTCCCTTGTTTGGAAGGCAGTGGGTTTTGTGAATTAATTTCTAGTTAGATGGCTGAAATAAGGTCTGTGGTTAACTCAAGCTGAAGAGATGTAAACTTTTTGTTCTGTGATGTAAAAGTTATCAATAAATATCCCACACATGAATTCTGAAGCCTGTATATGTCTTTAAAAGGCGGCTGTTAACAAGTCGCTAAATGAGACTACTAAACGTGATCATCACGCCGACTTGTTCATGTAGAGCCAGTTAGCTTTTTAATTCTGCTGACTGCATTCACACTTCAGAAATCACAAAAGTGGCGAAGATTGTCTCGCTGACCAAAACACGTAAGTATCATAAACATTTGTTTAGTTTATTTTCTGCAACAATCCAAAACCCAATCTAAAAATCCCGTTGGCTTTTTGGTCGAGGAAACCAGAGTGATGCTAACTTTCTGGTTGGCCTACAAAAATACATCATCCCTGGAGCATTCTGTTGTGTTACATTAGTGATGAATGAGTGGGAAGGTGGTTGTCTATCAGTGTGTAAGTTTATTGGTAAAAAACAGGGAAGTGATACATCATCAATAGAGGGGAGAAAGAAGGAGGCGGAAGGGAAGGAAAGAGGGAGGAGATGAGGGGAGAGGTCAACCTAAATGATTAAGATAAAGATAGATATGACAGAATGTGACCACTACTGTAAGTTAAGGTTACTCCTTAGTCTTCAATCATTTGGTCATATTTGACCAAAATACTTTTATATGATCAAAATCAAACTAATCACATACTGTCATACTTTTTCTGTGGTACTTAATGTGTGTATTACAGTGAACACATTAACCATCCCTTTCACTTAGCCATCTTTACTGTACAGGGCTGCACGGTGGTGCAGTGGTTAGCACTGTCGCCACAGCAAGAGGTTCGCAGGTTTGAGTCCAGCTTGGGGCTCTTCTGTGTGGAGTTTACATGTTCTCCCCATGATAGCGTAGGTTTTCTCCGGGTTCTCCGGCTTCCTCCCACACTCCAAAGACCTGCAGGTTAATTGATGACTCGTAGGTGTGAGTGTGATTGTCTGTCTCTATGTGCCCTGCCATGGACTGGAGACCAATGCCCCCCAGCCCTCCGTGACCCCTAACTGGATAAGCTTTTGCAGATGGATGGACCTTCATTGTACAATTTCACCTATTTAGAATAATCCAAAATGTGTATTTGCCCAAAACTTGGCTGACTTGCCAACCTAAACATCTGAAAACAACAGCAATGCACATACACTATATAGCACACACGGACACACAATATCAATTTTTGTATTTTCTTTTTTTTTTCTTTAAATACACTCCTTGTGTGTGTACATGGAGCAAGATCCGTAACCCCTCTTAGTCCAGTGCAGCCATCAAATCTGACTGGGATTACTGGACGGCTTGTGAGTGTGATTAGGGCATTCCAGCAAAAGGGAGCATTGTTCCCAGTAAAACTTCCCTGGGGAAGCAGCACAATGTGTAAAAATACGATAATGAGTAATTAAACAGCATTATGAATAAATATATAAGATAATGTTGCACAGCTACATTCTACATAGCTTACAGTGAGTCAGTGTTTTGCATTTTAAAGCAGTTCTTGTGTCAGGCAATGTGGTTCTTTTTTTAGGAAGTCCCTGAATTAAACGGTATTTGTTTAAAAATATATAAATTTGTGTTTTTATTTATTCGTTTTTTTTGCCCGAGACAAAAATACCCCACTGACGCTCACTCCCCATGAGATCATCTTAGCAGGCTGGTGACTGGACTGAACCCCGACCGTCCCTCTAAGCAGGAACACTCCGACACCTCCGGCTACGAATACAATGAGTCATCAACCTCAAAATGTGTCTTCAAAGACTGCCCAGCGAAGGTTTTCAGCTTATTATAAAAGTCTGCAGATGAACTCCTCATCATTAGGAAACTTCCTGTCTCTGCAGTATTGATCTTCAAACATAAACTCCATGAAGTCCTTGTGGGAATCAGCAACAAGTCCCAATGCCCCAGATTTGGTATCAAAACAAGATATATTTAGCTGATTCCAGCAAGCCTCTTACCGCTTTCACTCAGACGTGCTACAGGAGTCAGCTGAAGTGAGGAAGTGGATTTAGCTGCTACGCTGTAATCATCTCATCTCAAATAATGGCATCAATATTATGATCTGCAAACACTTCCTCATAGAAAGTTATTTCCTCCGTGGCTCAAAACACAGACTAAATGCCAGCAGACTGACAAATTGGGGGCATATTTGTTGTGATGTTACAGTGTGATATTCTCTCGGGTGCTGAGCAATACAATTACAATATTTCTGGATTTCTGCCCGATTCAGCAGGTCAAAAAATGAGTTTCTTCTCGCTTTGTGTAGCTTTGCTGCGCCTCAATCCCATCCTCATCCACTCTCTGCGCAGGCCGAGGCAGCCTTCCCGACTAAACTAGGTCCACTGTTTTCCCTGGAGACAACGCTATTAAACAGGAAGCCTACTAAACATTAAGGGCTTTGGCAGCTGCAGCAGAGCAGGGTGGTGAGGGACTGACAAGCGACTCCAGGAGCCGGGATAAGTATAAACCTGCGAGGCTCCACAGAGAGCCAGGAAGTTGAACGTCTTAGCTTGTCTTCTGGCCAGCAACACAGCAGCAGAGCTGTCATCCCACTCACGAACACTGACTCTGCAGGTGTCTGTGTGTGTGTGTGTGTGTGTGTGTTTGTGTGTGTTGTACTGTGTACTGGTGAAGGCATCAAGAAGGAGAGTGTATCCTTGGAGCCAAGTCTAAACCGAGCAGGGAAATGCGGATCCAAAGCTATTCTGGATGCAGCCAGCTGAGCTCTGAGTTACTCTTGTGTTTATACAATATGTTACCTCGAACTCGTGGAGCGAACAGCGGGGGCCATGCTGGCTGATGATACTAAATTAAACTCAGACCATTTCTATAATGGTGTTGCTCGGCTGTGGGGCTGTAGCAACTCATAATGTAATAGATTAAATGTAATAAAAGCTCATAATGTAATAATCAGCACATGATGTAATAAAACCTTGGATACATAGCATATTAACAGTTTTATTCATAATGTAGTAAGTTATTGCATTATGAGAACATCATTACATTATAAACTTAGCAAAAAAAGTTGAAAAATGTAATAAATTCACAGTGTAATGGAACAATTTTAAAGTAGAGTACTCTCCTTGTCTTGGTAAAACGTAGGAACCATCTAATTTTACGTGATACAGTTAGAGGAGGTCATTTAAAGTATCTGGACTTTGTCTGGTCTAAAGGACATTTTCATCACTTCCATATTGATGGATGTGAAACTGAAAGATATCCAGTGACAAAATGACAAACCTTCACAGAGATGATACTGAATTAATATACAGATGACTCTTAGCATGGGAAATAATTGTTCAATACATAATTATTCCGTTCTTCAGTACATTTTTTTTTTTTGGAGTACGGGAGCCATTCTGACATTACAATAAATACATGATGCAAGAGGCCTATTTAATATTAACCCAGTGTTTACTTTATAACATATACAACAACATCTTACGACTAGAGACACAACAAGAGTCCATTCTGGGCTACAGAGGAAACATGGCGACCGGCTCCGTGAAGAGGACTCAGTCCGTACTGTGTGTAGGTATAAACGGTTCATTCTAAGGTAACGAAAACACAATAATTCTGAGTTTAAAGTGATTATACACTGAAGAAAACATGTAGATCCCCCTAAATGCTGCACACCTTCCTTTAAGTAAAGTGAAAAAATATCATTAAATCTGTAATTTAAATGACCTACTCTACTTGTATCATGTAAGACTAGAGGGTTCCTATGAAGACAGGAGAAGTAAAATTACCGTATTTTTCGCACTATAAGGCACACCGGATTATTAGGCGCACTATCAATGAACGGGTCTATTTTCATACATAAGGCGCACTGGATTGTAAGACACATTAAGCTAAACAAAACAGTCAGATAAGTCAAACTTTATTAAAAATACGGTACTGTTTTTAAATTATTACATAATGTGCTGAATTTATTACATTTTGAAACTTTTTTTTTGCTAAGTTTATAATGTTATATATGTTCTCATAATTTAATAACTTACTGTTAGGGTATGGGGGGGTGTAAGTTACTTCTGTTATGTTGTTTTCATACATATTGTACTTAGTTTAAGTACTTGCTTTAAGCCCAACCTAAACCTTACTAAGTGGTTTTGGTGCCTAAACCTTTTGTTGCATGGCTGCCACGTGAAAAGGCTGAAATGCATCCTCATGACACCCAGATTGTCGTGGTGCTGCTACACCTTCCCATGAGATTGGATTGATATGTATACTGTACATACCCCCAATTTTTTTCTATTCCATAATTGCATTGATAATCTCCACTTTATACAGATTTTTTTTTCAATATTCACTTAGATAGTTGCAATTGATTATGCATGCATCTACTGTAGACTTCTTGTTTGATTTGAATGCAAGCATCCAGATGTTTTCCTACTTGGTTTTGCAGCTGTGCATTTGTTTCTGTAGTGTGGACATATTTCCTTTATGCTGGCGGCAGTTACTTGACTATGAATGACCTCCCTATTGACTCAACTGTTGTCTCATATTCTATCACTTTTATCGTGCAAAGTTTACCCCTCCTTAACCGTGAGCCATTCACTTATCGAAGCAGGTTTTCCTTCACTTCTTAACAAGGATGATGTTATTGCATAAAACAGGTCAGTAGACTTGTGTACTGATATACTGGCAAACTACAGGTAACACAAACAGCAACAGAGAATTAATCATCCATCAAATATCTAAACGTTTTATTGGTCCAATTCCAATCTGGCCCCTACATCCTCCCACTCCACCACAGTGAGCTCCCCCCTGTCTATTTTTAGGGCTCCACCATTTCTGACACCTTTACGCTTCCTTTTTGCAACTAAGTAAAAAGTAATTGTGGGATTTATAAATAAACTAGAACTGATTTAACCAGCAAAGCAAGTCTTTATTTCCAAATGGAGACAAACACTAATGTTGCTGGAAAGTGATAATAACTACTGCTCCTCTCCACTTTAGTTACAAGGATAATAGCCCATTTGCGCTCACAGAGATAATCAAACTTGTATGCGGCGTTAAAACTAAGAGGTTCTGTGTGCATCTTACAGTACAGTAGCTGTCGTTTGATTCAATTTGCACCATGTGGGACTCAGAAAGCAGTTGGCCTGGATCAAGTAGTGGGTGTAGTGAAAGGATGGGAGGGGGCGGAGGATCTGACAGCTCCACGATGAAGTGAAGGGGAAAAAAATTATCTGTTCACTTGTTAGAAAAAAAGACATCAATTGAATCAGAGTGTGTAAGTGTGTACTGACTCATCTCTCTATCTGGATTGCATCAGACGCAGATGAGCCGTGATGAGCATGTACAGAGCTACCATTCAGTCAGATTGCATGCACTCATTGGACAGTCAGCTCTCACTGAAAGCACATTTGCAGCATGTTGTGGTTGTCAGTAACATGGCACATAACCTAATGAACACAGTGTACATGCTTTAATGTTAATGGAGAGCTTTAGGATTAATTTAACAGTAAACACATTAATATTGAAGCTGCTGCTGCGCTAGTTGCATTTAATTTAATCCTTGTTATTTAATTGTGTTGTGTTTTGTTTGTTTATGTCTAATGACACTCTTGAGATGCTGCACAGTTTTCAGTAGACCACCATATTAGCTGGAAGGAAGACAAAGTTGTGCAAACCTCTGTGTTTCCCATTCAGCCTTGATTTGGGGATTTTAGCAGTCTATGGCTTTGGGAGGCACTGGTCTCTGTTTATGCTTTAAAATTTAAAGTTTAAAATCTACTCTTTAGATTAAATAAGTCAACCAACTAGCACTGTCAGCTCTCAGCAAGAGGGTTGCAGGTTTGAATCCAGCTTTGGGCCCCTCTGTGTGGAGTTTGCATGTTCTCCCCATGATAGCATGGGTTTTCTCCAGCTTCCTCCCACAGTCCAAAGACATGCAGGTTAATTGATGACTGAGGTGTGAATTTGAGCGTGAATGTTTGTCTGTCTCTATGTGTCCTGTGATGGACTGGTGACCTGTCCAAGGTGTACCCCACCTTCCCCCAACGCCAGCTAGGATCGGCTCCAGACTCCCCCCCGCAACCGCTAACGGGATAAGAGGTTGCAGATGAACAGATAAGTCAACCAGCATGTAATACATCTTAGCTAGTTTCAGATCTTTTTATTATTATTTCAAGTATCAGTTTGAATTCAAATGACACTTGATACAGGCAGCAATCTGCCTTCATAATCTAAATTTTGATAAAAAACAGAGGAACAGTACTTTAAACAGATGTACGGATCACCTTGCATTGGCAGTCTTTTTTCCTGTTTTAAGAAGAATAAACCCCAAAGGCTAAAAACTGAGTCTAAGCAACTTAAAGGTGCTAAACGCAAAATTTTGAGCATAATTATTGCTTCCACATGGCGACAGCTGAGCCGGCGGCTCGCAGCAAACAGTGCTAACAGCCAGGGTTGGAAATCAGCACCAGGCACCAGCCAAATGCAGCTAGATTTGCTTCACTCACCAGCCAAAAACAAAAACAGTGGTAATCTATGGACTAGTAGATTTTATATTCTACCAGCCACAGTGACAGACTGACAAAAAAGTTAATTTCCTAGTACTCAAGATCAGTCTTGGTCTCGAGACCACTTTTTGAAGGTCACAGTCTCGTCTCAGAATTGGCCTGACTTTTACTGGGCTTTGTCTTAGTCTCGGACAAAGGACTTAGGATTTTATTTCAAGACTGGTCAAGGCTACAACTGCAGGGATATCACTTCTCAATTTGAGGAGTGCCTATGGTTTGCATGTTCCACATTTTAGCATAAGTGTGTCATGCAGGGTGGGTCTTGACTCAGTCTTGCCCTGCCTTGGTCTTGGTCTTGACTTGGTCTCAACCCCTCAAAGTCTTAGTCTTGTCTCAGTCTCAATACACTCTGGTCTTGGCCATGATTTGGTCTCAGTGTAGTTGGTCTTGACTACACCACTGGTGTAGCCAATGGCAACAATGCTAACATATTAAAAGCATCCGGCCCAGCTCTGTCGACAAGGCACAGAGAAGCTTTTACAACACACACAGGGAGAGCGACGTCTCTGTTCAGGTGGACATTACTCCTCGATAGCTTTACAAAGCAAATAGTTGTTTGCTGCTATACCAATGTTCTGGATTTCATATAGAGCATTTTTTTGCCAAGAAGAGTTAGCCCATATCATACTCTCCATCTCTGAGGCCAGTCTCTGGTATTGCACGGCACAGTTGAGTCCTCCGAGCCTAAAGGGATCTTGACCCTGTTGATTTGGCAAACCATGCAGATGAGATGTTGCCAAGCACCCGCTCTCCCTCAGCAAGCGTAAAGTGCCATGTGGGAACACTGTGGAGGGGTAGATAGCTGTGCTAGTTTCCTGCCATAGTCAGCTCTCCTGTGGTGTGTGTTTCAGCATCTGTGAGTGTGTAGGAGAGTGTTAGAGTGTGTGTGTGTGTGTGTGTGTGTGTGTGTGTGTGTGTGTGTGTGTGTGTGTGTGAGAGACATTGCACAACATCCTTCTCTCTCTCTCTCTCTCTCTCTCTCTCTCTCTCTCTCTCTCTCTCTCCCTCCCTCCCTCCAGTATTTTCCATGCTTCACTCTGTGGCTCTTGGGATTAAAGGGTGGTTTCCACAGGTCCTCAATGTGTGAAAAATCTCTTGATGGAGCCAAATCTCCAAAAGCCCTTAGAACTGTAAAACCCTTTTAAAGGTGTAGTATCCAATTTCACTCCTCAGCTAATGCCATCAAGAGTTTGCTGTAAAGGATGCTCAGTATACTGTATGAAATGCAAATGTGTTGCTGAAGTGTAGGAAACGTATATACTCATCTGCCATATTTACTCATATATGCATATGCATTACTTTCCAGAGCGTCCTTCTATAGCACTCTCAAACTGAGACACAATACAATGTAAAGTGAGATGAATGAAGTGAACGATCAAGGATTGCATGAGGCTCTCTGCACACGCAGTGGAAATGAATAATTTCTGTCAGTGTGAGAAAGTGAAGGCGACAGATAGTGAGAAGGCCTAGAGGATGTATAATTGAATGTGCGGTGGGTCTCTGTTCACTCCTGTCATCAGTAATTTCATCAGGGAAGCAGAAGGTCCAGTGGGGAGTCACCCCAAACAACGTAGACAGGAATTACAAGTCTGCAGCTACATTTGCAGTTTGAAATACACCTCATCACGGTGCATGTCATGAGTTGCTCTATAGTCACAGTTTTTGTCATCCTCTTTATCCAGAGTTAAAGGACAGACCACACCAAATATTGTGATAATCAGTCATTTTCCAGGTTCTTTGCAAATTTTGTAGGTTTATTGTTTTATCCAATTCAGGGTTCATAAAAAGTCTAAAAACAGTCTAGATTCAAATACTCAAATTTAAGGCCTCTAAATGTCTTAAGATCATATGAAATGTTGTAAATCCAATTTTGGCATGTCTTAAAAAATCATTAACATAACTTCCATTTCAAAAAGAAATGATTATATACACAACTTTTAAATGTTGTTTCACGTGCAGTGAAGGGGAGCAGTGTGCTTATTAGTGGAGTAACATCGCAGTGGGAGGAATTGGAGATGCGTTGTCCATCTTTATACACGGTCTGTAGTTTGAAATCGATGATAATGCTGAGCTGGTGTGTTTTTTAACAGAAAATCTTCCAGCTGTCTTAAACAAAAATAGTAAACTTATGCTTTTGTGGACCCAGAATCAGAGCAGGGACTTATGTCCAGACTCATCTTAAAGCAGCAATGTCCAGCAGTCATACAGAGAGAAATCCATCCATATAGCTTCAATAATGCAACAGAGCCTGTCATTTTTTAACTCAACTGGTGTCCAGTTAAGAGGAGAAAACACAGCTGAAGGCAACAAGATCATACCTGTTCTCAAAGGACAGTCAAAAGGCCTTCTGGGAAATATAGGTGGAAGTAGAGGAGGCAGTTGAGGGGATGTTGGGTAGGCCTAGAAAAAACACAAAAGAAATTGCGACACTTCATCATATTGTAACTTCTGAAACTTCTGAAATGTGTTCAACATCATGAACGGATGATAGAAAACCATTTGAGAGCATCTGAGAGAGGATTTTCTGACACTTAGTGGCCAGGCTGATGATCCGATAATGGGAGCTGGCAATTCCACTGGAGTCCCAGAAGAAATATGTGCGTCTTGGACCCACTCTTACCACTGTTGACTCAAGTCATTAGTTTCAGTCAGATGGAAAAATACACTTGGAGAAGAGAGAAACATTTCAGGTGGTGAGCCTTGACAATTAGACTGACAATACTGGCCTTTTGTCAGCTTGTTCAGAATGATTGACTATTAATTTACATAACTGAGTGTGCATGGAAATGTGATATTAATATTCCTATAGAGTGGTGCAGGGATGACATATTTTTGTAGGCCAACCAGGAAGTTAGCATCGCCCTGGTTCCCTCGACAAAAGGCAGTGGGATTTTTCCATTGGATTTTTTGGATAAAGGCAGATGACTGGGCGTTATGACGTTTTGTAGCCTTATTTAACAACTTGTTAGCAACCACCATTTTTAAGAAAAAGTTTCAAGAGTGGGAGCTTTACTGAGTTACAGTATTTTATATCATAGAACAACACAAGTTTCCTCAGCTTGTGTAAACTACAGACCTTACGCATCGAACTAAAAACCCATTCGGAAAACCCACTGACTTCCAGGCAAGGGAACCAGAAGTGCTACAATGCTAACTCATTTCCAGGATTTAGGATTCATTCCCGTAGCATTCCATTATTATTAACAGCAATAGCAGTACTATATACAATATATGTATAATAGATGTACTTGTCTTTTCCATCTTAAAGATGAAATGCTGAAACCTTGTGAAAATGGTTACATATTTTGCTTATTCACAATTGTTCAAAAAAAATAAATGTTTTTTTTTTTTTTTTTTTTTTTTTACAGCTCTTAGTCTATGTTTTCCAAAAATCCCAGATGAACACATGCACCATTAAAGTTGCAGTGTGTCAGATTTGGTGGTATCTTGTGGTGAAGTTCCAGTTTGCAACAACCTGAAACTTCTGCCGTGTGCCAAGCATGTAGGCAACACATTCTCACTCCCAATCTGTGAAATAGTAGTCAGTGCCCCTCAGCATCGGACGTCGCAATCGGAATACCGCTCTTGCGTTATTTTCGGACGGACCACTGATGGGGTGTCAATATACAATACAGTCATTACATGCATAGTTTCAGGATGAACTTAATTTTCACAGGAAGTTAGGTTTAGGCAACACAGCCACTTAGGTAGGGTTATGAAATGGTCGTGATTGACATTAACTTCACTGACTAGCAGCTCACAGGACTGATGACACTGACAACTCACATGACTAATGACTGACCGGACAAATTAAGTTGACATTGATTTTAGTTTCACGCGGGACACAAACAACAGTCTCCTGATTGAGAGTGTTTGGTTCGTCCTTTCTGGGATACTGTAAAAACATGGGGGCCGGCTACGTTAAGAGGACCCGCTCTGTATGTAGATAGAACAGCTGATTCGAAGGAAATGAAAACACCATAACTCGTATTTTCAGTTGATTATATACTAAAGAAAATATATTATTATTAGATTATTATTATTATTAGATTCCATTTTGGCCAATAGATCCCTAACTGTTACAGACTTCCTTTAGATGTGGGTCATTTCATCTAAACCTTTGATTCTGAGATTGTAGGTAAACCCTGATATACTGGGCCGACGCTCTATGAGTGTACTGCGGAGTTTTGCCATCCTTATCTGCCTCTGGTTGGCATCAGGGACGGCTCCAGCCAACCCACGAGTGTTCTACATGTCAAAACAGATTTAGAGGCTTCTAAAATAAGTCTCATATAAAAAGTATGGCCTCGGCTCTCCTTCTTCTTCCATCCCTCTCTGCCAAGTTTCACTTCCCAGTTCCCTTCACTTTTGTGACAAGGTTTGGCCACACTGATTCTCTTCCCTGCTAGATATGTCATGCTGGACATATCGTAAATTGGCTTTGGCCCAGTGGGTCAATGCTACAGTATTTTGTTGCTACAGATCAAATGAAAGGAAGTCAATATTTTTTCCACTTGACAGCATCTTGGGGATTGTTGTTAATCGAATAGCATCCCGTGTCATTGAAGTTATTAAGTTGGTGATGCAAAGATCAATTGAGATTGATGTTAGCATCAACGTTGACACCAAGAACAATTTTTTCACCTGATTCGACTGGTATCAGGCCATTATACTGTATAAGCGTTATCAGTTGCTATAAGCCCCATAGATGTGGGTCATTGGGGTCTACTACACCTACTACCTCCCGAATTTCCCTCTGGGGATTAATAAAGCTTCATCTTATCTTATCTTATCTTATCTTACACTGTAAAAAGTGAAAGTGAAACTCAAAAGCAACTGCGAAAATTAAATGATATGTCACATTTTGGACACAAACAAAAAGGCTTGTTCAGGTTTAGGCAATAAAATTATATTCCTTAGGTTTCGGAAACAAAAATGCCAAGTTAAGTTTGGAAAAACCATTGTGTTTTGGGTTAACATAACACAAAGACAACTACATATGTGGGATCCAAACTCCTGGGTGAAAACCCTGTGTCGCTAGCGGTCTTTTTTTTTTTTTTTTTTAAACCTTATTTTGGTTTTCCACAATGTGAATAGATAATAAAATCTACTAGTAGGTGTAGCAGGCCCCTATTGACCTACATCTATGGGGCATATAGCATCTGATAACACCTGACAGCCTGACAACAGTCTTATCATCTGATTTGTTTGTATAGAGAACAATTGTTACCTGACTTCTGTCCAAAACAGTTTCACATACAAGCAATTGCACCCTTTTGTTATATGCTTAAAAGCTTTGGTATTACCATCATCAGAGAGTATTTTCATACTGACCGTAATTTTGTCAGAAACTCTTAAATCTCGAGTGGGTGGAAATCTCATATTGGAACAAACAAACTTCTCGAACTCGTCAGCTGCCGGTTGTTATTTTAGTTCTGGTGTAGCTCGCTCACACAGAGTGAAACTGCTTCAGAGAAAAGGACCCTGCATGTACCAGATGCCCACTAATTCATGTTCTGCACAGTCATGTCATACCAATGGGATGGCAGGAAATTGAATTAGACGAATTAAAGGAATTTATTTAATCTTGCAAATGTTCTAAGGAAATGTGCGCATCCATTTCTGCTAAAAATAGAGGTGTTTTTTTGTTCATTCACATGTTCAGTATGTTGTGTACAGAAGGAGAGACATGATCTCCCATCTGCATCATTTTTTGTCCAGAGCAACATATAATAAGATAGCTTGATCCATCACTTTTTCCTCTCTCCTTGAGAGGCGGAGAGTGAGATCTTAATTGAGGGTACAGTAGGTGGTTGGAGACGAGGGGTTGCTGCTATGGAGGAAATTCAGTAGTTTTAATCCACTCATCCGCCCAGGCAGTGACAGCAGGATTACAGCAGAGACACTATAAAAGAAGCCAATTATGGCGGCATATGGCAATACACTGCCCTAAATTCAATTACCCTCTCTGGCACTTTTCAATTTCCTTTCATTACGTGGATTAAGAAGAAAGACGTGTTCTTCAAGTTTAGAAATGATTAAAAGTCTAAAGAAGGATGAGAAGCAATGGAGGGGAGGAGACTAATTTCTGCTCATGATTAGTCGTGGGTGTTTGCTGTAGGAATTCATGTTTTCGTGCATCAAATTGATTTTGTTCATCATGAGGCAGAGAAGTGATCCATGTCGGTCCTGCACAGATGAAAGGTTTGTTAATGACATTTTCTCAGTTTATTGGCTGTTTTTGTTTTCTTTCTCACCCACCGCAACGTTTCATGAGTTGCCTGTCCTTTGGCTTAAACCTGCATTAGGTAGAAAGTTTTTAGCTTCATTGGGCAAAAATTCCATAATAACATTTCAGCATATTTTAATTCGTGTGTTGAGAGAAAACTAGACTTCTGCACCTACTCATGGCTCTGTTTTCAGGATTTAGAGAATCTAGTGATGGGAGACTTTGGCCAATCACAGGTCATTCAAGAGAGAGCGTTCCTATTGGGTGTTTATTCAACAAAGGCAGCTGTCAATCACTCGCAAACTCCAATCAAACGGTCAAACTAGGCAGCGCTGATCAAATCGGAATCATTATTATGTTACTGTAATGCCTGTTTCTCACCTCAAATGTTTTCCAAAACATCTTGCAGTTACTGTTTAGCTGTAAAACGAGACAGTTTGCTCAGCTGGTGGGCGGTGCTTGGTATTTCCTCAGCTGATCTCAACATGGCTACCGGGTCACAACATTCTCATTTTACAGTTAAACAGTAACTACAAGATGTTTTTGAAAACATTAGAGGAGAGAAATAGTCATTATAGTAACAGAGTATTTTATTTGATCAGCGCTGCCTAGTTTCACTGTTTTTTTTAATCATATTTACTTCAACCTGCCTACTTCAGCTTTAAAAAGACACCTGTAATAGCTAACTGTCTTGGGGCCGTCTTGGATCAAGTGATTTAACATAAAGCCTGGAAGTTATCAGCATTGCCTTCAACAGGGAACATAACTGACAGATGGTCTCAAAGTTTCCTGTCAAGAAAATGTCCTCGAAATTCATGCAGCCTTGCTGAGGCAACTGCTTTGTGCAGCACTGACCAAAAGGCTTCCTTTCTATGTATTGTGGCCCTGAGACCCATAACTCAATCAGAGTTTCTCTGTCATAGATGGAAGAGCCTCAATACGTCTCCTCTGAATAATGACAAAGTTTTCCTCCATGCCTTTTTTTCCACTGTATTATTTTTCCCATTTCTCATTCTGTAAAGTACTCCAGGCTAGGAGCAGAGCCAAGTCTGTATAATTTAGTTCCTTTTCACACTGCACCAGTTAATCTATGGCTAAAAGTCAAACATTTTATTGTTATGGATGCCAGAGGTGTTTTTGTTTCCGCACCGGGGCGGAAATAATCTAGTTTTAATAAGCCCTAGGTAGGATGCCAGGGTAGTAGTTTTCACTGATGTGACAGAAGAAGGACATCGGTATAAATTTCCAGTAACACAAAAAGTCAGTTTGATCATTTTGTATTTACCATGTAAGTTTTTTCATCTGAATGCATTTCCATTTTGCTGTTCCTGTTGGCTATTTCTCTTTCAAAAAACAAAGATTAACGATAATTAGAGGGAATTAACAGAGTTTTTTCTCTTGTTCCTCATTTGTACTCTTCCTTTCATTAAAGGTCAAACCATGGCATATATGATGTTTCATTCCCTCCCATCCCTATTTCCTCTCAGCAGAGTCATCAGCCTATTATTTTACAATATCTGTCACCATCAAAGAGTATGGCTTCACCTGCAGTAGTGGTGCAGTTCTCCTGTGCCGGCAGAGTGATTGATCTGCTCCTTTGCATCCTGATGAAAGGGACTATCTTTGTTCTAACCCTGTTAAATCACCTTCTACCTTCTGTCTCTATTTGTTACCATAAGACCCTGGTTCTCTCAAGCTAAGTGTCAGAACCCAGTAGGGTTTCATACCTACCTTTGGTGGGCAAAACAAGCAGTAGTTTGAGATGTCTAACCATGTTTGTGAATTCAACATGTTTTTTTTTAAGTCTGATTTTAGCCTATTCCACCTGCTTTAGGCAGCATGTTTTGGCACCACTGGGCAAAAAGTCCATCATAACCTTTTAGCATTTTGTAATTCAAGTGTTCAGAGAGAAAACTAGACTTCTGTACCTCCTTATGGCTCTGTTTTCGGGCTTTACAAAATCTAGCCCATACTGGGAGACCTTAACCAATCACAAACTTTAACATTTTACAGCTTAACAGTATACTATAAGATGTTTCTGAAAACATTAGAGGAGAGAAATAGGCATTACAGTAACAGAATATTGAGTCATATTTGATCAGCACTGCCTAGTTTGACCGTTTGATCGGAGTTCACGAGTGATTGACAGCTGCTCAGGGACAGCATTCTCCAGCTTGGCTGTTTTGGTTGTTTTCCTCTGGTATGTGAAATCTTGCAGATGCCATTAGGAACGACAAAGGAAACAGAGGCACATGATGATTGAAACATTACCTGTCTACTGCACTACTGTCAGGATATAGTGATATAGTGTTTTATAAAGAAATAACTTATTCAAGCACATTTGCTCTATTTCTACCTACTGCTGCTTTAATAAAAGGAGCTGAATAAGGACTTGTGTTTCTGCATACAGTGGCAGTCCTGGTGACCTTTTAGTCTTTATTGTTACTTTGAACCATTGTGTATGCAACAGGCCCATTTAATAGCTTATTGATGTGATATTCACACAGTCCATGACCTTGCAAAATGTACTATAGGCTGCAGATGCTTGTTTTCCATGAGGGTAATCCATAACACTAGAAAGTCCAAGTGGTTTGACCTTTACAATTAGACTATTTCTGCCTCCATAATGTCCCCCCATTCTCTGTATAAAAAACAGCATTTCATTTTTATACAGTCTTACAGTAGCGCAGTAAAGCATGTAATACCACCATTCACCTGTAGGTGGCGCCACAGTTTTCTGCGAAGGGTAAATATGCGGATTGTCCCTAACGACTTCCCGTCGGCTACGTATCATCCCGGAAGATTTACCTTTCTCTGACACGTAGCAGCCGCAACCAAGTTGGCAGGGCTCTGGGTACATTTGTCAAACACCACAGGTAAGTGTTAGCATCTTCGGTGCTCTATAGATTAAGTAAAGTGATTATGCAAGACAAGTTAAAGGGGATATTAAAACCACCGCTGACATTATGCGCGAGATATGCACAACAGTTCTGTATTAGCTAGCATTAGCTAACCGACTAGCTGCATAGTTAACGGTACGTTAGCCACCCAAAGATTAGTAGCTTTTGTCGCATTTTGTCTAGCTAACTTATCCTTTTAGGTGGTTGTGGTTGTCTGGATATTTGATAGTCAGCTAATGTTATAAATAGACCCATTGTAGACTAACACACAATTTGATCTTGGGTTTGAGTGTGAGTACGTTAGCTAGTACTTTAGCTCACAGTTGTGTTCAGTTCATATGTATGTACCGTTAACCGCTGTCCTAACTCGGAATCAGCAATAACAGTAGCTAGACAGTGCAGTGATTACTAACATGACCGATCTCCCAAGCGTTTAAGCTAGTAGTTAGCGAGCTAGCTAATGTTAGATATGCACAGTGTTCCACGTTTAAATGTTGTAGTTCGCATGGTTGATGTTTTCATGAACGCTAGCGTGATTTCACTTGTGTGTAGTCGATAAAAATGTTAGTTAGAAGACGTGGCGTTGCCTCAGACATCTGATACTGTTGGCACCCGTGACTTCACCGAGAGACTGGTTTTGGATGATAAAACCACACACAAACCCAGATGGTTAACAGAGTCGTTGTTTTCATGATAAACGTGTAGTTTTTGCACCTAAATAAAAGCCGATAGACTGATGGCTAGATGTCTTTCTGAGATGTTTTCAAGAGGATGTGCGTTATGTTTTAGCCAACTAGACTGTTCAGTGTAGCGGTGCTTTATCATTTGTGTGTGTACCACCTGACTGTAGACCAAAATAATCTGTTTCTGTCCCTGTGTTTCTGACAGAGTGAGAGATGTCAGGGTTCGACAGTTTCAACACAGACTTTTACCAGTCCAGCTACAGTGTAGATGACCAAAGCCAGGCAGGCCATGGCTACAGCAACACTGAAAACCCCTACAAGTAAGTGAAGAAAGCGCAGCTTACCTGATGCTCCTTCAGCTGTTAACACCTCCATGAGCAAGATTAGTATTATTATTATACCAGCGGTACAGCTGTGGGTCGGGGCTGGGCATTTTGAGGTGGAGGAAGATGGAAAAGGAAGGCAAATGAGAAATAGAGGACAGGGCATCATCATTAATGCTTAAGGCATTTACGTTCTGCCGCGATCTGGTCTCAAACTCGCAACCTCAGACACCAAAGGCAAGGCACTATGTTGGTGAGCTTACTGCCCAGGAGAAACTAATGCTTCACACTATGGTTTCATGATATGATGTAGGCAATTGCCAGGGTTGCATATAAAATCTGACTTTAAACTAGTGTCAAAAATTTAGTTCACCGCCAAGATGTCAGTAATAAAGATTGATTGCTCTATAATTGACAAACTGATGTTTAAAATGCTTGATTGCCATTGAATGCAATGGTTCACATGAGGATAAAATTCAAAATACTGTCAAGAATACAGTTTTTGAGATAAAATTCTGAAATTGACCACCCTGCATCTACCATCAAAATGCTGTCATTTATTTTCATGAACATTGGAGCTTTATTTAGCAAGAATTTGTAGTAATAACCTTTCAGCATATTGTAGAGAGATAACTAGACTTCTAACAGCTCTTTTCATATTATTTCAGCGCTGCCTAGTTTGACCGTTTGATCAGAGTTTGACAGCTGCTCAGAGACAGCAGGTTCCAACTCAACTCTGATTGTTTGTTTTCATCCGGTCTTTGAAATCTTGCAGTTGTCATTAAGGATACCAGAGGACACCAGAGGAAACATGTTTTTTTTACCTGTCTCATTCACTACTGCCGGGATATAGTGACCGTTTTTAAAAAATACCTTTTTAAAATCATATTTACTCCAATTTTACCTACTGCTGCTTTAAGTGTATATATGATAAACATGAAGGACAAGTTTGCAGTGTCTTACTACTAAAAATGGTAACACTGCCTAATTGAAACAACACTACTGGAAGCAACTTTTTTTTTTTTTGAAAATATGCAGTTTAAGGAGTCATTTTTATTCTGTCTCCCAGGCCATATGGTGGTCAGTACGACTACTCTCAGCCCATGGGCTACTCTCCCCCAGGGATGATGCAGCCCCAGCAGCCATACACGGGACAAATCTTCCAGCCCACACAGACCTACACCCCATCCCCGTCACAATCCATGTACAGTAGCAGCTTCGATGACGAGCCACCACTGCTAGAAGGTAGGTAAACTACAGCCTGTAGCCTTTGACTTCTGTCTGCCTCTTTGGCTCTCATATATTTCACACTCAGGAGTGCAGGAATTTTGCAAGGGAACAGTCTTGTACAACATATTTTGACAGCCAACAATACACAGAACATTTAACTATGTGATTAGTTAACTGTGCTAAAATTATTTGTTTGTTATTATTCTTTCAGTTGATTGCTATTGCTAGTTTTATAATTGTTAAAACATATTTGTCAGAGATTGTCACAGCTTCACAAAACTTGTTGGATTCCAGTAATTTGGAGTAAAATAGTTTGTCACACTGTTTAGAAGAGCACCAGTTAGATTCTTAAAATGTAAAATAATTGTGATCCTCTTAATCAGTCTTCAGTATCACTTCTAGGACATGAACTTAGGCTCTGTTCTTAAGGCATGAAATTATTATTAATTCGACAGCTGCAGTTGCCAGCAGTGTCTGAGAATCTCATAGCTGCAAGAGAGTTTGGATGGAAGAGAAAGGACTGACTGATCAGAGGCTGGCTACCTGACAAAGACCTACCTGATTGCAAAATTCGCAGACCTGACATTTTCAGTATTTATAGTAAAGAAACCAGAAAATATTCACGTTTAAGAAGCTGGAATCATTACCCAAACTGATAAATTGATTATGAAAACATTGTTGATTGTTGACACACCTCAAGGCTATTCTGAGAATCACATTTTTATCACAAATCCTTTCTGTCTACACAAAATCTGAGCTTTCTGGTAGAGAGATGTTTCTTTCTTTGCGACTGTAAAGGCTTAGCGTTTATATAGCAAACCAGTTCAACATACTGGTGTGACTCTGCATCTCTTCCATGCCTCATTCTGTCCTCCTTTTTTAAAGTTCTCTCTTCTGTTGTATGCTTATAGTATTTGTGCCATTTTTCGACCAGCTATGTTTTTAATCATAGTTCCAGTATCCAGCATTTCTGATGTATCTTCTCCATCTTAGAATTAGGAATCAACTTTGACCACATCTGGCAGAAGACTCTAACGGTGCTCCATCCAATGAAGGCAGCAGACGGCAGCATCATGAATGAGACAGACCTGGCTGGGCCCATGGTCTTCTGTTTGGCCTTTGGAGCGACACTTCTCCTGGTAAATCATTTAGTTAACACTGATGACTAATAAATAATTCATCATCTTGCCACACCTTATGGCACAAATAGATACACATCTGTACACCAATTCATGTAGACGTATGCATATCTGACTGTGTGGATGTATCTTTTTTTTTTTTTTTTCTTCCTTTCTGTTAACAGTCAGGTAAGATCCAGTTTGGCTATGTGTATGGTATCAGTGCGATCGGCTGCCTTGGCATGTACTGCCTACTCAACCTGATGAGTATGACGGGCGTCTCCTTTGGCTGTGTGGCCAGTGTGCTGGGATACTGCCTCCTCCCCATGATCCTCCTCTCCAGCTTCGGAGTCCTCCTCTCTTTACAGTGAGTACACAGCAAAACAGTACATTTTCTGAATATTAATATAACTTGTAAACCAAGCAAAGGCTCGTCTTTGTCTATAGATATCACTACAGGACACTGTCTACTACTAGATACTGTCTAGTGTATAAGATAAGTGGTATATATTAGAGAAGTATCTCAATACCCTGCACGTTAAAACTGTACGATACCCCATTTTATTAGTACCAGTACTTTAAAAATGATAGCGTTTCAATACGAGACATGAATTGCGTCAATGTGCGACAGCAGGGTAGTGTGTGTGCGCAGCGCTCTGCTTTAGAGGACACCATTAGGATTGGGATCCAAAAGGAGTATGCAGTTATAACTTTGCTGCTGGTGGGAGCAAGCCATCAAAAAATAAACTGTGGTGATAACCAGAAGTATGGAGTCAATAAAAATGACTTAGAAAAGATGATTAAAGCAAGTCATGAACTGTAAACCAGCTGCACAGTCCCGGTCTGGCTAATGTCTGTATCAGCAGAACTCCCTTCAAAAAACAAGGAAAATAACAGCGCGGCTCTAAATACAGATCAATATGCTGATAAAATTAGATTCACCATCTTTTCTGAATCTGTTCAAGCATCTCCTGTAACTCCACAAATGCATAATCCACCAAAGAGCACATGTTTAAGTAGTATTTTACTGTGTCTCTCTGTAACATGAAGTGGACGGGGAGGAAAAGCTGTCTGCCGGAGACAGTGACATTCTCCTCACAATCACTATTTTGACACAACACAGCGCTTTCTGCAGTTACTGTGGTGTCTTCCTGATTTTACAAACATCATCTGAATTTATTATTGTTTTGTGTGTTTTTATTTTGGAAGCCTCTCACCATCTGTGCTGCAGTACCGTTCTCCACCTGAACTGTCACTGATGTGCTAGTGGGGGCGCTGTTGTACAAAACAAGTCTTATTAAACACTGTTTAATAAGCAATATCTGGTTGCAAATATAAAATAAACTATCAATGAAATAACAAAGTCAAGTATAGGAGACATCATATTACTGCACATATGTACATTTTTTAATTTATTCATTTTAGTGCACAGCTTTGTTGGATACTCAATTCTGGTTGTCAGTCACAGCATTCTACGTTTTATTTCTCTATAACAGACTGTTGCTATGGATGCAGTTTTGATATCAGACTCTGGACGATTGTTTTTATGTGAAATTAAAAATATTTTACGTAAGTAGCTGTGTAATAAGTGTACAGCAAGCGGGTCATTATTGTGAAATAAACCCCTTCAGGGTGATGCAGGACCCTGTTCACTGTACAATATCCCCTACGTAATATGGTTAATTTATTAAGAAAAAACAACAATAATTGAATTCTGTAAATCTATTATTCTGTTTCCTGATGTTTTAGGTCGTTGCGGTGGTATCGTTTCAGTATCTGTAACAACATATTTAGGCAGGGTATCATATCAGAGTCATAATTTCGGTATTGTGACTAGTTGAAATTTCCCAGTTAGGATTTTGTTGTATTGTATGACTTTAAAATTAGATTTGCTTATTAAACTCATCTGTTTAATTAGTTTGATATGCTGAACTTATGGGATGCGGTAACTTCTGTTGGATCGGAGTTTCACAAACACCTGTACATTTAATAAAACTGTATATACGCAGCGTTACCGCAGCTAACTGTTAAAACTTCTTGTCCTCTTTAGGGGCATGGTGGGAATTATACTAACGGCAGCAATCATTGGCTGGTGCAGTTTCTCGGCTTCAAAGATCTTCATCTCGGCGTTGGCCATGGATGGGCAGCAGCTGTTGGTTGCTTACCCTTGCGCTCTCTTATATGGGGTCTTTGCTCTCATTTCTGTCTTCTAAAGAAATCACTGAGCAGCAGTTTAAAATAACCGCTCCCCAGTTTCTGTAATTTCCGTCTAATTAGCGCCACTGTAATTAGAGTAATTATTGGCCGATTACACTGTTATTGCAGAAAAATGGGAGCTCCTGTCTAAAACAGCACCAAGGTTTTGTTTTTTTTTTTTTATTTGCCTCCACCTCTCACTACATTCTGACTTAACCATCTGCAGGCTGGAGTGTATTGTCTCACTCGTGTCTTCTGTCCACTTTGATCCCCTCACACATCTTAAAGGAGAGGACTGTCAAATAAACCTGGTGAAAAATACCTCTCTTGTGGACCATGTCGAACCGTTGTACAGTCCTGTGATTTTTAAGGACATGAAGGGGACGCAAGTGAGCAATTAGGTCACACAATGGAAACCCGAGGAGACAATATAATTTGGACACGAACGGGAAAAGCTTCTCAGTTTCCAAGAAGGACTGATAACCAACTCTCAGCAAAGCCTGCAGCTTAATGTGGAACCAGTGGAAACATCATCACGATTTTTACGTTGTGAGCCTTTTCTGGCGAAGCCGTATAGATTCTACAGCTGCAAGACTAAGGGAAGCGTCCACTTTCCTTCTGCACAAGACTACGGTAGCTCGCTCTACTTCTCCAACCAGAACAGGTGGTGGAAAACCTCCTCTATCTTATTTTCTCCAGGACTGAGGAGTCACGATCGGATCTTTGTTGTAAAAACAGCAGCTCCTGCTATATCTTCTCATGTTTTGTTTTATTATATTCTCTTGAAATTCATTTGAGTTTTGATGCCTTTCAAGAAAAAAAAAAACACAGTTTGCACAAAAGCATTGTTCTTATTGTTTCTAAACCCAAACCAGTTTGATTCGATATTGAGAATGAATAATCTGAGAGAGATGCTGTATATTTCTAGGTACAGACACATCTCTATAGGTCTAATTTGCATCCTTTACATTTCCTCCATCTTTATAGTCGACTCCCTCTGTATGCTTTGATGTGTCATCTGTTGTTTATGTCTTCTCATGCACATTAAAGTTGTCTTTGAAAGTTATCTGCCTTGTGATATGAAAAGGTACATTGTGTGGTCAAGCAGATAATTGTAAGAAGTGGTGTAAGCTCTCTTAAAGACTCGAACTTGTGTGGCAGAGGAGAGGCAGGTTTTCACAGGCTGAAGTGGGTGTATGAGAACAGTTTAGGGGAGATTTTTTTTTCCACAGTTGGTTGTACATCAAAGAAAATAATCTGCACACTCGATCCACACCATTTCTAAACTTACGTTGTATTTTTTTCTGTTTTTCATCAACTAGGCAGGCAGTAGTTACTGCTTGTCAGTAAAAACATCACCGTGATGCGCAATACAGGAGCTACACATTCACAGTCTACCATAAAAATACTGATACTTCACAACAAATACAGTAGATGGCAGTTTTTTCCCATGATTGTGTAATCATGATACAACACCTCTGTGTGTAATGCCATTTTGATTGTTACCTTTGACCATAGCGCCAGAGGATCAGCTTTTAAACACAAGAAAATCTTACTGACGTTATTGCAAATTGTAGACCAGACTTCTGCAGAGACTATTGTTGAGAGTTTGTCTAGTTTTGTCATCTCGGTGAGTGAAACTACATGACCTCAAAGTCTGTTGTGTTCCTGAGCTGGTGTGTGGGGGAGAACCCGAACACACTGACTGACTCTTGGTTTAAGAAAAGCTTTAAAAGCCCCTGAGACTCGGACTGACTTTACTGTCTTTCAGAGGCTCTAGCAGGTTCTAGAGTGAAGCTGCAGATACCACATGAAACTAGAAACCCTGAGGAACCCATTGCTACCAACCATATTATTATAACCATGTCAGGAAGGGGCTGCACGGTGGCGCAGTGGTTAGCGCTGCCACGTCACAGCAAGAGGGTTGAGTTTGCATGTTCTCCCTGTGATAGCATGGGTTTTTGCCAGGTTCTCCGGCTTCCTCCCACAGTCCAAAGACATGCAGGTTACTTGATGACTCTAAATTTCCCGTAGCTGTGAAAGTGAGTGTGAACGGTTGTCTGTCTCCAAGTGCCCTGCGCTGGACTGTTGAGATAATGGTTCAAAGTTGGGCAAAAATTTAGCCAGATAAAAACTCGCATGGCCATTTTCAAAGGCAAATGCAGTATAAATGTATTTTTCCTATTCTGAAATGGTGTATTTGAATATTTCTGCATACTGGAGTCCCTAAACTGTCTTGAATTACATAAATTAGGTATGTAAATGTAAATCTGAGACTCTTGTGGATCCAATGAGCCAAACTGTATTCATGTGTGATGATGTTAGTCTCCATAGTAGCCATTTCACTGTAGTTAGACCATTTTTAAACTTGACCTCACTTTATAAAATGACCTGTGGTGACCTCTAGAATAATCACAGCCTCATGAAACTTAACAGCCACAAACTAGAGACCTAGAGCGTTCAGAGGATGGATAGCTTTCCTAGGTAGACTGACAAAAAGGAGGTTTCTGAGCAGTTTACACAACAGAAGTGCTCGCCATCCAGTTGCCAAAAAATGCAATTCTTGCAGAAATCTCCAAATGTGAAAAGGTTTTCTAACCAAATCACAACATGGCTTTTTCTATGATGTTACTCAAGGTTTTGGTGGCTTAGTGTGGTATTTCGAAGGGATTATTGATCATTTTTGTGAATTTTTGAATAGTTAAAAATGGCCAATTTTAATACCAAGTCTGTGTAACAAATGTTGTCAACCCAAATTGCTGCAACAACTTATGAGACATAATAGAGCATGTGGATGGTCATCATGTACTTTGATCATAATGTTCTAAGCCCTTATACACTTTTACAATTTAAATTAATTCATGTTTATTTCTGATTGATGACCAGAGCAACTTGACACACTGCTGAGCTGCATCTCGTTTCTATGTAGAATATAGTAGTATGTTTTTCCAGGAACGTCACCACCCAGTCACCCACTTCATAATACTGCAAATATAAATATTGTAGTACTTTCATCAGTGGGCCATAGGCTTAGTCATCATTGTGTTACCTTATTTGGCATCAAAAGTGACTTAACAGACATTTATTTAAATGAAAATTTTCAAGGTTACCACTAAAACGTAAATCGGACAAGAAAAACAGAAGCATAATCCTCTTTTTTCATCATACTGCGTTTTCCTTGTACTAACATACACAAAACATATACTCAGAGGGGCTCCTTAAATGGGCGATAACCCACTTAGGGGGAATGAATAATTCAAAAATGAAAATGGAGTGCTTTTTCTAGTCCAACAAACTCAACATTGAAGAGATACTTTCCATTTCAAGCAAACCTAACCAGAGCAGTGTTTATATACTGTATGCACTTTCTGTGTGTATAATGTGTTTTTTATGTTGTTTTAAAGGACGTAAAGTCAATTTGCTTACATACGTGGGGATTCATTTGTTTCCTCTCTGACTAGAACATTGCATGTATATGTCATGAATTGATTTTTCAACTCATTTTATGCACCCACAGACGCCGGTGCTTCAGATTGTTCTGCATCCTCTCAGAAACAGCTGAAGACTTGTTGTGGGTAGCAGGATGTTGACACTCACGCACCCTTCGTGTATGTACAGTATCTGGTTTAAGCCAGTTTGCAGTCGGGTTTCAATATCTTGCATCTGGATTCACTCAGGGGTATCTCACATTCTCACATTTTCCCTCTTGGGCCTAGAGAAGGAACTCAATCCAAAATTCCTTATTTTCCTGCAAACAAGTCCTTATTTAAACCTCTGCACCGCGTGATTGTGCTAACGCTGGGGTTCCCCTGTAGGAACTGATGTGAACATTTAAGATCCATTTACTTTGTGCATTCCTGCGGTTATGTTCAGCTAAAGATGATACTGTGACTCATTTCCTGTGTGTAAAATAGTTTTATACTTTTATAGATATGATATCCTTTTCTTTTTTAATCAGCAGATTTAATTAGCACAACAAAGGCCCACATTATGGATAAAAGAAGTTTATTTTCTGAAGTATACTTAAGTAAAGTTCAAGTATAGTAGAATAGTAGTAGAATACGTTTTAAGTGTACTACTTCAATACTTCTTGAAATTAAATTGGCCTACTTTGTGGTTTAGAAAAGTATACTTTTAAGTGTAAGAATAGTGTACTCTGAGTACACTACTAGTTTACATCTACCTTTTATTTTGTACTGCAACTGTATAGGTATACTGATACTTTACTAGTTTAATACTTGTAGCTGACGTTCTACTTTATGAAAGAACACTCTCAAAAAGTATATTCTCAGTAAATTCATAGTTAACTATCAAAATGATGAAACCTTGCATATACTTGTCACCCACATTATAGTTTATGAAAGTACCTTTAAAATATACTCTCAGTAAACTGCTAGTTTATTAGTTTTTATACTGCAAGTATACTTGTAAATACTCGCAGCCAACTTGCTCCGTTTGCTATTTGACTTGATGTTATGTGACGATAAAAAATGTAGTTTTTCTCACATGCCTTGACAGTGAACAGAGCATCCAAAATCTTAGAAAATTCTTGATGAATTGAAATAAATTCATATCAAAACATCAGTTTGCAAACTCACACACTTTAATAGGTTACTCTGTCAAAAACTAAGCACAACTAAAAGCCAAATATACAAGAATACTTAATTATATAATACTCTCTTATTCTAAGATGAAAGGAAATATATCTTAATAGCACACTTGCATAAACTTCTTTTTGTTAAGGATCAGCTTCTCACGTGACAACAGCAGGGTACAGTTCGGTTCTATGAGGTACATTTGGTTGCATCTTAAGTAGCGTATATAAGCAGCTAACTGGTTAAATGATCCATGTAAATATACAGGTTGTATCTGAGGACATTTCTATAGTAGCCTACAGTAGCTGGGCGGCTGCAGAGACCTGATTGTAAACTCTTTTTTGTTTAGCTAGCTGTTTTTCTGTCAATTTTATGATGCATTCAAAAATATACTGGACTATTCTAGATGCAAAGACTTGGCCCAAACAATATACCTAAATCCGTAGATTACTGTTGTACAAACAATTGTAGTGCTGCATCTGTGAATAAAACTGCCATAAATATGATTAACAAACATTGTCAGTGTCAATAGAGAAATGTGATTACTCCCGATTGTATCTGTTGCCCTATTTTAGCATTTGAGCCTTTCGTGGGGCCGATATGGTGTCAGAAATTGCTGAATATGCTGCTGTGAGCCAGGTTTTAGCAGCTGTAAGACTTCTTCCCCACAGTGTTTTGACAATATTACCACTAAGTCTTTGGTTATTTATCTTCTACAAAGCCGGGTTTAATAGAGTTGACCGTGCATATCCTTCCATTTCTAACAGGTGATGAGTCAATGATTTATTGTGTTCACAACACAGTGCCTGCCAGAAGAGTTCATCTCAAACTAGTTGACTGTTTTGGGATGCTCATTCCTTTTTCCCATGTCGAGTATTTACTGTACTAAAAGTTATGGAAATCTAGATGGGAGCCAGATGGCTGTTGAAGCAACGACACAAGAGCTGTCTTCCTGTTTTTCATCACCTCCTGAAACATTTGTGCCCGAGCGCCTTCAGATGGCAGTGTTGAGTCGCACATAGTCTGTCCTCTTGGCTGATATTGTTTTTGCTGTGTTCATTGGCTGCCGTCTGACATTTCCCCTGGAGCGATGACTACATCCCCACATCGTTTTCCAAATCCTAACAGTCACTGGGGATCAGGAGATGTATGGCTTACTCTGGATCAGGTCAGCATCTACTATAGATCACATTTGTTTGGTTTGCTCCTTGTTTGGTTTAGTTTGTTGGATAATCTCATTTTACATAACACAGCGCAGCATACCATTTGGTGGACACATTTTTAAATGCCTCAAGTTTCCTGAATACACATACTGTACTTTACCATTACCATGGCCATGATGTAAACACCTGTTGCACAATATAACAACATTACTGTTACTAAACCTAAATGAGTCCTTCACATTTACATAGGGAGCAAGTACTCTTAACGTCCTTGTGAAATTGCTGAAACGTGAGCTGCAGAGTGCAAAACCGTGGTACCAGCAGCCGCCGTCTGACTTCCGTCGCTCCTAAAGTAGCGTTATTATGGTAAGGATGGCCTCTGAGCGAGGCGAACGACGATACAACGGTTTCACACTCTGCGATTCACGTTACTACCATCTTGAAAAGGGAGGACTGAATGGAGGGTACTCAGTTGGTTTCAATCTGCAACCACACATTAGGCGTCACCAAATCATACACTATACCTTTAAGTGAGATTGATAGCAGTAAAAGTGATTAATATTGCTGAATGGTATAAAGCTTTTTAAATCTAAGTCCCAGAAAGAAAGTTTTATAATGTTAGTCATCACTGGAATAAGTATAATATCTAATTAACATTTAATAATGCTCCTCCTGCTACAGCTGCTCCAGCCATCACTACTGCTCATAATACTGTTAACAATGCAACTAATCATAAAAATCATTATCATCACATATAGGCCGTTTTAGGAGTGGCTGATGAGTTGACCGGTCTGCTCGTCTCTGGAGAATAAGGGCCATCGTGCCATCATGTTATCTAATGGAGGATAATCTCACCTCCATCTGGCCGGCCTCAGCCACAGTCTGTTGTGCCCAGCAAGCTGGCTCGGCTGACTGGTGAGTAACAGCTAATGATGGAAGCATCTCCTGCTCTGCTAGAAAGAAATACATGGAGCGAGACAAGCTGTAGTGATGGAGGTGAAGAGGAGGGAAACAGACGGAGTTGTATAATATACTAAAAAAAGCAAAAACACTTAACCAAAAATTTTAGTTACAAAACAGCATAAAATGAGACTGACACAAATGAAGTGAATCTGGCATGAGCAGGTTATAGGACTGCATGTCTTATTGGATATGGACCTTAACAGCATCCAGATAAATTACAATATACTTTGATGCCCACCATACATGAAGCTATGATTCATTTTTTATGACATTTTAAATGGCTTTTTAATGTGAGCTCATACAGTAGTCATGAGATTAAAGGGGAACTACGCCCATTTTCAAAATGCATAAATGTTATTCCTGTGGTCAAAGAAGGTGCTTCCCAACCATTTTTTTCTGAGGGGACCCCTTTTTCTGTCATTGAGTAAACTCACAACCCCTGTCTATGTGACATATTTTATGGATATTTCATATTATATTCAATGTATAACAATAACAGTACAGAACAACAGATAAACTATACATTTAACGTAAATAATGGACGCAATAACTGCAGGAAGTTTACACAAAACAAGCAGTTAGGATTAACTTTCAGCATATGTGATTTCCTGTGGCATCAGAAATGAGTTTATTTATTTACGAAATTTAAGTACAATTCTCTGTTTGTTTTTATTTCTAAAAATCATACATACTAAATAGATTTTTTTGAGGAATTCAGTGTTTTCTTCTCCCTGACCCTCGGCCATTGTTCTATTAGGTCTTTGGTTGTTTTAATTACTTACTTTTCTAATGCAGGAGGAGCCTATTTAGCATAACGGATCTATGAATATAACTTTCACCGTGTCCTTATTCTGATTGTTTCTTAAATAATAATCCAAACTATGACTCATTTTACTTCCTTTATTAGTTTAAGATATGTAGTTTAGAAAGATAATATTTTCAGGTCTTTAGATCTACAAAAAAATATGTTTTAAAATCAAACATATGCATGTTTTACTATAGTGGTGAGGGCTTTAACATTTTAAAGCTGCACCAATCAGTATTTCTTAGAGGTTATGTGTATTTCTCAGTGGATTAAGCATTTCAGTATTTTCACAGAATATATATAGGACTTAAACCTGCTTTATAATATAAAAGATATGGAAGTCTCACTTTTTGCAATACGGGACCTTTAATATGAAAGATGTTGCTAGTATTGACAAACCCACAGTGGGGTTTTCATTATCACCCAAATCTGTATTGGCCCATAGCTATATGAAGCTTTTTAGTCCAGTTTAGCTCATTGTTTTGGTTTTCTGGCTTGCAAACATTACTCACATGGCTTTAAGCTTGTTCCTCTGCCGCCAAGTGGCCAAACAATATATTAATGCAGCACTTTGTTTAGAATAAACAGAACTGTTTGGTTAGCTTGAGCAGCGATATTCTCTATGTATAGAAATTAATGACTCAAGTTTTATAACAGAACTTAATTGTTTGGCTTCACGGTCAGACCTTCTGTATCCTAATTTCTGTTGTTTTCATTATTTTGTATAAGGTGAGAGAAGGTGTTTCTGTTTTTAATTGGCGGACAGCAGCAGATGTAGCTGGATAGCATAATAAATGTGGCCTGTGTACGTGATGCGCTCCAAAAAGCCTCACAGCAATGAGGCTGATTAGGATGTTATCTTCACTGAGGGAGCAGACGAGCGACAGGTGGAAATGTAACGATTGGTATTCAGCAACGCAGCGCCGCCTTTTAATGCATCTGCAAAGGCAACAGCACATGAATATTCACTGAGCAACTGTTAGCACAGCACTGAGTGTGATTTGCCCCTGCACTTCATTAGGCTAATTGTCCCCCCTCGTTGCACTGCGGCCTCTTCTAACAGTTGATTCAGAACTCAATGAACCAACACAAACACTGCAAGGGACGAGCACCAGAGTCCAGCTGAGGGAACCTGTGTTTTTTTTTTTTTTTTGTGTATGCATACTCGTGTATTTATGGAAGGGTATGTATGTACTGTGTGTGCATGTACTGCTGTACAATCATTTCATTTTATGTAATGTGCTTCTGTGTACATACAGTATGTAAGTGTTTCACACACAGGCACAAAAAATGCACATATATTATATGTAAGCTCTCAGTGCTTTTCCACATGCGTATACGCAGAAACAGACAAATGAACACAAACATGTGCAGACACACACTAAAGGATCGACACATTCTCGTTCCCCACACATGAAAAATACAGACTCTTGGTCAGTTGCTCTATGCTTCACAATGTGGCGCTCTAGGTACCCCTCTAGAGTCAGTTTTGGACATGTCAGGGACGGCAGGTCCCCATATGCTTGTTACATACAGGGTCTTTTCAAAATAAACCCCCTCTTTTCACAGGAAGTTAGGTTTAGTCAACAAAAGTTAGGGTTAGGAAAAGATTATGGTTGATGTTAACTTGACCAATGACTCACATAACTAGCAAGTGCCTAACCACTCTTGTGACCAGGGAGTGCCTAAAGACTCTTGTGACTAGTGAGTGCTTAGCGACTCTTGTGACTAGCCAGTCCCTAACAACTCTTGTGACTAGCGAGTGCCTAGCGACTCTTGTGACTAGCAAGAGCCTAACCACTCTTGTGACCAGGGAGTGCCTAAAGACTCTTGTGACTATTGAGTGATTAGCAACTCTTGTGACTAGCGAGTGCCTAACGACTCTTGTGACTAGCAAGTGCCTTATGACTAGTGACCAGGGAGTGCCTAAAGACTCTCATGGCTAGTGAGTGAGCAAATGACTCTTGGGACTAGTGTAACTAGCAATTGCCTAATGACTCTCATGTAACTACAGCTGCAATCAACATAATTTTCATACATGGAGGTTTTTTGCAGTTGTAGTTAGAGTAACACGATGTGAAGAGAAGAAATGGCATCACAGATTATTTTTTTTAAATGTAGATTAACTCATCACACTCTGAAACAAGTCAGACTGCAAAGTGGAAGTTGCCTGTAGCCCGTTTTCATAGCAGACAGCGTGACATGTCACAGCAGGGAAAACAGAAGCATAACTGATCATTTTATTAATGGCTGCTTTCAATTAAGGTGTTCCAGGGCCCTGGCAATGCATAATGCATGACAACTCAAAGTGTCTATTAAAAAAGATGGCAAAGACGAGGTTTCAACAGCTCAATGCTGCTTTATTCTTTCAGCATCGTTGTGGAGAAAGAGTCAGAGAACGTCGAGTGACACGTTCAAGCCACAACATAAGTGTTTTAATAATTATGGGTTTTTTTTTGATAGCAACAGATACAAAACACATAGACAAACAGAAAACAGCTGTCCGATGCAATGTATCATAGTGTTTATAGCGAATGCTAATATGCAACCTCTGTTCCTAGAAGGTCTTGAAACTATCTGTAGGAGAGTAGAACAAGAGGAAAAAGCTTTGACAGGACACAGTGAAGCACACAAAAAGCTTGACATGAGTGCAGATTTGTTGCTGAATTGGCCAGTATGTGATATTTCTCTTAAATTAATTTTGAAAGTTTGTGGCAACTTTAAAGTGATCAGGTAGCAAGTTCCATAATATATGATAAAACTGGGCAGAGAAAATGTAACTTTTACTAGACAGCTGTACAAGAAATAATTGCTGCAGGATGCATTAGCAGCCACGGTGTTGCGTGTGGCGTCGTAGACATGTAGCCACTTTCCCAGTAAAAGTCCACCACTACTACCACTTACACACTACTTGTGTTTGCTCCCATTTTTCTAAGACTTTTTCTAAGTACACAAAAGACCTATTTCTCTCTAATATTGTTCACAAATTTGTTTAAATCTGTTAGTGAGCACTTCTCCTTTGCTGAGATAATCCATCCACCTCACAGGTGTGGCATGTCAAGATGCTGATTAGACAGCATGATTATTGCACAGGTGTGCCTTAAACTGGTCACAATAAAAGTCCTCTCTAAAATGTGCAGTTTTATCACATAGCACGATGCCACAGATGTTTTGAGGGAGCATGCAATTGTCTTGCTGACTGCAGCAATGTCCACCAGAGCTGTTGCCCATGAACTGAATGTTCATTTCTCTACTACAAACCGCCTCCAAAGGTGTTTCCGAGTATTTGGTAGTACATCCAACCGGCTTCACAACCGCAGACCACGTGAGATCGTCTGAGACCAGCTACCCGGACAGCTGATGCAACAATCAGTTTGCATAACCAAAGAATTTCTGCGCAAACTCTCAGAAACCGTTTCAGGGAAGCTCGGCTTAATGCTCGGCGTCCTCACCAAGGTCTTGACCTGACTGCAGTTGGTCGTCGTAACTGACTTGAGTGGGCAAATGCTCACCTTCAGTTGCGTCTGGCACTTTGGAGAGGTGTTCTCTTCATGGATGAATCCCGGTTTTCACTGTACAGGGCAGATGGCAGACAACGTGTATGGCATCATGTGGGTGAGCGGTTTGCTGATGTCAGCATTGTCAAGCTAGTGGCCCATGGTGGCGTTGGGGTTATGGTATGGGCAGGCGTATGTCATGGACAACAGGTGCATTTTACTGATGGCATTTTGAATGCACAGAGATACCGAGACGAGATCCCGAGGCCCATTGTTGTGCCATTTATCCACCGCCATCACCTCATGTTACATGTTACAGCGTGATAAAGCACGGCCCCATGTTGCAAGAACCTGCACACAGTTCCTTGTTCCTTTTTTCAGCTTTGTATAATTCTTATTTTTTCATTTAACCATTCAACCAATCACATTAATCAGCATAACTGCCTAATACAAGGTTAATTATTAACATCTCGAGCAGCCATGATCAATTCACCAAGACAGATTTTCAGGTTCTCATTCACAGTCCGAGGGACAAATGGAAATTATATGGCACTTCACTCTTGAGACATCATTCCAGTTGCTGAAAGGAAAATTACTTTGCCTGGAGCCATCCACTCCAGTATAGGAGAAGAGATACTTACTACACTCCTTCAAACGATTCCCTCTCCGACATCTCCGCTCTTGATTATTCAGTAAATGGGTTTGCAGTATGTAGCTTGTATCTGTGTTAGTGTGGGAAAGTGCTCTCTTCTCCACCAAAGAAGGTTTTCACTGTAAAATAATTATGAATGGATCATGAACAGATTTCGATAAACGCTGCTCTTTAGATAGAAACCCAAACAGAAGAATAACACGCCGGATGCTAAGTGAGACAAGCAGCATCTGGTGGATGAAGAACAATTTAATCACAGTCTTAAATTATTATTTGTACAATATAGCTATATTATTATATATTTTTGACACTATAACAATTTTTTCTTTGACATGCTTAAAAATTCAGTATGAATGACAATAATTCCCCCGTCATTTCAGACCTTTTGTCAGTATTCCCTATTTAGCCTCTCATTAATTTGCCCAAATGGATTTAACTGTTTGTAACTGCTCTAATCTGAAGCGGCACACATTTTCACTGCCCAAAGGCTGGAAACCCATCTGGTCTTGCTTCTTATTCAATATGCATGACATAAGCATAATAATTCAGAACATCAGCATACCACAGCAAGCAGCAACTCCGCCGACGTCATTTCATATTTGTGCTTTCATTAGTAGAAATGTGACTCATCACTTCTGTTCCATTCTTGTGTTTTTCTCCCAACTTTTATGGTATGTGCACCAATTTGCATAAGAATTAGTGCTGCACATAAAAATGGTCTTGACTCTGTATATTTTTATGGCAAACAGACTTCCATTAAAAAAACCAAGCACTGCTCATCCATAATTTAAACGTATAAACTGCGAATGTTGCCATTATTTATGCCAGTGTGTCTTTACTTGCTCTGCCCGATGTACTGAAATATAAATTTACTAAATCATCTTTCCTATTTATTTATTAATGAAAGCTATTGGGCCCTATTTATAGACAGGACTGTGTTTCTCTATAATTTATGTAAAAGCCCCATACCCTTACAGCAAAACAATCAAAATCCTAGATATATGCGCCAACAGAGGCGTGAACAGGCGAAATAAATGTTGAACTGATTCACCCTTGGTGCGTAATCATTGGATCCAGTGGTAACACTGAACTTGAAATGCCATATCTTACATAGCACAAATGTAGCGCATTGTAAACATGGCCTTCAGAAAACTTGTGCCTCATCTATGTATAATATGTACCATGTACATTTCATGTTGCTCTGCAGTAAATACAGAGCACATCACCTTTTTATTCTATGTGTGAATGACTTTTGCCCCCTAAGGGTGGGATTTCACTGTATTTTTTATTTTTTTTTTTTTGTTCTATCATTTTTTTAATCACAGCCTACCCATCATATAGCAGTCTGATTTATTCTATACTGCTCAGTGGGGGAAGGATAACATCATGATTATTTCAGTAGTCATCAGCTTAGCAGTTAAAAGTAGCACTTTCAATGGCAGCAGCAGTAGTTTTAAACCACCACTCCTTCCTTCCCTCCAGGATCCTGGAAGTAATTGGCAGCATGTCAGAGAGCTGCAGAGGGATCTATGGACCTTATTGCATCTCAAAGGAAAGAGCTCTCAGGCAGAAGAAAGAAATCGTGACAGGGCCTTGTATAACCTTGTGGCTTTAACTATTTATATAACATGCTGGACCAAGAGACAGAAAAAGGCGAGGACAAGCAAGAGGAAAAAAAAGACAGCATAAGTTAGATTAACGGATGGAAAATGACGCCTATGTATGCATCAGCTACTAATAATTATTTAAGGCATCAAAAATTTATTTAAAGCATCAGCAGAGAGAAGATACAGGGCCTCTTTAGGGGAGGTGGTACAGTCTGCTGTGATTCAGACATTATATAAAAAGTGTTGGCTGTTGCCATCTTTGTATTTTGCCATCGCCGTGTTGTTGTTTTTTTTTTTTTTTTTTTTGCAGCCAGAAGTGATACAAGAAGGTGGAGCTAAGTACACCTGAACTTTCATGAACTAAAAATACACTGTGAAAGGGTTAAAGTTGTAAGTGGAAAACGTGGACAACTCCAAGACCAGAAAACACTGTGGCACCAACCTGTCAATCACAGGGTGGTCACGCCCTAAAGCATCCCCTGCTTTATGGTCTGTTTGAGTCTAAATGGGACCATGATTTACTAAATGAACATCATGCTGTATTGAAGAAGACTTGAAATTAGTGATTCAGATCATAAAGTCATGTTTACAATGTTTACTGAGGTAATAAATCAAGTGAGAAGTCGGCTCATTTTCTCATAGACTTCTATACAATCAGACTTATTTTGCAACCAGATGAGTCACCCCCTGCTGGATATTAGAACGAATGCAAATTTAAGGCACTTTCACATTGGCTTCACTTTTCAGACAGGTTGCTCAGTGATTTAGTCCTCATAATGTACTTGAACAGTATTTCTATAAAGCCTTATCTCATTAGTCATTGCACTTGGGGGCTAAGTCCAGAGTCTGGTAAATCTCACTGGCATATGATGCAATTAGGATCCCTTTACTCCTCATTAACATGTATCCAGATTGTTGTAGATATAATATAACTAAATTCCTTACACACCTACATTGGTTGCGTATCCCCATTAGAATCTGTTTCCTTTTTTTTCTAATTCCAGGAAACCTCACAGTGAAGTATAAATAGCTAACAATCTAGTGTTAGCCATTTGTTTCCTGGATGAATATAATAGAATAAACCTTTATTAATCCCACAGTGGCGACATTTGGTTGTTACAGCAGCACATTTGTAAAAAACACCCAAGTGTACAAAATATATGAACAAATATAAAGGAATATAAACAAATATACAGGAATAAAATACCTATGAAAAAGGAATTAGAATAAAATAAAATGGTTCAGAAATCTTGGAAATTGTAAATTCACAGAAGGATGGAGGATTATTCTTTTATACAGGATTATTTATGAAAAGGGGACCAGGTTTATTGTCCATAGAAAAGTATAGATATTGCACAGGTAATTACACATAGATGTGACGAGTTAACGGTATTGCACAAACATGGTAAGAGGCATGGAGCGTTAGGCATTTAAATATGGCAACTAATCAAAGCGTTTAATCTCAGCTCAGCAGATACTGAGCAGAAAATGGAGAGTTTCCAGACTGCCTTAGAAACCGCTCACTGTGCCAGGAATTTGACATTGGCTTCAGATGAGGAGTTTGTGAATGGAGTTACTTTATTCAGTCAGTTGACATTTTTGATGAACTGAGTTGCACAATTCTTGGTTCAGTCTGTATGTGTAGTTGCATTTGTGAATACTCATTTAAAATGTTTACTGCACATACACAAGCAGATCAACTCTCCACTGCGTATGTGTGTGTTTGAATATATACTCAGTGGTTAGCTTAATGACACTCTATCGATACAAAAGCTCTGATATTAAGATAATTGCACTGCTGTCTCCCCACAATGAGTTATTCATCTCCCTGAATTCCTCTCAGCCTGTGAGAGACTGTGCAAGGTCCTTAATTAAAGTGGAGAGACAGTCCTGAATAAATCCCTGATATTCAGTGGGTAATATAATGTACTAAAACACAAACTAATTATGTTTTTTTTGTGTAACAGGTTGCATACTTGTCAGGGTCTTGGCAAGTAATGTGCCAGTAGTGTTGTTTTGCTTTGTATCGTATAATCAACACATTTAAAGGGACAGTGTGTAATACTTTGGGGCATCTATTAGCAGAAATGGACTATGATATTCATAACAATGTTTTCATCATTGTATAATCACCCGAAACTTGGAATCATTGTGTTGCTCCGCCATATTTCTACAGTAGAACAGTAGAAACAAACACTGGCTCTAGACAGAGCCTTTTGTGTTTTTTTACTTTGCCTGAAGGGGGGTACTCAGTTGGTTGCAATCTGCAACCACACCACTAGATGCTGCCAAATCCTGCACACTGTACCTTTAATGTGTTGCACTTTTTTCCGATATGACGAGTTCCTCTATGTAAAATGGTATTGTTTACTGTAAATTATACCGTTTTTAAGAAACAGATGATAAGACAGTGAAGTCAAATGCTAATAAAGACATTGTTCAATATCTATAACCAGACGGTCAAATGCACCAACTAACACCAAATTGTGCCTTATCCAACACATATTTCAGCTACCACAGTCACACCCTTCAAAATAATCCTTGCACTTACAAACGTAATCCGTTTTGTTAGGGCTGTGACAGTGAACACAATAATAAGGTGTTAACGCAAATCAATTTTAACACCACTAATTTCATTAACGCGTTAACGCAACATGTGTTTTCAGGGTATAGAGGGCTGTTTTAAAGCTAGAGTGAAGATACTGGTATTGTATAAAACCAGAATAATACCTTTTCAAAGGCCATGTTATGATTTGAGCTTATTTTTTTCTGCTAAATGCAGTACCTGTGAGGGTTTTGTGTTGTTAATTGATTTCCAATGATAAATATATACATGCATTTGCATAAAGCAGCATATTTGTCTACTCCCATGTTGATAAGAATTTTAAATACTTGACAAATCTCCCCTTTAAGGTACATTTTAAACAGATAATCATGATTAACTATGGACAGTTAATCATGATTAAATATCTTAATCAATTTACAGCCCTAATTATTCTGTCTTCTATCTTGAAGAGAAAATTGGTCTATCTAGCTTTCTTAGGGGCGGCAGTAGCTCAGTCTGTAGGGAGTTGGCTTGGGAACCGGAGGGTCACCGGTTCAAGTCCCGACATGGACCGAAAACTGAGTGTGAACTGGTAGCTGGAGAGGTGCCAGTTTACCTCTTGGGCACTGCCGAGGTGCCCCTGAGCAAGGCATCAAACCCCCAACTGCTCGGGGCGCTTGTCAGGAGCAGCCCCCTCACTCTGACATCTCTCCATTGTTGCATGTGTGTGTGTGTTTGTGTGCATGTACCATGTATAAGTTAAACAGAGTGTAAATTGAATTTCCCCACTGTGGGACTAATAAAGGTAGATCTTCTTCTTCTTCTTCTTCTTAAAGTGATCTGAAACTGATTAGCTATTCAGGTAGCTAATCTCACACTATCATTATACATTAAGACTTTAATACACCTTAAAAATGTTTCCACACTCTATACGAAGCATGCAGATATTATTATGTGGCTATCTTAGTGATTGAATGTACTTTCCATATTGTAAACCATGCAACAAAACCAACATGTACAGACTAGAAGTACCCACAATATATAGGCTAATAAATGTCATATAAGATAATGAATGGGTACCCTAAAGTTTAACAGCAACATTAACTTCAGAAAACAGTTACTACCAAACTTGTGACGCTCACTGTAGGCATAATAAATGTAAACAGTTTTGAAGTTGTTCTTGATATTCATCATAATACATAAATGCAATTATGGCAATCATTTAACTGTTTCGCTTCCTCGTCATTATCCGTGTCTAATGTGTGTCTCTCTAATTGCTCTCTCCTCACAGTACTGTACAGACAGTGCCTCTCTCTGTCTTCAGCCATGCATGCATGATGCACAGCTTAATATCATTAGATCACTGTGCTCTGATTGTTGCAGCACTAATTACACAGAGAGCAGAGAGCTGCTGCCTCTGGAGCAAAGCAGGCTATTACATGTGTTGTGGTAGCAGGGTGATGGACAGTAGGCCGCAGGATGTACCGGCACTGTATCATCCAACTAGGAGTGAACAGTGAATGGTGAACTACTGGTACGCTGTTGTGGGCTTTTTTTCTTTAAAAAAATAGATGCTCATCAAGTTTCTATCAGAGTTTAATGTAAAGGCTCTACAGCCTTCTACTGGGAATCACTCAGGCAACTTCAATAATACGACTCATTTTTATAAAGCTTTAAATTGTTTTTACTCTTATTTTTTTTTTTATTTATTTCTTTTATTTACTGTTATTCTATTTCTTAAAGCTGAAGTTGGCAACTTTGAGGAAATGGGATTTTATATATATATATATATATATATATATATATATATATATATATATATATATATATATATATATATATATATATATATATATATATATATATGTATATGTGTATATATATATATATATATATGTATATGTATATGTGTATATATATATATATGTACACATATATATATATATATATATATATATGTACATATATATATATATATATATATGTACATATATATACACATATACATATATATATATATATATATATATATATATATATATATATATATATATATATATATATACATATATATATACATATATACACATATACATATACATATACACATATACATATATATATACATATACATATATACACATATACATATATATATATACATATATGATAATTGTGTATGCTTTTACAAAAGTTCACAGCACTAAAGGAAAATCATCTGGGCATCACAGGTCACAGATTACCTGTCTGGTGCACTACTGTCAGGTTATAGTGACCGTTTTATAAAATACATATAAAAATATATATTTATTTCATATCTGCTTTAAGTTACTGACTCCAGCTTTAATTGAACAGTATCTATTATATATATACGTGCGCTGTATATTTTCAGTTTTTATGTCTTTTGAACATTATAAATTTGTCTTTAAAAAGTGCTATATAAATCACATTATTATAATTACTAGTGACATAAACATGACTGTTTTCTTGCACAAAACAATTTTGCCTTCAAGGGAAACTAGTTTGGCTTTTGTGACACAGATAATCACATTCACACGTCATGTGACATAACAGTCCATAAGAAGAGGCTGTCTGCTTCAAGACATGATTGTGTGATATAAATATGAAAAGTTCAGTATGTCTTGCTGCTCTACTAGCAGATAGGGCAGAGGTGGGCAATTATTTTTCCTAGGGGGCTACATGAGAAACCCAGATTGTTGCCGGGGGCCAAACAAATACTGTCAGACGTAACCTCTATTTTATCACTGTAGGAAACACAATGGGCACTTATTTTTCATCATTCGTTATATGAAAATCACTCCAATCAGCATATTATTAAGACATTACATTATATGCAGGAGTCTTTGAACCGTACAGGACTGACTGTTTTGGGTAGTAATGTTTCCATTAACAAAACTTAACATTTAACTTAACATTAACACTTCCATTTAACATTTAACTTAACATTAACACTTCCATTTAACATTTAACTTAATACAAACACTTACATTTCCTTCTTTGGTTGCATGCAGCTTTGTAAAAAGTCCTTGCAGCTTTTGTAGCTTAGCTAGCAGCCCTTGGGCTGTCCTCTCCTTCTCATCTCTTTGTTGGGGTCTTTGAATTCAGCCACATGTTTGTTGCAAACTAAGCACACAGCTTTACCGCCAAACCATACTTATCAGTCCATGACTTATCATAGACGTGAGGCCTCATCAGGTGACGCTACTTCAAACATCACTCAAGTCAATTCACATTGTGTCAAGTGTGACAGGAAGAAGCGCACTAACAGTACACAAGCATTTCAAAACAAAAGCTATTTTCTTTACTATTCTTTTAACTTTGTAGGTAACACTGTGTGGTTTGTCTGAGACCTCCCGGGTCAGGTAGAACCATCACGAGGGCCAGTTCCAGCCCACGGGCCGTATAATGCCCAGGTCTGAGATAGGGGTTACTGTATGTTCCCTACTGTTGTTGGGGACTGGCCACACTGGCCTCAAAACACAAGTTTACTGGCATTAAGCGAATGTTCGTAGGGAGTGACAAGGTCAGAGTCCAGACTACAAATATCAGCCTAATACATATTATTTTCTGTATTCACGTAATACATTCTCTCTGTTAATATTTGGACTACAATATCCTCTCTGTCCACTTGACACTAAGCACTAATCCTCCTATCCAGGGGCGTATTGTGCAAAGCATCCTTCATAATAACTGTGTCCAACCTGGAGTAGGCATGGGAACATTCTCCCTGGCTGCATCCTAATGGCAGATTAAAACACTATGGGTCTAATTGATGCTAATCAACACAACTAATTACTCCTCCTAGATAAACAAGCTTCTGATTAGTGCAGCAATTAGTCAGGTAATGAAACCCTTGTTTTTGGATGACTTCTCAATGTCATAAACGATAAAAGGGAAGGGACAAATCAAGATATAATACTTAAGAAACAGGGACATCTCTGAACAAAGGGCGCATGAGGAAAATGTCTTGATTCTGTAACGGGCTTTTGTTTTGAAGGTTTGCTGGCATTTGGTGTCTTTTCACCTTTAGGAGCTTTAACTGCAAAGGAAGAGTATTCACTCACACCAAAGTCCTTAAGAATATTTCAAATAAATATATACTTTGTCTGCTTGATTTTGCTGGATTGCCAACAGTCTCTGATATCTCTGACACAAATATCAATATAGCAAAGTCCACAGTCATATCACCAAGACTGTTTTTTGTTTGTTCATTTGGCAAATATGACCTGACTGCTGGTGATGTACGCATAGGCAGGTAGTATGCTGTGACTGACCTTCCCTTGTTAGATAAATAATAAAATTCTTTGGGTTCAAGGAAATGAGTTATTGATTTTTCGATGAGTAGGGTTTATTTGGTATCAAATACCAAAAACCGTGCACTCAAAATTGAATAAAATGAGTTATTACAAAGCATGGCTTTTAGGTTCAATGAACTTTAAAAAAATGTTAGTTTTACTACTTAAAGCGTACTCACAATAAAGAAGTTATCATAACTCACCATAGTAAGTTTCCTTTAGTGAATTTATCTGAGGCTTTAGGCTTACTTAGTACATTTTACAGTATATGTCCTTTAGTTAGCTGTGTTTACAGTACTTTGCAGATGCAGAATAAATATTCTCATTTAATTTAGTGCTCATTAGTAACATTATATTGGCAGTAAATTTGGTTTATGTTGCAGTATGTTTATGAATAAGTTGCAGCATTTTGACCAATGAATATTTAAAAAAAAAAACTAATTTCTTTCTTCTTGCTTGTTGGTCAACATGAAGCTTTGTGCTGCGATTTAAAAGTCAAATTGGCTGATATAATGCAGTATTTGTGTCATTAGCTGAAACTGATTTCAGTTAGTTTTTGCCCAGATGACCCTCCTTGTTGTTCTTCCACTTCAGTGTGTTTTGTAAAGGTGCATTAAGTAATGGTGACACATCACAGAGAGGGAATGGGCAAAGTGTGTGACATATTTTATCACTGAGAGACAGTTTCAATCTGGACTGACCCGTTGTTTCCAGACATCTACTTTTCTAGCTGTTGTTTACGGTTCTGAAATCTCAAAAAGGATATTTTTCACTCAGTTCTTATTATGCACAGCCAACACCACATGTGTGTTCTCTACATATTTTGAGCCTGTTAATTGTATGATTACATATCCAAAGTTTTAAGTGCTTACGATAGACTTCAATTCCTATTACCTCCACCAAGCCCAAGAGCATTGAGCTAAGGAGGTTGTGTTTTCACCGGCGTTGGGGTGTTTGTTCTGTCTGTTAGCAGGATCACTCCAATAGATTTGAATGATTTTTTTTTTTTTTTTTTTTTTTTTTGGAGGGGAGGGATTTGGCACAATAAACAATCCATTACATTTTGGTGGTAGTTTTTCGTCTAGAACTTGAAGTCTTCAAGAACATACCTAAATGTCCTCCAGTTTGAGATCATCTGTCTCTTTGTGAGGTTAGTGATAGGACTGATTCCTCAGATTTTATATTAGACTTGTGTGTGAGCTGGTTTTGGAAGATCCAGCTGGCCTTCTGGATAGTCGTTTGTTAAACAAAGTTTGACTGTAAAGTGGTATTCACTGTTGAAAGACACAACTAAAGTGGCTTTATTCCGAAAAAAAATTGGAGATTTCGATGTTGGCTCTATGGGGGTAAAACAACAACAACATAAGATGTGAAAGCATTATTTGTCATCAGTGGAGAATGTCAACGCTGCCTGGATTTAGTGTTTATCCCCCACATCGTGTTTCTCAGAGCTAATCCATTGTAACTATGCGCATCAACACACCGAGGCATTATAGTCAGAGAAGCCTGCAGATTTGCCACCACAGATTTAATCGACAGCCATCTTCATACATGAGATGTTTTTCTGCTCTTTTGGAAATAATCTTTCTTGTTTATTACTGTGCTTGTTGAGCCTGATTGTTCAGTGAGTCTGAGGCGAGCAATTTGAATATCACTAAATATATTTATTAACCACACACGCCATCCTGTGACTCTGAAGGGTCAGTTCCTTAATAAGCTGAAAGATGCAGCAGACTGGAACAGGTTTATTTTGTTTTTTATTCCAATATACAGTGTATTCAGAAGAAGCTCGGAAGGAAAAATAATAGAAATAGCTTGTTCCTGATTAGTTTTGAGGCTGACCTGTCAACACAGAGGTACGCCATACCTGCAGTCATAGAGTGCTGCAGGAATGAGTCTTAAACTCCAGAAATGAGCATTTTTGCACTTCCGGTTCCCTCATCTGGAAGTCAACAGGTTTTCGGTTAGATGTCTGTGGTTAACACAAGCTTTAGAGATTTCAATGTTTTTTTCACCAATGTAAAATACATCAGTAAATATCCCACTTGTAAATTTCGAAGCCTTTATGTGTCTTTAAAAGGCAGTTAACAAGTGGCCTAATGAGCCTATTAAACGTCATCACGCCGACTCGTCCGCATTCACAGCCTTGTTATGTGTGCGCACGCTCATGCATGTGGTTCATTTATAGCTTAACGTTAGCTTTTTACCTCTGCCGATTGCATTCACTCGTCAAAAGTCATAGTAGGAGTGTTCATTTATGGAGATTATGTTGCTGAACAAAACCTGTAACTATCCTGTTTGCCACAGAGTTTATATTCTGTAATAATCCAAAACCTAATGGAAAAATCCCAGTGGATTTTTTCCAGGTCGGCCGCTTCACTCTTTTATGTACATTACTAACTAGCTTACCTCTGTGCAGCTATTATATTGGCTGTTTGCGGTTAATAAACAAAATATATACTATCCAACAGTCAGATTTCCACAATTTACAGAAACCAAACACTAATATTTTAAGAACCATTTGGCAGTCAAAGACTATTTTATAAGAGGGAAGTCAGGCTGAACGAGCAGTAAGTGATCATTTCAGTTGATCCACAGCATCAGATGAAAAGAATGTGTGAATGTGTTGGAACTGGCGGAGCTGAGAAGAAGCAGTTTGGTCGATGATGGAAATTGTGGTGTAAAGTTTCAGTTGGGGTGGGTTTGCTTTGCCGCTGTGTGACTCATCACATCACCATCATCCCAGAATACTGTTTTCCCATTTGGGTGTGTGCATGTGTGGGTTCTGCCTATTTGTGTCAGCCCCACCACCACAACCCCTCCCTCCAGCATCAATCTCACTCACTCTTTGATGACTAATATATGTGATCTGCACATTTGTAATGCAACAGATATGTTGACAGATACGGACACAGAGGGGGAGAAAAGTTATGACATACCCCAAAGCATAATTAACCTTTCATTATTAATAAAAAGATGTCATTGCACATTATAGGAGTTCATGAAGGTGCATATGAGTCAGTACAAGCAGTTTTGAAACCCATTATAATAAAAATCTAATTACAAAAATGTCACCAGAAGTGAGATGGGCATATTTAATGCACATAAAAATAACTGACATAACCCTCAGTTTCTCAAGCTTTTCTTTTCCAACTTTGAATGCAGTGCGGTGATGAAGGCTCATTAGTACACATTTGAAGCGATATACTCTGCGTGAACACCCACCTTATTTATTTCAGTGGGCCCTGAAATACTCTGAACTCTTTCAACTATGTCTCTTCTTCCTAGCATTAGTTAGTCATTAGTCATTTGTAGTCATGCATCTGCGTCTCCAATATTCACTCTCTTTTTAGCTTTGTTTTGGTCTCCACCAACTTCTGAGGGAAATATCTTGCTTTTCAGCAGCTAAATGCTGAATGAAAACTGTAAAGTTGCAGGCCATAAAAAACAAAATAAGCCGAGTGAAAATTCCCTGTGGGTTCATCACTACGAGTGATCCCTTTCACGTAGTCATTTACTCCTTTGTTAAAGCTAGGGTGTGTAATGTTGAGAAACTAGCAAGAGTTTGCTAGTTTTTAAAAGTTATGCTACCAAAAACTGAGCTCAGTGTTGCCATCTCTTACTCCAAACTCCCTAAATCTAACGAGAAAGTCGGCATAGGTGCAGCCAGAGAGAACGAAACAGAGATCTTGTGTATCAATGTGTATTTAATCCACATAACCATGAACCAGGAAGTATAAAGAGCGACAAAGTAGGATGAGGTTGAGGTGGACGGGTCAACGGTGATATGTCAGCAACGCCACTCTGTAGTTATTTTAACCCAAACTATTATCTTTTCTTAAACCTAACAAAGCGGTTTAGTTTCAAGCCCAACCATGTTGTTTTTTCCTAAACCTAACTACAGTGGCTTTATTGCAGAAACCTAAGTAAGTGGGTTTTTTTTATTCATAATATTAAGCTCATATTTGCAGCATCCTTACCTTTGAGGAAATGGAAGTATCTGAAACATCTGGCATCTGTAGCTGATAAATGACAAACTGATTATCGAAATAGTTGTTGAGTGTTTTTCTTTTGTCATTTCACGGACCAATCACTTCAGCGCCATTATATCTACCTGTCCTGTACTACTTAAATCATGAATTTGTATCATGGGAAATAGTGTTCAATCTGAGTGCAGGTGGATTTATCCTCAAGTGCCTCCATGTTTGTGTCCACAGTCAGCAGATGTTGAGCAGTCCACTCAAAACTCCTCCAGGTATGAGCATTAAAAAAACATCCTCTCTTTTTCGGTATTTGCTAACAGTGAATCAGCTCTTGTGCACACACACCCTCTCTTTATCTCACTGCAACATTTTTGTTTTCTTTTTGGTTCTTGTGAAGCCGTAGGCTGCATTTGGCAGCCGGGGCTTTGTGATTCAGAGAGCGGAGACAAGCGCCTCTGGCAGAATGCAGTCAGCACCGATCCTTTGGTTGGAAACAGTCGTGCTCTTTTATGTCATTTCCTGTGAAATCTGTGACACCTTGGGTTTCACAGATCGGTCCGGCAACATCTGCCGGCTTTTCAGAGAACATCCTGTTTCCAACTGTTTTAACTGGAAGCAGATTAGAATACAAGGATGCCGGTTTATTGCCGAGATGCTGCTGCAGTTTCATGACTTGAATTCGTGAGCGCTGCTAAAACATGACTAAAGCCTGGCCTCTCTGTGTGTGTGTGTGTGTGTGTGTGTGTGTGTGTGTGTGTGTGTGTGTGTGTGTGTGTGTGTGTGTGTGTGTGTGTATGAGAGAGAGAGAGTGATCAGGTGTGTGTTCCTTTGTGTGAACACAAGTCTCCACTAAGCCGTGTCCTCAGCGCTTAGTGTACACCAACCACTTAACACATGATAGGTGGACCCCAAAAGGTCACAACACAGCGTGTACCCATGGTGACAGAAAAACGAGCTGGGATCAGAGCTGCAAACTGATCTAAATCGGTACACAGATCTACGTGCGCGACCAAATAAACGTGCAAACATATGCACACACATTGCTGACAGGAGGATGTTGGTAATGGAGGCAGAAATTGAGTTAAGCTGGAGAACGAGACGGAGGAAGTATGAGAGAAGAGTAAAAGGTTGTTTAAACTGCTGGGATCTTTGATTCATTCTTCATTTTATATCCTCACTGAGCTGGACGGACCTGCAGACGTGTTCGCTTCACATCCACATGTTTTTTTTATAGACTTTGATAATTGAAAAGACGTGTCAACTGTTCCCCCAAACCCTCTTATTCAAAAACGGTTTTACTGTTCCTCTTAATGAGCTCAGCAACTGGGTGAGCTTAGCCATCAGACTGGATAAATACTATAAATGGCTGTTGAACCACAGGGACAAAGATAGAGACTCATTTTGCTTTCTCAGTGAATGTGCATCATTTTGTTATGGTTACAATTATCTGTTTGGCCTCTCAGGTTAATCTAGACATACACCACAATAAATGTAGTTCTCTTTGTAAAACATTGTATTTGTAGTTTTTAATACAAGCAAAAACAGTTGCTGCAATGATCCAATATAAGCAAACACACAGACAGGAGAGTCAATAATATAGAATCTGTTTAAGACAGGATATAATAAAGTTTCAGGGATCATCAAATCCAGAGAGCAGCAAGTTCATAAAGTCATTGCGACAGTTTTCTGTTTGGTTTACGTTGTTTCCAGTTCATTAAAATTATCCACTTGGGAAAGCCAGGGCTGTAATAGTGTGCACAATTTTTGGTTGGGTTGTTCACTAGCACTGTTCACACCTGGTTCAATCAATGTGCAGGGTGCAATATACGCCCTATATATTATCTTTATTTGTAGAATTTTGCATTGGACACATGTTGGTGTTTTAGTGCTATCTCTAGTGTAATTGTGGGTATACCCGTGCCACTGTCCTATTGAAGTTTAGTTTGGGAGTCGCTCCAGCAGCTCCCATTTGTTTGTTCTCTAATTTTCTATTGTTTTCTACATCTATGCCCTTAGCAAGTAATAATTTAAAGATCAAATTTAATTGCAGATAAGATAAAAGACTGTATCTGTCAGCCCAAACTATGTCTGGAAGCCCCATTCCTCCTCTATTTTGGGGGTTTGTTAATTGTTTAAGGCAAATCCTAGTTTTTAGTCCCTCCGTAGGAAATCACAGAATAGTTTATTTATTTCCTTAAATCAGGTGGGGGGAAACTTAACACATGACATTAGAAAAGCTAGTTTCCTCCGCCAAGGAGGTTATGTTTTTGCCGGCGTTTGTCTGTCTGTTTGTTTGCCTGTGTTCAAGATAACTCAAAAACTTATGGACGGATTTTGATGAAATTTTCAGGGTGTGTCGAAAATGTGAAAAGGAAGAATTTGATTTAATTTTGGGGGTGATCCGGAAGAAATCCTGGATTCTGGATCACTTTGAAATTTTCGTTAACATTGGGGTAAATGGGACCCAAAAAATTGTTTCTGATCCAGATGGCGGAGGTCTGCGCTCTCTGAGGGCTTTTCTAGTTTTGGTAATACATTCAATTTTATAACTTTGTATCTCCCTCACAGGGATAAAAGGAAGCCTGTCCATCTTTCAGTGTTCTCCCTTGTAGTCTGAAGAAGGTCTGATGCATTTAATTCAACCGTTTTTCAACAAGGCATCGAATTGTAATTCCTAAATATTTAATGCCTTTTGGCCTCCACTCAAAGGGGGCGGAGCCTAAATGTGATTGAGAAGTGAGATGGTTAAGTGGAAAGGCTTGACTCTTACTGTAATTTATTTTGTAAACAGAAAATATGTCAAAAAGTTTTAGTACTTGAGGGATGGGATGTTTTGGATTTGCTAATGTTAATAATATGTCATCAGCAAAAAGACTGGCTTTGGGTTCATAGTCACCAATACTGATACCAGTTATTTCCTTTTGAGCCGTATGGCACAAGCAAGGGGTTCGAGGGCAATTCAAATAACTGGTGATGTGAGGCAGCCTTGGCACATAGATGAGTTTACACCACTTGTTTTAATTGTCACAACTGGTTCATGGTAAAGTGCATTTACCCATTTCATAAACAACAGTCCAAATCCATATTAGGAAAGTACATAAAACAAGTATTTCCACTCCACTCTTTCGAAGGCTTTCTCAGCATCCAGTGATACGCCCTATGCCCCCGCCCTTGTCATAATATGAAGTAGCTTCATCATATTATTTGCAGTCATGCGACGTTTTATAAAGCTTGATCAATATGTATCAAAGAATTTACAGCCTTTTCCATTCGCCTTGTAAGGATCTTTGCAAACAGGTTGAAGTCATTATTTAAAATACTCAAAGGCCTAAAATTACTCATTTTCAGTCGGTCCTTGCCTGGCTTTGAAATGATGAAAGAGTAGCTTGGCGCATGGTTTCTGGCATGGATTGATTAGTTATTATATCATTAAATAGCAGTTTTAGGAGTGGTGTGAGAATGTCTTGGAAACACTTATGAAATTCAATCGTAAAGCCTGGTGTTTTTCCTGTTGTAAGGGATTTAGTAGCTAGGTTAATTTAACTTTCCCTTTGTTCTTAACAGAGAGGTGGTAAATATATATTTTCAAAAATTTCCTTTTGACTTGCACAGCATTTCACTTTGTACAATGTATGATAAAACTTTGTAACACTTGATTTATTACACGTATACTACTAGTGCACTGATATTAGTATACATCCTACATAAAGTATTCTTGGGATATATATATTGAAGTGTACTTTAGAAAATAAACTTATGTACTACTTTTTCATTAACACCTTAACGTAAGAACCTGCTCTCGTCTCAAAAACAAAAATAGCAAGTGTGTTGTATCGATAAACAAGCTCATGCAGGAAATACTTTATCTCATGCCAAAAAAAATCATCCCAACACAGGGGCAAAACATTGTGGATGTAGAGAAAGCAATAGTGTTTAGACAGACACACGTTTCATAGATATTTTTTTTCTTTCCCAAAACAATTTCTTTTGAACCGCACACAAACTGTCTCCCTATCAAACCACAAAATATGTAATATGGATCTAATATGTCCTGACAAATGTGCCCCTTGTCTGTCGTTTTTAGAGGTAGGTGTTTTTTTGAAAGGTTCATCTTTTTTTAGATGCAGTGGTTGTGAAACCTCAATAATCCATTTACATCGAAGTGAGGATTTGTCGCCTGATCCTGTTTCACTCTTTTGCGCTCTTGCATAAAAGAAGAAGGTGGTGGGATATCTCTCTCTCTCTCTCTCTCTCTCTCTCTCTCTCTCTCTCTCTCTGTCTCTCTCTCTCTCTCCTCTCTCTCTCTCTCTCTCTCTGCCACTCCGATTGCCAGGTGAATGAGTCACCCTGTTAAATAGAACATCTGTGTGCCACATTATCAGCTGTGAAAACAACAGCTGGCTAAACCCTAAAAACAAAATAATCACATAACCTAATGAGACGAGGTCGTCAGAATTATCAACAGGGAGCGTTCCCTCCAGATCTTATATTCACAGGTGGCTTGTTTTACTGATGAAAGCTGCTCTCTTAATAGAAAGCTTGGCCTATTAAACAACATCTAGAATAAATGTACATGGCTCCTTTCTGTGCTGTTGTGACAGAAAATTAATCATTCATTACTACTAACATAAACCGCAGGCATGTAAATAAGTTAGTAAAATGGAGTCAATTTAAGTGTATTTTTGTTTAATTTACCGTGTGAATAGCCTGTATGTTGTTGTCCTCTAACATCAGTTTGGACTGTCAGATGGATCCCAAAACTACAGCAGTATTTTATAATAATTTAAAAAAAGATACATGTGCATGTTACATCTTTTTGTGCATAACATACACATGTAATGTTAAACTAATTGTTCCCCAGTAACACCAGTAGGCCTACACAATTAATAAAATAAAATTAAAAATAACATTTTACTGTCTCAGGCGGGTGGCTGGCCTCCCTTAGAGATGGGGTGAAAAGCTCAGCCATACGAAAAAGTAAATAGTTTCTGAAACTTGTGACGTGTTTGTTGACGTCAGAGATGGTGGAGTGGAGCCCATGGAAGTTCAGATTTCGGTACATAATAAATTCATATATTGTAATTTTAGTTGGATATTTTTTTTCTTCGTAATTGTATAATTTGTCTGAGAAAAATGTTGATATTCCCACCAGCCTCATCTTTCTCCTCTGTCATTATGCCTTTACATTTACTGCATTATGTTACCCACTTGCTAGCTTACTAAACTGTTAGTGTCTGTGGGTTCTAGACTCAGACAGTAATGTTAATATTGCTCAGAGTTAATATGGAGGCACCATTCTTCCCTTGTTCTTCCACATTTGTTCTGGTGTAGGTACCTAGTATATAGTCTATGCTAAATAAACCAAGGCTATAACCAAAAACTAATAATTTTGTTAGTTTTTCATTAGGTTTCTTGGAATTATTCATTTAGATAACATAACATCAGATTATTGCCCGGCCCAGTCTCTGAAATCACACATTTTGAGAAACTAAAACAGATCTTCATAGTGAGGACAGCACCCAGCGAGCTGAGTTTCCAGAAAATGGTCGTGCACAATAATTCGAAGTAATTATAACTGACTATTGATACATCAAACGCATAATTTGTTTTGAATTAGCGAGTTGGCTGTTGTTAACTCAACTGTTAATTTTGTTTTCATGTGGTGTTTTGGTAATCCACCCTCTGTAAAGTTTGCTGAGACAGTAAATCTGCTAAAGCTGTACTACATTATAACTGTCTGTGTGTTGAGATATCGTATTTCTCCACTAAAACTTGATTATAACAGATGTTGCAGTGAGATTTGTGACACAACTGCACAGTCTCTTTAGATTTCCCTCTCTCTGGATGACTTAAGTGATTTTTTTTGCCAGCTAATTTTCTGCTGGCCTAAATTTAAATGAATAAAATAAATATAAAAAGTATGAACAAGGGACTAGAAAATAAAAACGGCTCTTGTTTTCTCCACAGAAAGTCTGGTCCAATAGATTATCAGGTCAAGAAAACAAAAGTATAAAGTTACAGACGCATTACAATAGGGCAGAAACTCAAAGAGGGTTCGTGTTACATCAGGTTTCATTGCCTCATTCATTGTTGATCACGTGAAGCTTTAAGCAACAACCTAGAAGATCAGATAACCAGTCTGAACATTTCCACCCCGGTATTCCCACCGTACCCAGGCCATTTAAATTCTGCATACCTGTCATTGCCTGAAGTCAAAAGTGAACATGATTTATGCTTAAAATTTATCACTTGGCTCCTTTTCATTTCTATGTAGCTGTTTAGCATGAACAAAGCGCCCCAAAACACCAAACCATGGAAGAAATAGACCGCAAACATGTATTTAAAACTAGGTCTGTTTCTCTTTTATCATGTGTTTCATCTTGTATCTTGTATCATTTTTATTGACTATAATTACTTTAGACCTAATTGTAGGCCATATACTCATGATAGCCTGCCAAACTGTGGGAATATTTACTTTCAGCAGCATTTCAGTGTCAAATGTCTAAAAACTAGCCGATTCCAAAACAATCTTATAATTTTACAAGATTTACTCCTCTATAGACTCGAAGCTCAGTTACTATTTGTCGGGCATGAGTTTTTAGGGAAGATTCTCAGAGATCTCTTCAGATGAACTGTGACCATCTGGAAAGGCCACTTTTAAAGCAGTATTTTTATGGCTGTGCTCAGATCACAGTTAAAGGAAAAAGGAATAAAGAGCATGTATGGATGTCAAGGAGATGATTAAAGTGACTATATTATTAAGGGCCGTTAAGGGTCGGCTTGCCCTGATTGTGTCAGAGCAAGTACAGGAAAGCTTTGAGAGTCCACTAGAGGGACTACAGTGTTAAAAGGGAGCTCCACTGATTTTTAAACACCAAAGTCTGTTAAAAGTCGGGAGGAGAACTGTTGGCTGTGTGAAAAAATATGTTGTATAAAGCCCTTTGTGGCTCCAGAGGGAGCTCTGTGAAGTCTGATAATTGCCTCAAGTTATGTCATCTGAGGCGACATCACTTGGGGCTGAAGACTACATGTTTGGAAAAGATAAAACATCTTTTTGAAGCTAGCAGCTTGAGGCTACAACCTCGAGGTCTGAGAAGTGAAGCCAATGCTGAAGTGACTTAAACTTGCATTATTTCTCACAACCAGCAGGGGGCGACTCCTCTGGTTGCAAAAAGAAGTCTGATTGTATAGAAGTCTATGAGAAAATGAACCTACTTCTCACTTGAGTTATTACCTCAGCGAGCATTGTAAACATGAGTTTATGGTCTCAAGTCTTCTTCAATACAGCATGATGTTCATTGGAGATGTTGTGGAGTTGCCCATGTTTTCATCTTACAACTTTAACCCTTTCACAGTGTGTTTTCAGTTCATGAGAGTTCATTAAAACATTTTGGTTGCCTTAATGTCTTATTCAGTGTTCGGTTATAGCTCCACCCTCTCGTATCATTTCTGGTTGCAGAAAACCAAGATGACAACAGCCAAAATCCTGAAAGCTTCAAAATGGCAGTACACAAACCAATGAGTAACATCACAGTGACTATATTGACTTCTTATATACTATATGTCTATGGAAGCGAACTGCAATAGGTGGCCCACAAGAGCAAAATGTCCACGGTCCACGCCTATCCATTGGCACTTTCCCTCATCCCAAACCGTACACTTCAACTATGCTGAGCACACCAGACGTGACTATGTAAACGCATCAGTTCAAATCTGACTGGACTGATCAGTTTTGTTTTATGTCACCAGACTATGCTAATGCTAAACCAACATGCTTGACATGCATGCAGCCTGTAGCTAAACTAAAGCAGCACTTCAACACTGCATGCTGCCACTTTTAAAGCCAACTCCACTACAAAATCAGATAACCGAAAAAGAAAAATTGCAAATACCATAATGTCATACAAGCACTCCATTTCTACTATCTGTAAATCAGCGTCGGCACAAGAGAGCACAACAGTGGCATCATTGCTCGTTTAATGGGATCTTCAGCGGCAACAGATTGTTGAACATCTGCACATAAAACAACTTTTACTGGCACAAAGGGGGAAAAAAATGTTTTGGCCCTTGGCTTGGCATGCTTGACATAATTTGGCCCTGGTCTATGGCCACTGCTAGCATAACAAATCTGCATCTCTGTCTGAATTTTGCATTGTGGGTAATGTAGGCCCCAATTTTTGAAAAGGAAGGAGAATGCATGGAATTAAAAAGGCTGCATTATTGTTGAAATTTTTATAATTGGTCCATTGTGAGTATAGGAGTTCAATGTTAAATCAGTGGAGTGCTCTTTGAATGACTGTACATCTAAATACAGCTTTACTGCTGCACTGAAGGTGTTGCCACAACAAGATCCTTTTGGGCAAACTAGTGGCTTACTCAACACGACTGTTTTGAATGTACAACAGAGACAGTTTTCCCCCTCCAGATGTTTATAATAGTGCAGTAAGAATACCAGTCTCATTCCTCTCTGTTATCTGTTTACCTGCTGACGCGTTTACTCTTCTGTCTCATCCTGTAGGTGTTTGTGTGTGCTGAGTGCACATATGGGCTAAAGGTCGTTTCAGGCTGCCAAAATTTACTGTTTAGAATATGAAGAGCCCAACACAATCAGACACAACACATGCCATTTCCATTCTAACATCAGCTATCCAGGCAGCTGGAACAGAATAAGACGAACAGTCTGCTCTGATGTTTAATACAACCCTTAGAAAGCTGTCTTCCTGTGCTGTGTCATTACTTGGACTCTCACTGGGAATGCCAGTTACAATAGGCTTCCCGTCTTTGTCACTACCGGCATCGTGATGCAAACCCATGTCGATGCCTCTCTGACCCTCTTCTGAACCATCAGTCTCTTTCTCTCTTTTTGGCTCTATCTGACTAAAAGTAACATTACCAGTGAATTTAATGCTTTGCTCGCGGGGAATGTAAACAGCACCGGCTCCACCTCAGCTAACCTCATTCTCTGGTTGCACTGAACTCACCAGCCGACTGGGTGTCTTGATATAACATCTGAAGAGCAACTTTACAGCTCTTTCCAGGTTATTGATGATAGCTCTGTTATACTGAGTCTGATTAACTCAACAGCGCAAAATCAGTGGCCACATATATGAGACAGTATAATATAAGACACAATCATTTGAGATATTATTGCATCTTTAAAAACTACAGTGTGTAGGATTTGGAGGCATCAAATGGTGTGGTTGTAGATTGCAACCAACTGAGTACCCTTCTGCTCATCCAAGGCTGAGGTAATGTGAGCTGAGTGCAAAACTGTGTGTGATTGTATCACAAGTGGGCAGGTCTAAGTACAGGTTTGAACACACTCAAGACGCATTGAAGATGCACTGAGATTCGATCACTCAGACCACATTCAGAGGTGGTCCGCATATGGCCACATTCTTTTAGCAGTGTGTGCGTGAATGTGTCCTGGCCCACATTGAAGGACAGCCTATTCGACTGATATCCCGCTGGGACCCTGTACCTGCTGTTGCCTGACTAAGGCCGGCGCAGAGGTCCCCAGGGTCCGTCGGTACAATAACCTTATATTTTGAGGTCATAAAAAAATGTTAATAAATGCACCCAAATGCACAAATATGAGGGATATTACTACTGATATTCATGTAGTATAACATCACAACATCTGCTGTATTAGCCATGTGTTTACCACGTGTTTATTTGCATGTACAGCGGGGAAGTGAGAAGGGATCACAAGTGGTCACTGGAGACGCATTCTAATGCCAGGTGTTAACGGACATGCTTAGAGCAGTCCACTTGTGATCTGATCACTGTGGACACATGTTAATACCAGGTCTGAACAGGGCCAGTGTTCCCATAATAACACAACTTTAAGAGCAGCAGAAGTCAGACGGTGGCGGGCGGTAGCACGGTTTTGAGGAGGGTGAAGGGTATGCACATCCAAAAAGCTTCAGCAGGTACCACTAGAGCCAGTGCTTGGTTTGTACATTCTGGGCTACTGTAGAAACATGGCAGAACAACATGGTGGACTTTGTGAAGAGGACCTGCTCCCTATGTAGATATGAAGGGCTCATTCTAAGCTAACGAAAACACAATTATTCTTAGTTTCAGGTGATTAAACACTAATGAAATCATAGTTATGAATATTATAGTTCATTTCTGCTAATATACAGCATACCCCAAAATGCTACACACTTGTCCTTCAAATGACCCTTTAGCCATAGACCTGTGTGTCCTGGATCCACTGTGGGTCAAGGCAGTTTCTGCACATCAAGCACAAAATTTGTGAGTAAAACACCATATAAGATGATTCCCCTTGTGAGGAATAATGAAAAGCAGGTTTCAGTCTTTTATTATTAGAGTTGAGTTTTGGAAGAGCAAAAAGCAAAATGCTGGCAACTCAGGCTACGGATCGTAAACTCCACCCTGCAGACACTTTGTTGTCAGCTAATTGGTGTTTGTGGGGCTGATTTCCTCTAAAACCCTCTTTTACTGCTAATAGATCATATTGCCTGGTCAGCTATTGAATTCAATGGGCACTGTGGTCCGCAGAGTTGAAGGTTACCTTCATGCGTTGCTCTCTGTATGCAAAGCAGACACTAATGCTGAAGCTCTGAATCTTTTGGTCTTGCTAATGTGGGGAATCGAGTTTTTACACATTACCGGAACATTTGTATCTCCGATATGTGGTGACATTTGCGTTGCTGTGGGGCAGAAAAAAACAGCTAGAGCCAGACTAGTTGCCACTTTCTCTAAACTAGTGCTCAAAATTGTGTTTTGCATGCCACGTGAAGGGGGTTATGTAATAAGCAGCACAGAATTTATTATGCTAGATCTGACAGTTGCTTAACTCCACCAGTTTGTGATTTATGGTACAGTACATTAACACTTACAGTACCACATAAGGTACTATAATAACACAGGGTGCGCTATGGTTATTGTGACATTTGAGAGCTTGCGTGCCATTAACCACAGTGTTTTTCCATATGCTGGAGAGGTTGTTGTTGTTTTCCTGTACAGTAGCTCCAGAGCTGTAGATTGACAGAAACATAATTGTAACCAAGAATATAGTCTTTTAAACTGCTATCTGTACAGCTGCGTGACTGTGTGGTGGATGGATTTTAAAAGAATGTGCTTTTGGCTCAAACACACATACATAAAACCGATATATGTCATGTCAAGTGAGAGAAAAAGCAGTGGCTTGTTTTGCTCCCAAGTTTGATGGTAATGCATTTTAACAGTACTAATTTTAACTGAGATTGCAGAGATCTTTTCACAAAACCCTGCTACCAAGTTTCAGGCAGCAAAGTGATATCCTTAAAAGCACAATTTAACTCACAATATTAAACATGGGACTTAAAAAACTCTGAATTCCTATACTTAAAGTGAAATAAAAAGTAAAAGTAAATAAAGTAAAATGGTTGTGCTTATAAAGAAGTGTCCATAGTGTGATGCAGTAGCAATACAAAGATAAACGGTCTCCTCCTGCCCTGAGTATTTTGACCCCCCTTTGTCATATTTTAATGTTTCGCTGCCTTCCCATGCATCATGTCAGCTGCACATTACTCCATCCAGCTCCAGATTTGGTTCCAGCACATTTGAGACATCAATTTGTGATATTTCCAGTCAAAATTAAAAGCCTTTTTTAATTTAATTTCTCGTCAGTTTCTAGACTTTTAAACACATTTTCAAATGTTCCATGGGGATTGTGTTTTTTGTTGTTTGAAGAAGAAGAAGAAGAAGATCTACCTTTATTAGTCCCACAGTGGGGGAATTCAATTTACACTCTGTTTAACTTATACATGGTACATGCACACAAACACACACACACATGCAGTAATGGAGAGATGTCAGAGTGAGGGGGCTGCTCCAGACAAGCGCCCCGAGCAGTTGGGGGTTTGGTGCCTTGCTCAGGGGCACCTCGGCAGTGCCCAAGAGGTAAACTGGCACCTCTCCAGCTACCAGTTCACACTCAGTTTTTGGTCCATGTCGGGACTTGAACCGGTGACCCTCCGGTTCCCAAGCCAACTCCCTACAGACTGAGCTACTGCCGCCCCCAGTAGCAAAATAATAGCAAAATAATCCCTCAGTATTAAGTCAAAAGACTTGATACTACTTTTTATATTGTAATGTTTTAACTTTGCTTTTGTATCTTATTTTGCGTATTTTTTTTTTTGCTTTTGACTGGAGCAGGGACTTTTCCCACATTGCTTTCACTGTGACGTCACCCATTGGTTTGTGGACTGCCATTTTGAAGCCTCAAGTTTGGCATTCTGGCTGTCACCATCTTGGTTTTTCACAACCAGAAATGACACAAGAGGGTGGAGCACAACTGAATGCAGACTACGACATTTTTAGGTGGCCTAAAATGTTCCAATTAACTTTGATGAAGTGAAAACGCACTGTGAAAGGGCTATGGTTGTAAGACGGAAACACAGACAACTCCCAGACTGGCCAACGCCATGGTTGTGTCAATCACAAGGTAGCCATGACCTAGAGCATCCCCTACTTTATGGTCTATTTGACTCTAAATGGGACCATAATTTACTAAATGAACATCATGCTGTATTGAAGAAGACTTGAAACTAGTGATTGAGATCATAAACTCATGTTTACAATGTTTACTGAGGTAATAAATCAAGTGAGTAGTAGGTTCATTTTCTCATAGACTTCTATACAATCAGACTTCGTCTTGCAACCAGAGGAGTCGCCCCCTGCTGGCTGTTAGAAATATTGCAAATTTAAGGCACCTTCTGCATTTGTGTGTTTGGAATAATTACAATCTGTGACGTAAGAAAATGAAATGCTGCCGTACAGGCATTTGAACACTGACATCTAGCATTATTGCTCAGCCTCTGAAGGACGTTTACTTGTGCTGAGAGGAGAGGGCTCTGAGTGCTAAAACTATAATTATCCAAAGGATATTATTAAAGTCATGAATGTGGATCTGCTTCAGAACGTCTTGTGGATTTCTGAGTAGTTTTATACCTTTTAATTTAACCTGTTGGAGTAATTTGACTTTACTTGACATATATTTCCTGACTGTCCAAATATTGTTTGACACTCACTGTGTCTCCCTGCAGTATTTGGCACGCCACACCCATATTGTCCCTCATCTATCTTTGCTTAACAAAACACTTGCAACTATAGTTTAATCCAGATAAGATGCAGAAACACTTCCTGTAGGCGTGGAAGCATGTATGTAAGCACTTAGATAATCATATGGACATACACTTTCTTTTGTACGGCAAGGCAGAAAGATGGACATGTGCCAAACGCAATCCAGAAAAGAAAAGTTATCATCCAGACTTGCTGTCTGACCGGGCAGTGTGGCCGTGTTTGACTATATAGGAACAACACTAAAGTATGTGCTGGGATGTAAGACGAACTCTGCAGAACACACAAGCAAACCAAAGACGTTTTTACACTTATAAATGACTCCTCTCACCATGTGTTGTGGAAGAACATGTGTATGCTTTATTGTGTCTGTTCTAAAGCCCTGTTAAATGGCTCTATTCACATTTTATTCTTAAGTCAAACATGTGGCTGACAAAATACTTCATCCAGTATAAATAACAGCTCAGTATGTGGATCAGTTCTCATAAGGCCTTGATTATATTTGGGCCAGATGAGTTCCAGACGTTTATGGTTGCTTCTGCTTCAAGGTTATTTGGGCAGTTTGACCTAAATGTCACACAGAGCAATAACTTATTTGTAATCTGTCTAGAAATCCTTCCTCGCTGTGTCATTTTCATCCTTCCTCCTGTAGACGTTTCCTACTCATTGTCTTGCTCAGCGTTCCTCTGTCTCAGAGACGAAATACCAAAGGGTGTGAACAGCCTGTTCACCTTTAAAAAGATTTCCTTCCTTCCCGTCTGTACTTCCGTCTCTAAAGAAGCTATTCCTCCTTCACTGTGCTTTCCTCTTCAAAGCTACGTTCCAAATTGCATACTTTTTCTTTTTTACTTTCATTACACACAAAGTATACTGATGCATGCAGTATGCATACAACTGAGACATACTACTTCTAATACTGATTACCTGCTGTGCAGAGGATTGTGGGTCAGAATAGCCAGGAAAGCATGCAAAAGTATAGTCAAAGTACACGTCAAATACATTTTTCCCAAAGGCGGTTTCTGTCATTTTAGGTAGTTCTTATCACGCTGATGTATGTTCAATTATACATTTTATTATCCAAGATGGCAGCTCTCATATCCGGGATATTTTGACGCGTTGGCCTGACACAACTTGTTGTATCTAGTTGTGTTAGGCAAGTCCTGCAGTGTTAATATTACCAGTCTTTTTGGGGGGTGTGACCGTTCTAACTAGTGCAGAGAAGGGAGTTGAGAATCATGCTAATAACTGATTTAAGTATAATCTAGTTGTTTTTTTACTTTCTTCCTCTCTACTTTTTAGCTCAAACTTGACCTGAAAGTTCACCTGTGTTGCACTCTAGTATTTTGCTTGTGTAGGTTCATGCACTGACATTTTAAGGGGCAGTGGTTAAACCAAAAAACAGTATACCTATCTTCAGAGAGCAAAACCAAATACGAAGCTTAATTTTTTAATGCTGCTTTACCCTTTGCTAACCACGGTGAATAACTGGTCAAACAAACAAAACATTAAAACATTAGTTTTGGACAAACATGCAACTGCAAAGAACATAAACTACTGAATGTAATGATAAAGGGCAACCAAATCAACAAGGGTTCATTTGTGTTTAAAGAAAGGGAAAAATAATGCTTAGGGAGAAACTCAGTTGCAAAATGTAATGAATACCAACACTGATTAAAATGGAGCCGAGCAAACTTTCTTCACAATAATAACTTTAAGAATAACCATTGAAGCAGTGATATTATACTAGTAATATTCATTTGCTCTAGTGTGTCAATTTATGGAAGAAAATGGGGCACAAGCTTGATCCTCAATACTCACTGTGCTTGTCCCTGCAGCAAATAACAATTTGGGTCTTGAACAAAAGGCCTGTGTGGACTCACCAGTTGCTTGTTCACTGGACAGAGTTTGGCAAGTGGTCAGCCTGCAAGGTTAGAGATTTTGGCGGAGGGTGGGGGTGGGGAAGAGTAAAAACAAATCTGTTTCCAGCCACTAGCACGATCTGCACTCTTTCACTCAAATTACCTTCACTGACATTAAACTAAAATGCTCAAAGAGTTTGGAAATGTGCCCCTTTTGATTGTTTTGTGGATAGGATCCTCCGGTGCATCCCAGGTTCAAATCTGGCAGACAAAATTTATTGCATGTCATTCCGCATATGTGTCTATTTCCTGTCAGCAGTCTAATTAAAGCATAAAATATCAGTAACAACAAAATACTTGGAATCACAATTAGTTGCCTTAAACATGCTCACTTAAAAGATCAGCCCTCACTAAATCACAAAACAACATGTTTTCCCACTGGTTTTATTTTGTGGTAATTTTGAGATGTCCTCTACTTCCACCATCACTGAAGGTGATTGAAATTTTGTTTTTATATGACGTTAGTTCACAAATAAGAAATGTTGCCATTAAAGCAGCAGTGGTAGAAATGGAACAAATATAATTAAAGTTATTTTTATGAAACAGCCACTATTTTCTGGTAGTAGTATGTGAGACAAGTAATCTGAAAAACATCATGTGCCTCGGTGTCCTCCGGTGCTCCTAATGGCATCACGGCAAAAACAGCTAACAGCCAACAGCCAAACTAGGCAGCGCTGATCAAATATGAATCAATATTCTGTTACTGATGACTATTTCTCTCCTCAGATGTTTTCAGAAACATCTTGTAGTTACTGTTTAGCTGTAAAATGAGAAAGCTTGTGACTTGGCAGCCATGTTGAGATCAGCTGAGGAAATACCAAGCACCGCCCACCAGCCAAAGCAAACCTTCTCAAAACATTTTAGGAGAGAAACAGGCATTAAAGTAACAAAATACTGATTCACATTTGATCAACGCTGCTGAGTTTGACTGTTTGCAATTGATTGACAGCTGCCTCAACTGAATGAACAGCCAATAGGAATGCTCTCTCTCTGAAATGACCTGCGATTGGCCATTGTCTGCTGTCATGGATGTCATGGAGGTTTTAAAGCCTGAAAACGGCCATGAGGAGGTGCAGAAGTCTAGTTTTCTCTCAAAACACTTGAATTACAAAATGCTGAAAGGTTAATATGGGATTTCTGTCCAATGATGCCAAAAACATTCTTCCTGCTGCAGGTTTAACAGTGACATTTGAAATTTTTGTGATTAAATAGAACATTGTTTCTGGAAGTTGTTGCTGTTTAGCTTTTAAAGGTCTTATTGATAATATTTTTATGTAGACAAACATTTAAAAAAAAGTAAATCCACAGAGTTTTCAGAAAGGTATGGAATAGTTCTTAAAAAAAAAAAAAAGATTGTGAATTAATCATTTTAAAAGTTTTGATGGGTCCAAAATGAATGTTTTCCTTATATCTGGAAGTTATCTGGCATTTGCTTTCTTGTGAGCCAGTTGTGTAACACTGTTGATAACATGTGGACATTGAGTGCCTGGCAACCACTTGTTGTGAAGTAAATGCAATGTAACTGGGGAGGCAGAATATGACATCTCATGGCTGAATGGTATCAGTGTTATCAATAGCACCTTTAAAGTTAGTATTTTTTAATACTGTGAGCAACACACACAAAATCCCTTTCACCTCCATTGTATTTGGGTGGAGGCAGAAATCTCAGCAGATAAAACTGGTTCGAAGGTCGGGGGTTCGATCCCCGGCTGCTCCGGTCACATGTCAATGTGCACTTGAGCAAGACACTTAATTGGTGTGTGAATGAGTGTCTTGCTCAAGGACACATCAACATGTGACCGGACCAGCCGGGGATCGAACCCCCGACCTTCGAACCAGCTTTATCTGCTGAGATTTCTGCCTCCGCCCAAATACAATGGAGGTGAAAGGGATTTTGTTTGTGTTCATTTAAACCATTGACCTTTAACCATGCCTTTTACCTGTAATTTAGTCTGATACTTGTAACAGCAAATGAGCAACCAACAGTGCATGTGTACAACATGTTCCTCTACTTGGAACCAGAGATGTTTGAGCTGAGTCCAGGGTTGTGTTTTTTCCCGCCAAAAGGTCAAGAACATTTGAAACCCATGTGAGTGTACGTTAATCGATGAATATTCATGCCAAGTTGTCTCCACAGCAGCATATTCAATGAAACTAGTGTAACCTACTCTGCATACAGAGCAAGGTGTATTACACAACCACAGTAACATACTTCTCCACCAATTCCCAGTTGCACATACATGCACATGAAGCACCTCACGTCCAGTGTTGATTATTTATCAGTAAATAGGATCACCCATTGTCACCTGGCATTAAAAACTCACAGTGTTCCCTGTGATGTTTTGAGAACAGTGTGGTTTTCTCAGGCCCTGGGGAGCTCCTGCCTCTCTCCAGCCACGCTAGCTCTTAATGAGACATCCACATGCACAGGACACACTCTGCTCCGTCTAATCAAATGACTTGCATGGAGGGCCACACCTGCACCCCCCTTTCTCCCCCGCCTCTTTTCCCTTTTCCTTCTTTCTTCTTCAGGCCTGTCGGTCTGCCCATCCTCGTTCCTTTTCTTGCAGATGGAACAGTATGGGTTCCTGTCATAACCTTGACTTCTTCTTCAGGGTTCCCGCGCGGGGTCTTTAAAAGTCTTTAAAAAGTCTAAAATCAATAACCTGAATTCAAGGCCAGAAAATGTCAAAAGGAATGCATTATCTTGCTTTTAAATATTTTTGAGCAAGCCGTAACAAAGCTGTAAAGTGGAACCTAAAGGAAATAGCTGTGCTTCTGGATAGACGTACACCCATGTCACATGCAGTCAAGGGGAGTGGTGTGCGTATTAGTCGAGAAACTTTGCAGAAAGTGAAAAGCTGAGTCACGTCGCCGGCTTTGCTTTCATCTAACTTAAGATCCAAATGCTAAAACCGAGTAAAAAATGGATAAATGCAAGTTTAGTTAGCTGGTTAGAGAACAGTGAATTTAGTGGGTGAAGCCAGTGCCTGGAAACGTATTTGAAGCCCGCTGCACCCTCTGTCAGAAAACTTTGACCCTTGGAACACTGGACATCACGTCTGTGGAGTCGCCTGCCAAGTCAGAAAAACAAAAAACATAAAGGTTGGAGCTACACCTACACTAAAAGCTGAGGTGCTCTGGATTTAACACTGGGACGAAGGACGAACCATCTGTCATGTAGCAGCAATGACGATATTGATTTTCCAATTTTCTTTCATATCAGTGCTTTCTTGCCTGTAGGGACGTGAAGTAGGCCTTTAATTGCATTCATACTGGTCTTAAATGGACATGAAATGGGTCTTAAATTGCATTCATACTGGTCTTAAAAAGGTCTTTAAAAGTCTTAAATTTGACAACGGATACCCTGTTCTTTACCCTAGATTGACTCTGCACAACAAACCTCAAATCACTCGTTGTTCTGGTCCACTGAGGTGCCGTAAGGAATATAAATTTCTTACTGAATACTTTGTCTTGGTTAAAAGTGACCAACAGAGTTGTATAATCGTGTCATTGTCAATGAAAGGTCACTCGTCAGTTTGTGCTGTACTCAAGCAGGCCCTTTAAATGCATTAAAAGCAATTGGGACTATCCTAAGAGATCATAACTGTCCATATATAAAGAACAATGTTGTGCCTCTTATATTTCAAGTACTGTAATGTGCCTTCGTATAGTCCTAAAGTTAGGTTGCTCAACAGAACATTAATTCACGTTTATTTGAAAAAAGCAAAACAAGTCTCTGTTTCATACATTAGGATGTGCTACTTCATGAATATCTTTGAAAAAATCATTGGCCAGTCTATCTACAGATGATCTATGTAGAGAAAGATTAGAAATTAGGTTTAGGCTTCAAGTTTCAGGAGTACTACCTGTATTGACCCGTCACTGTCTGACCCTGTTTGGTAGAGATGCACCGATAAGATATTCCTTTATTTGTCCCACAGTGGAGAAATTTACAGGATACCAGGACTGGATCGGATACCGGGCAGGTACTGACTCAGATAGCTAGATCGATTAGCAATTCTGTGTTTATATTCTATATACATTATATATTGGTATTTTAATTCCTGTTAAAGTTTTGACCAGTTTCTTGCTCTGACAAGGTTTGTCCTTAACTGTAATTCCTGTTCATTTTAAAGATTTTTTTGTGTACAGTTTATTATTTTAATAATAAATAATTCAGTAAACTTTCTATCTATGTATTTATTAGTTACATTTTGTTGTACAAAGTTAAGAAAGCAGTGTTAAAATCGAGCTTGATGTTGCTTTACGGATAACAGAATGATCCCTGTCACTTCCACACAGAGTGGCAGCTTATTAATCAAACACCGGTATCAGATCCATACTCGGTATCAGCCGATGCGTAAATCCCAGGTAACGCTATCGGTACCAAGACTGAAGAAGTTGCATCGGTGCATCCCTGATTTCAAGTACTGTGATGTGTCTCTGTATTTTACGGATGCGCAGTGATTTAATAAGTTGTTTGAAAAATGCAAAACATCTGTAGCTCATTGTTTCTCATTCGATGTCATCGTACATGTATTATCTTTGGAGAAATCATGTCATGCCAGTCTACCTACAGATTATCTGTGAAGGGTGCTTACCATGTATAAGATTAGAAATCAGGTTTAATCTTGAGGTTTCAGGAGTGCTACCGGCTGTCATCCTGCCCTTTGACCCCTCATTGTCTGCTCTATAGGAAAAATACTGCACCCAGTTTGAGCTCCCCGTGTAGTGAGTGGAGAAATATCTGACCCGCGGGATGATTAATGTCCTTATCCGCGGTTTTGTTTGGAGGTTATTCTTGCCTTGACAGGACGTATAGTTTAACTCCGTGCTTCCTCTTTCCTTCAACAGCTCCCTGCTCTGTATGCTTTTCGTCTGTCAGTCGTCTGTCAGTGTAATTAGTTAATTTATATCCTTTGGCCTAGAAATTACTGAAAGTGAAATTACAAGGTGTCATGACAAAACGGTTTCAAATGCCTGGTTTACATTACAGTAAGCATGTAGCTTATTTGTCTAAGCATTTTGTCAGCTTCTTGGTATGGATCAAGACCCAGCGTGGCCAGGACAGTTCAACTCTCTGAGGAGGAGATTTGTGTTTTTAAGATTTAATTCATAGCTGAGGAGATAACAATGCAGTGATATCTGAATGGTGTTATATATGGTCTCATTAAGGGAGAAATAGGCCGCCCTCCTGTTTGCTCACAACCTCATGTGACCCTTAATGTACCCTCCAAAGGGGATTTGAACTCTGGGAACTCAAAGCTATAAAGGGATTTGTTCTAACTATTCTCGGTATGGTGGTTGAGGAGGCTGTCACAGCACATAAATTACTACCTATAGCTGGATCCTCAAACCTACAACGCCGGGAGGTTAGCGGCGGCCTACGGAGACACGTTTTGACAGATTCCTCAGCAGAGAGAGTTTCAGGAGGGAAAGGGGCGTTCACCGGCAAGTGTCAAAATAACAGCTGCGTCAAGCTGCGACGCATAGACAGGAGACAGGAAGTGGGGCTAATCCGCCTCAAAATAAAAGAGGAAAAGCTGGCTTTGACTTTATTATTTACCTGTTCTATTGTTTATATTTCTTTATTTACCTGATCTACTGTTTATGTTTCATTAGTTACCTATAGTTTATCTTTATTTATTTACCTGTTCTATTGTTTATATTTCTTTATATACCTGTTATACTGTTTACCTATTCTATAGTTTATCTTTCTTTATTTACCTTTTCTAATTATGTTTTATTAGTTACTTATTCTATTGTTTATCTTTCTTTATGTACCTATTCTACTGTTTATGTTTTATTATTTTCCTGTTCTATTGTTTATATTTCTTTATTTATCTGTTCTACTGTTTATGTTTCATTAGTTACTTATTCTATTGTTTATCTTTCTTTATTTACCTGTTCTACTGCTAATGTATTCTGTTGTTTTTCATTCGTTATCTATTCTGTTGTTTATGTTTCATTAGTTACTCATTCTTTGTTTCATTAGTTACCTTTAATGTTTACATTTTATTAATTATCTCTTCTATTGTTTATGTTTCATTAGTTACTTATTCTATTGTTTATGTTTCATTAGTGTTACTACATTAGTGTTATTGTTTGATCCCAACAAACTAAATATGTACGCATGTATGTTTATGTGGCACAATGTGGGAGACGTTACCAAGGCTGAGAGTTAGTCTAACAATTTGATATAATAATCATCTAACATAGATAACAAACCTATTTTATTCTGCTCCTTATCTTGTGACATAGCTATGCTTGGCCCAAATACATCCATTGATCAGCACATCTCTTTTGGAGTCGCACATTTCTTGTGAGACATGAATTGTGTTTCGCTTCATGTTGTATTCCCCCTGTGTGGAAATGAAAAATAACTGTCAAATTTCACAAAAAAACTCTGAGAATCACCTTCCACCGGCTTATAAACACTTAGAAATAGTATCACAGTGTTTGTAGTAGCTGCTCTTCCTTTTCTTTGTTGTAGTTTCCATCATATTCCACCCAAATCTGCATAACTTGAGACTTTGTAGTGACTAAGTTTCTTCCGTTGGGCATAGTGTAGCAAAGATAGTGAAATGTTAACCTGCACTTGACCCACATGTGTGCAGTTTGACTGCAAACAGACCCATAATGGCTGCCTCTCCTGCTTTCTTCATAGCCATTTGGATAAAAGCCAGATTGTAAAAAAACATCTAACCTGCAGTGGCTTGTGCTGTCCCTCCTAGAGTGAGACACTTGGTCACCCTGAGGCTACTCGTGTAACGCTCATTGACGGTTGCAACAACAACAACAACACTTTTACTCTGAAAGAACATGGCGGAAGCGCGTAACTTACTCCATTCAGCTTGACGCCGTCTCACTAACTGTCCGCCCTGCCCTGCCTGAGTTTGCAGTTGAGTGCGCCAGGGTTGCACGGCTGTATTATATAACTTTAATGTACTCACGGGTTTAATGGCGCAACAGCAGACTATTTTGCCGCAAATCTGTGGATTCATTGCGGAATTTTACCCTGAGATCGCGAGCGAGTGACCACTTTTTTTTCCTCCTACCGGGCGACGTGCGTTTTAAAAGTTATCGACAGATCGGCGCACACGGTGGATCTCGCCAGCTCCAGCTAGGTCAGCGACGTTGTTGACTTTAGTTATAAAATAGTTGATATTGCGGACGATGTTTTCCTGCCGCACGGGGAGAGAGGCGGCAACAAACCCAGCTGACATTTCACCACGCAACGCCACCGCAAGGAAGGGGTTTTATTCGACAGCTTGACTGCGTGGACGCTGCGTTATTTCTTACAATTTTTCCACAACTTGGACCGACGGGAGATGACCTAACCGGCGGAGCGCATCCTTCTCTCACTACAGGTACTGTCTGCTTATAATGCAACCACTTGTTAGGCTTTATCGCTGGAGAATTATCGAGAGAGGCTGGTTGTTGCTCCCCTCCTCCCCACCCCCTCGAGGTAGGCCAACGACGTGCGTCCCCGGTGCTGCGTGGCAGGCGCACTGACAGCGCTGCACCGTGCGACCCGCTCACAATATCAGCGGCAGCGCTCGGAGCAGCCGTCTTATTTTAGTGTAAGAAGGAGAAATGTTGCACAAACGGCAGCTTATCTGCTTCTCCGGCTGTAGGCGTGTGATCGGTGCAATTTCCCATCGCAGCCAACAGGTTGCACTAATGCTGTAATGATGTGTGCGGTGGGAAAAGTACAGTAGCCAAGTTTGGAAACTCCAAACTTTTTATTTTTAACTTCGATACCTTCATTATCTTCTCTAAAATGCATTACATTAGAGAAGACTGTGTCCCATATAGTCTGAATATAAACTATCTCTAACAATGTAATTCTCCAAATAATTGCGCGTTTTTACGCAACAAGCCTCTCTTTTAACACCACAGAGCAGCAGTAGATGTGCAAAGGAAATGCTGTAGCTAAACCTAGACTAGAACCTTATACTGTATCTTATATATTGAGTCACGTCAAACACGTAAAACACTAGGATGCATTGCAGTGATCAGAAATTCACAGGAAATGATCCAGTCGTCTTTAACCGCACAGCAATGCGTTATTTCAAAGTAGCAGTTATTCTAATTGATATTTCATGCATAAATGAATGCCACACTATAGACCTGCTGTGTAATATTTAATCACACAGGTGTTGACTTTGAAACAAAAAATGTGCCTCAAGTGAGATCCGTCCTTATTCGTTGTTTTTTCGCTCCTTCAGATATGGCAGCTATCGTTGTTAATGATCAACAGTTAAATTACTGAGCTGCAGAACCCTCACACGCATATGCAGCTTTGCATCGCAGATGTTGTCGCCACGTGTTTTTACTTGCATTCTTTTCAATTCATTCGATTTCATTTAAATATCTAATTTTGTGAGCGGAGTTTGGCTGATTTCGTTAATTTGCGCTCTCGTGCAAATGGAGAGCGGCTCTTCTTGACTTGCCCACAGTGGGTTAATCTGTGTCGACAGATGTATGATGTTGCACACACGCTCGGCTGTATGCGCTGGGACTGTCAGTGGCACTGCCTGTTACACAAGTTATGTCTAGGCATGACCGCACTTATTCTCGAGTTGAGTGGAGGGCACAGTTCAAAAAAAATAACATGATGGACATTATATGTCAGTTAAGTTATGTAATGGATGTGGTCCTCCTCTTTTTTTCCCCTTCTTGGACTGATTTTGCGTGGTTTGTGTCATTTGTGTCTCTGCCATAATGCTCCAGTGTGGGTGTGAGAGGAGGAGATGGCCTGTTTGATAGGGCTGCTGTTATTTCTTGAAAAATAGAAATATATAATTAGAGTGAATAGCGTAGGCATAGTAGAAAACATGAAGTCTGCACCTTTTAAACACTTTTAATCCAGATGTTTCAAGACGCGGCTCACTGTGAAAGATCAATATACAGTATATATCTATATTATTTATTAACTTCTATTATATAAATATATATATATATGTATAGCCACCGTGTCTGCATCATTTTATCCAGCATCAACTCTGTTTTTAAAGCTTAACGTAGGCTCTTTTCTCTCTCACTCTGTGTGTGTGTTGTGCACTACCCTCACTGTCCCATCAGGATAAAGAAATGGATCAGGGTGGAGTGAAGCGCAACGGTAATCGAGACGACAGCCTGACATTTGGGGAGACGGGAGCCGGAGTCGGCAGAGATACGGGCGACACAGCAGGTTCGCTGCTCCAGTCTGTAATGCACCCGCCCGGCCCCGGGTCTCTGCCCCAGCCCACGGTGGCCCCGAACGGACGGGGTGGAACCAAAGACCAGAGGGATCTTGGAGGCCTCTTTGAATCCCCTCAGCATCATGTCCTGTGTGAGGGGTCAGGCATGGAGGAGGGTAAACTCATCACCATGCAGAAACAGCACCAGGATATAGGTGTATTCAACATGGAGGGAAACTTGTTGAAACAGGATATTTCCGGTCTCGACCAAACAGCCACCTTCGCCATAAGCACCTCAGTGCTGGGCAACCTCCCTCTGCCCGACCTTTTCCCCCAACACATCAAGCAGGAGGAAGGGTTTTCTCTGGATAAAGACTTGGAAACATACAGCGGACACACAGGAACTGGTCCGTGTGATTTGGATGGCAACAGTACTCGCATAATCGAGGCTACCGAGATTTGGCAAGACCTGGACCTCCCTAATTCTCTGCCAGAAATAAGTGATTACGAGTTGGATTCCGAAGTGGCACACTTGGATAACATCCTGCTTGACAACAAGGGTGGTGGCGGTCCCATCGGCGTCTTGCTAAAGGAAACAAAGCCTCCCGTGGGTAACGGAGTAAACTGTACCAGTGTGAATGGTACGGATCAGCAGCACCACCCCATGCACCATCAGCACCAGCAGCATCACCTTCTACAGCACCAGCAACATCAGCTTCACCATCAGCATCCACCTGCATCGCTGCTCTCCAGCGTCATGATCAAGGAGGAGAAGGATCCAGACGACTCTTTCATCCGCATCTGTACTCCCGGTGACGTCAAACAGGAGAAGCAGGACAGCACTGGTTTCTGCCAGTCGCAGTGTCTCCAGAGCGGCATGGGCTCTCTCCACGGAGGAGGCGCCATGTCCTCGTCTATGGGCATCGGTGCAGGACCTAGCTACCACTACAGAGCCAACCTGTCCTCCACAGTGGGCCCACAAGACCAGGAGCCTTTTGGCATGTACTCAAACCTGCCTCTGGTGGGGGAGAGCTGGGCCAGGGGGAGCAGGTTTGGAGAGTCGTCTGGGTTACAGAGGGGTGATGATGGGCTGCCCTCTGCCGCAGCCTTGGCATCTTGTTCTGTCACCTTCTCCAGGTAAGTCTATGGAATTACTTTATCCACCTCTATTTATATTGTCTGAGGCGGATCTGGTGTTTGCTTTCATTCACGGTATGCTTGACTTTGTGTTTGTTTGCTCAGAAGGCATTTGCTGCATTTTTAAAATGTTTATATGTTTACATATTTAAAAAATATGTATAGTTGGCAGTTACTCATTCAGATTTTACTGTAGTTTTAACTCTGATAAGCTTCTCAGAGAAGAAACTGTGAGCTACACTATTTTTTGGACATCTTTGGCACCTCTTCTAAACTCAAACACTGTGTCAGACAAAAATCTTTTGGCAGAATGACCCTTAAAGTTGCAGTAGGCAGAAAGTTTTTGGCATCACTTGGCAAACATCCCATAATAACCTTTCTGCATATTGTAATTCAAGTGTTCTGAGAGAAAACGAGACCTCTGCACTTCCTCATGGCTCTGTTTTCAGGATCTAAAATATATAGCCTGTGACGGGAGGCTTTGGCCAATCACAGGTCATTTCAGAGAGAGCGCATTCCTACTGGCTATTCAGTCAATGGAGGCGGCTGTAAGTCACTCACACATTTGGTAAAACAAGGCTGATCAAATATGAATCAATATTCTGTTACTGGTAGTCCTATTTATCATCAATGAGAAAGTTTGCTTAGCTGGTGGGCGGTGCTTGGTTTTCCTTAGCTGATCTCAACATGGCTGCCGGGTCGCAAACTTTCTCATTTTACAGCTGAACAGTTACTATAAGAGGTTTTCTGAAAACACTTTAGGCGAGAAAAAGTCATTACAGTAACAGAGTATTGATTCATATTTAACGAGTTTGACCGTTTGATCAGAGTTTGTGATTGATTGACAGCTGCTCGGAGACGACAGGCTCCAGCTCGGCTCTGATTGGTTGTTTTCCTCCGGTCTGTGGAATCTTGCAGATGCCATTAGGAGCACCCAAGTGCATTGAGGAACATGTTTTTTTTTTTTTTTCAGGTGATCTGTCTCATGCTCTAATGTCAGAACTGTTTTATAAAAATATCTTTTTTTAATTATTTTTGCTCCAGTTCCACCCACTGCAGCTTCAAGGCCAGTCACAGTGGATTGGACTTTGAATGCCACATTTAAATGCGTTTCGTTTGTTGCTCACTGCAGTCGTTAGAGTTTTATCAGGAAATAAATCCCACAAACAGGCATTTGATTTAAAAATATGGGAATCATTAGCAAGACTCGACGGTCGAGAGAAAGTGTAGATTATTTTCTCCTCTAAAACGTCTTGTTGCACTTTGTCTCCTGCTACCACAGTAAATATCTAGTGCGATGATAAAATCAGTTCAAGCTCAGAGTGATGTATCAGGGCACTTCAGTTCCCTGCAGGACACCTTAAGTGCGCATTTGGGAAATGAAAGCAGTCGGTGCCTGTTGCAGCATTCACGCCTGAATCTTCCAGTGTGATTCTAGCAGAAAAGATCACTTCAGTAAGCCTCAAAACTGAGTACTCAGGTGTTTGTCCTTTTTATTTTTTTTTTTTTTGTGAAGGAAGTGCTAGCACCTCTGGGGTGGAGGGCATCTGGCGCTTATCACCTCCAAGTCTGACACAGCAGGACGTACATTCCTCCAGTTCATCCACATCGCATCATATTTTAGGAATGCCATGACAAATGAAGTAAAGGAGTACATTATCCTTTTATTTACACAAATATTGTTAGAGGAGACCTACTAGTTGCCAGGTTACGAGAAGGCAAGAGGGGGAAGAAACGCTGTTGAGTGAGGAAGTGAATTAAGGTGGTGACAGTCACCCTGAAGAGGTGGACAGTGTCAATGTTTAGATTCCATAACCTAGAGCAGTTCCTTGTCTGCGGTTGCTCAGAATGAGATGTTGAAAATCAATATTGTTTGGGCATTATTGATAATGCTGATAATGATATGCTCGGCCCGACAGTACGTTAATGAGAGGGAAATGAGTTGTGTCAGAAAGTCATGCAACACAGTGAGGGAGACTGGTGGATGCGCCTCACTTCAGCTGGGATCTGATAACTGAATCAGTAGAACTTTGAAACAGATTTATTCACTGTTTTATGAGCTTCTTTGCGACCGTGGCTTAAATGGGCAGATCACAAGATGTGTTTTGATTAACGTGGGCCCGGGGTAATAATGTGAGTCAGTACTGTCTCACTGAAAGAGCCATTGAGGTGTTTGGCTCCGGCTGCTTTGTAAACAAGTCAAAGATGAACATGGGTGTCAGCTTCTGTTATCTCTCTGCTGTCACACTGATAGGCTGCTGGGCTGCTGGGCTGTTACACAGTTTTAACTCTTTGTCGTAGTTCAAAAGTGCAAAGTAGATGTTTTTAAATGTTTTCTATACATATAATAGACTATAGAATAAACTTTTTACTTTTTGGCATTTTAGTCTTTATTGATAGGACAGTGGATAGATTAGAGAGGGGACAACATGTGGAAAGGGCCACAGGCTGGATTCGAATGTGGGCCGAATTCGGCTAAATCAGGACTAAAGTATAGTCTTGATTTAGTCCTGTTGATTTAGTCTTGAATCAAGACTATGGTATAGTCTTGATTGCTGCAACAGACACTGAGGAGAAAGCTTTGTAGCAACACAAAGACTAATAAATAGATAGTCATAATAATAATAGGCAGGGCTGGGTGATAAGGCCAAAATCTTCGATAATGACAGTATGTTTTCTGGTAATTCAATAGATAAATGAAATAAGCATGTTAAAGCCTTTTTTTTTTTTTTTTTAATACTCCTGTGTGAGTTAAATACTTGACAAATGAAAAGGCAGAGTATTTTCTCATTGTACGAACTTGAGTGCAGTTTTAAGTTAAATTATAGAGGAAAAAATAAATAAATAAAGGCCTAGTGTGTATATTTACAACAGACATTTTTTATCATATTGTCATATTGCCCAGCGCTACTATTAAACTGCTGTTTTACTCACTTCATGAGGTAGTCTTTTGTTGTTGTTTGCTTTTCTGGTCAGGCTGATGTGGCAACAACTGTTTTTATCACTTTTTAATTCATTCAAACAACAAAGTGTTGTTTTTAAAAAGTCGTTTTGGTAATGCCAAGAATCTGTGCCACGGTGCTGTTTTATCTGAGCTTCCTCCTGGTGTGCTGATGCTCACTGCAGCAGCATGCTGTGTGTTTCCACACTGTGTTCCTGTGATGCATGCGGGGCACCGACACTATAAGGTCTAAACAGTGCATAAACCCCTACTGTATAAATACATGACAAAAACCAACCAGTGGACCAACAAACAAGCAATTTGACAATGATAAGTATTCATATTGACCAAATTATAATGCTCTCTGCACAAATTGCTGAAATGATCAGCATTTTAGACTGACCAGTTATCATATAGCCAACAAAATTGTCCTACTTTAAGGTGACACAATCATCAGACTTAATATTAACATGCAGTTCAGTTTGATTAACACAAGTTGATTAATGCGATGCGATTTTTGCATAAGGTAGCAGATTAAAATACATTAAAATTATGGCTGTGAAATGATTAAAGTAATTAATCATGATTAATTGCAAATCAATCACATTTTTAATCTGTTCAAAATGTAGCTTAAAGGAGATTTGTCAAGTACCTAATACTCTTATCAACATGGGATGCTGCTTTATGTAAATGTGTGTATATATTTATTTCTGGAAATCAGTTAACACAAAAGAAATATTGTCCAGAAACCCTCACAGGTACTGCGTTTAGCATAAAAATATATTCAAATCATAACATGGCAAACTTGAGCCCAACACACAGCGGTGAGTGTGCTGACTTGACCGTGACTTCATTTCATTCACATATCTTGAGGTCAGAGGTCAAGGGACCCCTTCGAAAATTGTTGCCTTGTTAGTTTTTCCTCACCAAAATTAGTCTAACTTTGGGGCGCTATTTACCAATGGATGTCTTCTTCAGGTTTTCTAGTTTCATATGATGCCGGTATCTTCACTCTAGCTTTAAAACAGAGTCTCCTACAACCTCTGGCAAATTTTTAAGAGGTTATTTAAAAATTGCAGGTTGCTTTAATGCATTAAAGAAATTAGAAGCATTAAAACAAATGTGTGTTAACACATTATTTTCACATTAACTGTAACAGCTTAACAACCTTAATCAGAATCTGAATATTATGATACTAATGGTGCAACTTTTCATTTAAATTTTGCTTGAAAAAGGACTAATGATTGCAGATTAAGTTGCTTCCATTGAATAACTTATTGAAAGACTAATTGTTTTGGCTCTTTGTGAAATAAATGTGTGTTTCAAATGCGGACTGAGGCTAACTGGAGGCATGGGTCAAAGGTAAACCGACAAAGGTAATATTTAGATGTAGTGCTGTTGCATTATGCAAAGTATGTATGTGATGCAGAGTGTACTGTGTCTCAAAGCAGGAATGAAAACAGAGAAATGACCGGGTTACCACATGGGTTAGCATCACAACCGACTCCATGTTTTGTGCTGTATATCTTGAAGCCCACCTTACTGCTCTGCGGGAATTTCCTGCACAGTTCGCGTTGCCTGGCTCAAGTCTTTCGTTATGCAACCGATAATCAAATGGACAAACGCTGTTGATTCATGGCCAGGGTGAAATGAGGCCGTGGAAATATTGTTTGAGTTTCAAAAAATAAAACAGCATGATATCGCCCCCCATGAAGTGATTATTATTTTTTTTTTTTCCATCATTTCTTTTTTTCTATGCTGCGTCACATCTTTTTTCCATGCAGCAGCTTCCTGTGCACCACGCATATTGATCTTTTCATCTTAAAATGTGAGTCATACTGCTGCATACGAAGGGTTAAAAACTTGTTCCAGGCTCTTGTCTGTTGCTGTGCTGCATGCGTTAGTGTGTGCCAGAGCAAGACAGACTGTGTGTGTGTGTGTGTGTGTGTGTGTGTGTGTGTGTGTGTGTGTGTGTGTGTACACTACACACCGATGAAAATTGTGCTGTTATTTGAAGGTTTGAGTCAGTTCAAATTAGCGTTGAATGCCAAATGAATCATTTTTGCTAATGACTCATAAAATAGTATTGTGTTCTGCTAGACTTCTGCTAAACTTTTGCTGCTTCAGTGGACTTTATGTTCCTCTTCAAATAACTTGTTAGCATTATTTCAACTTGGGAATTATTTACACTGTTTACGCAGTTATTTAGGCCTGCCCGCTGTATGATGTCCTTCTAGTACAGTGGACAGCTTTTCATTTAAAGCCGAATCTGACGCCGACAGAAACATGTTAGCACATGAGCTACTTTACTGTCAGCATTAATGCAGCAGCCTCTGCAACAACGCCCTGCATGCAACATATAAAGATTAGAGGTCGACCAATATGGGTTTTTTTTTTTTTTTTTTATGGCCGATATATGATGTCGATTTTTTTGGTGCTGATATGTTTGGGTGATTTTCTTTTTTTTCCTCCATCTGATAAAATATAACAGCTTAATAATAAATGATACACAAAATTACTCAACTTCAGTAAACATGTATTGAACACTTATGATCTGTCTCTCTTATCTACATTTTGTGTCTGCACTGCAGTGCACTTATATATTTTAAATAGAAATAATGTATTTTTGTATTTTTCGCACTATAAGGTGCACCGAATTATAAGGCGAAATTATAAAGCGAAACAAAACGGTCAGATAAGTCAAACTTTATTCAGTTCATTTAATAACTTCAATAACTCTCAACATTTTTCAGTTGTAACACATGAACTACGAAACAATACACTCACTTTTCAGTTCATTCCTCGTCCACAAATCCATCAAATCCTTCATCATCAGTGTCTGAGTTAAACAGTTGGGCGATTTTAAGTGCGCCTTATAGTGCGAAACATATGGTAATCTAAGTATTGAATACATGAAACAGGTAATCAAAAAAACTAAATTTTTGGATGAAAAAAAGTTTTTAGTGCAGAATTTATGCACCTGCTTGATAATAGGCTTCTTATGCTCAGACATCGACCGATGCATATTATGAAAAAAAATGTCAAATTGCTCGGCCGATTAATCGGTCGATCTCTAATAAAGATGTTTCCTAAGTTTAGTTTTGCTAAACAAACAACATATTTTGAAGATATTTATGCGGTGTTTCATCCCAAAGTGAAATGTTTTTTGCATCATTTACAAAAATAGCAGAGCAGCCTCAGGCTTAGGCGCCGTGCGGCCGGCTGGGTTGAGATTCTTGCGATGCAATTTCACAGACTTTTATACCATTACTATTATGTAGTCATATGATTTTTGATATATTCATCTTGTCTCTAGGTGGAGGCTTCAAATAAGCCCAGTGGCTTTTTAGCCTCTTCCTGCATTGTATGTTATTTATTACGTAGTCTTTATTTGTGCAAAATAAAGAAACATCATCAGTAAACATCATTGTCATTACTTTAATGCCCAAGAAACTTGTTGAAGCCTCATCTTAACATTTAATTCTTTTGTAAAATCACATTGTGTAAATCAAAAGCACAGATTCAGAAAACCTTTTAAAAATGTTTCATGATACTTCTTAACAAATAAAAAGCGTGGAGACCCTTGGTTCTCAACTCCTGCCCATTTTCCACCTCTCTCTGCTGGAGCACGTCTGAACCAGCTGACGCTCAGCCCCGATCCAACAGTCAGAGCTGCTGAGTTGCATCAGGTGTGTTCAAAACATAACGTGATGTGTGTTATTAACGACTATTGTTGCGTGATTGATATATTTTCCACCGCTCTGGGCCAATAAACTGATGACGATCGCGGAACGTCTTGCTTTTCATTTTAGCGCCCATGTTAACAGGTTAATGAGCGCTGATATGTACTGGTTTTGCAGCATGTGTGAACGTCGTATCACAGGGCTTCAGACTAACTTTTTACACTGGTTGCACCGGTGCACCTAACTTTTTCATGTAGGTCCACCAGCGTATAATTTAGGTGAACCCAAAATCACTGCACCTTTTGGCACTACAATAATATATTTTTTAAATCCAGTACACCTACACTATGGATATCACAGTACCAGAAATTTAGCTGTCGATATAAAAAAATAAATGTGGAATAATAAACTCCATGCACTTCAACATCCGCTCCTTTATTACAGTTTGCAGTTTGGAAGTTAAACAGGCCATAATTCCCTCTCTGTTATCTATTTTATATTGCATCTCCTTCAAATTCGATCTAAGTTTCAACGCCAAAAAAGACATTTTACAAGATGACATTGAACACATCATGATGATGTTAGAATTTACCTTTGCCTGATACTCATCTTAGAGCCTGAACGCACCATAACTTTAAATCAGTGGCACCTCCTGTTAAGCTGTCGTCCTGCTGATTTCAACACTGATTTGTTGTTCACAGTGCAGCATTATCAAGGAAAAATAGGCTGGATCACCTGGTCTACTCACGGTACCATCAGGTATCCACGTGTACACGTAGTATGTTAGTATACGAGCAGCGTAATGTAATGTGTGCATGCAGCAAATAAGTGGTTGAGTGATCAGCTGTTTGGCGATCATCAGAGCAGAGAAGAAATTACTGGTAAAGTTGCCACGTGGTATTAAACACACAATAGTGTCACACACACATTCGCACGCTCACTTTTTGCCCTCCTCTCTTATGAAGTGAATCCGGCGCCTTGGTCAGGTTTAGGCATCTGACAGGGACCAGAGAGGAGTGCTGCTCCGCCGGTGATGCCATTCTGGGCTGGACCGTTCAGGGCTGGGGACAGGTGTAACGGGCACCGCAGCATTTTTCTTGATGAAAATCAATCACTAGTTCTATTCATTTTGAATTACCGTCATGTTTTCTGGTTGTGCTGTTGCTTGAGGAGGAGGAATCTACAAGGCACAGTGTTGTATTCACACACAGACTGGTGCACCCACTGAAAATATCTAGTCGCACTCTACAGATTTTCAGTCACATATGCAACTAAAATGGTCACACTGCCCTGATCCAATTAGGGCTGTTCTCGACCAAAGAAATTCTTAGTCGACTATGATTTTGTTAACTTAACAGATCTGTAAAAGAGACTCTCCACACAGAATCACACAGAAGTAACACTTAAATCTTGTTTACTAATCACTTAGTGTGAAAAAACGTAAAACAATGATTCAGTGGCTTAAGCAGTCTTAGGTAACTAAGACTAAAAAGGCGGCGGTCCTAGTACGATAAATAACAACACCCTCATTCTCACCCCTCTTTCCTGCATGCTGTTCGTCAGATCGTCCAGATGCTCCCCACATTTTTACATTTAAATAGCTTAGGCGGGGCACAAAAATGTTAACGCTGTGCTCTAAGCAGCATAATGGCAAACTAATTTTAATATTTAGCTACAGCAACAGCTCGCACAGGTCTAACACAGTCTAAGACACATCTGGACTTCCTGGGTAGAGGCCTCAGAACAAAGTTGGCGGTCTTTTCACAGTTTTGGGGACAGATCCAAGCGGCCAATAAAAGGGAGACGTCATGCAGCAGAAACGTAAACAGGTTGTGGTGAAGTAGTAGCTGGGTGTGTACCATAAATGAGAATAAGTGAGTTGATGATGATGAATGGTGATTAAAGATGATGCATTGGGTGATGATTACGATTTAAATTGCCCCTGAGCCACGCTCATTGCTTTGTTTGAGTGTCTGAGGTTGGCTGCCTGGCCTAACTCGTTACGGTTGTATTTATTTACGCTTATGCTTTTTGTAACTGGAGGTGAAAGATATTATCTTCAGTGAACTTGTCACCGGCGGCGGGCGTTGCGGCTTGTTTGTTTCTAGCTGTAGGTACTAATTTACAGAAGTGATAACATGAAACATTGCGCAACTGAATGGAATCATGATCTGTCACTTGTGCGTCAGCATTTGTGAACGTGTCATTTCTAGAAACCACAAGACAACATGGCTAATAACTCAGCATTATCGTTAATTGTATTGTGATGATCACAGCCTTTCACACACACTGAACATCACTTTGATTTACATGTGATTTTTCATGTATGTCCTATACAGTGATTAGGCCTGTATAATTAATTGAAATTTTATTGAAATTTTGATTTTCAAATCACAGTATTTGTTAAAATCACAATATTTGTTAAAGGCGAAATGTGTCAAAATACCTTTTTAAATTAAATATTGTGGTCCTGGCTTGCACATCATAGTCTACAGACTTTAGAAAATATCTATAGCTTGGTACAGATCCCTGCAAAAATCACACATTTAAATGTGTTTTTCCAGTGAAATGAGAATAGTGATGTAAACATCATCATTCCTCCTAATATCGCAATTGCAATATCAGTCAAAATACTCGCAGTAGTAGTAGATATTTTTTTCAATATCGTGCAGCCCTAATAGTGATACAAAGTCAGTCCTCCTCATGTCCATTGTTTTCCATAAAGTTTCACAACATAGAGATAAACAACATTGCGTATGCCGTTCTTTTTACATGCCACACATTCTGTATATATAAGCTGCATACAGGGAATTTCAAGTCCTACTGTAAGTGTGCTCAATAGTCATTTCACAACAACGAACCGAAGCCAAACTAGGTCAGACTCATGTCTGTTGACTCAGTTTCCTGGATTTGTAATCTCTAAGATTATGCCAACCTCAATCCACATTGTTTGCTTGAGTTCCTGTTGCTTAATAGGCTTACTGATAACCTTTGCTGTATGCAAGGCTACATTTCACTGCTCTGTCTTACTGTTTAATTACCACCCTCAAGTTTTTCCCTCCGTCCTTCATCAGTTGCAAACATTTAGTTGGCATTTGTTCTCAGGATTAGCAAGACGGGCTTTACGTGTGCATATGGGACATCCAAATGTTGTGAAGTGTGTGGAAATGTACTGTGAGGGCGGTATATCGCCATGTGATGCTATTACTGTATATCCTAGTGTGAAGGATGTACAGTATGGAGGACACTGAGTTTCTACAACCTGTTTGAAACTCTTTTGTTGGCTCCCAAAGGCTTGGGTAAAGTCCGATTTTCAAAGACTGTATCTCTAACTTGGTCGTCATTGTGGAACTGAAAGATCAAACTGATTCCATATCTCTGCTCTTCTTTAAAGAGCCTTTATACACGTGGCCTGAACGCAGCAAAAACATGTCGGCTCTGATCGTCAGCCAAGACTCGTTTCCCAACAAGATGCTCTTTCATTCACTCTATCTCGTCACACTTCTTCCCTCCGTCTGCCTCACTCGCTCTCCCCTCTTTGGAGCTGTACAGTACTGGGTCTTTGTTGTAGGCTTTGGTTGGGGTCACTGTAGTACAGCGAGCCAAAGGAGGTCTAGGCCTCTTAGCAGCCAAGCTGTTTCTTTTTTAAGGCTGTTTTGGTGGCTGCCGTCATGTTTACGCTGGTGTTAGGTGTCGTGAAGGCCTAGGTAACAGGCCACATGATGGACTTAACCTCTTTCTGCAGGACAGAGATGGTCTTTTTATTCACTGCAAAATATGGAAAGAAATACACAAATACAGCAGCTCTGCAATAAGTACTATTTTTGCAAAGTTTTTCAGAAAGGTTGACTTATCAGTTAAATTCTGAAACTGAGATTTGTAGTGTTATTAAGATTTCTTAATAATTTTATGATATGTTTTAAATAGGGATGTCAAGATTCCAGAAATGTAGTAGTTCAAGCAAATACCAGTAAAATTACAAGATTTTGATACCAACAGTAAAACAATACATCCCATGTTTTTCACCATCCACTCCTTTACCGTTTGCATACTGTTTTGTTGTCAGGAAGTTAAAGAAGTCATAATATATATTTTATATTGATGTGAAAACATCTTCAAATAGCTGGATTAATCCTAAGTTTCTCACCAAAAACTATATTTTACAAGATTAATTGAATGAATCATAATAGCATTAGAATTGATCTTTGCCCACTACTAATTTTTACGGAATAGAGCCTGAAGGCATCATAACGTATGGCACCTCCCATGTTGAAATCGGCAGGACGAGAGCTAGTTAACATTAGCTGTTAGCAGCTGTTAACAATCCTGCACGAAGCTAACGGCTAACGTTAACTAGCTCTCGTCGTGCTGATTTCAACGCAGATTTGTTCTTCACAATGTAGCATTATCATTATAGGGTGCGTCCCCTGGATGCATCAATAGTGACTTTACTGACACAAATCGTGTATCATACCCGGGGTGAAGGGACGCCTTTAATCTGAAGTAGGGATGCACCGAGACCGATACTGGATCAGATATCGGGTCGATACTGGCTGCAATAGCAGTAGCGGGTATTAGTGACAATGGAGCTGATCTATTGAATTCAGTTCTGTGTTTATATATTATATACACTGGACATTGAATTGCTGTTTAAGTTTTGATCATTTTTTTGCTACATTGAAAAGTTTCCACTTGCATAATAATTCCTGTAATCCCTGTAATGTTGAAGACTTTTTTTTTTTTACCAAGTTGCTGGTGCACAATTTTTTATTTTGAAAATAAATAACAATTCAGTTAATGTATGACTGTATGTATTTGTCACATTTTGTTTTACAAAGTTAGAAAAGCAATGTTTAAATGTGATGTGCCTTCCACATAAAAGAATGATCCCAGTCACTTCCACACAGTGAGGCATACAGTATTTTAATTAAACACTGGTATCGGATCAGTACTCTGTGTTGGCCGATACCCAAAGTCCTGGTATTGGTATCAGGACTGAAAAAGTTGGGATCGGTGCATCTCTAGTCTTTAGCCCTCACAGTACCGGTAACTGCAGTGCTGTAGAAAATCAAGTACAGTCACGTTTTCAGAATTTTGGCATCGAATTGGTACAGAAATAGCAGTTAGACATCCCTGGTTTCAAATTATACCTCTAAAGATGGCCGCTCAGGACTCAAACCAGGTTTAATTTACATTATTTGGTCTATTTATTTATTTATTTATTGGTCCATGTACTTGCTTTTTCCTGGAGCTTTCTACCACATCCCATGTTCCTAAGCAGATGGAATTTGCTCAGTTGTCATGGAGACGGCTCAGCAAGTATGGAACTTCGGTCACATGATAACAGGTGGTCGTATATGTTATCGTATATGCTGGTTTTAAAAAGCCACATTAAACATTGCTGTAACTTTTTTTGTACAAAGTTGTACCTCTTAACCAGCGTTATTTTTGTCAGTGGCATATTGCTGAGTGATCTTTGAAAATTCAGTATAATGTGCCTCTGTATTGCAGCCAGAGTTGCCAGTTGTGCTTGGATTTACTTGAATTCTGCATTGTTTACATGCACGCATGCACGCACGCACACATGCACACACACACACACACACACACACACACACACACACACACACACACACACACACACACACATCTGCTGTATGTAATGTATACTCATCACACCCACACAGTGTGCACTCTGAACAGACAAACATATGCACTCATAAAAGCCTCATTGCACATCATGTGATGGCTGCGGATGGTTGGCAAAGCTGGCTGGGAGGCATTTCTTGGTGTAGATTACCAATACTCAGAATAGAGTACGAGATCCTTGGTGGATAATAATTCTTTCTAAACCCATCCTTGTATATTGAGCATGTGATGGCTATCGGCACTATGCTTTAAAGTTCCTGTCAGTGCGTATCTCTCCCTGTCATAAATCTGAAGGCTTGCCTACCAGTGTAACCCAGCTCAGCTTGCAACAACTTGACCAGAAACTGCAGATATCTGTAACTTAATTATAACTAGTCAGCTTTTACCATTGACTTCTATTCAAACTAGGGCCTCTTGACCTCTGACCTCCACATATGTGAATGAAAATGGGTCCTATGGGTACCTACGAGTCTCCCCTTTACAGACATGCCCACTTTATGATAGTCACATGCAGTTTGGGGCAAGTCATAGTCAAGTCAGCACACTGACACTGACAGCTATTGTTGCCTGTTGGGCTGCAGTTTGTCATGTTATGAATTAAGCATATTTTTTTATGCTAAATACAGTACCTGTGAGGGTTTCTGGACAATATTTGTCATTTTTGTGTTGTTAATTGATTTTCAGAATAAAATATATACACACATTTGCACAAAGCAGCATATTTGCCCATTAAGAGTATTAAATACAAATCCTCCTTGAAGATAAAGTTTAAACAGATTAAAAAAAATGTGGAATTCATTTGCGATTAATAATGGACAATAGATTTCAAACGATTCAATTGTGAGGTGTTATAAATCCAAGTAGACGCACCAATAATGTAATTTTGACTAGCTGCAGTTCTGATTGATATCTAAAACTTGGCTAGTCAAAATGTTAGTTATAAATATACATCCATCCATCTGCAACCACTTGTTCCATTAGGGGTCTCGGGGAGCCGATCCTCGCTGACATTGGCCGAAGGCGGGGTAACCCTGGACAGGTCGCCAGTCCATCGCAGGGCTGACACATGACGCAGAACCATTCACACCTACGGGCAAGAGTCACCAATTAACCTGCCTGTCTTTGGACTGTGGTAATAATAAAACCAATGTTAACACAGGGAGAACATGCAAACTCCACACAGAGGGGCCCCAAGCAGGATTCGAACCTGCGACCCTCTCGCTGTGAGGCAACAGTGCCAATCACTCCACCATGCAGCCCTAGTTATTGATATCAACAATTCAATTCTTGCTAATGTTCATTTGGAATATCTCGATATATATGCAGTTCTAGATATCTAAAATTAAATTTGTCGGCTTGGAAATGTAACTAATAAGAATGCAATGACACATATCTAGATCTGCTTTTGAAATATCTAAAATACATTTATAACCAGTAAAATTAATATTTGTCCTAGTAGCAGTTATATTTGAGATATCTAAAATGACATGTGGGAATGTCATTACCACTAGTGAAAACTAATTCGCTGCTGGTCAGCCCCACTGATTCAATGTGGAAAGGATTTTCCACAGTCCGTCTGTGATGGCACTAGTCTATTCCTCTCCCGTCAATGCTTCTTAAGCTACATTCACATGAAATTTGGTGAGCAAACTGTGCTCGGATATGTCAGGAGTGAACACAAATATAGCCCCGACCAAACTGGCTCACTGTACTACTACACTGTACATCAGCAGAGGATTGTGCTTGTTATGTTTGGCAACAACTCAGGAAACAGGAAGTGCAGTGTCTAGCTGCGACTAGAATGGCTCAGACTGCTGCACCTTTGCCCTCTTTGGGCAAAATGCCATTCTGGGTAAATATATATAATAACAATAATACTTTGTTATTTCAGACATTGTTGTAGTTATTATCACGTTGGTGCTTTCCTCAGAAATTGTTTCTGATTTGTGAAATCACAAAAGTACCGTATGACTGTTTCATTTCTAACTAAACACTTTATTAGCATTTATTAGCACCCAGCTCACCACGCGGCAGCTCTGTTTTGCTTTTCAGTGTGTTGTAAGTGTTACCTTTCTTGAACAAATTTAAGGTTTTTAGTGCACGAAATTGCTTTTCTTGTTTTTAGGAAATTTGGTGTTTTGCAGAAATATACCAGAAATGGTTGCCATTTAGAAATATATCACATAGAAAGTGAGAAGCAACAACTCCCCAGAATCAACAGCAACATCAAACAAAACGCAAACCAAAACAGAAAAGTTTTTGGAAATTTGCATAAACTAGAAACCGTGCAACACATTACAGGGTTTTCCCCAGGAAGCTGGTCAGTGGAGGTGGTTAGCTATGCTCCCACCACCAACGCCAAAAAAAGACAGAAAACAAAAGGCTGTATTCTCCACCCCTGTCTCCTGCATGCACAAAATTTCCCCATCATTTGAACATACATACATATATATATATATATATATTAAAGCTTCAGTGCTGGTGATGGTAATGATGTGACCCGTTAATTCATGTTTCTCCTTCAGTTTGTCACCAATCTGTATATAATTGAGCTTAGCCAATGGAGAGAGTCTACAGAATTGCAATATTATGGGATCTAACCTCGGACTGGGCGATCATACTTGTTTTCATATGGTCCAGTCGTGGTTACACCAGACTGCCGATAGGTGATCCGGTTGCCAGGGGGCAACAGTGTGGCAAGTCATAGTTAAGTCAGCACACTGACACACTGACAGCTGTTGTTACCTGTTGGGCTGCAGTTTGCCATGTTATGATTTGAGCATATTTTTTTATGCTAAATGCAGTACCAGTGAGTATATACATACATTTGCGTAAAGCGGCATATTTGCCCATTCCCATGTTGATAAGAGTATTAAATACTTGACACGTCTCCCTTTTAAGGAAGGCAGATAAATAATGTGAATAATTTGCGGTAAAATATTTTAATCAATTGACATCCCTAATCATTTTAGTTGTGATAATAAGTTAGCCTTAATATCGGTGTAGCAAAAGCAGTCGTCAATCATCCCTTCACTTGTGGATATACGATCCAAATGGGACAAGCCTAATCTAATATCTATTGTATTAGATTCAGATGCTGAATCAAGCAGATCCTGACTGATGCATCTCTCAGGATCAAGTCCAGATGACAGCATAAACAATTACTCAACTCAATCATTAAACACAAAGCTATCTGATATAGCACCTCTTTTTCCCTGAGGGTGTGTTATATCTTTTGGAAGCCTAAGTGAATTTCTTCTTGTGTCATTCCCAGCTGAAGGAATCGCCGTATCTGAAAATGATTTATTCAGTTTCAGTGGAATTTGGTCCAGGCAATCACGGTAAAATCAATACTATATTATCTCTGCGATTTTGTGATTGTAATATCTATTTAAAACTCACACTCTGCAAAAACACTTTTTAAACAACCCTCCTATAGTTTTCTATTTTTGTGATAAAAGTTAAAGGGAAACAAATCTTGTGTCTGTTTGTGTGAAGAATATGTTTTATTATCCGTGTTGTTCGGGTGCATTTAGAAACGAGCACAAAAACGTGACGAATAGAAGCACACACGATTATAACAGGACTTTGTTAGTGCCGTGTTTTGCTGCAAATACTCTGAAGTCTGATGTGTCATGACTTGTTTTCTGATCAATGAATCAAGTTGGTGGAATTTCCTGTCTGCGCTGCTTTCCAGTGATACAGCCTGTTACTGTAAAAACCCTCACAGCAATTGGGCACCGAGCCACCCCGGCTTTTTTCTGCTCTTTACTGTTTGTCTGCTTTTCTGTGTGCTTGCTAAACTGTTTGTGTTGTGCAGCCCGTCTGCCCCAATGTGGGTCGGCGTCTCCGCTTCTTCTTCTCCTCTCGTCTAACACAGATGCGATCATCTTTAATCCCTCCTTCCCGAGTCAGCAAGGAGGGGAATGCCGCTAATCTGTAGCAGGAATACACAAGTCTTTCAGTCCACACGTCCTTTGCCTTCTGGAGATTCCTGATTGCACTCAAGGAGAAGTAGTCTGGGTGGGCCTGGGTTATAGTGGTTATATAAGGTTCAGGGATCACAGTTTCCCCACAAACAAGTAGGATACTGTTTAAAGGAAGTTTGGACTCTCAGTTGGTTTATATGTCATTTATGTCTGCTAATTACTGTTTTGCATAGTACATACATTTGTGCACATTACAATATTTTATAGGGGTGCACAATCAATCAAATTTTCATTCAAATCATGACATGATCTACTAGGGCTGCCTGATTATAGCCAAAGTGATACTCACAATTATTCTTATATCACAATTATTTATCAGGATTAATCATTCATTTTAGCGAGAAAATATTTTATTTTAACATTTAAAGCTTGTGGCAAACCCCTTTTCACATTTCACAATCACAGGCAATCATGTTCATTTAATTGCGGGAATCCAAAATTGTGATCGCGATCAATATTCGATTTATTGTGCAGCCCTATGGTCTACCTCAATTTTCAAATCGCAGGATAAGGAGGAAACTGCAATATTTGTTAAAGTTGAAATGTGCGAAAATACGATTTAAAATGAAAAATTGTGGTGCTGCAGAGACGTCCTGGCCCACACATAATTCCTCAGGCTTAAGAAAACTTCGACGTTTGGTACAGATCCCTCAAAAATCACACAATAATCACTTGAATGTTTTTCAGTGAAAATTATCATACCCTCTAATATCGCAATATCAGCCAAAAAATAATCGCAATTTGATATTTTTTCAAAATCATGCAACCCTACTATTTTAGTGATACACAGTATATAAGGATCTCTGATAAAGGCTGTCAGTCTAATGTCACTTTATTTACTACTTTAAGTTTAAATTGAATCGGAGTCTATACAAATACAGCCAATGTGGAGTGAATATGTGATTCCTTTACTGGAGAAGAGACAATAGTTTGGAGTTTTACCTCAACCTGATCAGTGTCAGCAGGGTGTCAGAGTAACCAGGGAGACCGTCAGCAGGAGGCCACAGGTTCAGACCCCTCTGGCAGTGAGCATCCGACCAGTTGAAGTGTGATCGCCTTGATGAATCCCTCCAGTACCAGAGCTGCAGTTGTGTTGATTAGCCGGGGGTCATTTAGATCCGGTTAATGAACAGTATCACTGACCTGCCAGCTTTTGAAGCCTGGAGATCACACACTGGGGGTTCGAGTTTTTTGTGTTTGGAATAGCTGATCAACCTGAAATGCAAGAAATACTACCTTAACGCCATTTTCTTCAAAACCGGGGTTGGAAAATGTAGGTTTTTTTTGTCTCTATAAAGTGAAAGAAAGTGAAAGGGATCTATGTGGCTTCAAAAAGGAGGAAAAGTTGAAGTCTAGCTTAAAGTATTTACACCTCTAAAACACCTGATGTGCTCATTTCATATAGCAAATTCCCAACAAGTTGTCACTTAATGATTACTTGGAGCTATTTATTTAGGATTCATTTATTTAATACTCATTATTGAGCTGCTTTAAGACCTTTGTCAGCTGACGTAAGATGACACTCGTCCTTGAAGACCCAGGGAGTGGAGGCTGTCTTTTTCATTTTAGTTAAATGCAAATTGCTTGAAGAAATTTTCGTGTAACGTATTTAATTTGTGTAATGATTTACAGATTTTTTTTTTTTTTTTTTTACTGCAGTAGATTTGATTTCTTTTTTTATGCCTGAGCATGTGTAGATATGCACACATGCAGAAAAAAACCTCCTCAGTTTGCATCTGCAGCCATGATTACTAGATCTGTACAGCGGCTATGTCATAGGCTGTCACCAGACAACGCAGAGGACCTTGTGCCATAGATCGGTCAATGATTTACCTGACCAAGGTTACTGTACATGTGGAGGCAAACATTCAACCCCCGGAGCTGTCGTTCAGACTTACACCTTGTGTAATCTTATGATCCCAGGCTACCAGCTGCTTTGAGGGAAAACTTGATAATGGCCTCATTTTGCCTTTGTCAAAACACCATTAATGAGATTCAGTACGGGTCCAGCCTTTATAGTCCTGGGTGACCCACTTCTTGATGCATGTTTGCTGAGCTACTGCTGCGCACTTAAACCAAGCTCCATCCAGAAATTGAAATGCAGTGCTATTTAAAGCTGATGGCATGGTCTTTTTAGCCTTGTGGACCAGATAGTAAACTGTAAGAGGTGTCAACAGTGCTGCCCCTGGTTACATATTACACAGTTAATTTTACTTTCTATTAAACTTAGTCAATTTTTTAAAGAAACATTCAGCATTTTAGGGCTGCCTCCTCTTGTTGAAACAGGAAGGGATATGTACATTAAAGAGGGACTATTAAGTTCATTTCCAGGTGCGTACTTTGGGTTTTTACTGGAACATGTTTCCATTTTGATCTTTAAGAAACTGTATTATTCGTACACCTGAAGTCCGATACCAGCATTCAGTCAATAAGCTGTGGAAGTGACTGGGATCATTCTTTTATTTTTAAGGCAAAATCAGACTTAACTTAAACATTACTTTCCGAACTGTTAAACAACAAACTTAACAGGAATACAGTTCAAGTGTGAACCTTTTTAATGAAGCAACAAATTGGCCAAAATATAATCAGGAATTAAAATTCCAGTATATAATGTCCTGTGTATACACATATAATTGAATTGAATAGACCGGCCCCATTGTCACAGATATCCGATCCAGCTGTTGGAGTCAGTATTACCCAATTACCCAAAAAATTGAATTTCCCCTCGTGGGACTAATAAAGGACTATCTTCTTCTTCTTCAATACCCAATCCAGTATCGGGATCTTGCATCCTTATATTTTTCTCATACCAGCTGTGCTGCAGCACCTCTTTTCACCCTGTCTGAAATGCTTTGTTTGAGCTTTTGCTGCTAGGTATTATACAAATGTGTTACTTTGTGACATCATCATGTGACAGAAGAAAAGGCGGGACTTCCAGGCAGTTCAGGAGCAGTGCTTCTGTGGGCTTGAAACTTTGCGGACGTTTTACATGCACAAATAAATTATATAACACACTAGACAAAAGGGAAAAAGCACAATTGTGTAGTTGGTCCTCTTTAATAAATTTGTCCATTTAACTTTAACCGTTTTGGCAAAATTCTTATCATGTCTTTGGTGTTAGGATAGCTTGAGTCTGTCTTCACTCAGGACTTCATTTATTCAACTATATGGACTTACCCAAGCCATTGCTCACTGGTTGTGGAGGACATCTACGTTTCATCTTGGTTTTCTAAAGCCAATGTTGGGAAGCACTTGAGGTGTTTGGTGGTTTGCTGAGAAAGCACATTTTCATTTCCCCGGCTTTTACAGTATCCACTTGATCCTGCAGCAGTAAGACTTGCAAAAGAAAAAATGCATGAAATAGAAAACAACATACTACAAAATCTAAAAATAATGAAATGAAGAAGGCTGATTTCATTCTAGTTTGAGCGTCTGAATTAAAGACGATGAAATAGAGAATGAAACCGATGCTGCTTTGTTGAAGAAGGAGTTTTCAGAGATCATAAACTGCAGCAGTGTTAGCAGTGAGTGTGTGATGCTCCACTTGTTTGGATGGGTGGTCTCATGCTGGTCCAGCTTGCATCGATATCAACACTGTCTGAGGTAGAACAGGCATACGCTCTTATCAGGACTTATTTGACTTTACTAGAAAATTGTGTAGAAACCCGTTGCCCTAAACCATTCAAGTTTTTACATAAACAGGTCAAGTTGTATTAACTTGAAACCTTAATTGCACGGTGTAGACATGATTAAGCTTACATTAGTAGTCGTTACTCAAAATCATTAGTTCACAAATTATTTATTTTCTGGAGTCTTATATTATATAAAATTACTATTGTTGGACAAGAACTTTTACTTGCCATTACTTTTTACATACAAAATTAAAAAGCACCTGTCAGCCATGGTTTCCTTGATTACATTTTAGCAGTTTGAGCCCCACAAGAGAACAAGTTTCCAGCCTCTTTGTATTGGGGTGAACTATCAAATAATGGTGACAATTCAATATAACACAGCCATGTCCCTGAGGTTTGTATTACGAAGCAGGATTTGGGGTTAGTGAGGTAACTTCAGGGTTTTCCGTCCTACGGCGGTGGTTCAGTTCTTACCGGAGAAGATCGTCATGGTAAGTTATGTTCCAGATAACAGATCAACTTGTATAAGAGCACCGCCTACTGACCAATCAGATTTCAGAGCGGATTTCCCGATAATATTACACAAAAATGAAGAAGTTACAATCCAGACTAAAAACAACACAGTTTAAACTGGAATAAAGTCAGGACTGATGGCTCTGTGCTGTGGGTATTTACTGCTTTGAATCATGTTTTGATATTTTTTATTTTTTGTGCTCTCAAGTCCATTTCACACCGCCGGAGTCGAGAACGCAGCCAAAAGCAGACTAAAATAGTCATACATGCCTCAACTTTGTCAAAGGCAATAAATTAGTGTAATCTCATCACATGATATCCTGAAAGCTTTTTAGAATATCACCGCCGCGTCTATGACTGTATCTGACTTTTCAGGCCGTTAAATTAATAAATCTGTAAATTTTGTCTTTTGCCAGCTGTCCTTCTCGCATTTGGCAGCTTCAACGGTGTTACTTTTAGACTGGATGATGTGTTTAACTTCGTCATATTTGTCTATTAATATAGTTTGCTCCTCCTTTGTAAAATGTGCCTCTGCTGCCAGTAGACTTGTCATGTTTGTGACTGGTCATGTGCTACAAACACCGCCTCCTTCATGTGAACACACTCATAGCCAGATTGAGAAACTCGGGGTTGATGTTACTGAGTTGATAACCACCTTCACAGGACCGCCTAGCAGGATCTCATTTGTTATGGTTGGTTAAGCCAGATAATGAGAAGATACCCTGGGTATGTTGAACTTGCTTCGTAGTACAGGCCTCTTTTAGATACATATTTGTTACTCACAAAACCCGCTCTGTGGAAGTCTGCAGGGTTGTCACCAAGGATAATGGGAAGCCCTCTGAGGACCAGTGTCCATGGAGCAGTTGGCTCTGTAGTCTTTGGTGGGGTAAAATCAACATAGCTAGAATAACGAGAAATTAATGGTCTATAAGTAATTCTCTTTCCTGCTGATTCTCTTTCTAAGAACTATAATTGACTTTTATTTTGTAGTTGTCATTTGCATAAAAGCACAAAATTGAACAAAATTTTTGATCTGTTTTTCCAACCCCCTACAGCGGCTGGTTGAGTCTCGTTCCTGGAGACGGGTGCTTGCTATCAAGTGATATTAGTCATTATTTGGGTATGCTGTGTAGCTATACATGCTCTCTGGCAGTCTTTCAGGGATCTCGCGCTTCAGCTATTTTGATACTTTCAGGAGTGTGCTGTCATGAAGACGGCAGGTCTGCTTGCCTAAGTCTATAGTCTACATCAATAGATGTGTCACTCTAGATTTCATCAGATGTTGTTGGAACAGGTTCAAGCTCAAGTACAGCGATGACATTGACTGTTGGTTTTTCTGCAAGATCTTCAGTGTCCATCAGATTGTGTAGTTCATAGTTGAATTCAGGATCTTTGTATTGGAGACTGCACCTGATGACGTCCCAATGATTCTTTAAATCCCCCACTGTAGCAGGCCTCGTGTTCAGGATGACCTTTCTTATATCTGCCTATGTGAGAATGACCCTCAGGGTCTGCTGTGCCGTCATTTTGGGAATAAAAATAATAATTAGCTCATTAGAAGAGGAAAGTTACAATACATAAATGTTTATCTGACAGATTCAGTGCGTAGTCAAGACACAGTTTAGCACATCCATCAAAAAAAGCTGGAAAATATGACCATTTAGGCTGACAGTCATTGGGAGCCATGTTAGTTGGTGGAGCATGTACACTTGTAGCTTTTTTAACAAAGTATATAAAATCCGAGTGTCACTATTGAATTGTTTCCTAATCTGAAGAAGGAAAACATCATTCAGCTCTTTTAGTTGCACCACAGGATCTGAAATGCTCATGGTGCCATGCAATCATCAGACAAACAGGAACTCTGTGGAAGTTGCCACAATCTGTTTGATCTGCTTAAATGCAGGGAGGCTTGAGCATGAACCAACAAAGTGTCATATCAGCACAATATCCGATTCCATCAACAAATACTGACGATGCAACAAGAACGGTTGCAAGCTGAAGGACGCTCTGGCAGAAAACTTGCTGGACATTCTCAGGGTAAGATCAATGCCGCAGGAACGCTGTCCATTTCAGCTGAAGGCTTGAAAACATCATTTTCTGATGCTTTACAGCCAGTGTTAGTGCTGCATTTCTGAAGTTGTGAGCAGTACGAATGACCCGTTTGAAGAATTTGTGCTTTCCCTCAAAACGCATTTCAGTCAGGGAAAGTAGCAGTAGAAAGTCAGGTAATGTAGTCTCTCTGTTCTGACACACTACAGCCAACTCAACACATCTCTGAGGCTGACCTGACTATCTGTCTTACAATGGAAAACATTGAATTATGTGCATTTAATGGGGAGTATGAAAGTTGCATTAATGGACTTAAATGTGCACAAACATTCTTGGTGTAAGCAAGAAAAAGGTACTCTCCTACTGTAACTCCCACGTTTTAGCCTGAGATATTTTAACAGGTAAACCATTTTCTTTGTTATAAGCTTGCAATACTTACGCAGCCTCTGCATCTTCACATGAACCTGTAAGGACAGAACATAATAATAATAAATGAATAACATTAACCAATTAATTAGCTTTTCCCTTGAAATTCAGCTAAATTACTGTCATAAATACGACAAATCACTCTTGATGTAAAGCTAAGGAACAGGAACAGGAACATTACGTTACCACATCGAATAGACGTTAGCTAGTGTTAGCCACATGCTAACCCTGGTACAAACCGTCAGTGTGCGTTGGTGGCTCTAGCTATATTTGGCATTGTGTCCCACACCGTTGGTAACAGTACGAGTTAAACGTTAACGTCATAAACTGTGAACTGACAGAAAACTCGGGAACGTTAACACTAACTTTAGCTAACCTTTGGTCACCGCACCGGCCTTTTGGGTAACGCGAATGAATTTCCCCTGAAAGCTATCAGACTCGCTCGCCCTTCCACGACGGTGCTTTCAAAAACAAAGTGAACGAGCGTGCTCAGCAGAAAAGAGGCGGATTCTGTCCTCGACACAGTGTTAACGTTCACGCTCTGCAGTCTGCTCACAGCACTCCAACACACCTTGAATTTCAGATAGGCCCCTCCCCTTTTTTCTCTGCAGTTTTCTCTGCTTAACATGGCAGTTGCAATGCATATTTCGGATGAATAATTCAAACAACTAATTTGATTCAGCAATGAGACCGGTTTCTTTATAAAACAAGAAAGAATAAGTAATGACCAATCAATAGTTAAATTAAAACAGAGCCTGGGTGTGTAGACTGTTTATCATGCTGACTAAGCAAGCAGCTGGTTGGTGGCTGTGTTTATCACTGACTGGTGTCTGTTCAGGACACGTGGGGTGATTCGCTGGTAGATCTGTCTTTCTGGATCAGTTCAGTTTCAGCTGAATCATGTATATAAAATAAACATCAGTTCTTCTTACAACAGTAGAGCTCTTATTCTGGGCAATCTAATATACTGATATAATGAGTGCAGAAAGATTTCCTTTTCAGTGAAGAGCTTTTCAGTCCCTGCATCTGACTGAAGTGAAAGTAAATTGACCCCGGTCCTTCTTGCTGCTCTGAGTGGTTCGTTTGTCTGGGAATATTGACCCACCTCTCAGCCACCATGCGGTCATTCTTTAAAATAGAAGCCCCTCTGTGTCTGGAGCTCGTCTATTTTCAGTGCAGCTAGCGCTAAGGCCAAACTACTATATTTAAAGCCGCTTTAGCTTGTGATGATAATGCGTTGCTGGGAGTTACAGTGTGCCAATTTTTGTTTTCCCAAAGCAATGTTGGAAATAGACCTGAGGGGTGGAAGATGCAATGGGGCAGCCAGATTATATTTTATTGCTTATTTATTGACAAGTTGCCCATAATTCAAATATGGGGGTAACGCTTGTGGCTTTTAAAGTGTGTGCTGCTTTTAAGTTGTTGTTGTTGGGGTTAGGGTTGCCTGTGATACTGCAGTGTAGCTGAGGTCAGCGCCAGATAAATCATTACTGTGAAGCGTTGACGTGATCCGGTTAGAGCTTTTGTTCTGTGTTAATTTTGCTCTAGTTTCCTTTAAAATCACCCAGGACAAAATGGAAATGTCCATGGCGCCTTATTAAAGTGGCCACCACAGATCTGTGTTGTGGCTGGAGTTGATTTCAAATTCATTTTCACATTGCATTTTAAAATTGATGTATTAATTAGGGGTGTAATGATAGATACAGTGATCTGATCGATATTTGATTCAGTGATCAACAATCCAATATAGCGATACAAAGTGAAAATACATATCATTATGATGCACTTTTATTTTGAAATTCACACTATATATTCTTTTTATGAAAAATAATGGATTGTTTTTCATTTAGTCTGGTAGAACCCAGTAATAAAATTGTTAAATCATATTTTAGTTGCTCTTTGTGAGTTGATATAAACGTAATTGATTGTGTTAAATGAGCATAATGATTTTGTCTCATATTGAATCAAATGGAAATTGTATCATGGCAGACTTCCTTGGAATAATTTTACAATTTATGGATTAGTTAATCCACGGTAAATTACTTAATTACACTTTTAATAAGCAGTGATCTAAGTCATTTATTAAGTGATTTATCTGTATAACATTATTGTAAATTGTCGGTAAGAATTGCTATGTCTGTCTATGTCTAATGTTGGTTGTTATTTGGCCCAGACTTAAATATCTCAACACCTAGTTGATGGATTGTGTGATATGATGACTACCTAAAATGATAGAAATTATCTTTATTTGACACGAACTTTGACATTTTAGTTTGGCCCATGTCCCATCCACTAGCATGGAGGGGTTGGCTTTATTAGCTATACTGCAGCCAGCCACCAGAGGGCGATCAAGATGTTTTGGCTTCACTTTTTAGCGTGATAGCGTGGCCGTAGACTTTACCTGTTTAATGTTTTTCTGACAAAAAAAAAATCTCTATTAATGTGTGGTTGGCTTTCACACTTATTTTTGACATTTTAAAAGGCAACTATTTCATCTCTAAATTGAAAATGAATAATATAATTTAGTTAATAAAGGATGATTGTTTATTTCCCTGGTTCATACTGACTGTAGCTCTAAATATCACCAACACTCTGCTCTGAATTGTAGGGAAATTACTTCAGGATTAGGGCCACTTGTACAAGAGTTACATACCCACCACATCCTCTGCTCCTACCCTGAAGAATATTTTAGATCTATGCTTTTTAAAATCCCAGAGTGATTAACAAAAGTGTAGGGCTGTGTAACCAACACCCACCTAAACACCTCACCCTCTTCCTTGTCCTCCAGATGATCTTTTCCTATTTGACGTCTCCTTTCTAAATGTCTCTTCAAGTATCTCTCCGCTTCATTGCCCTCATTCTCCATGTCTCTCTGCTCAGCCCAGATGTTGCACTATAAATCTGCCAGTGCTCTCAGTCAACAGAAGAGAATAGTATCCTTGTCTTGCCCTTGACTATATCAATTTGCTTGTCTTCAGTAATGTAGTGCTAAATTGAGAGTTGGGCAAAAAGTGGTCCAAATAGATTTGGAATCAAGAGTTTGATGCTCTGCAGGAGGCAGTGAAAGCAGCAGGGACTACTTCATTCACCGCTCACACTTTGTTTCTGTCAAACATGCTTAACAGGTTCACTGACTGCCAACAATATATCATTCGCTTGACATTTATTGTTACAGTAAGGTATGGACAATTTACTCTCCCCACTCTCTGTGGTTTCTTCCCTTAATTTCATGCGAAAAGAAGAAGAGAGCAGGCCCATGTGAGAGAAAGTACTGTGAAAGACTTTTAAGTAGGACACAAGTAAAAATGGGATTTTGGGGTCAGCTACCAACAGTGAATCGGCCTAATTTCCTTGTTGAATATCTTATTTTGAATGTTATGTTTCTTGTTCATTGGTATAATTGTGCTGCAACAAAGAAACTGAAATGGCAAAGCTGCTGTGTGAATGTTTGAATGAAAGTAAATACTGTATATCCTGAGATACTATGAAGTGGTACCAGACCACTGCAACAGGAAGAGCCACGCATCATCATGGCCCTCATCTGTCAACAGCTCTAAACTCTGACTTCACCCTGAATAGCGGCCTCGGTTTCTCAGGCACGGTGATTCAAATTATTCAATTACAACAAAGCAGCAGCAGTGCATCAGCTCTCTCTTTCTATTATCTTCAATCTCTCTCTTCTTTGCTCTCTTGCTGCCTCTCTTTTGAGAAGGGTATCCTGGTTTGGACTGCAGCCCAGCCCTGCCTTGTGTTGTGAAACTCTGGCACATTTCAGGCATCCAGCAGCTTGGCTGGCTCTGGTTACCTGGATAGCCCGTAGCCGGTGACCCCAAAGGACCTCATTCTCCCCAAGATAGACAATAGGAATCATCTAGAATGACTGCTCTAAATGGTTTAGAGTGAAAGATACTTGTGGGTTTGGATGTAATGTTGACTGTCAATCAGTTGCTTTGCATTGCTTCCACTTGGGATCTTAATAAAATGTTTCTCTGAGCAGGTAGCTTGATGTGCAAGAACCAGGTTGTTTTTTTGTTTTTTTTTGGGAAATTGTTGCTTAGGACAGTTTAGACAATCGAGATAGGAATCACAAGAGGCCCCACAGTATTATCACGATACATAAGTCACAATGCAATCCTATTGCAATTGTAATCATTTTGCAATATGCTTACGATTACGATACAATGTTTTGTGATTTATTACCTTTTTTCAACTGCAAATTATGTTTGTCAACATCATATCTAATAAGATACAGATTTCACTCTGTTCATCTCAGAGTATTCATTCCCATATCTTGAGGTCAGAGGTCAAGGGACCCCTTTGAAAATGGCCAGGCCAGTTTTTCTCTGCCAAAATTTTGCAAACTTTGGAGCATTATTTATCATTCTTCCTGACAAGCTGGCATGACATGGTAGGTACCAATTGATTCTTTAGATTTTCTTATTCGTTTCATATGATGGCAGTTGTGGATATGAAATATTCAGCCATGTTAAGCTGGTTTACTAAATGGATTTCCATGCCAATAAACAATTATATAACAAACATGACGACAAAGATTAAAGGAGAACACAGGTAATTTATTACCTGTTTTTAGGCCGATAATGTCTCTAGTGTGATGGTAGTTTTGGTATCCTAATGTTGAGCCCATAGCTAGCTAGCTAGCTAGCTAGCTAGCAGAGACTATCGGCAAGTTACGTCAACACTTTTACATGGGCTTCAAAATAAAGTAGTGCTGTCTGTTTATTTTTCTTAGTGGCCCTTTGAACAGTCTGAGTGAGATAGCAGAGGAGAAGAGACAATTGATCAGAGAGGGGAGAGGACGGAGATGGGTGACAACCAGCTGCAGCAGTGCCTGTTGGTGGGCTCTTTCAGTGCCACTATGACCAGCGCTGTTGCAGCACTGGTCACTGTTTCAGCGGCAGTGTATGAAATACTTTATTTTGTACTTGGTTTTAACATTTAAAAGCACAAATTTACATCCTGGAACAATACAGTGGTGTCCCCCCTTTTATTCTCTTCTGTTATGTGTCTCCTCAGTCTGTGTCTTTCATGGTCTCTACTGTTATATCTATGTAATTGAGTTTAGCCAACCAACCTCGTGACATCACAGACTGGAGTACTGCAACATGACGCCACTCTTTCCACGGAAGATGAAACGGATCTTTTTTTTTTTTTAATGCTGACATTTGTCATGTTTGTTATATAGTAGCTCATTAGAGTGGAGATTTAGTAAACCAGCTCAACGTTGATGACCATTTCATTTCCACTTTAAGAGCCCACTACAATCTCTGAAAGACAGAACAGTGGTCAGATTCAGTCGGTTGATGTATGTATATTGATACAATATATTCCACACAAAATATTGCAATTGAATGCTGTATCATTTTTCCCTCACCCCTATTAAACAAAGCAGGGCATTGACTCCACTCTTAAGGGTATGATCTTACTGGACTTGCTAAGAAGGCATTTTTCAGTTGTACAGTCCATGCCGATATGTGCTGCAGAAGTGCAGTGTACCAGTGTTATTGTAATTCTGCACAAGTAGCATGTCTGCAGACAGTGGGACCTCAGCTAACTGTTTCAGCAGCTTCCTGAGCTTATAGGCTTAGGTCTGATCTCCTCTCGTCTTACTGCCACCTTATCCTTGTGGACAACAGTTGTAACAGAAAACAACAGCTGGAGGAAATATGCTTGGGAATGAGTACACATTCAGATATAAAAGTATGTGAAATCTGTATTTTTTTCATCTGTCATGACTGAAACACATTCACAGGAAGCCCCTGTCACTATGGGCTTTTTGATTCAGGGTACTGAGAAATGGCAGCCTGCTTTGCTCACAGATTGGCTGGATCTGTTTGTTAAGAATTTGGTCATGGGCAATTTACAGCCCCTCCATATCTGTTTTTTTTTCATGTCCTTTTGCTCAGGCTTGGAAGCTAGCCAGCCGTGTTATGTAACAACCTTTACAGCTGTATTCAAGCAGACTGCTACAGCAAAGATTTGGAGGGCTGGCGTCAGCCTGTCAAGAATACCTTGACTGCACCACACATGGCCATTATGAAGCTCGGAGTCATGGATGGTGCCCTTTAGCACAAAAGGGTACATAGATCATAAATAAATATTAGTTGTAGTAGGTTGATTATTGACTGTGGGGCTTGTAGTGAGTTATAGACTGTAATTATTGCAGTAACTGTTGAGTGATTGGCAGTTAAGAATTTGCCTCCCAATGATACTCAGCTTGTTTAATAGACAAGTTATTTGTGGAAGGTTGTCCAAGCGCGGGGGTGCCGTCTAAATAGTTGACTTTCCACCTCAGTCAAAATGTAAAGTCGTATTTTATAGCACAACAGGGGAGTGTAGCCAAGTTTAGGTCATCAAATAAAGTGAAGTTTAATTAACCAAGTTCACTTGGACAAAATGAAATAAAATATAGATAAATAAGACTGATTTGGTGTCATTTTCTAGTTGGTCCAAACTTACACATGGTTGCCCTTAACTTCTCTTGCTGGCTCGATCACTCCATTCCCAACGTATCCTCATACAATGGTTTGTATCATATCTTACAAAAAGTTATTCCTCATTTTTTTTTTTTTTTTAGTTTTCTTACAAATGCCTAGCAATATGCGTCAGTTTCTACTTGTTAAACGCATACAGTCTTTTTAGGATATATTGACTTGGTTAGGTTTAGGCAGCAAAACTACTTAGTTAGGTTTAGGAAAAGATCAACTTGAATAGGTTTAGGCAGCAAAACTAATTAGTTAGGTTTAAGCAACAAAACTACAAAGGCTTAGGCTACAAAACTACGAAGGTTTAGGCAACAGAAGAACTTGGTTAGGTTTAGGAAAAGATCAGCTTGGTTAAGGTAAAGCAAGAAAACTACTTGGTTAGGCTTAGGTAAAGATGAACTCTGTTAAGTTTAGGCAATGGAAGTACTTAGGTTTAGAAAAAGGTGGTGGTTTGGGTTCAAATAACACTGGAAGGGGCATAACTTAATTACAAAAGTTACCTGACAAATAAATTAACTTTGATTTGCGGTTCACAACAGGGTCCAAACACTGGTCGAACGTCTGGTGTTTTTTTGACCCACCCATCCACCCTGATGTTCTCCCACTGTGGTATTTGACGCTGTTACTTATACTTCTGGGTGTGCGATTATGTGGATTACATACAAATTGATTTTGTGGGATATATATACTAATTGCAGTGTATTACTTTCTTTAGGCATAGCTACGAACGCTGTTAACAGCCTTCTACTGCTGTTGTTCACACTCTGATAAGTTGTTGTGGGATTTTCTTTGAATTAAAGCAAAGTCCAGAGCAGAGCTGTTTATCTGACTGAGATAGTGTTGTCAGCAGCAGGACGGACTGCAGTGAGCCGCTGTGTCACTGAAACAACCAAGAAGACTGAAATGTGCTAAATTGAACTATCTGTTTTTTCATTATATCCACAAGAAAATAATCCACAATAACATATTTTCTTCTCATTTTGTTTTTAACTTTATTTTTGATCTTTACTCTCAAATCAGTTCTGTAATACTTGAATTATTTCAACTAAACCATGTCATTTTCATTTCCTCCCTAACGTGGCTTGAAACCAATATTTAAGCATGCTGTCTGAAGTCAGCTGTCTGAAGCCCCTCTATGGTAAATAAAACAATGTTAGGCCACATAATTTGCTTTATATCACATGCATACTGAACCAATGCTTTCAAGCCTCGATTATATAACCATAACACCATAGTATGTATTATCGCATTAGAAACGTACTGGTTGGCTGTGCGTGTCCTTATCAGTGTATGTCACTTTATCACGGTAAACGAAAACTAATCAATAACACAGAAGAAAGTACATTTTCCCATTGTACATAAATCATGTGGGTTCAGCTTTGTCTGAGAGGTGGATCATGGGACTTTCGTGCGAAATCGCAGCTCTTGATCGATGATGACACTTTTCACAGTGATGCTGATATCAAGTATAGACTGCTAGACGAGGACTAGACATTATTTGCTGAAAAGCACGGTGATGAACTCTGTTAGCGGCGTGATGGGGGCTTCAGTGAGACCGTCAGACAGTCTTTAAAGTGCAGCAGGAGGAAGTTGTGTCTCGAAAGTTACTTGAGATGACGGTTATGTAGCCCATCAACCCTGTCTGTGTATAAAAACATGATGGGATGTAGCAGAGATCGCTAGTTCAGAGGAATCATCTCAGGGCTTAGATCTACATGCAAGAGAAGCACTGAAAAATGCTCTAACCATGAATATCATATGTATAATCATATATGTCATTATGTACAATGTGTATAATCATATCTACATATATAGATATGATTATACATTATACTGTATATACATATAGACACATACAGTGTACCAGCCAGTGGTCACAGTTTGCTGACTGTCTTTTCTGGCCCCAACGAAGACAAATTCTTCCTTGTTCCTTCTGTGACCGTCGTCGGTCTGGGGGAGGAGGAGGAGGAGGAGGAGGAGGAGGAGGAGGTGGAGGAGGTGGAGGAGGAGGAGGAGGTGGGGGAGGAGGAGGAGGTGGAGGAGGAGGAGGTGGGGGAGGAGGAGGGGGAGGGGCCCAACTAGCTCTACTGTAAATGGGCCATAACCCAGCTGGGCCCAAGCTTCTCTATATATCTGTCTCCGTCTGCAGCTTTCTCCCTGATTCCTTCTCTCACTCTCTCCTCTTTCCCACCTCCTTCTTTCTTTTCCCTCCACTCTCCAGCCCTCGCTGTGTCTGTACCTCTGTCATTTGCTAGCATTGTTTTCTCTGAAACTACCGTACCCTCTTTACTGGACTTTGTTTTCTCCGTTCCCTCAGTAGCTGCAAGTCGGCCAAAACACGCCTTTGCAGGGCTCAGCTTTGTTTGTGTGCTGTGCTTTCATGTTGTTTTAGAGCGCGCTCTAACTTTGCTTTTGTTCTAAAGTTGCAGATCTGGGCTGCTTTTTGCTGAAATTCCTGTCAAGCTTCATATAGTTAGATTACCGATTTTATCTTGGATCTTGCAAACACAAAGGAAAGGTGAACTTTTTTCCTCAGGTGATTAATCTCTAAAAGCCAGATCTGAATGGCTTGTTGAATCCAGGCACGAATCTGAAAAGTGAAGCCTGTGCTGAAGTGCCTTAAACTTGTATTCTTTCTAACAGCCAGCAGGGGGCGACTCCTCTGGTTCCTCAAAGAAGTCAGATTGTATAGAAGTCTATGAGAAAATGAGCCGACTTCTCACTTGATGTATTACCTCAGTAAACATTGTAAACATGAGTTTATGGTCTCAATCACTAATTTCAAGTCTTCTTCAAAACAGGATGATGTTCATTTAATAAATTATGGTCCCATTTCGAGTCAAATAGACCATAAAGAAGGGTATGCTTTAGGGCGTCACTACCTTGTGATTGACAGGTCATTACCGCAGCGTTGTCCGGTCTGGAAGTTGTCTTTGTTTTTGACTTACAACTTCAACCCTTTCCCAGTGCGTTTTCAGTTCATTAAAGTTAGTTATAACCTTTTTGGGCAAATAAAAAACTTTCGGTTGTAATTAGCTCCACCCTCCTGTGTCACCTCTGGTTGCATAAAACCAAGATGGCTATGGCTCAAATGCCAAACTCAAGCCTTCAGAACTGCAGTCTACAAACCAATGGGTGACGTCACTGTGACTATGTCCGCTTCTTATATACAGTCTGTGGTTGAATCACATGTTTTCTGATCCAGGCAGCCCACAGACAACTTGCTGGGTTGTCGTATTTCATAGTTTGTTTGGGTTCACTCCAGATACCCAAATGTATGTGCAGAAACGCTGAAAAAGTGAGTTTTCCGTGATATGTCCCCTTTAAACTCTGTGACAGTCAAAGGCCTTGTTCTAAAGCCTGCTGTTCCCTCTCCTCCACATTTCCCTCCTCACTGGTAGATCAGCCTTTTATCCATTAATTACAGCTGACACCCTCTCCTCCTTTTCTCTCTTCATCTGTGCTCTTTCACCACTATTTCGTCACTCTTTCCTCTCACTCTCCACCTCCCTCTGGCACCGAAATGGTAAATGGTGTTAGTCAGCATATATTAGCCTCCTTCAGGCAGCTCTGTTCAGCGTGATTTTAGCCAATAACTTGTCATCACTGAGTGTTTGTTTCATTTTCTGAATCAAAAACAACTTGTCAGTGAAAGCTATTTACTTTGAAGGTTTTAGATGACAGTTGAAAATCATTTTTGACATTTCTGCTTTGTTTTGATAAGAATTAAGTTGGATTTCTGAAGTCCCGGCTACACAAACATAATCTGCATAATCTAAGCCCAGTATCTGTATTCAGTCATTTATCACATTGCTCACAGCCTGCTGGCTGTCGGCAGGCTGATGCTGGTGTAAAACATAACACTGAGGGTGAGACACTTAGTCATGCTTTTCTCTCGGTACCGTTGCTATGGAGCTGAACTCCAGGGTCAAGTTTGTCTCTATTATTCTGAAATGTGATGCATTTTGAACTGAAGTGAGCAGCGGATCGTCTAATATGGAGGGTCAGTCGTACAATATTTCTTATCTCTGAGGAGGAATTTTGGGCTACTGATGCAGGAACCAAAATCAACCTGTTGAGGCCTGCTGATTAGCCTTAGATATCCTTCAGTGCTTGATCATATCCATACAGATGTAAGCTAACAGGCGTTTGACAAAATGTTAAAGGTCACTTTAGTGTTACGAAGTGGAAGGAACTCCTGGTTCCAGAAATAGTTTTCTCCGCTGTAACTTCCCATTGCAATTTATTTCTTTTACTGGTATCCCCAGTGTTTCTCAACATACTATTGGTTTATGTTATGCCCATCTGTTTTAGTAGATTCATCTTTTTTCTGAGAAATCATGTTTTTCTGTCAGTGTACATGGTGGATGACTCTGTATAACATAATACCATTACAGCAGTCACTAAAAGAAACCTTTTAGTTCTTTGAGTTGAGATTATTTTTGTCACACGAACTGGGAATTTTGAAATCACACAGATTTTTACAGATTGTGTATTACATTTTTTTTCCTGCAGTATTGGTAGTTCAAGTTTTGAATAACAAGTGACTGCAATTTAAAACTACCCAGTTTTGGTTGTCAGTGTTGTAACAGGCCTTGTGCCTGTCTTCAACAAATCACCCAGTTTTCCGTGATACCTTTGATTTCCTTTTTGAGTAAGAACATTATTTGGCAGACGACTCTGCCAAGCAACGTAAGAAGAGAGGCCTCTGATCTGGAGCCGACCGGAGATGGAGGTGGCAGCTGCATTTGGGGAAATATCTCAAAACCGCGAGAGCTAACAGACATTAATTTGATATTGATGATAAGAATATCTGACAGCCTTTACAAGTGGGGTGAAACTCCTTTGTTTTCATCTGCAAGTTTTATTACCAGAGGTAAAATTTTGATGACAGATTTTTATTGCTTGATAACGTTTTATTAAAAGGTCAAATTTTCCATTATTGTTGTTTAAACCATGATGTAAAGCACTGAGTGCACTCAAGCACGAGCTGTTTTACACATATAAATGACTAATTGACTGTGAAAGTGTTGACAAGTGAGTTAAAGAAGGCAGATGATTGAAAGACATGGCATTGCTTGTTTTGCTTGTTTAATATGTCAGTTTAGATGGACAGGGTTAATGGCATGGAGAATAAGTCTTTGATGGAGGTGACAGACATGTCTGAATGTTGTAGCCTAGTGGCTGATAATTACTGACTAACTACTGTATCAGTAGCCTGATCTTAACACCTCCACATTATCGAAGACAGCTCTGTCAGTCAGTCACAGTACCTTTGAGTTGTTGCCCTCAGTAGATAAGATGGTTGTGCTGGATTTTATTTATAAATGAAAGGAAACAAGTCCGTAATAGTTTGGAACAGATCATCTGGATACACTTTATGAAGCTGGTGGACGAGTACTGTCTCAGAACACTGTAAGGATTTTGTCTGGTCCCTGTTGAGGCTTCAACATGTGGTTTACATCAGTCATTTGTCTTTTAAACTGCTGTGTGGCAGCTTTCTCATCTCCTTTTAATGGTATTATCACACCCACCGGCGCTCACTGAGGTGATCTGATGTCAGAATATAAAGTGCAGTTTTTGAGAGAAGAAAAAGGACCTTAACTTCCATCCCACCTGCTATCCATTAAAGTACAGTCGAATGGAAAAAATACATTATAAAACGATAACCTAGAGCTTGTCAGTGCTCCAAATATTTCTCAGATTGCAGTGTGGGAGGTCTGTCCTTAAAAGATCTTTGCCTGGCTGTGGACATGGTAATCTCAGAGGAGCAGTGATTTCGGCCGGAGCACCTGAGGGGATCAACATGGAAAGCTATGAGGAATAATACCTACCCTTTAGCTTACAGTGACCTACTGAAAAATATGACTACATGCCAGGCACCGCAGACGCCACAGAAGTCTGATTGGACATCAGAGCAGTGTTGTATTATAAGGCCGTTCATACCACCTCCTCATTTGGTTCTCCCTCTTTCTCCTTATTATTCCTGGGCATATGGAGCTCCTCCTCATCATCCAACTTTCTCTCTCCTTTTTTCCCAGGCATGGAGTTGTGTTGGGCCAAATTTATATGGAACTTTTGAATCATGCCTGTCAACTAAAAACACCACATGACAAAGGATTTGAAAACCGCAGGTCCAAATCAAAAAATAAATCACATGCCACATGCAATCCACCGCAGTACTGGACAGTATACGCCTGCCATGCGCAAGATGTTCCCACATAGACTGTATATGAGAAGTGGACATAGTCATCGTGATGTCACCTATTGGTTTGTGTGCTGCTGTTTTGAATGTTTGGCATTTTGGCGGTTGCAATCTTATTTTGGCCGTCGCCATCTTGCCAAACACTGTGGTAGCGACCTGTCAATCACAATGTAGCCACGCCCTAAAGCATACCCTGCTTTACTGTCTATTTGACTCTAAATGGGACCATAATTTACTACAAGAACATCATGCTGTATTGAAGAAGACTTGAAAGTAGAGATTGAGACCATAAACTCATGTTTACAATGTTTACTGAGGTAATAAATCAAGTGAGAAGTAGGATCATTTTCTCATAGACTTCTATACAATCTGACTTCTTTTTGCAATCAGACGAGTCGCCCCCTGCTGGATATAAGAAAGAATGACAGTTTAAGGTATTGGTTTCACTTTTCAGACCCTGGAGGTTATCCAGGAGCATTCGCATAAATCAGGCATACATGCGTGTGTGTGCATGTGTGGGTTTTTTTTTGTGTAAACGCTGGGTGACTAGTACACACATGCTCTCTGGAGCTCACCTCTGATGCACTGCTTTGTTGTGGTTGCTCCATTAATGTTGACCCATGGTGAAAAACTCTACCTTCACCACTAATTGTTTCGCTTACCTCCATTAAAACCGTGGATGACAGTTTTCATCGCTGCTGTGCCGAAGGGCGGAAATCTGTGGATATTCACGTGTAGCTAACATTTCCTTTTAACATTATTTTTGAAGCTGCCTGTCCATCCATGCTGCATGTCTCTGAACAGACTGAACACGCTGCATTTATGTTCTCCAAAAAAGCTCCTTGTCATTAGCCTCTTGAGCAAGCGCCAGCCTTTGAGAATCCAATAACAAACCAATATTGTTTTTATTCTGTTCCAGCAAACATGCACTATTGTTGCAGCGATGGCAGAGGCAATTTCCCCTCCACATGCTGTGAGCTTGTTGTGTGGTGCTACATCTGCGGTTGTTTGGTTTACAATAATAGGAGCGGAGCCAACTTAATCACCTCTCCGGAGCTTTTATCAAGCTCTTTATCACTCCCTGCTCATTTCTATACCAGTCAAAGAGTTCACCTGGGTGAAAGCTAACATCTGGAGGAGCCCTCTCTCTCTCTCTGGCAGGGCCAAAGATCAGTGCTGAAGTGAGGGAGGGCAGTGGCCGTGAGTTCTGGTCTTCAACGATGCGATCTGTGGAGATTTGCATTTCGATTAATGTTGCAATCACTCATCTTCCTCCTCTTCTCTGTCCCCCTGTATCGTAACTTTTTTAATAAGGTCGTAACAAGGGAGGGATGTTTTTGAAATACTGAGTTGTGAAATCTGGGAGAAAAAAAATGTGTGCAATCGAGTTCTTTTCCCTCCTAATTTATTTATCTGATCTTATCTTAGTATGTGTGCTTTGTTCCCCCCTTCACTGTTTCTCCTCACCACCTCTATAACCTCGTATTTCACCTGAGGGTTATGAAGGGTTAGAGGCGTTATGAAGACATGTTTAGCATACTCCTCTGGGTTAATGATTGGCCTCTTTCATTGTACGCATCTCTGTGTGCATGCGTGGGTGTGTCCTGTGTGTGATAGAGGCAGAGAGGGCGACCTTATGTGCAAAAAAATAAAAAAAAAAAGCAGGGTAGCCAAATAAAAGTAGTGTTGTGCCCTCATGGACTCAGGGTGAAAGTCTGCTTTGCCTCTTTGATGTCACCCACAGAAATATGGCAGGAGAGTAAAGTTGTACCAGCAGGGGCTGCAGGCAGCCGGGATCAGACTCAAAACACATAAAAATAGTTTGCAAAAATATTATGAGAGACTTAATTGTTATGGATGTGTTTGTGCGTACAGTGAAACCTTTTCTTTTTGGTTCTGCCGACAGAACAATACGAGTTTAATTCTGGCCAAGAAATCCTAACTGGGGCCTCGCTTCGTCTTCACAGCAGTTAAAAACAAATATGAGTTTTCTAGTAAATGCTAAATATTTAACTGAGTTTGATGCGCTGTTTTCAGTTTTCAGCGCGCCTTGAGCCAGGATAGAGTTAAATCAAATACACATGCATGCATTAATTTGCCATGTTGTCCATAGCAGGTTATATAATTCAAAGAGAAGAGCAACCACAGGTGTATGTTTTTTTTTTTTTTTTCTTTTCCCAAAGCCTTATCTGTTTTCTCTGTTTCATTTGTGGTTTTATTTCTGCTTGGCCTGCAGGCTGGATGAGCTGTGCAGCGTTGTTTTGTTTCCTCTCTCTTACGGTTCGACTGCTTCGCCATCTCTGGCCTACTTTACTTACAGCTATAAATAAGTCTGTAACAGATGAGACAACAGTGGAAAAAAAAAATCATGATTAGTCATGAAGACAGAGTAGCCTGAAGGAAGGTAAACTCCGTCACAATGACTGTATCACTTCAGAATTTAGTTTTTACGATGAAAATTAAATTAAAATCATTAAAACATAATCAAGATTTTTTTTTAGATGACTGCACACATATAGGGCTGCATGATTATGGCCAAAATGATAATCAGGATTATTTTGATTAGTATTCAGGTGGGATCATTCATAGATTTTAGGGTCCATGTATTTTTATTGCTCTATCACATTTACATAAACGGAGCGTCACCAAAAACTCTACAAGATATTATTTTACTTTGTTATTTCTGTAGTGGTTATTTGCATAAAAACTCAGTTTGAATGATTTGGAAATAAATTATGTATTTTTTATTTAAATATTATATTATATGTATATTATCATACAGCACGCAATTTAAACCTCAATATCGCAGTCTAACATGTTCATTTAATTGTGGGAAGGCAAAATCATGGTCGATTAACATTCAATTAATTGTGCAGCCCTACTGGCATATGTTGTTTTTATGTTTATATTACATAACAAAGAACTCCCAGAATTCCTGGGTGTGAGCCTAGGTTTGCTATCAGGTCAAAAAACAAAAAGGCGTATTATAGAAAGAGATGTAAAGTGATGAACCTTTATATTGAAGTTGACAAAATGTGACAAAAAATATTTTGAAATGACAATGAATCAAACTCATAAAACAGTATTGTCAACAACTACATTTAAGTAGAACTAAAGATTTTATATCTCATGAAACATACAAAATGTTTTTCTACATATCCAAGTCATTTGAATGATTTAGGAGTATTACTAATGCCCCATCATCAATATCAATCCAGCCTTTCTATGCTGTAAGGGTATAATTAAGTAATAGCTCATAACAGGTTGTGGTGTGTTACGATTATATCACACTTTTGAGGCGTTGTTCGGGCCGTCAGTGCCAACCCTTGGCTGTGATATAATTACAACTCACCACCTTCTCAAGTGAGCTATTGCTTTTGTAAAACAGCTGTGAAATATTGAAGTTATGGACACATTCCAATTTAAATTGTTTATTAATAAAAAAATCGTGTTCACAACATAATAGGCCCTACTGTCTGCACATGTCGACGTGGTTGCTATGGAACGTACACTAGCATGTCTTCATCACAGGATAGCCGGCCGCACTGAGAAACTGTCCAGAAAACTGCTTGTACTAGGCTGGCCTTTTCTTTGTTAGGTGGAGGTGTGTTGCTTGGCGTGGTGAGGATGTTGCTCCACTTTGTCCCATCCCTGAGTTTTGGTTGCCAATCCACTTACAGCCATTTTCTAGTCTTCCAACCACTCAAAGCGCTTTACACTACATGTTAGGCTTGGGCAATATGAGGAGATTATCGTTAGACACAGTATTGAATGGCCTTGATAATGGTCCTCGTGTCCGTGATAACAGAGCGATATTCAGTTATGTTGAATACAGGGATTCAGCCTGTATATTGCAATCCCGGCAGGCCTGAGATGACTCTCTGCCGGGGCGAAACATCTGGGAATTACGTACTTTTAAGATTTTTTTTAAGCTAAAATGTGTTATACTAGTAGCGAACATATTTGAGGAATAACTCAGTACATAGGCTGTGTGCTTAATGTTAGCGAGAGAGAGACAGAGAGCATGTGTGTGTGACGGAGTGACTGAAGCCATAATCTCTCTGGTGTCATCAGTGGGCTTACCGCGGTAGTCGCGTTAATGGTGTTACACTGTGGGTGCCCATCCAGTACACCGATTACATTACTTATTAGCGCCGTGGTATCAATACATAGTTGGACGAGCGTCCAACATAACATACAACATACATACTCTTAGCACTGAGTAGCAGGAGTTTGATTTCACTCAGACAGGACTAGAGAGAGTTGACAGATAAGACAGCGGCAGAGGGTCTGGTGTCGAAGCGAAAAGCAGAAACACCCATTCGGCGGTATTTCACATTTAAGCCCAATGCTATAAGGGAACCATAACGTTAATGAGGTATTCGGGTTGAGGAGGACGGACACACATCTGTCTGACATTGAAGGTAAGCGTTTAGTGTTGAGCATTATCTTTTCTTGAAATATGTGTAATTGGTAACACCATCACAATTTTATTAACTGGTGGGAATATTTCCTCACCGTCACATCCCAAGTCATTAGATAGAAGAAGTGCAGAAGCAGTGGTTTATTTATTTGTGCTGCGTTCCTGCTCTCTGGCAACGGCTGGAACGTCTTCACGTAGCGCTTTGTCGTTTAGCAGGTGGACAGTTTTTTTTTGCAGATTTGCACTGCTCAGTCCACTCCTCCACTTAGTTAGTGTTTCCTGTTTGTAGTAAGAACTTTATTTTGTATCTGTAACCTGTTCTGTGTTGGCATGGGCGAGCCCCCCCATGATCCTGTCGCTAAGCAACCACGATAACACAGTATTTTACAGTTTTTTTTTTCCTCTGACGCAGAATGACACTGAAAGTACAAAGGAATTAGACACATCATAGCAGTGGTATGTGGGTGTTATAGCATGGCTTTGAACCAATCAGATTGCTTGATTTTAACAATCCGTTTTATAATTACTTCTAAATAAAGACATGATGTGGACTTTGAGGTGTTGTCAGCAAATGCCTGGCTAAATGAGTTGACAACTAACCACCACTTATAGTTAGTTACGCCTCAGTGGAAACACGACTGGATAGATCAGTTGTCCTCCTGTAATACTTGATTGTACATTTGAAAAGTTCACACGCTGCAGAAGCTGTTTTTTCTTTGGAAAGCCAAAATGCTGCCACAGTTAGGATTTTAAGAGTCACTGAGAAGCTCCTGTCAGTCTCATGTCTGCTTGCAATAGAGAGAGTTAATGTTTTGCATTTCAGGAAAATGTCATGTTTATATTTTCTTTCTTAAATTGTCATGTCATGATGCCTTTTACAGTTTTATATTGCACCCTCAGTTAATAAGAAATCCCTGAGTCATTTTATTTAAGAGCACTTGAACACGCAAAACTTGTACATGGCCTCATCAACAGTTAATGCTCATAAGAGAACACACCCTTTATCTGATGACGCAAAATGTTAGAAAAGCAGCGCCTTCATGTACAATTTGTGATCTGCTAGGAGCTATATTTGGCAACAGCACAGCTGCTCGCATGAACCGCCAAGCCAACTATGTGCTTTATAATGTATGTGAATATGCTGTTTATAAATACAGTAAGCCAGCACTTGAGAACTGGCTGCTGAAGCCGAATAACATTGTCTTGCTGACCTCTGATAACCAGTTAGGAAGGAAGTATAGTTTGAAGGAAGAACATTTTCTAATTTACAGTTGAAACCAGTTGACCAGTCTGCACTTAACTACATTTCCCAGTAGACTTTGGCCAAGGAAAATATATAAAAGTTTGCGTACTGTACCTGAAACTTCTGTGTTGTGGTGTTCACTAGTGATTCACAGGATTGAGAGTTTTTAAGATTTTGGAGATTTTAATCTGTTTTCTATTCTATTTATTGATTGTAGTTGACTCCTGGTTCTGATTCCATATTTTTTGATTACTCAAAGAAACTAAAACAGATTTAGGCTGCCATAAGCTTAAGTCAGTGGTCATCTGGGGTGAGGTATTTCTGTGAATACTTGCCAACCTTCCTGATTTTCCTGAGAGATTCCTGTTTTTCATTGCCCTTCCCCGTTTTTTCCCAGGGTCACCATTCTCCTGCATTTCTTCCAATTTATTTCTCACCGTTTTTTTTTTTTTTTTTTTTTTCCCTTTTTCTTTGTCTCGGCCTGTTTCTGGCACTGTACAGCATGTATGAGCCCTACTGTTTCCACCTGGACGATAATAGAGCTACAATAAATTTCACTCACAACACAGCAGAGTTTGAGCTGTGCTCGCTGCACATCACAGCGTACAGCGCCGAAAGTCGGGCTTTGCTTGACGCTGCGAAAATCCATCGTGGTGCGGTGTGAGTCATTGTAAATAATGGGTTTCAGAGTGTAGTGGTGCTGTTGTCGCTGTTCTGTGTGAAAGGGTCTTCAGTGAGTGAGAGAAGGAGAGGGAAATGGAGAACACGTAAGAGAAATACTCAAGCAGTGCCAAAAAATGAAGGAATAAAAACTGATGGCCTATTTACATAAAAACGCTGTTGCAATGTACTTGTTATTTTGTTATTTTCACTCTTTAAAAGTCACCAGAATGCAGGAAACAAAGTCTTTTTTCTGGGGGAGCACCACCAGAAACCCACCTTTACTTTGAAATCCTCCCTACTTTTGAGGTCTCAAGTAATAATTTTGAGGTCAAATAATGAAAAATGTAAATATTCTCTGTCATTGCGATCACAGCTTCTGGAGCTGGTCGCGCAGACATTATCTACGTCTGGGGCTGTTGGACTGCATGTGACGCTGCGTTCTGGTTCCACGCTGCACTAAATGCTTTGTCATCTTAGACAGACTTCTCAGTGACAGGAAACTAGTTTGGCAAAGTGCTTACATTGCACAGCACAACAGTTCGCAGCTTAAGCCACACCGCTGGCTCTATCGTGTTACATGTGCACTGATGCGTGAATCACCAGCAATAGAATAAACAAACCTGAAAAACACGTTCCCTAACAAATCTGGACCAATTTAGATGTGGTTCCCTGTAGCCTGCGAAGCCACACTTTCCCTCCTTGTCTCCTGTCGGCAGCATTCAGTTTGTATCTTCAACTTCGTGAATCTATTTTGCAGACAGTGATGGCGGGCTGATGTAAATTTAACCCTGCATCAGTCATCATAAGACGTCACCATTCTCCTGCTGCTGCTGTTGCTGTCGACATATTCTCTGCATTCCTGCCCACTAGCTCTGCCTTCCTTCCTGTACAGTACGTGTGACCTGTTTTCCATCGTCAGTCAGTCTGTCGGCAGCAGAGACCAAAACACTGACTACGGTAAGGTTGAGCTCTGAGGACTCATCTCTAAAAGAAAAGATAAGCACCAAAATGCCGACAGCTATAAGCCTGTCCACACACTGACCCCGAAGGAAATACCGGGAATATAACAGCATTAAAGTACATAATCCCAGCAGAGATACAGTACAGGGGAAAGAAATCAATTTTAAAGCAGCCACACTTTGGTTGATGTTAGTGTCAATTCTATTCATGGGTTGCTAGCGGGCAGTGTAACATCAATTGGATGAAAGAAGTCAATGGCAGCTAGTAAAGTTAGATAGCTGCCGTCTCCGTTTCCTCAGACACAAACACTTATTTTCATGAGCTGTGTCAGGCCAGACCTCCAGGGCAATACTGGCTGCACATATCCAGTTTCAGCTTCTACTGTAGTTTGTGTAAAGTGGGCTGACATTCAACACTTGCTCAGCCCGGCCCTCATTCTCTGCTGTGTTGTGTGTGTAAACCTTTTACATGTTTTAGTCCAGTAAATGTAGGCTAAACTGTGGAGTAGCTTATGCAGTTTTTTCTTTCTATCACCACACCACAGCAAAACCACTCCTTCCTACTTGGGATGTTAATAACCAACTGTTAACCGATATTAAGCATTTTAACTGATTGATGCTATTGGTTAAAACGGTTAAAAGAAATTTTAATAATTCAGTAAAAAGTAAAACTCAGAGGAGCTCATCATTTTAAGGAGAAAAGCTTGTCCACCTTAAGAGAGTCTGAAGCCTGGTCCAGACCAGACGTGAGGAGCGCGTGGCAGCTGTGTAACCTGTTGTTTTTTACTTCAGCGTCCATGTTAACAGGCTAGAGCTGCCACACAGAAAATTAAACCCCTCAAGCCTTTTTTCTGTGGACAGAACTTCTTCATTTGTTAACACAAGGCTTTTATTCTGAAATATGTGCAGGACAGTGTTGTAGGACATGCAGTGACTTGCAGGGCTCCATGAATGAACAAAGTATGGGATTTTAATTGTGAATTATTACTATAATTTACAAATGAGCACACACGTCTTGACCTTTCTCTGTCTAAAATGAATATAAATCACATTTATAATGAAATTAAGTGGCCATTATGAAAGTCAAACACAGAGTGGTGCAGATGTAACCCTTGTAGTATTTATTCACTGACAAATAAACTGTACAAACTGCTCCAGCTACGTTCACAGCTATAATGGCACCAATAAACCCACGCTCTCCGTCACCACACACATACGATTTGTTGGAAACTCCCCAGCGTTACACCGTGCTGGCAGTGTGTGGCAACGGTGGCACCAAACCTCCAGCAGCGCTGCAGCTGCTAATGTAGCACGACCACACATACACTGTCAGACAATCATTAAAGTGAAGCCAGGCGACAGATTATTGTTATGTCAGGCAGACACAGCTGACAACCTGCTAATGTAAATGATGCGGCGACGGCGGCGGCAGACTGTTATTGGGAAAGTGGCTGCATGTGTACACACAGCACCGTGGCTGCTACAGTAACTCTCCTGATGGTGAACTGGTGACTCAGTTTGGTGACGCCCTAATTGTGGTGGTTGCTTTTACTCTTTTTCACTGATGTACTTCCTTGTTTCATGTGAGGAGCCCAGACTGTTGATTTGTAGGTAGGGATGTGACGGTGGGGAAGTTTTCCTTGTGACAACACTGGTGTTACCGATTACACCGGACAGTTTGCAAAAAAAGGTGATTGTCGATATGTGTAGAGCACTTACTTTAATCTTTAACGTCAGATGGCTGTGTGTTTCCAGTCCAGCTTCCACTGCGGGCCGCGGGTTTCCATCCGGCGCTGCTCTGCTATGCACATCGGCTGTGACCGCGGCGAATACCCCATTAACGTTATACACTAGTTCCCTCAATGGGTTTAAATCTGAACTATTCCCAAATATGTGTTTTTGCCTTTTGCGTTGATACCAAATCCTCCGCCATCATCTTGTCTGTCAACTCTCTCATCCCGTGTGTGAAATCTGACTCCTGTTACTCTGAGCTAAGACTCTATATGGAGCAGATACTTCAACTGTATTGATAACACAGCGCTGATACGTGAAAATGAATTACGTGGTAATTATTAATGTAATCAGCGTGTGCCCCACCACTGTGCAACACCAGTTACTGCAGCAAGCCTATTTAGTAGGTGGAAATCTTTCCCTTCCAACAGTAGGATGTTGATCATTATTATTTATGACTTTGATAAATATTTATATAGTTGTGGTAAGTTGTCTGTTATGTAATTGCTGTAGGCTTACATGCTGCATGTCACTGCTGCTTGTTCACAGCAAAAAAAAAAAAGAAAGTGACAATACAAGTTGCGTTGTCACAGTTGCCCTTTTGAGTCCCATTTTAGAACATTATGACATAAATAGTGAATACATTTGTGGTAATTGGTGAGAAAAGAAAGTGGTCTTTTGTGCTGTTGTGAGTGAGAAAAGGGAAGAGACGGGGAAAGAGTGGGTGAAAGGGGGAGGGAAGACTTTGCGTTAAGGTGCTAAGTGAAAGCTAATTACATAAGGGCACCGGGGGAAATGGGTGCTCTGTGCCCTCAGGCCCTGGTCATCTATCTGATTTAAGACACACAATGTGTCAGCAGCAAATCGAATCTGCAGGGAGCAATTGAAGGTTCCCTTCTCTCGGAGACACACATACAGGCTTTATTTCAGCAGCATTAGCACAGGCACAGTTCACGTTTGTTCAGGGGGGTCACTGAACCCCTTCAATGCATTTATGATTTTTATAATAACGCAGAACTAATAATTTATTGTAATGATGAATATCGACCTTGTTGTGTCGTCTTCATGGCAGAATAAGAAACCATCAAGATAAGAGGATAGATTTTATTATCTTATGGCTTAATAGCATTGGACGCCATGTTCACACCGTTGAATATGCACTTTCTGTTTCACCATGTTCTCAAACCATGTGCCTCTTCATCATCTCTGTGGACAAGATCAGACTAGAGACGTAGCCGCTTAAAAGATGTCTTCTGACGTTTGTGTTTTTTAAACAGAAACCGCGATATTTACTGAAAATTACACGCAATACAGCAAAAAGTAGCAAAACTTTCATGCGATCTCCTGATGATCTCCCTCCAGCCTGCTTTCACCTTATTTAGTTTTTTGTAGTGAAACGAGGAGGTATCGTATACATGGCGGTTACCGCTGAGAGTAGCGCCCACCGTCCGGTTCCCCTCCAGCTGAACTCGCCAGCTCAGTCATCGCCATGTTGACAGCCGTGTGGAGGCAATAGAAATGCTCTGAATGTTGTACCGAGCACCTATAAAGAAAGTACAATTTTTAATAGTTGCTGACTCAGACTGGTCAGTTAATTGATTATCCCACTCGTTCTGCTCCACAGTTCCTAATAATCACGTCAAAATGAGAGTTTATTCATTTGAGAGTAATTTAGTGTTGTTATTTTATGGGTCCTTTTGATGAATTGATTCAATTCATTTCTTAATCTATAATGGAAATAATGGTTGCTTGTTGTTCGGGCTACAACTATGAAATCACAATAAGCCACAATAAGCGGATGAGCTACATCAATAAATTGCCAACTATGTGAATAATTGATTAATTTGTATTTTTTTTATATCGAAAAGAGTCTCTCATTCCAGCTTCTTAAATGTGATTTCTGGTTTTAAAATTCTTAAAATCCAAAAATAGTTAAATCAAGTTTAACATCAAAGAAGACAAGCAAATATTCATGTTTATATAGAAAATTACAACACTTTCATTTCAGTGTTACCCTTAACCCCAGAAAATCCACCTCTTTCAGTCCGTAAACACAGTTTTATGGTATTTTGGTGAAACTCTACTGCACATAAATCAGAACAAATGTAAACATGACACCTAATGGCTTGAAATATCCACAGGTCATGTACTGTGTATGCGTCAGCTTCAGAAAACATATAAATGCGTTCTGAAATGTCAAAACTTTGACTGACGGCATCATCTATATCTTAATAAACTTTCTAATAAACATGCTCTTACTGTATCGTGTTGTCGAACAGAACTCATATTGATTATGAACAGGGATTGTCACCCTTCATTCAGCTCCCCTTGGTCAACACCATGTGGCCTAATTTCCTGTAAATCTCCACATTCCTACACAGCATAGCTCGGCTCCAGGGACTCTGACCTCATCTAGCCTAAACTGTACCCGTCTCAGAGAGGAACAGTTGAAGTTATGTCCTCCATTTAGCTGCTCTCAGCTGCTCTCTTCTGTTCTGTGTATTGTCTTGTGCATCAGAGATTTAGAAGTAGGCCTCACTGCCTGTCCCATTAACACACTTTTCAGTTTTCTCTTTATAGGGACATTAAGCATTTTAACTGATTAACGCTATCGGTTAAACCAAGGGTCATTTTAGCTCAGGGACCACATGGAGCAAAATCTATTCCCGAGTGGGCCGGACCGGTCAAATCACGGCATAATAATTTAGAAAATAACTTCAGATTTTTTCCTTTGTTTTAGTTTGGTCCAAAATAGTACAAGCACATTCTGAAAATGTACACATCACAAGTAAACCTCTTGACAAAACACTTCAAATTAGTTGAAAATTCAGAGGAAAAAATTGGTGCAATTTCAAAAATAAAAGAAAAAAGGCTGTACAATGCATAAACAATTTCAGAGCAGATCAGAGGCATTTACAGTGAATGGTGTCTTTCTCCAGTTCACAAAAATTTTGAAAGCATTGCTCAAACTCCCACAAAAGTCCCGTTATTTTATCTTTGAGCCGCTTCATGTCTGCGGCATGTTGGTCGCGCACACATCTTTCAGACAAGGAAAAGAGAGCAGCGTCACCACCCGCGAGTTGTGTCTCCCACAACGACAGCTGCAACTTGTACACACATATGCTGTCATAATACTGCGTGACAACTTTGTTGCACCCTTGCAGCATGTTGTTCAAGCTATTCAAGCGCTCTGCTCTGCTCAAACGGCGACGTAATAGGCAGAGTGACAAGGCAGATCCGGGCCAGCTGTCAGGTAAACTAGCTCAGCCCTGGTTTAACAGTTTACTTAGCAGTTAAGCTTGCTTAACAGAAATGCTACTGCAACATCCAGCGGACACATTTAGAACAACAGTTTCTGTCATTGAAAAATTGCAGCTCATTTTTATACTTTGCAAAATCATTGCGCAGGCCGGATTAAACCCATTTGCAGGCCTGACATTTGACACCCCTGGGTGAAACGGTTAATAATTTATTAAAAAGCTGAGCAAAACCCTGAGGAGTGGCTCGTCACTTAAAGGTAGGCGGCAGGGTATCGTAACGCTGGGCAGACTCACAGCTGAAAACCTGCTAAATAAATGACGCAGTGGTGGTGGTGGACTTTTACTGGGAACGTGGCTGCATGTCCGCGACACAACACAGAGCACCGTGGCTGCTACAGTAACTCTCCCAGACGGTGAACTGGAGACAGTGAACGCAGCATCGTGGCTGCTACAGTAACTGTCCTGGTGGTGAACTGGGACAGTGAACGCAGCATCGTGGCTGCTACAGTAACTCTCCTGGTGGTGAACTGGGACAGTGAACGCAGCATCGTGGCTGCTACAGTAACTCTCCTGATGGTGAACTAGGACAGTGAACGCAGCATCGTGGCTGCTACAGTAACTCTCCTGGCGGTGAACTGGGACAGTGAACGCAGCATCGTGGCTGCTACAGTAACTCTCCTGATGGTGAACTAGGACAGTGAACGCAGCATCGTGGCTGCTACAGTAACTCTCCTGGCGGTGAACTGGGACAGTGAACGCAGCATCGTGGCTGCTACAGTAACTCTCCTGGTGGTGAACTGGGACAGTGAACGCAGCACCGTGGCTGCTACACTAACTCTCCCAGACAGTGAACTGGGACAGTGAACGCAGCATCGTGGCTGCTACAGTAACTCTCCTGGTGGTGAACTGGGACAGTGAACGCAGCATCGTGGCTGCTACAGTAACTCTCCTGGTGGTGAACTGGGACAGTGAACGCAGCATCGTGGCTGCTACAGTAACTCTCCTGATGGTGAACTGTTGACTCAGTTGTCTGTTGTGCTCGGATACTGCAGCTGGCGCATCACTGCATGAGACTAATCTTGTCAGTTAACGGTTAATAATCGGTTAACAAAGGTCAATTATTGGTTAACTTTTTTTTTTTTTTTTCCAAAATTAGCATCCCTATCTCTTAACTGTGATCTGTTTTTCCGGGCTGCCTTGCCGACACACACTGCTTGTCTTTGTTTATCTATATATAACTGAAGCTGACAGAGATGAGCTTCCTGCTGGACTTTACTGGGTGATGTTGCATGTCTGAAATCAATATCACAGTAATGATATTATGTAGTAATTATACCATACACGATTTTGAGATAATCGGCATCGGACAATGCCTGCATTCACAAAGCTAATTATTTGTAATGTAATGCCACTACACTGTTTTTTTAATTATTATTATTTATGTAACTTTACACATTTTCGTTGCCTCTCACAAACAAGGAGATGCTACTTTTTGCTGATGAATGCTGTTTAGTCTAATTACATTTTTTTATATTCACTCAAGCATCTATTAATGTGATACATTTAAGTGCAGATTTAACAGTGTGTAACATTTAGGCAAAAATGGGATATAATATTAATAAGTATGTTAGGGCTGTATATTGGTGATACGTATCATGATGCAGGGTAACAATTCATATATTGCAATATACTGTAATACTGTGAGCAAGGCAATATTTTTTTAATCTAATTTTAGGAAAATAAAACTTATAGTACAAAACAAAAGTCATAGTATAAAGAACACACCAGAAAGAGCGCCACCATTTTAGAATAGGCAAAAATAACACATGCATATGATTATCATACAGTGGCCATGTCTGTAAAGGGGAGACTCGTGGGTACCTATTTTCATTCACAGATCTAGAGGTCAGAGGTCAAGGGACCCCTTTGAAAATGGCCATGCCAGTAAAATTTAGCATAACTTTGGGGCATTTTTTTAACCTACTTTGCGTCAAACTAGTATGACATGGTTGGGACTGATGGATTCCTCAGGGATTCAAGTTTCATATGATTCAAGCTTTAAAAATGTTACTGCCACCGAAAAGCTTGAATAGCAGCTGGGCCAGATGGCTGGCAGTCATTTGATAATGTTGGGAGAATCAGTACAGTATTACATCTCATAATGTTGCGATACTCATGTGTATCAATATTTTCTTTCTCCCGTACTCTATTCTTTAGTGTATAAACACCTGGAAATAAGAACCATTGTGTTTTCGTTACCATAGAAAGAGCCGTTTATATCTACAAACAGAGCTGCCGCCATATTTCTACAGTAACCCAGAACAGACAAACCAGATACTGGCTTAAGATAGGGCCATTCGCGTTTTCACGTTTTTATATCGGCCACCGTCGTTCTCCTACAAGCTTGGCACATTGGAGAAGTTTAAGTTGGTTGCAATCTATAACCACTACATGCTGCAAGAACCTACACACTGCACCTTTAAGTTCAGCAATTAAGAGTCTGGTGTTATTATTATTAAGTTGTATTTTATCAGATTGAAAAAAAAACAATGTATTGGCATTACATATTGGCCATCAGCCACCTTGCTCTTTAAATATCAGCACCAGCTATTGAAAAGCCTGTATCAATTGATCACGATCATAGCCATGAGAAAACTCTCTTGTTAAATCATCACATTGATGTCCGTCATATTAAACAGGAAGTTAACATCAGGCACGATGTCAGTGCACAATCCTCAAATATTCCTCTCATGTTTCGTAACCTTGTTTCTGTTTTGACAACATAATTGTGTATCACAATTTCCATGATATCCCCTGATCATCACAACATGATTCCACTGAGAGAAAATAAACAGATATTGAATTATTGTGCAGCCTTGAGGTCGTGGCAACTCCTGCTTTTGTAGCTTTATTTTCTCTCATTCTTGTTTACTTCTAGAAAGAAGCATGTTAGATCCGCGGGACGGTCAATATATTTCTGTTAGTTATTTAGATGTTGAGTGGCACTTCTACTCTGCATAAAAACAAATGCAAATGAAGATTTAAGTCAATTTAGTGCATCACTAGTCTGCCACTTATTTTCAACTTGTTTGGTAATGTGTTTTTTACTGTTGTCATCTTACTTTGTTTACTGTACTTTTTACTCTTTTAGCACTTCACTGGGAATACATAATTCATCTACACATTAGTTGTATTCAAGGGAGAAATTGTGTTCAGGCCTGATGAAAAGAAGGGGGCCGAGCAGACGACAGTAACTGATTTACTTCATAATCTGAATTAAAAGTTCTCTGGTTCTCTGCCAGTCACAGTGGAAATTACTGTTAATGAGATTTCACCTCGGCTGCGTTACTAATGATTCTGTATGAGCATCTGTGGCGCTGTGTTATAAAACACAAAGAAGACAGAGATGAAGAGAGCGGCACAATATGAATTATGAAAATGACAACAGTGAGATCACTGGGTGTGTGAGAGGAAGTCGAAGTGTTCGGCTGAGTTGTAAACTTGTTTTTTTTTTCCCTATTTGAGCATTCACTTCTGCGCTGTGACTCACCTCACTCACTCTGGCTTTAACTCATCACACATGAAAAAACAGTTGTCTGCTGATCCATTTACATCCATTTTCACTGAAAGATTCTGGGCAATCTTGGATGAAATTGAAGTGTTATTTGTTCTCCCTCCATATAGAGCTTCCTTGGGTCCCTTGATAGGTGCTGTAAAAAGCACGCTATTATTTATTAGTTTCATTACTATTAATATAGTCAAACAACATAGAGTGGAGGAGTCGTCCAAACTAAATGACAAACTACTTTTTGTCATTTGCCTTTGAAATAGACCCATATGAGTGTAGTCCAAGGGACGTTTCCATTCAGATCAAAGTAGCGGGATGGTCAAAGTGCCAGCCATTTTTCTGTGTGCCATTGCCATAGTGACCGTTGTAGCGGGCTGACTTTCGTATAAACTAAACCGATCTGCGGCAAGTTGCGGAATCACTGAGGTGAGGTTTTGCGATAAGGACGACTAAATGAGCAGTGGCTTTATGAGACATATGGAAAATGTAACAGAGTCAAATTTAACTACTTAATGCTTCATCCACACTCTCTCCTCACAGTGGAGGAAAGCAAACTGGTAGATGAGTGACAACTTTGCTTAGCTCATTTTCTGTAAGCAGTGTGGCATTGAGGCAGGCTGGAATTAGCAAGTGAGCTAGCCAGCAGACAACTAGCTGGTTCCGGCACCCAGCAGCAGAACCGGGTCTGAGGAGAAGCTACCTAGCTAACTAGCCAGGCTCCGGGATCTGAGTCCATTCTCTTCCCAGCGAGCAGCGACCACAAACCTCACAGCCACAGTAAATTACCACATCAAGCAGTTTAATTTAACCAAAGAATATAGAAGCAAAAAACCGAAACTCTGTTTTTTTGTCCACAACATCAATGCCTCCATTTTGGACTGAAAGCACTGATTATAATATTTTATTGTTCCACATAAGTCATTTCAGTAGAATATGACAATAGTATAGAGATAATTTAATTTTACTTTTGTACAGCACGTTTTAGGTGGATGTTTTGCTGCAGTCCGGTAGTCGCTTTCAGTCCAAAATGGAGGAAGCGTAGCTTTGCTGCTGGTGCTGCTATTGGAACCAACAATTGAATTTCAGTCCTTGACAAAATACGTTCTTGGCTTCTACTCCTATTTTATTTCTATGGTGTATTCTGATCGTGGGCCCTATCGGCATGACGACATTGTTGCTATGGTTACATTTAGGATATATTTAGGCACAAAAACAACTTGGTTAAGGGTAAAGAGAGGTAATAAAAAAACAACTCCTGTTAACTCCTAAGTAGAAGATGGATGGAAACACTGCCAAAGTCACACAGTTTGTTGACTAATCCATCATCCCGACCTCCTCACCAACAGGTTTCGCGTCTCTATTAAAAAAAATCGTCTTCTGCCTTTTGTTTCTTACAGGCAACAATTATAAATTGCACGGCCACAAGGTCCTAGTCAGCTAAATGTAGAATATGAAAAAATGTGTGTATTGAAAACAACTGAAACTGTTTAAGTTCATGTTGGGGAAAAATAAAGAAAAGGCTGACGTGATGATTGAAGTGACAGTGCTGTGTGGGAGACATAGACTCTCAGATGTGAGGAGGGGTGGGCGGCTGAGTGGAGTTTAGCGGGAGAAAAAAGAGAGAAGAAAAGAGGAAGCCATCACACAATCACATGATGATTTCTGAAACAAGGGTAGCTTTATAACTGTGCTCCTGTCTAGCAACCAAACGCTCCACTCAGTAATTCAAAGACCAAATTAACACACACACACACACATGCACAGACACGCTTCCTATTAGTGACACACACAGAAAACACACACACATACGCTGTGTACGCTTGTCTCCGGGTAGGTGAGTTGGATAATCCCATGACTCGCCTGACCTCCTCCATACTTCCTGCCAGTAGTGACACTCGATTGGCTGATAGGCTGAGTGTGGGGGGAGTAGGCTGCCCCAGCAGCAGTAATACGAATATTATATAACCCTGGCAGATGAGGCGGGGTGAGGGAAGAGGAAAGAGGAAGAGGGGGGATGAACATAGAGAGAGAGCGAGTCGGTGAGAGAGGCGGATGTGATGAAGAGAGGAAGTGAGAGTAGGGAAAGGCAGGAAGGGGAAAGTACAGTAAAACAGTAAAATTGCACTTTTTTTTTTTTTTACATAATGATACATTCACTTTGCTGCACAGTATTACCAAATAATTATATTACATTTATTGGGTCACGTTTTTCCAACAAAGAAACAATTCGCTGTATTTGAGCACACACCTGTAACAAACATTGTGTAATCTACATATAATCTACATGTCTGCTTGTATTACATGTTCAGTTCTGTTTGCCTTTTAAATTTAAGTGATGGGCTGCTTCACATGCCACAGAATGTAATGAATAATAACGATAATGAAATAGCTCATGTTTGCCTATTGTCCTTAGACCACACAAAGCTCATTTGTAGAAAAAAAGAGTTTGTTTACTTACTGCCATAATGTCTTGTCGATTAAATGTCAAGTTGGTCGCCAGAAAATTAATTTGAAGCTATTTTGATAATTGATTGATTTGAGCAATTTTTTCAAGCTAAAATGCCAAATATGTGTTTTGTTTTGTTTTTTTATAATTTATAACATTGAAATCTGAATATCTTTGAGTCTTGTTCGGACAAAACTAGATATCGCCTTGGACTATAAGAAACTAGTCTTCAGACTTTTTTTTATTTTTTACATTCTTAATTTTATTTTTTTTTTAGGGCAACCCCAATGCTGAAGTGGCTTAAACTTGCACTCTTTCTAATATACAGCAGGGGGCGACTCCTCTGGTTGCAAAAAGAAGTCTGATTGTATAGAAGTCTATGAGAAAATGAGCCTACTTCTCACTTGATTTATTACCTCAGTAAATATTATAAACATGAGTTTATGGTCTCAGTCACTAGTTTCATGTCTTCTTCAGTACAGCATGCAGTTCATTTAATAAAGTATGGTCCCATTTAGAGTCAAATAGACCATAAAGCAGGGGATGCTTTAGAGAGTAATAGAAAATAACAGTGAGCATGTCTCCAAATATTAAAGTATCTGGTGCCAGGAGGTAGTAAGAACAGAATGAACAAAATCTCCAGCACTCACAGATAAAATGTCTTCTTCATTATATTTGGCAAACACCCGACACGTTTCAGCAATAAGCCTTCGTTAGCGTATGCTTTTAGGGCGTGACTACCTTGTGATTGACAGGTTGAGACCACGGCGTTACCCGGTCTGGGAGTTGCCCGTGTTTTCATCATAGAACATTAACCCTGTCATAGTGTGATTTTAGTTCATGAAAGTAAATTATGACCTGTTTGGTTGCCTAAAAATGTCTTATTCAGTGTTCAATTGTACTTAGCTCCACCCTCTTATGTCACTTCTGGTTGCAAAAAAACAAGTTGGCGACGGCAAAAATGCCGAACTCAGGGCTCCATTTAAGTTGACCGTTTACTTATTGTATACGGTCTATGTATTTTATAGAAAAAAAATATCCTGACTGAATGAAATAAGTACAAAGTGTGTGTGTGTGTGTGTGTGTGTGTGTGTGTGTGTGTGTGTGTGTGTGTGTGTGTCTATGGGTCTCCAATAATGGATGGCCTTTCTGAGAATCCACTCATTATCAGAGAATAGGCCGAGCGTAATGTGCCAAGGCTGCCATAAAAAATATGAAACTAAATATTCTGCAGAAACTAACATGAAATCATCAACTATTCAGATGTGTTTGGAACATACAATAAAGTCTATTTTCTTCATTTTTCCCCACTCATGCTTCCTCAGTGTTGTGTGGAATTAAAAAGAACTGCAAATTATAAGCAGAAACAATAGATTGACCTCCAAACAACAGCTGTTAGTCATCACAAGTGTTGCAAAACTAGATTAAGAAAGACATTAATTTAGACATAGTTCCCATTGTTATTTGTTTATTTTATCAAAGAGAACAGCTGCACGACTTTTACCCAACAATGATGTGAAATATAAAACGAAAGCATGTTAGAAACCTCTCTAATGCTTATATTAGTTTCCCCAAATGTGGACTATAATGTGTTTGGCAGAGTCAGTTTCCAAAGTTGTGTCAAGCCTCAATACTGTAAATGTTCTCATACTCTAAATCAGCCTCCTGCCGCCCATCTCATACTTTCTGCTCCCACACATTGGCCTATAAAAGCTTTGATCTTAATGGAAAAAACAATCCTCTCATCAGTTCCCACTGTAGTCACTGGTATACCATTCCCCAGTGACACAGCAGGTCAGCCCAGTTCAGAAAGTCTCCATCCACAGTTGCTGCAGGCGCTTCGTTTGTTGTCGTTTTTCCACTGCCTCCTCATCATGTAACGTTATGTCATTAAGAAAATCTGTAACACATTTATAATTCGTCTAGATGCTCTGGTTTGATTTTGTTCTGATGTAAATTAAGTTAACAGCCGACATGTTCATATGATAAATTAAATATCAACATTCAGGTTATTGAATTATGCTCGTCAGTAGTGGAATAAAATGTACAATGGAGCCAGTGTTTTTTTCCAGACTGAGTTGTTAGGGTGAGATGGCAAAACTGATTTCCAGTTGTACATTGTAAACTCTGTACATCTATAAATGAACTATTTGCAGAGAGGGTTGGGCATTCTTAACAAAATCCTGTCTGCTGCAGCAGGAAATAAAGGAGGACCTGTTAAGGTTATTTTCAGGAGCATACTTGTATTTTGGGTTTCAACTAGAACGTGTACATGTTCATGCGAAAAAAAGGCTTTATTTTTCTTATACCAGCTGTGCTGCAAAAAAAACCCCAAAACAAAGTCAATCTGCTCTGATTGGTCAGGCGACCAACTCTTTGGTCAACTGAACCAAACTCTTCCGACTCCACTGCAGCTCCGCTCTAACAACTTTTGTTTAATGGCGTGCCAAACCACTTGTTAGGCAGGTATTATGTAACTGTGTTACTTAGTGACATCACCACATTACGGAAGAAAAGGCGGGACTTCGTGCTTCTTTGGAGGGAGTAACTCCGTTTAGCTTGGACTTTGGGTTTTGTAACTTTGCAGACCTTTTACATACACATGAAAACTATATAACACACTAAAGGAAAGTAAAAAAGCATAATAGGTCCTCTTTAACTTCTTGTTGATCTGGAGTCTTGTTGGCCCTCCAATATTTCTGCACAGCCTCTCGGTATTGACACATATTGTTAGCATGTGTGCACACAGGAAACGGTGTTTGTAGGTGGTAGAAGTAAAATAACGAGACATGCCTCAGAGCATAAATACTTACAGCCCGCTCAAATTTTTGTTATATTTGTCATTTGTCAAGACTTGGCTGGTATAACCAATTACGTGCAGTGACACACACACACACACACACACACACACACACACACACCCTCACACACAAATACATGCTAAGAGCAGTTTAAGCAGAGATGGAGCAGAAAAGGGCATTTAACCGCAACCTGCTTTTTTGTATTTGTGAAAGTATTGGTGATTGTGTGATTGTGTGTATGTGGGTGTGTATGTGGGTGTCTTTGTCAGATTATTACTCTTCCGTTTTCTGTGTAAGTGCATATGTCTTTGTGTTAATTACTGTGTGCATTTGTTTGTGATGTGCTCTTGTTTATCAGCACACACAAGCCATTATTGCTGTGTGTGTGAGTGAGTAGTGCACATATTTATTGCACTCTGGTCCAGCATGGAGGCGTTCCTAATGAGGCTTGAATCTCCGCTGTGTGGCTCAGAGCCACACTTGGCTCAGCGATGGGAGGAGCATGTGAGTTAGAGCAGGAGTAAGGGGGTTATAAATGTTTAATTCAAACACCACCCTGTGGTCATTTTGCATTACCAGCATTTTTAGGTCATGATTGAATAGAACTGTGTAACAATTCACTTTGAAATTAGGGCTGTCAGTTGATTAAGATATTCAAATTAATTGCATGATTGCCCATGATTAATCATGATTATGCTTATTGTTTATCTGTTCAAAATGTACCTTAAAGGGAGATTTGTCAAGTATACTCTTGTCAATATAGGAGTGGGTATATATCCTGCTTTATGCAAATGCATGTATATATTTATTATTGGAAATTGATAAACAACATAAAACAGTCACACATATTGTCTAGAAACCCTCACAGGTTCTGCATTTAGCATCAAGAATATGGTCAAATCATAACATGGCAAACTGAAGCCCAACAGGCAACAACAGCTGTCAGTGTGTCAGTGTGCTGACTTGACTATGACCTGCCTCAAACTGCATGTGATTATCATAAAGTGGGCATGTCTGTAAAAGGGAGACTCGTTGGTACCCATAGAACCATTTTCAGTCACATATGTTGAGGTCAGATGTCAAGGGACCCCTTTGAAAATGGCCATGACAGTTTTTCCTTGCCAAAATTTAGAGCAACTTTGGAGCGTTATTTATCCTCCTTCGCAACAACCTAGTATGACATGGCTGGTGCCATTTTTTAGTTTCATATGATGCCAGTGTCTTCGCTCTCGCTTTAAAACAACATCCAAAAGATCTATTGTGATAAAGAAATCAGTAGCGTTAAAGCGATTCTGTGCGGAAACTTTCATGAAGACAAAATGTTAAACATAAAATACTGTAGATAAATACTTGCAGTGCAGTTGTTACTCATAAAATCTCCAATGATCTGCAAAGAAAAACATCACATACTGTGTAAATGCCTACAGGCACTTCACTTGGTCAGTGTCATGTGATCTCCCTCCTCACTGGCAGCCGTTGTTTTTTTTTTTTTTTTTTCCGGGTGGCTGAGCAATCCCAAGAGAGTCATCACAGGTCAGCACTGCCCCATAATTAGTGTTCACAGCATTTTCACCCGAATCCAGCCGTAGCGGCTTTAAGTCGACAAGTAATGAGAGCGCCAGAAAGATGAGCACACAGCAGGACACCATACTCCTCATAACCGAGGTTCAAACTAGGGAGTGTCTATAAATACCCTACTACTGTCAGACTGACGATCCAAAGTGAAGACCAGTACATATTAGAAAGCATCTGCCAAAATTTGCAGAGTGCCAGTGTTGTAGGTCAGGATAAGGGGGAGCTGAATCAGTTAATTTCATGTGATAACAGTGGGAAATCCTGCAATTATGGAAAACGTTACTATAATTAAATTGTATGACGTAGTGTGCGATGTATCATACAGTTAACAGTTTGGACAACAAGGTGAAATGACTGTTGAGTACATATTTTGGCTTGTATGTAGGATTTTGGTGTCCAATGTACATGAGAGTTTTGTTGAGGATGATTACTGTACCACGATCAGTGACAAAAAAAAAAACGACTGCAAGTTGTGGGGTGATGAGTTTCAGATTGAGCCGTACATAGTCCTTCAGGTGTTAGTCTAAAGCTAGTCCTCTTTTAATAGTTATTGCAGCAGCGCATTGCCTTTTTTTTCGGAGATTCAGTTGGACTTAATGTGTTTTAGCATCTCCGAAAATGGACATACTGATAATCATCATCACTGTGAGGGCCACGCTCTGTCTTCCCACTCCGTTTAAAGGGTGACTTTGGTATTTTTCAACATGGACTCCATTTTCCCTTGTTTTTATCTAAGTGATTTATGGGGACAAGACTTTTTGAAATTGGTTCAGTATTGAGGGAGAGCGCTACAGTGCCAGCAGCTAAACGGGCTGCAAATGTAATCACTCGGAGCAATTCCACACTGTATATGTACATCCATTAAAAGTGTTTGTTTTTATCACTGACAGGCTCAGATTGTTATTATAAGTATCTAACACAATCGAAAGGACGCCACAGAAAAATGAAACATTTTTCTTACCTTTCATTATTGCCATGTGACTTGTTGCCTAAAGACAGTGTCATGGGACACCGGTGTTGTCAGAGCTTGTTGTGTTGGAGTACAGTCAGTGTAGCTTAGTGTTTGTCTAAAAGATTTTCATGGTTGAATATTTAGGCGGTGCAGTGTTTAGCACTGTCGCCTTACAGCAAGAAGGTCACAGGTTCAAATCCGGCTTCTGTGTGGAGTTTGCATGTTCTCCCCGTGTCAGCGTGGGTTTTCTTCCGGGTTCTCCGGCTTCCTCCCACAGTCCAAAGACATGCAGTTTAGGTTAAGTGATGACTCTAAATTGCCTGTAGGTTTAAACCTGAACATGAGTGGTTGTCTGGCTCGATGTGAACCTGCGATGGACTGGTGATCTGTTCAGGGTGAACCCCGCCTTCGCCCAGTGTCAGCTGGGATCGGCTCCAGCCCCCGTGACCGCCAACGGGATAAGCGGTTGCAGATGGATGGATGAATATTTAGATGATTTTAACAGTGTTGATGCAACAAGAGATGTCAGACTTCTCCTCACTAGACACAATAACAAACAGCCCAAATCAAGCGAAAGGTAAAAAAACTTTATTTTTCTGTTTCCATAATGTTGTCACAGGCACTTATAATAACAATCTGAGCCTGCCTAGTATCAGTTGTCTGCAGCGTTCTCGCTCATTACTGGAACAATTCAAAAAATTGGTTTCTCTATTAGGCACTTACACTCAAAAAACGTTGGGCCGATTTTTTTTTACATTTTTTTCATAATCTGCATTGGCCAATGCATGAACATATTAAGCCGATTAGCAAGCAGGCACATCTGTGGGCAGCTCGGTGTCGTTGTAGAACACGTGACAACGCCTCTTGGGTCAATCAAATTGCCGTTCTACCAGCATCCTAATTAGGAGAAACCGTACAGACACAAAATGCAGATTGGAGAGGCAGACCACAAGTGTTCAATAAACGTTTACTTAAGTTAAGAAATTATGTGTATCATTTGTTATTATTAAGCTGTTATATTTTATCAGATGGAGGGCAAAAGAAAACAAGCCGTAGATACTGGCCAAAAAAAAAAAAAAAAAATCTACCTCATATATCGGCCATCAGCTGTTCTGATTCTGTAAAAAATTGGCCATAAAAAACTCATATTGGTCGACCTCTAGAAAATATGGTCCAGGTAATAGAACACAAGGGATGTAAGAAAATGTCAATACATATTAATATTGCTATTATGTATTGTGATACTGTACATATTCTCCAAAGCACTGTACTGATTTTTAATTAATCAAAGAAATCCATTGGTACCAAGCATGTCTTTGTCGGAGAGAAGGCTCAATGACTCTCCCAGTTTACATTCAATTTTAGCTAGGAAAAACTGGCATGGCCATTTTCAAAGGGGTCCCTTGACCTCTGACCTCAAGCTACATGAATGAAAATGGCTTCTATGGGTACCCGCGAGTCTCCCCTTTTCCGACATGCACATTTTATGATAATCACATGCAGTTCTGGGCAAAAACCAAACAGCTTTTTGCATGCAAAGTAAATGTTTTTGCCAGTTCTAAAAATGGTTTATTTCTGCTGTGCTCTTTGAACAGTGTGACTAAAATTAAATCGCAATTTATCGCCTTGCTCACATTATCACACTATATTGAAACGTTACCCCTGTATCGTGATATGTATCAGCCAGATTCTTACCTTCAAGCCATCTGCAAAACAGCGTGACTGTATTTTTTTCAGATGACTGACAAAAGTTAAGCTGGCATGTCTTTCTGAATCCTGCCACTATTTGGGACCGTCCTGGGAATGATGTTGGCTAGTTCAGTGTTAAGCTATGGCTAAACTTCTTAGCTGGATGTCTTCCAAGATACACCACCTCTACTCCCCCTTGGGCGCAGTCCAATTTACATAAGCAAGTGTCGTCTTTCCCCTGACCACAAGGCTCTGGCTGCTGTGAATTTAGGTCATTCTTGTTTGGGGAGATGGGCGGGGATGGCTCCTCCTGGCCTTTGAGACAGACACAAACAAGTTATATACGTTCTCTGAAGAAAATAGGTAGCAACAACACTTGGAGCATTATGATACAGCGTCAGCAGATCTCTGCAGTATAGGCCTGTATACAAAGTCATTATCAAGCTTAGCAAGCCAACTCGGTTACGTGTTGCTCCTATACTGCACATTCCAAGGAGTGTGCTGCCAAAACAAACAAGGGAGAAACGTTTTAAGCCCTTCTAATGCTGTTAAATTCCTGTCATGGATTACACTGCAGTGTCAGGCTGACACTAGCTTGGAGTTTGGCCACGACACTCCTCTTAAACCTGACATACTGTCAATGCGCATGCTGGCACGCTGCCCGCAATACACCTGGCAAATTGATGTTGGTGCCTCGTTGAACTTCACACTGCGGTTCATGTGTCTCAGTTACTTTAAGTCTAATTATAGACAGTTGAGGATAATTACAACTCTGTGTGTGTGTAGGCAAGTTTCTCAAGAGATTTAAACAAGGCTTTAATGTGCATTGTAACACAATTGGGGACTTGGAGTGAGATTTAGAGCTTAGTTACTGCACAGGGGAGCTCTCACCCGTGATGGGCTTCATTGGTTTTGACTTACTTGCTTACACAGTAAGCATTAATGAGAAAACGATCGGCGAGCTCATCAAAATGAACAAATCATCAAGTAAATCACGATTAATTTGGAGAGCTTTCAGTTATACTGAAATGAATGCTTCTCAAAGTCACTCTGAACATCTTTGGTTGCATCATTTGTGCTGTATTACAGAGAAGAACAAGTTCAGACTGTTTCATATTAAATATCTGTGAATCCTTATTGACTCATAACTGACCTTTAAGAACCTTTAAGAAGCTAACGTGTTAATGCATATTAATTTTAAATCTCAATAATTTATTTAATGCATTAACACAGTCGATATTTTGGCGAGGAAAAACTGTCATGGTGATATTCATGGGGTCCGTTGACCTCTGATCTCAATGTCAGTGGGCTCTATGGGTACTCATGGGTCTGGCAGCTGTTGCCTATTTGGCTGCAGTTCGCTATGTTATGACTTGAGCATACTTTTATGCTAAATTCAGTACCTGTGAGGGTTTCTGGATAATACTCGTCATTGTTTTGTGTCGTTAATTGATTTATAATCATTAAAATGCAAGGTGTGATCTGATCACACTCTGTTAATACCCGGTCTGAACAGGGCCTAAGAGAGTGCTGCAGCCTTGCTGATTTTTTTATTTATTTAAGATGAAATCATGTTTAAAATCAACCCAATCATGTACCCATCACACATAAAGGCAAACACTTGATGTGTCTTAATGTTGTGAAATCTTGTGGTTGTTGTGTGTTGTTGCTGATGTTGTTGTATAGTGAATATGTAACGTTACTATTGTGTTTTTATACTACAGTGTTAATTTTTCTAACAGAGATGCTATTCTCTGTTTCCTGTTCAGGGACTACAGATGTAAACTAGCTTATAGCTAACTCTGGTACAGCTAAGAAGCTGTGCAAGGTCCCTGTCAAATAAATAAATAAATAAATGTGCCTGTGTATTATTAATACTTTGAGCGAGACCCCCATCTTTCTGAACATTCAAGACTTTGTCTGGATCACCAAAGGACATGGCCTTGAGTGTTGAATGACCGATCAGAGAAACTGCAGCACAATCGAAACGTTCATGTTTTCAGTTCACATATTTCCCTCAGTCGACCAGGTTTGTCCACAGGGTTTTTATGTCTCCTAGCAACAGTACAACATACCGTTGGGGCTGTAAACCACCAACTGTAATCCATAAACCAGCCCTCAGCAGCCTGCCGTGGATTTATCACAAACATCTTGGCTGCTCGCTCGTCTTTACATATTTCTCTTTCGCTCTGTATGCATTTCAGCTCTTCACCCAGAACAGGAGAGACCGGCAGCTCTGCGGTGCCGGGCCAATCCAAGCCCAGCGGGCCGACGCATAAGATCTGCTTGGTGTGTTCAGACGAGGCCTCGGGATGCCACTACGGGGTCGTAACCTGTGGCAGCTGCAAGGTGTTCTTCAAGAGGGCCGTCGAAGGTTGGTCTTGCACACCCATCTCCATGCATCCATTCACTGTCACTCAGTCACGATGCTTGAATGTAGAAAACTAAATTTAGATTTGAATGATGGTATTTACACAAATATTTGTAAGGAAAAAAAAAAGGGGTTTTCATTTTTTTCCTAACCTTCAAACCAATGAGTTGTGGCCACATCTACACCAGGCTATAATTAGATTTGCATATTCATGTCCCCGTATTCTATATTATGCAGCCACAACCTTGTACATGTGCACCTAATAGCGACCGTTAGCATCCATTACCGTTGTACATCTTGTCCCAAAGATTCTCATTCATCGAGTTACATATGCTGTTGCACAACAGTGAAACATCTCTGCTGTTTTCTCTTCTCTTAGGCAGTAGGATATTAAATCATTTCCCCAGAAATCCAGGGTCAGGGTGGAATAGTAGGGTGGTATCTGTTAAGTTTTCATAGACCCACGTCATTTTCATGCATTTTTGTGGGGTTGAATCTTGATCCTGACTTTGCATGTCACCGCCTCCTCCTCTTCCTGCCTCTCCTGTATGTCCTGTATCAAAGCAGGGATGACTTACAAGTTATTAATTGAAAACAAAAAAAAAAGGAAAATATTACTTCCGTGACACCCTTTCTGATTAAGATAGTGGTGCCTCATAGAGGACTTGCCTTATAATGAGCTTGTAAGACAGCCATTCTTCTGCTTTGCTTCATGAACTTTTGATATCTTCTAATACAGTTTTCAGTTCTTGTCTCAGGCAGTTTGTGTATCAGGACCCTTGTCTTGAATCTAATTGCCTTGACAAAATCTTGAGAAGGGAGGGACAGGAATGCATCTGACAAACAGAGACAAATTTATGTTAATGTATTTCTGCAATGCATTCCAGCTCCCTGCTTCTGTTTCTTCTCCACTTCCTGTCTTTCTAAAGCTGTTTCTACATGTATGTAATTAGTTTGAAAGGGTTTTCTGAGGAGTCTCTTACTGTCAATTGATTATAGCATTCATCAACAATGGACAGATTGGTCCTAGGTGAACAGTAAATAAACCACTCTCTATCTATTATTGACCCAACTCTGGTACTAAATGCACATAAATCAGCCACACTAACTCATTTTCTTTCATTCTGTGCCTACGTTCACTACCTTTATCTGTCAGTTTCCTCTATACCTGTAACTAATGCTGCTAGTTAAAGGGATAGTTTGGGTGTTTTGAAGTGGGGTAGTATTGAGGTACTTATCCTTAATGAAAGTATTACAGTAGGTGACGGACGGCACGTCGCCATCTTGGAGAAGCAGATAGGAGCACCGTCACCAGAGCAAAGCAATGTATTGTAAAGCAATGTTCTACTGTACACAGATGGCAGAAAAATATATTTTAGCCACCTAAAAGAAAGGCTAATCTTAAAACATCAGTACCTATGTTGTGCGTTATATTTAGAATATTTTTATTGCTTTATCTTGCCGTCAAACAGCCCTTACCGATGTGGAACGGTAATGAAAGTGAAACCTACCTAGGCTCTCTTGAAAGCCAGCAGGCTCAGATGACATATAGATCCGTTTTATTTTCAGTTCAGTTCCCCATCTGAAAATATCCTAAATATAGCATACACAAACGGATATAGATTGTTTTAGGTGAGCCTTTCTTTTAGGTGGTTAAAATATGTTTTTCTGCCGTCCCCGTCCACAGCGGTACATTGCTTTTCTCCGATGTCGGATGTCCGATGTTGGTGGTAGGTGATGGATTTATAGCCTCCTGCATACAATCAAGCATTTATTTGAGTCTACTATTCCTAAAATATGTGTACAAACAATAATACAAATGATTTTTAAATTTGTAGATATGAACACTTGATTTAAGCTGGACAACCTGCTACAGTTAATTTGTTGAGTTGTATGAATGTTGACTGTTATCAGCTTTTCATGATGTGGCGCTGGTGTAAATGCCAAGCGCACAACCTGTAAGTTTTATTTTGAAAAGAGCTGCCTACAGTAGTACTGAGAAAGTTATATCTGTTATTTTTGTTTTTCTCCCCCCTCTCCATTCTCCGGTCGTTGTCTCTATGGTGAAGGATGGAGAGCACGACAAAACACAGATGGTAAATAAATGCACTTTTAATAATATATAAATTAATAATAATGATGATGATGATACTATCACCTTTGATTTGCCCATGTCCCTGTATTCCTTCAGCACTGAAATATGACCAATCTGCCTAGCACATGCATAGCCTCTTCTGCCAGCTATATGTTAATGCATGCAAATGTTCTGATTCGGTAATTCAAGTCAGTGTAAATTGCCTGTGAATGATTTTGTGCTCTTCAGTTTCTGCTTGGAATGCTCCACCTCATTATCCTCACAGGTGGTAGATCCAATAATTGCAATAACAACCTGTTTCTCATCAGGCCTATTCTTTTGCACTTGACCCACATTAACCTCCTGAGATCTGAAGTCAAAAACACCTCAGCCATTTTGTTGTTGTTGTTGTTTTCCTTTGCTGTTCATTTGTTTTATTTATTGTGTGTTTCACTGTTTCTACTGACAACTCCATTAAGGCCACGTCCAGGTTTCTGCTCCTGCTGGATTAATTGTCAACTGATATCTATTTAGTTTGACTGCAAATACTTAGCTTAGTCCCGCCCCTCAAACACAGACCGGCCAATCATAACGTAGCATTGGCCAGGGTTCAACAACTATCCGGCTCTGCACTGTAGACTGTAATGCAATTGTTTCAGATTTTATTCATTTTCAAGCTGGTTTTGTGGGTTTTGAGCTAGTCATGGTTAAACATGGCTGGGACATGGGAGAGTGATAGTCGTTACGCAGAGAGTACCCAGTTCTCTTTATACATCCATGGTTGTAGCTTGTAGCCTCATACCATTTATTCTCCGACAAACTGCACACACTGTCTGCTACAGCTACGTTCACAGCTATAACGGCACCAACAAACCCACACTCACTGCCGTCACACTTGCACGGTCTGTCAGAAACTCGCTGATGTTACGCTACAGCGGGCACGAAGCCACCGGCAACGCTAGCAGCTAGCTGCTACTAACGTAGCACAAACACACCCCCTGTTTGTTAGACAATAGTTTAAGTTAAGCCAACAACCTTTTACTTTTACTAGGAAAGAGGATACATGTCTGTGACAACACAGCACTGTGGCTGCTAACACACCCAGACACTGAACTGGAGACAGTGAATGCAGCACAGTGGCTGCTACAGTAACTCTCCTGAACGGGTGAACTGGAGACAGTGAACGCAGCACGGTGGCTGCTACAGTAACTCTCCTGAACGGGTGAACTGGAGACAGTGAACGCAGCACGGTGGCTGCTACAGTAACTCTCCTGAACGGGTGAACTGGAGACAGTGAACGCAGCACGGTGGCTGCTACAGTAACTCTCCTGAACGGGTGAACTGGAGACAGTGAACGCAGCACGGTGGCTGCTACAGTAACTCTCCTGATGCTGAACTGTTGACTCAGTTGTGCTCGTATACTGCAGCTGGAGCACCGCTAGGTACTAAATAAAATTAAAAAAAATTGAAATGCACCTGTCCACTGGTTTCCACAGCTCAGTGGGCCACAATCCTTCCCAGTGTTTTTCCTTCATGTCATTTAACATTGTTTTAAGTATATGTGGGTGTATCAAAGACATAACACAAATTAGTCAATTTTCTAGACTTAACAAATGTGTGATTTTATGGTAGCTTTTAGGCAGAAATACATTTCTTAAATTGCAAACCAGTTATGATTTTGTGATTGCTGCATTGTAGAAAAATATATTTAGGGAAATGTTCTTAGATTGCAATGATAGAACTTTTTTTAATGATTTTAATGGGTTGATTTTTTTTAGTTTACAGTCATTTAAATATGTTAAAATATAGGTGATACTCACATTGCAGACATTTAGGCGATATAACTTCTTTTACAGACGGCCAGATTACAACTATTACTTACTGCTGAATTGAAAGGACCAGGTCAAGTTGTGACTCTGCATGTGTCCTTGCCATGCGTCGACAGGACTAACCACTGGCCCACTGAGCAAACACTCATTAGCTGCAGCTCTACATGCTGGTGTTAGCTGCAGACCCAGCCAGATGCTTCACCAGCCAGTGCTGATGGGCGCTGCCAGGCCTTTGTTAGCAGATCGTGCAGGATAAGGGAGCGAGGATATCAGTGTGATTCAGCTGGCACTTTTGACACCACAGATGGCTGTTTACACCATTGTTTGCAATGACTTCCTGTGATATCAGTGATGGCTGCAACTGGCAGTCTCCATGCAGGCTGCTATCTTGTCATCACACCAGCAACCCTGCAGATTAATTTCCAGTCTATGTGAAATAGGATTATTTGTAAGTTTCAGAGGTGATTAGCTCTGAGATTTTGATAACTGACTGACTTTATATAAACATTTAATTAGTATTAAGTGAGCATTAAGTACCTAACAACAGTGCTTTGTTATACTATGACCTTTACTCTTAAGTTTTACACTGCTATGTTAAAGTACAATACATACATACATTCACCTGTTTGCTCCATGTTGATTACATAATGTATCTAGCCACCACCAACGTAGGGCGCTGCTGTTCGGAAGCATCATTAAGCTCAGCTAATCATTTGCTTGGTGTCCCAGATTCAGTGTTTGCTGGTACTCATAGTACATGCATTTAGTCTGCTGTATTAGGCTCAGTATTCACTCGCTTGTGAGCAGACAGGACAAGGCCAAAATCATGTGAAATACTGCATGATAAAGGACACTGAATATGAGATCACTGTTGCAAAGCTACAAAACTACACAGGCCAGTGTTTCAGAGGTCTGACAGCGAGCATTATAGGGCATGTACAGTGGCAGCTCAGACATTGTACACATTTATAAAAGTATTTTATCAACAATGCTGTAACAGGTAGTAACACTGAAGAGAAGTGGTTATGCGGCAGTAGCTCAGTCTGTAGGGAGTTGGCTTGGGAACCGGAGGGTCACCGGTTCAAGTCCCGACATGGACCAAGAACTGAGTGTGAACTGGTAGCTGGAGAGGTGCCAGTTTACCTCTTGGGCACTGCCGAGGTGCCCCTGAGCAAGGCACCAAACCCCCAACTGCTCGGGGCGCTTGTCAGGAGCAGCCCCATCACTCTGACATCTCTCCATTGTTGCATGTTTGTGCATGTGTGTGTTTCGGGTCTGCATGTACTGTGTATAAGTTAACAACAGAGTGTAAATTGAATTTCCCCTAGTGGGACTAATAAAGGACTATCTTCTTCTTCTTCTTCTTTATGCGAGTCACAAATCTGGACCTTCTTTTAGAAACAGCTCCCTAAAGATAGAGATACTTACAGTAATTTGGTATAGGGCTGCAACTAATGATTTTCATTGTCGATTAGTCTGTTGATTATTTTCTCAATTAATCATTAGTTGTTTGCTCTACAAAATGTCAGAAAATGGTGAAAAACGTTGATCAGTATTTCCCAAAACCCAAAGATGAAGTCCTCAAATGTCCACATTGTTTTGTCCACAACTCAAACAGTTTACTGTTAAAGAGGAGTAAAGAAAACAGAAAATATTCACATATAAGAAGCCGGAATCAGACAATTTTAACTTTATTTTGTTCTTTAAAAGTTACTGAAACTGATTAATCGATTATCAAAATAGTTGGTGATTAATTTAGTAGTTGACAGCAAATTGATTAATCAGTTAATTATTGCAGATCTAGTTTGGTGTTGGGAGCACAAACCCATTTCCCAACAATGACAACTGTCTTTCACCCTGTTCATATATTATAACAGTTTTATAAGCACTTTTTCAGTAGGCTGTTCTAGCCATTTTTTAGTCTTTGGACGTTTTGATGATGCACACATTGTCGTAGTTGCCATCGACAAACTCTGTATGAACATAGCTCGCTGTCATTCTCTCTGGCTAGGCATTATTATAGCTACATGTGCTTGACACTGCAGTGATTCACTCTTCACTAAAATACTGTAGCTTTAGATGAGCATCTTGAACATTGGATAACATTAACGGCCTAATTCATTTTCAGTGTGATTGCAGATGAAGTAGTTCCATAGATGTGTCAGCTGACATTACTGGCAGGAGCAGCAGGTCCAGCCAGGTCAGGGTTTATCCCCTGAGCCCCTTCCTTCAAGAGGCTTTGCCTTTTGCCGGGCTGCTCTTGTAAATAAGAATTTGTTCTTAATTGACTTGCCTGGTTAAATAAAGGTTAAAAAACGCAAATTCATTTTATTGCCACTAATTTTAACACAGTCTTTTCATATGAGACTAGGAGACTGAAGGAATCCATTGGCACCAATGGTCATAGTAGCTTGTTTGAAAGCTCAATTCAAAGAGGTCGCTTGACCTCTGACCTCAAGATATGTGAATTAAAATGGGTTCTTTGGGTACCCACAAGTCTCCCCTTTACAGACATGCCCACTTTATGATAATCACACGCAGTTAGGGCAAGTCATAGTCAAGGCAGCACACTGACATACTGACAGCTGTTGACTTGAGTTTGCTATGTTATGATTTGAGCATATTTTTTTATGCTAAATGCAGTACCTATGAGAGTTTCTGGACAATATTTGTCTCTGTTTTATGATGTTAATTGATTTCCAAAAATAAATATATACATACATTTGCATCAAGCAGCATATTTTTCCACTCCCATGTTGATAAGAGTATTAAATACTTGAAAAAAATCTCCCTTTAATGTACATTTTGAACAGATAGAAAATGTGTGATTATTTGGTGATTAGCTGCAATAAGATATGGACAATCATGTAATTAATCACAATCAAATATTTTAAGAAATTAACAGCCCTAACAATGAAAAAGAAAAAAAAAATAGAAATGTCAGGTGGAATAAATCAGGATAAGAAAGATGCCTTAAAATTGTCCGTTCATCCATCTTTTAGTGGTTGACAGATATGGGTTTTCAATGGCTGATGTCAGTATTTAGAGAGCATGGTGGCTGATGGTTAATATATAACATCGATATCGTGTTTTGGTTTTTTTTGCAACTGATAAAATACAATTACATAAATTAAACATGGCACAAAGCAGGCAGTGGCCTTCTGTGGTGTTGGCTAACCCGGTTCCACAGCAGCCACTCGGAGAAGACTGCCGGCAGATGTCTGCAGACATTTTTTGTTAATTGGCCTCGTGAGCACAAGCGATTTTGATTATTTCAAAATGGCGTTAATCATCCCGAGTAATCAGTTTATCGCTGTTTCTTTTATTAAGTTCTCATCTCATTGTCGTCATGGACAAGATTGAAGTTGGACAGCAAATATTTTTCATCAGAGTTTTCACTGACAGAATAAACACTAATGACTGGCAGCCGTTAAGACCGGCTGTGAATCTCGAATGCATGGACAGGAAACTTGTGATTTGTTGATTATTGCACTGCTGTCGTACAATAGCTGAGGATCACGAGACCGCTTTATGGCACTCATTTGTAGACACATAGCTGAACACAGTGTTCAACTGTTAGACATCATTAAAGGGAGGTCTAAGGATCTTCTGAATACAAAGGCTGTTCTTAGTTTTCCATTAGGAGTGTCATTTTTAATATGTAGCACTATGTTCAGCTGACATATCCATGCGCCTCCACGATGTAATGATACAGGAAAACCAGTTACACACTGCATCGTATTATTTTGACATTCTTTTAGCGGCTATATGGCGCCAGCAGTAATATTGAATGACCTTTAGATCAAAAAGATGCATCAAACACATGATATTTCAAAGATCAGTAACAACGTTTACGGTCCCAAAGGGCATTTCCTTGACTTTGTGTAAGGTCTTGTTAAAGCCAATGATGTTTTTTCGCGGTCATGCAGAAACTTCTGTGTGTGTGTGTGTGTGTGTGTGTGTGTGTGTGTGTATCGGTAAATGAAGGGTTGCTGGAGAGTGGTAGAGGCACAACAAGTGAAATATTGTAATGTAATTGTAATATTGTATTATCCCGTATGATGATCTCTGCATTAACTCAGAATATAGAGCCATCTTTCATCCTGTATGAAAAGACATTACAGAGTTTCCATGCAGTTATTAATTATATCCTCTGCTTCTGCCACTCGTCCTAGTGTGATAGATCTGCTCTGTAATGGGTAATGCTATTATACTAGAAGTGACTAATGAGCAGGCCCTCCACCTTACTTCTCCATATCTACAGTAATTGGCGATGGGGAATACCTTACAATTTAGTCATCCAGAAGGGGCATATACATATACCTCTTTAATAAGAGGTACTTGTGAACTCAAGATTTTTCAGTCGATTAATGCGACTCATGGGAGAGTACTGTGGTAAGGCCGGCTGAAAAAGTTGGAAATAGTTCAAATTCAGGTGCGATGTGCTGATGTGCTGCTGTGCTGAAGCCGCAACATTCAGGAAAGTTTTTCACAGGCTACCACCATAGGGTGCGCACACAGCAGTATGACACCTCCCCAAAACATCTGGATCACCCCCTGCTAGCAGGCTGTTAGTTTAGGAGGCACCTCATTTGATACGCAGTGGTGTTTTCTATGAGCAGAGTATACAATTGTTATGTCTGTATCGCAGTCAGTCATGTTCACTTAATTGTTGGAAGCCAAAATCGTGAACGTGATTAATATTTGATTAATTATGCAGCCCTAATGTGTGGTATTATTGATGTTTTTTTTTTGCTAATTACTTCATTTATTTTGTTATTATTATTATTTTTGTGCTATAAAACTAACATTTATTGTTAGTTAATTATTAGGTATATTGTAGCTTTGTAAATGACAGATGACAGTTTTTAAACTATTAAAAAAAAAAGTTTCATTAAATGCAGAACCAGAAACAGAAGGGCGATAAGGCGCAGCATTTTTTTTTTTTTTTCAGCTGAGATGCTTTGGTTGCATCTGGTTGCTCTATCCGCAGAAGTAAAAGTGTCAGAACAAGGTAGATTGCTTGTTCTGGATGAAGGACAGGCTGAAACAAGTAGGACGGACTTGCCGGTCTATGTGTATTAATTTCACCTTCATTGTTGTTGTTCGGCACTTGTGGCTACATGCAGGATGGGACTGTTGGTCTTTGCGGTATTTATCCCGGCCTTCCTCCACTGTGATTGGACAGCTGGGTAAAAAAGTTCAACATTTTTCCACTCTTGGTGACCAGATAAATGTGAATATAGCGGTTGGTGGCTTGCCAATAGTGCGGTATTGCGATAATTGCGACAGCCCTAGTAGGATGCAGCACAGATCAGCTGTCAAATTGGTAACCAATGACTGACTACAAGAGAAAAACAGTCTGCATTCCTACCAACTTTTGTTTTATCTTTTTGTGGTTGCATCTCATCTTTTTCTCTGCCCTTTTGCGACTTGCATAACATCTTCAGTGCAGCCTCGGTCATGCCAGGATCCGAGAGGGCTTTTTAGGAATGCGTTACTTGAAAATAATAATTTAATACAGGCCACAACAAGCGGATGGTTTGACGCAAGAGGCAGCTTTGACTGAGATTGCTGTGTGAGTAGAGTCTCTATAAATGTTTTTCACAGTGTTGATGATGTCAGCAGCAGATGTAAAGATTTTTGTTGGGTTAGTGGCTCATCTAGCACATCAGAGGTGGTTCAAGTTAATCGTGGCAGTTGGATTTCACAGAACGACTGTCATTGTGAAACTTAGAAAGATGACCATGGCATGCTTGCCATGATGTTATGGGACATCCTCTTATTAATATTGCCTATTAGATTGGTTATGTTTCAGTCTGAACTCAGAAGAATGTGTTGATGCTGGAAAGATAAGATTCATGTGACACTCCTCAGGCTCTGCCACACACAAGCACTGCATGTGATAAAAGCAGGACACTGTTGCACTGTAGCCTAATGCTGCTGAACTGGTAACATCACATCACACATTAAATTAAAATTAGTGCACACTGTGTTATTGTGTATATTTAAAAGGCAGTATTGATGTAAAAAAAAAAAAAAAAATCTGTCCTCATGCTTTCCCTTTATTACAAATACTATGTATGTCTTTTGGTCCAACAAACAAATTTAGTTTGTTTGAGATGGTGTCAGACATCAGTACAGAGATGACAAAAATGAAACGTAAGAAAGCACGAGAGCGTTGCTCAGAAATGGCACAACAAAAGTGACAGCAGAATCAATCGCAGGCTTCTGATGTATAACCTTGATCATGTCTGCCGTGAAGGAACTCCTTTTAGACTTGAACCTTTATCTCAGCTGTGCTTTAGTTTACAATAGTTGTAGGTTTTTTTATGCTTCCTCGCCAGCGTCAGGCATTATGTTTTCAGGTTGTCCGTCTGTCCGGTCCATTCTTGTGAATTCAGTGTCTCAGGAACACCTTGAGGGAATTTCTTCAAATTTGGCACAAACTTCCACTTGAATTCAAGAACGACTTGATTAGATTTTGGTTGTAATTATGACAATTTCACACAAATGTTTAATTGGATAAAATGATGACATTTTGGCCAGACATGGATGTAAACTGCAATTTGACTAATTTGTGGAGGCATATAACCGTGAGGTGGTTATTCTAATTCTTCACTTTTCACTCCTTGTTTGGATAATACAAAATTACAAAAGTACAGTGCTCAGCTGTTTTCGGGAATTACGAAGCTTTTTTTAAAAAATGAAATCATATATTTGTGGCCCGTCTATAAAGATTTACGAGTTGTTTAGTTGATTAACAAATGGGCTCGAGAATGACAACCGCAGACAGGGAAAGGAAGTCGGAAAATACTGAGTCACACGTTGTTGGTTTCGGTTACATTTGTTTCCAACAAGAGAAATGGAGAGTATCTCCATCTTCATCCTTCAGACGATAAAAGTCATAATCGAGCCTGTGTCCCATCAGTAGTGTTGCTTGCATATCACTGATAAAGATCTCTTCTAAAATTGTTTGATGGAGTCCACACATAATTTCTTCCCTCTGGTCAAATATTTATTCCAGCTCCTTTTTCAAATTAAATCGATCTAATCACAGTTTCATCTCCGGTTTATATTCCTGCATCCTAATCAGCGTACACAGATATTATGAGAAGGGGAAAGCATCCATGGTGTGCAAACAAATGTGGACCATTTAGACTCTAGTACACAGGCCGCAATATGAATGTGGACCGTGTCTGATTGTTGGGAAAGAGCGCTGTACACAATCATGGATTGTGCCATGTGTTTCCAGTGCAGACTTGAGTGAAGTGAAGCTGTCAACACCAGTTGAATGCCACAGGGTTGCTAGGCTTACTGTCGACTCAGCAGGTGGTTTGTGTGGTCATAATACATACTGCTCAGTCTAATCCTTCTCAGACCTTCTTAGCTAGCTAATGTGTCTCCTTTTCTCTCCTCTTCTTCTCCCTCTCCTCTTTACAGGCCAGCACAACTACCTGTGTGCCGGGAGAAATGACTGCATCATTGATAAGATCAGGAGGAAGAACTGTCCAGCCTGCCGCTTCAGGAAATGTCTTAAAGCCGGGATGAATTTAGAAGGTAAACAGTGGGACACATCTTTAAATCAGGCCAGGCTTCATTAAAACAGTTGGAGTGGATTTAGCTTTCATAATGCAATGCATTTCCAACTGAAACAGATTAAGCGGGTGGGGTATAGTTACAACAGGGATGGGATCAAATCCTGCAGATTTGATTGGATTGCTCAAAAGGGGCGTAGCTTAGCAAATGCAGGATAATGTGATGCTGTAGAGGACTGGTCAGCCAGGTGGAGGATGAGGGAGAAATGAAACATTAGACCTTAGAGGGCACATATGACCCTTTTCAAGGTCATACTTGTATTTTGGGTTTGTATTTGGGTTTCAAATGTTGAAAAAAGACATAACTTTTCTATCTGAATATTCCTTTGTTCAGAGCTGCACGGTGGCGCAGTGGTTAGCACTCTTGCCTCACAACAAGAGCAGGTTCGAATCCGGCTTGGGGCTCCTCTGTGTGGAGTTTGCATGTTCTCCCTGTGTAAGCGTGGGTTTTCTCCGGGTACTCCGGCTTCCTCTCACAGTCCAAAGACAGTGACTGTTTAGGTTAATTGATGACACTAAATTGCCCGTAGGTGAGGATGTGAACGTGAATGGTTGTCTGTCTATATGTGCCCTGTGATGGACTGACCACCTGTCCAGGGTGAACCCCGCCTTTACCCAATGCCAGCTGGGATCGGCTCCAGCCACAATGGGATAAGCGGCTGACGATGGATGGATATTGCCTTGACGATGGATGGACATTCCCGAAACACTGCCTTTTAATGCCTGTGTCCCCCCTGAAAAAGCCCAGTCTGCTCTGATTGGTGTGCAAGAAATACATGGCACACCTTTGTAAAGGTAGTTCTCAGGCTGTGGGCGATTTTGTTATATATATATATATATATATATATATATATATATATATATATATATATATGAGCTTGCAGTGACACAGGAAGGGGAGCAAATCTGAATGGCTTTTTGGATCTGTTTTCTGATCTCGGCAGCCCAAAAAAAAAAAAAAAAAAAAAAATGAGTGGGCTGTCCTTTTTTGGCAGTTTGTGGGTTGGTAGACACTCCAGATACCTAAATATATGTGAACAAGCACTGGAAAGTTTTTCATGATATGTCCCGTTTAACTACAGTTTTTACCAGCTGACCTCTAAATTCACGCCTCCTGCTATCATATTGCTTTGCTAGCTACTGTCACCCACAAGCTAAAATGTAGTCATCAAAAATATTCTAACATTTGGTATATACCAAGAGATAATAGAACAATTAACAGAGACACAAGGTTTTTTATTTTTAATTTTCCTGTGTCTTTAGGTATTAAGTAGCTTGTTGAAATTCCCCTTCATTGAGTGTTATGTCACTGGCCCTGCAGCACTGCCACCCACTCTTTCCACTACGGCCTCCAGCATGGTCTGGTTTCTACTTTAACCACCATCACCCAAGTTTATGGAAAATGCCCTACTCACGTTAGTATGAATATGTCATGTCACCACAACTTCTACTTAAATGACTATGTGAGAAAATTCTCATGAGAAATACAATAACTGGGATGATGAAACTTTGCGATGTTTAGCATCATGGTAGTAGCTCAACACCAAGCAGACTGAATTGTACTTAATTGTAATAAACATACTAAGCATAACTACAATGCTGATTACTTTAAAGGTCATCTATTAGCAGAAATGGAATATAATATTCATAACTGTGTTTTCATTAGTGTATAATCACCTGAAACTGAGAATAGTTTTGTTTTTGTTAGCCCTACATAGGGATCATCTTCACAGAGTCCGCCATATTTCTACAGAACAGACAAAGCAGCCTCTGGCTCTAGAGAGAGCCTGTCATGTTTTTACGTTATCTGAAGGCCACCGTAGTTCTCCGACATGCTTCGGAAAGGGAGGAGTGAGCGGAGGGCTGCTCAGTTGGTTGCAAACTGCAGCCACAGCACTAGATGCCACTAAATCCTACACACTTCTCCTTTTAGGAAATTTGCATTCTTTGTTATTGTATATTCCAACTATTATGAAGCTATCAGTCTAAGTAATAGACATTAGTCAAGCCACTAGCTGTCTATCATATCTTATTTATTTATATCACTGTCACAACACTGACTTTATATACACCATCTGGTACGTCTCAGCGAGTTGAGCTTTGTTTAATCGTGTTAAATCAAATATGCTCTGTGATTTTATTGCTGATGTTTTGTTTTTTCCAAACTGAACCAAGGGTATGTAAATGTTTCTTATATACAAATATCTGTTTTGTAGACACTCTAGACACTGTACCACACCAGAATGCCAGTTTTGTCACGCTGAGTTGTTCAACAGCTGGTCAGAGTTTGTTGGGATACTGTACAAAACTGTAGTGCACAGAAAAAGGATATGCACATTTGTATGTATACAGTAAAATGCATGTCAAACAGATTTTGATAATTAAATGGATCATTTTGCATGTGAAGTCTCAAAGGCTGAACGAGTGTTTAGAAGTTTAAGACGACAGTTTCACTGAGAATCAACACGTCAGTTTTGATCAGCAAGACGTACAAATGATTATTGTACAAATTGAACTGACTTTTTTTGTACGTGTGCCAAAACTAGTGCAATTTGCTTGAATGATAAATTCTAATTTGTTGTGAATAACAAATGGTTCAAGGATTTGAACTTACTTAAGAATATTTCTCTTTTATCGTAACTGAGTCAAAGTGAATGAGAAAAATTGTAACAAGGGTGATTACAGCAGTCCTGTAAGACGTACATTCACACTGTACATTACTGAAACATAACATCTCTTATATCTTCCTCTTACTTAACTCATATTGTCTTATCAAAAAAGGTCTCTCCCTTCCTCTTAGCTCTTAACTTTTTTCTGTTCCTCTCTCTTACCTCTTATGTAATAAGTCCGTTGCCATGTGGACAGTTACTCTTAAGCTATGTGATTTTTACTTTCAGTTAAAAGGCAGTGCTTCGCTTTTCAATATGGTGACAGGGAGAGAGATGAAAATAGATCACCTGTGGACTGTGGAAATTATTTTTCAATTTGTGGCCAGTTTGGAGGTCTGTGGATTGGAGAGCCAAAATAAAATATATTGAAAGTGTAGTCTGGTACAATGCCAGTACTCTGCGATGTGCTACAGCTCTGTGGAAAATATGTCTTCTCACGGAAAGTCTCTATTGTGAGCACAGATATTTCATGATGTAGCAACAATTTTGACATCTATGTACATTTTATGAACATTTTGCTCCAAACAAAAGTTAGAAAGGCTGCAGTGTGGATCAGCTGATGTTAGTTACTCATCTGTGAACATGGACTTGTTTGCGCACCATTGCTGTTCTGTACACGTGTGCTGTATGCAGGTTTGTCAGTGTGACGGCGCCTCCTCCTCACACTCGTCAATCAATGCATAATCCATAGCGCACAGCCTCAGATTACCTGGTGGTGATCTCTCACCTGATTCTGCTTCGAGGATTACAATGTTTGGGACAGAACAACAATTAAGGGAGTCGAGAAGCAACTGGTGAAGCACAGCAACTGGTTAAGTGCTTGGAACGTGGCTGTTAGGTTATTTCAGCTGACGCTTCCTTGAAGCAAGAAATTGCTATCAGTGTTGAGTATGATTACATGTAAAGAGTGCAATGTTTGTCAGACGGAGGTGAAAGTAGTTTCATATAGGGAGAGACAGAAAGACTGGTAGAGGGATTTGATGGACGTCACTCAGCGCATAAGCAGACAGATTCCCACCAGAAAGGCTCTTAGTTGCCATAGAAACGCCAGGAGAGGAAATTAGAAAAGGTAGACAGTAGGAAAAAACATGTTTTTTCATGGTACCCTCTCAACCCTGGACATGCTTTGCACATTTAGTGGTAGAAAATATCAAAAGGATGCCCAGATAGTCTACAATATAGACTTTCTGTTACTAATAATATAAAACACGAGTGGCTCTCTGCTGCTTTCATTTTGTCAAATTACCTCTCAGAGGAAAAAAGGTCGGAGACCCCCACTCTACATGTTGTGTGCAAAAACACAGCAATTTGCTGCTGCTGCTGTTGCATTCGAGAGAAACTGCAAAAAAAAAAAAAAAAAAAAAAGACATGCTCTCTGAGAAATTGAACTGTTTTAGTTCAGTAATGACTTTAAGGCTTATTACTGGGCAAAAACCAGCGTGCTGCATTCTCCTGACCTTTGCTGGATTGTTAGAATTCATTGGGTTCAAAATAAGCGCACACTTCAAACTCCAGTAACAACCAGTATCAACCAGTTCATGTAATTGTTGTTAAGAGAGACTGAAGTGAGGTGATCGTATCAGGTTTGTTTCTAGTATGCATGTACTTATAAGTAAGCATGTACTGTATATTGAAAAGGAATGACAAAAACATGTGTGGCCCCATATTGGCCCGAATTTCCCTCCGGGGATTAATAAAGATTTATCTTATCTTATCTTATGTTATTGACCTGAAACTCCAGAGAGCAGCTGTGCCGTTCAAAAAGAAAGCTGTAACAAAGTGGAACATGCAAAGTTTAGTTTTATGTCAAATACAAAGTCTGTAGTTGTTTGCAAGTGATGTGCCAAGGTGAGGTGTAACACTGTCAGAATAAGTCTGGAGAAAACAAATAAAGAGTGTTAATTGTGTGCACTAGCCTCAGTTGGTAAATGAGCTGATGTAGGTTTGCTTGAATGTTTCACACATCTGGCTGCTTTCATATCCTTCACATATCCACCTTGTGACACAGTGGCACGGTGTTCAGACAGGCAATGGACTTTTCATTTCATGTGGGATGACGTTAAGTTGTTTATTTCTTTATTAATCATGTTTAGAGATGAAAGGCAGAGCTCTGTCTACACAGGGATCTCAGTCAAAAGCTCATTATTAGTTTATTATTAGTCACAGTCCGTTTATTTTTACCAGTAATGAAAAAGATGATTTTGTGGGCGGAGCCAAGTGCACTTGCGCAAGTTCCACCCTGAAACTTTAAGCAGTTCACTGTTAGCAACAGGTGTTGGCGTTAGCACAGTAAGCTGATGCCAGTCAGTCACATTATGGGGAGCACAAATATGACCGCGGCGCTGGAAGACTCTGCGGGTTCCCGGTCAGCAGTAACGGAGTGTTGTTTACAGGACGAGGACGGCGTGTCGGCGTTATTCCACCATTGTAGGTATGTGAATGGAAAGGCAGCCAGCATGCTAACTATGCTAACCGTGATGCTAACGCAATTCCGACGGTATCGCGCAGACGTAGCGATAATTACAAGGAGGGAAAAAAACAAACGCGAGCCTAACTCCTCATCCCCGCTGGATTCTAGCAGCCTTTAGCGGCAGTTACTGAAGTAATTGGCTCTCACGTATAGCAATAGAAATAGCAAGTTTGTATATGCAGCTCATTTCTTACTGTGTGTTTTTTGCCTCGTTTCCACATAGCTCTGTGTATGTATGCTAGTCAGCCGGAAGCTCGTTCATTCCTGTGGGAACCTCCGTGATCTCCACCGGAAGTTAGCATACTATGCTAACTTCCGGTGGAGATATTGATTTCATAAACTGACCAATAAATGTAATACGTCTGCTTTTGTGGATTGTTTTTCGATGTGAATAGTTCGTCGGTATATTTAGCAGCATTGTGAGCTACTTTATTAAAAGACGTATGAACTACAACATGCACTCTATGTTAGCTAGCATGCTGCCAATGTTAGCTGAGTGTGCCTTCTAACTTTTCACTAGAAAAGTCATAAATGTGACAAACAGTAATTAATTCATAGATATAAAAGCAGTGTTATACATCCATGTACTAACTTCTCTCCCATATCTCTGAGGTTGTTTTTATCCGTGAAGAGAACACTAGTGAGTGTAATGTGTACTATATATATAACTGTGGAAGAGAGGTGTTTATAGAAACAATTAGGAACATTCAAATATAAAATATGATTAAAATATAATACAATGCAGGGCCACATAAATTAGTGTACAGAGGAATATAATTAAATATAAGCAGTATAAATGGAAAAAAGTACATAAAATAGAATGAAAATATAGCAGTCCAATCATAGGTACGGGATTTGCATTCAGCATAAATTATACTAGTTTATAGCCAAAGTGGAACTAATTTAAACTCTCCTTAATGCACAAGTTTATTTTTTTGTTAATCTATTTATTATTTTTGCTTTCATAACATAAGAGATGCTTTTCAGTTTTATAGCCTATCATGACCTGTTGCCTTTTGAGAAAGTGTTTCTTTATTGTTTGTACAGTGTAATACAGAAGTGTTTGAAATGTTCCTTATTTTTTTAATGAAAATAGTTTACCAGAGTTGCCAGTGGGCAAAGTGCTGCATCAGTCCCCCGCAGCAGGATTGTGTCTGTCTTTGGCACTACTTACATATCAGTAAAGATCGTCAGTGTGCAGTTGCATCTGAAAGTGAATAATTGCAATGTTTTTGTTTTACTGACTGATGTAGATTTTGGTTGCCTGTAAAGTTGATAATAATTACATATATTTGTGTTATTTTTATTCTAGAATATAGGTGGATAGGTAAAATAAAGAGAGAAATATATTTTCAAAAGTAAAATATTTTATACTATTCATGTCGAAAGTTGTGCCTTTGTCAGGGACAACAATAATTTACAATGAAAAATTGCCTTTGGCGCTTGTTGCCTTACATTGTTGGACAACCTGGGCACCCATAAAAAATGAAAGTTAAATCAATGTATTTTTAATCACCTGCTCCCATGATTTGAAGACATCACATTAGACTCTGGGGAATAGTGATGGACTTTTTTCAGTATTTACTGACATCTTGTGGACCAAATAATCAATTAATGGACAAAAGGCGTAACCGATTAATTAATAATGGAAAATAACAATTGGTTGCAGTCCTGGTGATACTAGTTTTGGTTGGGTCTTACTTTCTGGTAACCAGCTGAGCTGCACATCTGGCTGTTTCTCCTCGTTTTGTAGGCAGTGTGTACATTAGTACCAGTACATGCCTCTCTGGAGAAAACACATGACTCTCCATCAATTTCATTCTGGTAGCGACAATAATCAAAGTGTGTCATCAATTAATCTTTAACAGTGTACTGCTTTGATCTTTTCATAAGTATTCTATTGTGGGGTCTCAGGTGTTTAGATGGTTGTAAATCAGAAATCACACATACAGTATAAGACGTGGAAAGCAGGACCATCTTTAATGCCTAAAAAGTAAAATAATGACTTCGTTTTCACTAGTTCCATTTTCATGCTTCCTTTCTCCTCCTCTGTCTCTTTCTCCTCCCCATATCCCAGCGAGGAAAAACAAGAAGCTGACCAAGATGAAAGGGCCCATCATGCCTGTTCCAGTCATCCCCAGGCCCATGCCCCAACTCGTGCCCACCATGCTGTCTGTGCTCAAGGCCATTGAGCCAGAGGTCATCTACTCAGGCTATGACAGCACACTGCCAGACACCTCCTCGCGGCTCATGAGCACTCTCAACAGGCTGGGGGGACAGCAGGTCATCTCTGCAGTCAAGTGGGCCAAGTCACTGCCAGGTAACAAAAAGCTCTTTAGCATGTGTTGCTGTTGGTTCGGTTTTGATGCATATCACTGCTTAAGCAAAGTGTGTCACTGGGAGTATTTCCAGCTTGAAATTGAGACTAATGTGTAGTGAAGTGGGCCAAGTCAGTGATGGAAAATTAAGTCATTTGTTACTTTAAATACATGCAGCTGTTAGATGAAATTACTTAATCACTTTTAGATCAAATGGAAAATTTACAGTTTAACTAGATATTTAGTATATAGTGGCACAGCTTGTCAGCATTATTTGCATTCCTCAATGAGACTCAAGAGCACAAGTAGCTGCAAGTTAATTTGTGAAATTATGTAAAATATGAGATGTTTTCAGTGAATAACATAAAACTTACCATAATTCAAAATGTCACAGTGTTCCTTCTGGTGGTGAGAAGATGTGTTAAGACATTACTTTAGTCAGAAGAATAACATTCAGATTTAGACTGAGTGGAATCATATAGTTAATGAGAAGCGAAGACTGAGCCATTGTGTAGCTGATTTAATCATGGTTAGGCTGGTAGTTCTCTTAATTGGTGCAGTGGTGGTCATTGTGGATGCATTTAACTTAAGACTGTACAAATAGACAGATTGTTTATATCCACGTGATTCCTCTTGGCAGTGGAGCCAAAGAACGACAGATGTTCAGCAGCCATGAAATAAAAAGGATGACCTCTGTAATGGCTGAAGCCGTAATTACAGACAGAAGAGGAGTATAATGGTGGCTTATGAAAGAACAATTCATGTCGGATACCAAACCTCCCCAAAGTGCTTTGCTTTTGATCAGGTCATGACCAAGGTTAATATCTTTTTGAATGTACTTAAAGATGATTATCTCTATAAAGAATACAGTATATATGCTATGGAGGCCACTTATAGTCATCACGTCTATCTGGGTCAAATTGATTATTGTAAGTGGATGATTATTATAACCAGATTTTTGTTTTTGTGTATTATTTCTAATGTAGATTATGATTTAATTGTCATTTGCATATTTATAACATGAATACAAAGTAATGAAACTGGGAGCTTTGCTGTTTACTGGCTCGCTGCTAATTCTTCTGCCTTTCAAATTCTTCCATAAGAAGAAGAACTGAAGTCCCTATTTATTTAGAAAGTGTTAGACTACAACACATTCAAGACAACACAGTCAACAATATAAAAGCTCCATCTTTTCAATATCAGTATCTGTGTAATCTACCTCAATACATAATCATTACAAAAAATAAAACCTGTGTGCTGTCATCCACAAAAAATATGGGTTTGTTGACATTTACTGCCACACTTTTTTCTCTCCTCTTTCTCTTTTTCTCTCTCTCTCTCTCTCTCTCTCTCTCCTCTGATCACTGTGTGTCACCCATGGGTGTCACTGAGGGTGGGGCTTTGGATACAGAGCTGAGAGATGACACTTGTCAGCTTGCTAGCTTGTTGCTCTCACTACCAATATCAGTTGCTCTGATACAACAATGTTGAGCTGGAAAAAAAACAGGCATGTAGGCTGAAATCCAGCTGTTGTTCTGTCAGGAGATGCAGTGATTAACTTAAAACCAACAGTAGAAGAGCCATGATGAGTAATAGGGATGTTGATAATTAACCATTTAACCAATAACCGACATTAAGCATTTTAACCGATTAATGCTACTGGTGAAATGGTTAAAAGAAATATTAGTAATCAATTAAAAATCTGAAAAAAAAAAACACAGAGGACAAGCTAATCAATTTAAACTGAAAAGCTGGTCCACCTTAAGAGAATCTGATACAAGTTGGCTTGGGACTTCCTGCGGAGGAGATTTAGCTTGTAGCCTCAAAGCATTTATTCACAGACAAATAAACTGTACACACTGTCTGCTACAGCTACATACACAGCTGACAGCCTGCTAAACTAAGCTAAGTGTGTTGCGGTAGACTTTTACGCAGCACCTTGGCTGCTGACATTCCTGTACGGTGAACTGGAGACAGTGAACGCAGCACCGTGGCTGCTACAGTAACTCTCCTGATGGTGAACTGTTGACTCAGTTGTCTGTTGTGCTTGTATACTGCAGCTGGAGCACCACTGCATGTGAGGCACAAATCTTGTTGGTCAACAGTTTATCGGTTAATAAATGTTAGTTATCTGTTCAGAATTAGCATCCCTAATTCTGTCCCAAGCTGTTTGATTCATATAAGCAGCTGATCACCGTAACTGTGACAACTATAAGCCATTTCCACTGCATATACTCTCATATTTTACTGTTGTCCCATATAACTTAAATTCACATTATAAGCACAAAGAAAAAAGATAATTGCTGGGTTTGAATGCTACCCAGTTTCATTTCCTCAGAAACGAAAATAGAAACACAAAGAGTTTGGAATTTGAACCTCCCGTTCTGTTTCTAATCATGAGAAAGAAGCCACATGACTTGATAATCGCTCCAAGTATTTGCTTGGAGATTTCCTCTTCTCACTGTAATCGCTGCTGTTGGTCACACCAAATATTTAAGATCAGATGTCTCAGAGAAAACCTCTCGACGAAACCGTACAGTTAGCCATTTTTAAAAAAAAATTTTCTGCTGTGATTTATCAGTGTGTGTGTGTGTGTGTGTGTGTGACCGCATGATGAGGGACAAATCTGGCTCCAATCTGTTAGTTTTTGCATTGTCTACAGCTGGCAGTCTGCCAAGGTGATAGTGAGGAAACGCTCTCACTGTCACTCACATTTTTTACATGACATTGTTTTAAACAAATGTAATGTGAAGGACTTTTCATGTGATGTTCCACTTTTATAGATTTGACAGTGTGGAAATAACCGCACAGTAATTTAATTCCAATTTGAGCACTGATTTAACTAGATGGTCCTGTTTTGTTTTGCTTTGCGTAAGCTCATTCCTAACTTCCTAATTGTTTTAATGACGTACAGAGCATTGTCTTTTGTTCTCTTTGAAATCAATAGACTCTGCTGTGCTTTTTAATAATGCAAACAGAACAGGTGAATAGTACCATAGGCAGCACCATAATACAGTAAATCATTATTTTCCAAGCTGCAAAACAAAACTTTTGAAAAATATACAGTATAATAATTACTGCTCTGTTGACCAACACTGTTTAAAGGTTATAATGATAACATTTTAATGTAGATGAATGATTTTTTTTTTAAATAATCCATCCACAGAGCTTTTAGAAAGTTGCTGAATAAATCAGTCTGGCTTTTCCGCAATAAAAAAATATTGACCGTGAAAATTACTGTTTTGTTTATATCTGTGGAAGATATGACGTCTGGTTCCCACTTCTAACAAGACTTCAGAGCCAACAGTAGTATAATGACTGTGTTGTCATCATGTTGTTGTATCATTAGCTGCTCATTTAAGTTATGTGGTTATGACTGTGCATCTGTTTTGTCTGTCTTTCTAACCCTCCTTATCTGACTTTCCAAGGCTTCCGCAACCTGCACCTGGATGACCAGATGACTTTGCTGCAGTGCTCATGGCTCTTCCTCATGTCCTTCAGTCTCGGTTGGAGGTCGTATGAGCAGTGTAACGGTAGCATGCTCTGCTTCGCCCCTGATCTCGTCATCAACAAGTGAGTACCCCTGCCAGCTGGTATATGTATATGTGTTATATGTATTTTGATGCAATTTTTTTTACTCAGCATGACAGTTTGTCAGCCAATCTTGTTTGGGTGCGTTGTCAATGTCACCTCAGCTCTTGGTTTACACAGTTGCCTATGTATCGGTTCATCGGCGTGGCTAGAATAGAAGTCAGATCATTGGCTATACATTAGGTAAAATATCACCAGTATGCATTAAGCTGTTACGTCTGGTGAAGAAGTAGTTGTTTATCAGAGGAACCACATGGCTGCAACCTCCTCAGGTCTTTAGTGGAACTATAAGGCAACAGCTGTGGTAACAGGGAACTGGAGGCTTGTTTGCCAGGAGGTGACTGGGCTAGCTTAGCATAAAAACTGGAAGCAGAGGGAAAAGCTTGCCTTGCTCTCTCCAGAGTTTAAAAATATACCTACAAGCACCATTAAAGCACGCCAGTTAGCATGTTGTATCTCATTTCTTTATTCCAAAAAAAAAAAAAAAAAACATACATTTATAATACTGAAATTTGTTATATCTAGATGAGATGCATCATCTTGTTTTCAAGGGTGTCCCAAAGACACAAGAACAACACAAGACAAAAAGTTATATAACACAAAAGCACCAAAGCAAACAAATAAATTAAATAATCAAGGTAAAAAATAACATATAGAATAGTACGACCTTAGACTACACACAATCAAATGAATCATGATTAATTTCTAAATAGAGGGGACCAGTAATCTGTTTTAAGATGAGAAACAAAATGTTTTTGAAATAAGTAAAATGACTGAGAATGAATATTTAAAGGTAATTTACTACAATCAGAAGGAGCCTGAAACATAAGACCAACTTTTTAAGATGCAAAGAGGATCACCTATAAGGAACAAAAAATGTTTTTGACAATAAGTATAAATAAATTGAATGCATTTAGAAATTAATTGATACTAGTTAGATTGAAGTTGTAGATGTAGATTTGTGGTTTGACACATAGCCGGCTAGCTGTTCACCCCTGCTTCCAGTCTTTATGCTAAGCTAAGCTAATCACCTCCTGGTATATCCGTCTTCTAACTCTTAAAAAGAAAGCAAAAAAGGGGATTTCCCAAAAATATTGATATTATAGTAATAAATTGTTTATTTCATCCAGCTAGAAGAGGCTAAATTACAAAAAATGTAAAAGGTTACTATAATACCAAAAGTCACAATATTACCATAACCTAAATCCCAGATCATGATATCCTCATTTTACATTGTTTTGGTATTATGATCCAGCTGTAAGTGTACCAACTGTACACAGGTGCTCAATCCAAAAATCTAAGAAAATAATTATAAATTAATTTTGTGTTGCAGAAGTGTAATGAAACAGCATTTTAATAATTATAAGAGGATTAGTAGTTTAATATAATACATATTTGAAGGAAACCACTTATGTTTTAAAATACATATAATGAAGGCCATTCCTCAGAAAAGACAGAAGAGAGAACATCAATTACATGCTGAACAATGCAGTAAATAACCTTTAGTGCTATCCTGAAGCCACAGAGAGATGGCTTAGGTACGACTGCAGTATGTTAATTACAGAGCCATGTTACTTAAAGAATCAGCAGCTGCAGAAATTGATTGTGCCTGAAGTCTATGTGCTTACCACAGTCTTAGTGTCCCTGGAGGAAACAGGATAAAACAGAGGCCCGACTCCCGTCAGCTTTTCTGTTCCTATAGTATGGTTTCTAGCATTTTAAAGGTCAGACATAAAATACTTGGGGAGGTGAGACATTACCCAATTTTATCCTTTATCTTTTATATTAATCTGTCAGTCTTCTTCACACCTTGGTGGGTTTTTGATCTATATTTTAATTTGATGTACAATGTGATTTTGACGCGACCATTTGGATCTTGTTTGAAGTGGGGTTCTTTTGGCCAAAGTGTACATGTTTTTCACCTTACAGTGAGAGGCAGGAGTTCAACAAATCTCTTGCCCTGGACAACCTGAAAACAGCTTATCATAGAAATAGTAGGCCTGAGGTGTGAAGAGTATGTGGAAGCGTTTGGTGGATAAAATTAAAATGTAATCTCACAATAGTATTTTATTTCCCACTTACATAATGCATTAATTGGGTCAGAATTTAAATTAAAATTCAATAATGCAGTTGGCATTTTCATGTTCACTGCTAGCATGGGAATTATCTGTAATATGAAAATGGAAAAGCCATTTGACATTTAATTTTCAGACCAACTCCTCTTCGTGGTTGATTATCTTGGCTGACTGTCTTAACAAATGTTAATTCATATTTGAAAATGCAATATAAATATTGTAACTTAAAGGATAACTAACCATGTTTTTGTGTCTAAGTGACTAATGGAGACATCACTTTTTGAAATTGGTCCAGTATTCAGGTAGAATGCTGCAGCTGTTAAACGAGCTGTTATGTCATCATTTGGGGCAACCTGACAGTTCACGTCTATTAAAAATGCTTGTTTTTGCCATTGACCGTCTCACTCTGACACCTGCCATTGCATCTAAATCATCTAACTATTCATCCATGACGTCGACAATCTTTTAGATAACACTAAGCTATGACTTCTGTACTGAACACAACATAACTCCACCGTTGTCTTCAGGAGTGAAAGGTAAGGAAAAGTTTAATTTACCATATTTTTCACACTATAAGGTGCACCGGATTATAAGGCGCATTAAGCGAAACTAAACAGTCAGATAAGTCAAACTTTATTCAGTTCATTTAATAACACAATAACTTCAATAACTCTCATCATTTTTCAGTTGTAACACATGAAATACAAAACAATACACTAACTTTTCAGTTCATTCCTCGTCCACAAATCCATCAAACCCCTCATCATCAGTGTCTGAGTTAAACAGTTGGGCGATTTTAAGCGCACCTTATAGTGCGAAAAATACGGTATCTGTAATACCAAAAACAAGCACTTTTAGTGGATGACAGTACCAGGTTTCCCCAAATGATTACAAAACAGTCTGTTTAGCGGCTGACGTCTGCAGTGTTCTCCGTCAATACTGAACCAATGTCAGCATTTTGGGAAAATAGGGTCCACACTGAAAAATATCAAAGTGACCTTTAATTTTACATTTTTAGATGCATCATTTAAATCACAATTGAAACTAGAACTGAATAATCCATTTCAGTTTTGATTTTCATATATCGTTATGCTTTCCGTAGAGTGACTGACGGGTTGCAAGAACTTGAACGTGAATTTGTGCCTTTCCTACTGGCTGCTCTAGAAATACAGATGTGCATGCACGTACCTTCAGATGGTGAATATCTTATACAATGGCAGTGTCCTGCAGAAAAAGTTGCTGTTCCGGCATTGACTACTGTCAACGCTGCAAAGCAACACTAAAAGGCGACGGACTTATCAAAAAAAAGTCGAAAAAATCGGCCAAGCATTTCAGAGATGGAGAGAAAATGTTCCTTATTGTTAGGTAATAGCCTTCTACTCATGGCTGTGGCTAGCGCTGTGAGCTAGCATCATGGCTACGGCAGTAGCTTGAGGAAAGTATTATTTTCTCTTCAGCTCTCTAACAGTTTAGACCATGTAAGCTTATTGCAATGGTTACAGTAAGCTGAAGGCTAAAAAATTAGCACCACTTCCCATCTCTGAAACGCTTGACTGATTGTGCAGCTTGCTAGAGCTTTGAACCGCAGTAGGCTATGTCATCTTAAAGGGCTTTACTAGTCCCCAAGTCTGCAAAGAGAACAGGTCGGTAGTTCTCATCGAACTGTCACCATCACAATCATGATCGGGTGATGTTTTAAATGAATGACTAGTATTTGTACTGAGGAGAGCTGCAGGATGAGGGCTGTATTTTCATATTCTGGCACTTCTTGGCTTTTCCAAAAAACAGCCTACCCTGGGGTACCACTTGAATTACAATATACTGAAAAGTTATTACTGAATTTTTTAAGACCTATAATAAACTGCCTCCCCTAGCTTTAAATGGTGGATTTAAATGCAAAATTAATTTACAGTATTTATATTGCATTTTCTTTGACATTTTAATATTGTCAACTTTAAAGCGGACTTGGCCTTTGAAAATGAAATGTCAAACGGCTTTTCCGTTTTCATTTTAATATTGTCAGATAATTCCCATGTGGCAGTGAAAATGCAAATTGCATTATTGAATTTTAATTTAAATTTTGACACAATTAAATGCAGTGAGCAGGAAATGAAAACGCTATCATGGGATTACATTTTCTCTTAAATTTAGTCCACCAAATGCCCCAATAGAAGAGTCACTCTGAAAGGATGCAGTTTGAGAGAGGGGTAAAAATAGATAAGAAACGTGATGATGTAATCGCAAGCAGCTCTGTAGTTGGTCAGAATGAATAGGTGGCTCTAAACCCAAGGCCATGTATCAGGAGAATGTGCTGTATTGATTTTACAGGTAGAAAGTAATGTGGGCTATGTGTCAGTGGAAGTGAAGTGTGAAAGTCCATCACGACTGATTTCACAGTCTGGTTTTCTGCCGCATGATTGTCGTGGTTCCCTGCTGGAGCTATTTCTTAAGAACTGAAAAACCGGATGAGTGAAAGAGCTTTAAGTCTAATCCGTATGTCTTTTTTTTTTTTCTTTCTGTTTATTCCTCCGCTGTCTACTTTCCCCCTTGCCCTTTCTTTCTGTCTCCCTCCTTTCAGAGAGCGCATGAAGCTGCCCTTCATGACCGACCAGTGCGAGCAGATGCTGAAGATCTGTAATGAGTTTGTCAGACTGCAGGTGTCCTATGACGAGTACCTGTGCATGAAGGTCCTGTTACTGCTCAGTACAGGTAATGAAACCCGCTTCTCGTTTAAAATTCACAGCTGTTTTTCAAACCTCAGGGATACAAACCAATCTCAATCACCTTTCCATTGTGTCAGCTATGTTACTCTGCTGCAGCCTTTTCACTGCAATGTGAAGTAGTTTGTCACAGTAGGGTAGGACATTAAGTTGCATTGCAAATGCAAACTACTCCTAGTTGGGCAGTATTGATGAGGATGGATGAATGAATATGTCCGGTTCAGTGTGCAGTGTAGACATTCTGTATCTCATGGTGGCTACTGCAGGCGGAAAGAGGAGCTGTGAATGGATGAATGTCTGAGTGCTGATGCTCAGGATCCAATCTACCATTAAATACGTTTCTGTACTATAGTAGAGCAAATGACAAAGCAAACAGCATGTTTCCTCTTGAATGATCGCTCCAAGAGTTCTGTTTAAAAAAAAAAAAAAAAAAAAAAAGGTGGATAACAGCACCTCATTACGCTGTCCCTAGCCATGTTTACATTGACATTTTTATGCACAATTTGAAGTATCGCATTAGAAAAGCTGTATGGAAACGGCAAACAAAACTTCCTCAGTTACAACTCATTTGACTTGAGTTAATGCATTAAATGGGATATGGAAATGTCTCGTTGAATAAATTCTGACGTAGCAAACACTGACTTATCATTGTTTCTGCTGTCAGCGTCTTCCTGTATATTCCCATAACGTCTCAAAATGAAATATGGCCAATAGTGATGCAGGAGTCCTAAAACCTGGAAATGAGTTGGCATTTTAGCACTTTCAGTTCCCTTTATTTATTTCAGTTAGATGCCTGAAATAAGATCTGTGGTTGACACATGCTGAAGAGAATTTAACATTTTGTTGTAGGACATAAAATATATCATCAGATATCCCGTGCGTGAATTTTGAAGCATTTACATGTCTTCATAAAGGTGCAGTTGCTAACAAGTGACTAAATGCGACTACTAAATGTCATGACGCTGTCTCGTCCGCTTTTACAGCCTCATTGTTTACACTCGCGTTCATGCAACCGTGGTGTAGTTTGTTTATAGCCTAACGTTAGCTTTTTACTTCTGATTGCATTCACACTTCAAAAATCATAAAAGCGCTGTTCAATTGTGGAGATTATCTTGCTGAACCAAACATAAATATCATTGTTGGTTTGCCACAGAGTGCATTTTCTGGGATAATCCATAATGTAATGGATATATCCGGTTGTTGAATGAACTAGGGCGATGCTGACTTCAGGGTTGGCCAATAAAATACATCACCCCTGCAGCACTCTATAGCATGTTTCCTCTTGAATAATCAGATCGAAAATTATGTTAAAAAAGGTGGATAACAACACACTCTACAGATTTAAGTGTCACTAGCCATGTTTCCATTCTCATATTTTTATGCCCATTTTGGAAAAATTTGCTTAAAAAATGCCTTAATTGTGAAAAAAAAAAAAGTTTTTAAACAAAAAAAGAAGAAAAAGAATTGATGCGCTGAATGACATATGGAAACGCCTTTGCCAGATAAATTCAGACATAATGAACGTTTTAACTTGCATGACTGATCGGGTGTTTCCACTGTCGGTGTCCTCCAATATATTCCCATAATGTGTTTGTATTTGTCTCTGGACAACATGAAACATGACCAGTACTTGCAACTTCTAGTTCTTCTACTGTTTACTGGCGGATTACAGCCATACTAGCCTATAGCGCCAACTTCTGACCAAACCACGCTGTAGCAGCATTTATTCGCTTCAAACCAGTTGACGCTAACATGGTTAGCGATGGGTTTATGTTAAAAGTTGATTTTTTTTTTTTTTTTTTAACAGTCAGGTGCTTTGTGTAACAACCTCATCACCACATCCAGTTTTCTAAGCTTTCCTGAAAACTGTTTTTTCTGTGAAAGTACAGTCTGTTCATCTTCTGTGGTCACTGTCTCAGTTGAAAAGATCTTCAAGTGTCCACCCGGTACTTAATTTCTGTAGACAGCCCTTTTTTCTCCCCATTTACAGACAGCTGCCTGGTTTTGTAACTCCATATTTGCTTCAGTAGTTTACCTGAAAATGCACAGACTCCGAGTGAAGTAAGTTCAACTCTCTGTTTATGTCAGAGGATAAAATACAGCTTGCTGTTTATGTAATCATCACAGTCGCTGAAAAGCTTTCCCCCTGATTTTGATCAGTTTTACTGAGTGGAAATTGGATTATTCTGAATGCTTTTTGGTGATTTGCTGGAGTTACTTTAAAATGTACTAATTAGTGAAGGTCAATCGAGGAGGTACTCTAAACTAGGTAGAACAAAAAGATAAAATGCTGAGCAGCCCTCTCTGCTTTCTTTCTGAAGTGGTAAAATAGTTTTAAAAACAGTGGGCTACCAGTCCAGCTGTGTCATTAGTACCTTTAAAAAGTCTACACAGCATGATCAAAATATTACTATCTCAAACTTTTTCTCAATTATGTAAATTAGTCTCTGCTGAGGAGGCGAGCGTTTTTCCTTCCACCTCTCTCTCGGTGAATGGCAGAGGAAAGGATGCACTTTTAGAGGCCATTCGCTCGCTATGCAGAGGAAATGACATTTCCATACTGAACCCTGCTTGCATTTTCATACCTGAGAGCTCTTTCCATCTGTTCCCCTCAGGAACAGAATTATTATCAGGTTTTTTTTAATCACTTTTCATACACGTGAGTGAAGATTAAAGTCGCCTATGGGACAGTTGGATTTACTGTCAAGTTCAGAGGGCAGACTTCACTTTCAGCAGTTAACATTAGGTCTGCACAATATGAGGAAAATCTGCAATGAACGATGTCATTGTTCAACATTGCAAAGATGATATAACTTGTGTGAATATTGAAGTGTGCATATTAGCTATACTTATGTCAGCCTTTTGGTCTTTTAAATTCAGAACTGTATTAAAATTGAATATTTTAAAGACTAAATGCTGTTTATAGAGCAGCAACAGTCATGTTCATAACCACAAAGTCACCATATAAACTCATTAATATCTCACTGGAAACAAATCTAAAATGCTATTAAAATAAATTATATTCCTGAGTGAGGTTTATAAAGATGACAGACATCAGTCAGTATCAGTCCTTCCTCCTGTCGTCAGATGATTCAGTGCTTCAGGTAACGTTAGGGCCGGTAGAGAGAGGAGGGGCTGCTTTGTCTCAGCCAGCTGATCAGTTTACATGAATCTGAAGATATGTGGCGAACTAAACTAGTTAAAGACAGCTTTTGTTTTAGCTCGTGTAGTTGATCATTACATTGTGACACACAGAAGAGAGTCGTAGTAGTTTTTTTCTACTAACACCCTAAGCCCTGTTAAATAAAAATAAGTTATTTTATTATGACGAGGCCGGATAGCACTTCCACCGTGGTGTATCTCCCATTTATCTGACTGACAGTATTTCACCCAGATCCTGCCCTCTGTGGCATTGCATAATCTCTTCGCCAGTTACTGTGGCTTTGCCTGGGCCCAATGCCAAGCACAAGACTGACAAGGAGACTGTGATGTGGTGACGTGACATGGTCGTTATGACAACTGCATATTGATGTTTTTCAGCCGTTTAGCTTTTTATAGTAGCAGTGGGCAGTGCAGTCAAAATCTTCAGTGTGCACTTTAAAATACAGACAGGACCAACAGCAATCAGGGAACACACTGCACAGTCGCTATTGATGTTACCTTTAGTTTTGCATATTTTCCACTGCCTACGGTATTCTGGTTATGAGGTGCATGCTTATGTGTGTGTGTTTAGCTAGTATCTCCCAAAGGTCTTTGTAGGGTTTAATGAAGGATTAATATCCTGTGAGGTTTGCTGCAGAAGACTACATGATAAGGATAAGACTAAGACAAATAGCAACATTACTGATGGATGTTCACTTTGAGATTGATGTTTAAATGTGCATAACCAGCTGTTCACATCACCAGTTGTGCAGATGTCAGAGCATATACAAATGTGTCTAGATGTAAATTACATTGTAGGTGGTGGAGAAAAATGGATACAACATAATATTGCACTGAGACATGGATGTCAAATATCAGTCTGTTATTATATACTGTAAACTAGTAATCTCTCACTCTTTAATCTAGAGTGAATATTTATACTAAACTGGGAAACCAAAGGAATCATTTGGTACTAATCATGTCCTGTTGGCTCGCCAGGAAGAACGTTAATTTGCGCTGAATTTTGGTGAGGAAAAACTGTCATGGCCATTTTCAAAGGGGTCCCTTGACCTCTGACCTCAAGATATGTGAATGAAAACTGAAGGCAGAGTGAAAACTGTATTTTATTAGATATCTTGCTTAATAAAACAGATGTTGACAAATGGCATAATTTGCAGATGAAAAATTGTTAGAAATTGCAATTTATCTTATCACAATGCTCAGCATATGACAAAATGTTTAAAACTGGACAGATTGTATCGTGGGGCCTCTGGTAATTACCACCCCTCGTACAATGTAAGGTGTTCGGTGCACCTACAACCTTGTTTTTTGTTTGTTTCTTGTTTGTTGTTCTATTGAATTTATGTCTCAAAAATAAATACGAAGACTGCTCTCACATTTGATGTTGCCAGTGATCCACTGATGTTGTGAGGGCCTCGAACTACAAATAACATTTTCAAATTAACTCTGTCACCATGTTTGCTTGTTTTCTTTTTTAATTTAATTTTATGAGTCACAGTCCTGCCATTGCCAGCTAACCTTCACACTGATGTGTCTCTTGATGTCTGTGTTTGTGTTTAGTACCGAAAGATGGCCTGAAGAGCCAGGCGGTGTTTGATGAGATCAGGATGACGTACATCAAGGAGCTGGGAAAAGCCATCGTCAAGAGAGAGGAGAACGCTAGTCAGAACTGGCAGCGTTTCTACCAACTAACTAAGCTACTGGACTCCATGCAGGAGGTTAGAGACACACACACACAGATATATACTATCTACTACAAACTTCATTTTCACCTCCTTTTTTTCTATAGATGATTTGCTACACATTATAGATCAAAAGCAGATGTGTCTGTGGCAGTTAAAAAGTGTACCATGGCTTCCTTTTACATCTTTTTTCACACCAGCCAGGCTTCTTTAATATCTTGCGGTGCATCAATACCATGCTGATTAGTATAAAACCCTGCAGAATACCCTCATAGATCCAATTAAATGCATTCCAGTACAGTATGTTCCAATTGAATCTATTACAAGCACTTTTTACCGTTCGTTCTCTGTATAGCCTCTTTGTTGCAGAAGTAACTGGCTACTGCCGAGGCAGCGCGCTGTTTGCCTAAAACATACAGTAGTAGTCGTAGACGAGACATCAGACAGAGCAGATAAAGATATTGCTTTTTTACGTATTAACTAGGGGTGGGGAAAAAATTGATTCCCCTATGTATCACAATTTTTTGGCTGCAAGGCCGCAGCGAGCCAAAACAAAGTGGAAAACACTACACATGGAATGTGGAAACACTTCGGGTTTCACACATCGCCTGGAAAATAGAGCTAGACATGGCTAACTGCTATATCATAAATATTTTACTTAAGGACTGCTAATGTTGAAAGAATTTTCTGAACCAATAACCGACCCCCATTAACCGATTATTAGCTGTTTACCAACAAGATTAGTACTAGGACATGCACTTCCCAGTAAAAGACTCCACCGCGCATTTAGTTAAATTTAGCGGGTTCTCAGCTGTGTGTCTGCCCAGGGTAACGATGCTCTGTCACCAGGATTAACTTAAGCAATTGTCCAACAAACAGGGTTTGTGTTTAGCATTGCCAGTGCCGTCGAAGCTACAACTCCTTACCTAGAAGTCCTGAGTTAACTTCCTATACCTGCGCCGGCCCTCTGTTAAGGTGGACCAGCTTTTCTCCATAAAGTGACGAGCCAGTCCTCTGTTTTTCTCAGCTTTTTAATCAATTATTAATATTTTATAACCAAGTGTTAATTGGTTAAAATGCTGAATATTGATTATCAATTAAACATTAATTGACTTCCTTATTAAGGACAGCTTGTACTACGTAGACACAAAATAAAGCATTTTACTCTTGAATAACTGCAACAAGCATGACTGACATAAATACAGAGGAGTCTTGTATAGGAGTCAATCCACGTTGCAGAATAGCTTGTCCACCTTAAGAACCTGCCATAAGTGAGCTTGCGCTGTTGTTGTTGCTAACTTTGGGGCTAACTCCCTTCAGTTTAATCAGCATGAGCAAGTACGACACAGAAACTTGGTTTGGATCTTGAGTAGTAGCATTTATTCACAGACAACATAAACTGTACACACACTGCTACGTTCACAGCTATGACGTTACTGATAACTTCACTCACCAGCGGTACATGATGCACATGCTCGCTCCTGTCTCTTTCTCCCTCCATCTTCTCTGGCTCTCTCACAAACTCTACTTCTTTCTCTCCCCCTCTACCTAGCGGTCACTCACTACCCCTCCCACTAACTGCCTCTCTCTACCTCCCAACTCCCTCTCGCTACCTACCTCCCTCCCGCTCTACCTACCTCACTCTCGCTCTACCTAACTCTCCCTCTACCTGACTCTCCCTCCTGCTACCTCCCTACCACTCCCTCTACCTCCCTCCCGCTACCTGACTCTCGTGCTACCTGACACTCCCTCTACCTGACTCCCCCTCTACCTCCCTCCCCCGCTACCTGACTCTCCCTCTACCTCCCTCGCGCTACCTGACTCCCCCTCTACCTCCCTCCCCCGCGCTACCTGACACTCCCTCCCGCTACCTGACACGCCCTCTACCTCCCTCGCACTACCTGACTCTCCCTCCCGCTACCTGACTCTCGTGCTACCTGACCCTCCCGCTACCTGACTCTCCCTCCCCCGCGCTACCTGACTCCCGCTACCTCCCTCCCCCGCGCTACCTGACACGCCCTCTACCTCCCTCGCACTACCTGACTCCCCCTCTACCTGACTCTCCCTCCCGCTACCTGACTCCCTCTACCTCCCTCCCGCTACCTGACTCTCCCTCTCCCTCCCCCGCGCTACCTGACTCTCGTGCTACCTGACCCTCCCGCTACCTGACTCCCTCTACCTCCCTCGCGCTACCTGACTCTCCCTCCCGCTACCTGACTCCCTCTACCTCCCTCGCGCTACCTGACTCTCCCTCCCCCGCGCTACCTGACTCCCGCTACCTCCCTCCCCCGCGCTACCTGACACGCCCTCTACCTCCCTCGCACTACCTGACTCTCCCGCTACCTCCCTCCTGCTACCTGACCCTCCCTCCCGCTACCTGACCCTCTCTCCCTCTACCTGACTCCCCCTCTACCTCCCTCGCGCTACCCGATTCTCCCGCTACCTGACTCTCCCTCTACCTCCCTCCCCCGCGCTACCTGACTCTCCCTCCCGCTACCTCCCTCCCCCGCGCTACCTGACTCCCCCTCTACCTCCCTCGCGCTACCCGATTCTCCCGCTACCTGACTCCCTCTCCCTCCCCCGCGCTACTTCCCTCCCTCCCGCTACCTCCCTCCTGCTACCTGACTCCCTCTCCCTCCCTCGCGCTACCTGACTCTCCCTCCCGCTACCTGACACGCCCTCTACCTCCCTCGCACTACCTGACTCCCCCTTTACCTGACTCTCCCGCTACCTCCCTCCTGCTACCTGACTCCCCCTCTACCTCCCTCGCGCTACCTGACTCTCCCTCCCGCTACCTCCCTCCCCCGCGCTACCTGACTCTCCCTACCGCTACCTGACTCCCCCTCTACCTCCTTCGCGCTACCCGACTCTCCCTCCCCCGCGCTACCTGACACGCCCTCTACCTCCCTCGCACTACCTGACTCCCTCTACCTCCCTCGCGCTACCTGACTCTCCCCGCTACCTGACTCTCCCTCCCGCTACCTCCTTCCCCCCGCTACCTGACTCTCCCTCTACCTCCCTCCCGCTACCTAACTCACTCACTCTACACAGCTCTCTTTAAGACACTTGCCGACATTAAACTGCACTTACTAAACCGGTAACTGACATTCCTTCATAGTGCCATACGTCCTCCTCAGATCAGCCAGGGACCTATCAAGTAAATGAAGAGAGGGAGTGGCGTTAGTGAGAACAAAGCAGTGAATCACAGAAATAAAACATTATTGCTGAAAACCATCAATTATATAATTTTTTTTTGTTTTGCTTTTAGAAACAATTGCAAATAAAAAAGTTTTTAAATATCTACTAGAATCTCAGTAATCTATCTGTATTTCCCCCTACCCCCCGGATGTCCCCTCCAGATGGTTGAGGGTCTTCTTCAGATCTGTTTCTACACCTTTGTGAATAAAACCCTCAGTGTGGAATTCCCAGAGATGCTGGCGGAGATCATCACCAATCAGATACCAAAATTCAAAGACGGGAGCGTCAAGCCTCTGCTGTTTCATCAGAAATGACTGCCTTAAACTGTGAAGCAATGCCTTAAATCCTGCCCTGCCCGTGTACCTCTCTGGGGCCCCAAGCTTTAGCCCTAAGCCTTTGCTTGTCCTGCCTCCCTCATCACGACGTAGGATTTGATTCCTCGGTTTTCCCAGGCCACCTCTAGGAATTATGCCACACCCCTCCAGGCCTCAGCCATTCAGCCTAATCTCGGAGCACAATACCTGTGGCCACACCTCTATCTGGTCCCATGTTGGGCTAAACTACTGTCGGACACCCTACAATCGACCTGTAGCCCTTCCCCTTGGCTAACCAAGAAGAAATTGTCCTCCAGGGGAAATATGTTGGCTCTGAATGTCTCGTGGGCAGGATGCATTTTGGGCAATCTATTTTTTTTTTTTTATTTGATTTTTCCTGCCCTCACCTCCTCCGTCCACGGCCCTGTCCTCAGGTTTCTAATGCTGTTTCTTTTGGTGGCCGCTTGCCTCTTACTCTCTCCAGCCTCCAGTGTTTAGCAGTTTTAACACATAGAAACACCTTTTCCACCCTCACATATACTGTCCAACTCACCGGATTAGCAGCCTGTTGAAGCTCTCTCCAAGTTCAAGCCTGGTGTCCCTCTGCTCACCTGCCGAGCTTGTCTCTGTTTGCCCTTCCCAGCTCCACTGTGCAGAGATTGTAGTAGAGCGTTCACAGACTGTTGGTTATGAAGGGGATAAACAGAAACACAGCAAAATTAGAAACACCTTGAGATGAGTTTTTTTCTTCTGGACCCAAGGACATTGAGGACAAACTGTTTTCAGCTGTGAATCACCTATCATTTCTTAAATGATATGAATCAGATTTGTGTACCTGACCAATGGAAGAAATAAAAGCAGCTAGAGGAATATTCAGTTATTTTATGCAGACACTGACCACACATGCAAAAGTAATGCTTACACACAAACATTGAAAATTACTCACAGACACATTTACCTAACAAAATGTTTACACAGGGAATCTGAGAAGGGAAAAACAGTGCCTTTTAAAGCTCTTCATAGCCATCCTCTCTAAGAAATTTTTTTTTCTGTCTTTCATTTTTCCACACTGGCAAATTCAGTTTTCTCTCCGAGCAGCTGTTTCTGGTGTTTTTAATGTGGGCAGCTCTCTCTGTTGTGATCCCCAGACATGAACGTAAGGAAGGCAGCCTATGGTACAGATTAGAAATGTGTAGAGCAGTAAGAACTTAATTTTAGAAAGTTTGAGAATCACAGAAAAAACAGGGAAAGTATAAGAAATGTTAATGTCCCAAAACACATTTCATTTGTCTCCTTTTTCTAATCAGTATCACATTGTTAAACACAGTTATAGTAGATTATATCAACAAATATAATGTTGAATCCAGATACTTTAACAAGCTTGTGAGAAGCTGCAACCACATTGGTGCTAGACAGACACCACTGGAAACAAGATGTCTAATGTTTTGTAATATTTAGGGGCAGACTGATTGACTTAAACTTTAGAACTTAGATCTTGGAATAATCAGCAAGTTAATCTGAATCAAATTTGTTTACAAATCTTTGCAATTGATTCACACAAGTGGAACTAAATCGCCTTGAAAAAAAAAAAAAAAAAAAAACATCCAAGGCGTCTTGTGTGATAGTAAATAGCCGTAATGATTCAAGCGAACCTGGCTTGAAGTAAAAACCATCCTTTCATCAACAGCTGCATTCACACTGAGATTCTAGTTAAGCAAATGGTTTCTTAAAACTTGTCCCCAACCCAGAAATCCCAATAAGGTCAAATAGTTACATAATTATTTCAAATGATTTCATGTTTTGTGTTGTAACCTAACCTAACAGGAGTACTAGACTGGCTAAACTTTCAAAATAAGGTACCATGAACACAGTAAGTGGTTGCCAAATTTCAAACCTCTAAATACTTAGGAGTGTATTAACTGACTCCATCTGACTCACCGTGTAGTACTCCTGAGAGGTAAACAAAAAGCATGGTAAAGTATTGCATTTCACTCAAAATACCATTTTAAATTAATTACACCCTTTAATCAGCTTCATCTCAAATTTTTTGCACAAACAGGAAGGGGGGTTATTATTAAGTTGTTGAGCTCAACATGGCTGAAAAGGTAATTTAATATATATAGAGAGATACATATATATTTGTTTTGTATATGAGATAAAAATAGAGACACCCATAATGAATGGACACAGGATTTCATCTCTAAAGTGGAAATATTTTTGGAAGACGATACAGTTAGGTCCAAATAATTTGTGAATGAAAGCTCAGGCTATGGGTGACTACATCACTTGGATGTGTTCAACTAGTGCCAAATGTTATATCAAGTTTTTATATGTCTTTTCCTGGAGATGTGAAAGAATGATCATTCAGACGGGATTCAACATTGTGTTTTTTGTAACTTTGCTCGAGGGTGCTCATCTATGAGAAAGATCTTAGTTCAGTTTCACACCTACACCAGCTTAAAAGTACTTGTTGTTGTTATCAGTTAAGTGTATGATACTTTTTTTTTTTTCTTTTTGGAGATGCACAAAATATTGTATTTTTGAACTTGCAAAGCGGTAATATCTACTGCTGTCAAACAGGTGGTGGTCAGCATTTGGTACATTTGTAATGTGAAAACATGTTCGTACCAGCTTATGTAGTGGCCAAAGCAAAATACATAAACAGTGCAGTTGTACAGTGGCTTCAGCTGGAAGCGCAAACAGTGCTCCCCTCCCTACCCCACCCCCACATTGTTCAATTTTCCTCAGTGTTTCTTGTCACTGCCAGCCCTCTCTGCCGAAAATGTTGACCGTACAGATTTTCAGCTGTTTACTCTGAATGGTACTCGTCCCTCCAGTGCAGTGCATAACTCTGAATGGCAGTTAACAGACCAGGTAGCAGGTTGCCATAGAGACTGGTCATTCGTGTGTTACTTACAGCTAACAGCACAGTAGACTCTGGAGGCATTCAAGCCACTATTCAATAAGAGCCATCATGTTTTTAATCAGCCATTCTGCCAAAGGATGGTCACTCACAGCAGGGTTGTTTCATGTACAGTGCAGGCTTTCAGCTTCACCCGCTAACCGGTCTTGTGGCCTTGCGCTGTTAAGAACATGGGCTTGATTCAGCTCTCGTCAATGTTGATAATTCTGGGGAAAATCTGACTAAACTCTCTATTTGTTTGGGTGACTCTTGCATACAGTATTACAGTTGTTTCCAGGTGGTGGTGCCTCAGAAAACCAGCTTTAACGTATAGATGTAACCATATCCCTGCTTATTTCTAAATGGCCATAGGTGTATATAGCAGTGCCGACATATCCAGTGCAATGTAAACAGTGTCTATTATTACAAAATATTTTTACATGGACATAACCTCTATACTCCTATACATTTTTCTCTTTACCTTTCAACTACATGTAAAGGCCTTGCGAAAGGGAGACAGAGAGCCATAGAAATACGATTTCAAATCAGGAAATAGATAAACCCTTAACATACATTGATACTTTTGGAGACTGATGTATTGTAACACAAATTACAATATTTTCTGCGATTTTAAATAAATCAGCTTGATCCTCTTTGATATGAATAATTTTACCCAATCCTTTTTGTACATTGAACGAGTCAAGAAAGTAAATATTTTTTTTTCCGTTTGTTGGTTTGTGTTTGATAAAGGTAGACGTGTTGAATACATTAGGAAGTGTTAAACATGTTTGTCTTGTGAAGTAAATGTAAATTCTAAGAGTCAATGGGAAAGTCTATATGAATGCTCACTGTGTTTTTAAAGTTATAAGGAAACGAGGGAGAGAGAGAGGGAGGGTTGGAAGGTGAGATGGACTTATATGAGTGACCAAAGCAGAGGAGAAAAAAAAAAGATTTAACAAACAGAAGTATTCGAGCAGTTACATTTTAAGTAGCACTTATTATCCAACTTCTAGTACTTCTTATTTTATTTGAAAGATATCTTTTGTAAAAGTCCAGGCTTTGGATCCCATGTATATTGCTGTGAGGATTTACTGGGCACTTTAAAATAGAAAACAAAACAAAAAAAGTTGAATATCCGCGTGAAAGTAAATCTACCAGAGCCTGACGGAATTGCACTACCCTCATACTGGTTGATAAAGTCTATTTTGTATAAAATACATGCAAATATTATCTTTAAAGATTAAGGGCAGATCATGTTTCACTGGTACATATGGCTATGGCTTTCATTGAAGTCTGTTTTGTTCGTATTTCAGTTATGTAAATGTAATCCAATGTAAAAACAAACAAAAAATATAAAATGTTTGTTTAAAAAAACAATAGTTTGTTTTACTTCTGTAATACACCTCTTCTGTAGTCAGTGTCGATATTTTCACCTATTTGATTAAATGTTGAATTAAGTTATCTGTGTTGTTCTTTGACATTGGATTTGGCATCGTGTTGGTAACAACTTGGATGATGTTTTCGTCATTACTGGTTGAAAGTGGAGATTCGGAAAAACTGATTTCTCTTTAGTTCAGACATCTTACACAATAAAGTTTTCTGTTTTTCAATGCTCAGCTCCAGTGGTTTTCTTTTTCTCTCATGTTACTGAGAATGACCTAGAAATACTGGTGATTATATGCATTATAGTGGAAAAAGGGATCATTTAAAGGACAATTTTGGAAATGTGCTTATCGACTCGATTAAAGTATTCATTAAAGGTGCTAATTTCAAGTTTGGGTGCATTTATCTTGCCTCCGTGCAGCTCTGAACATGGTGACAGCTCAGTCGGCAGCTCGCAGATAAAAGTGGTAACAACAGCAACAATGCTGACAGCTAACTGTGTTTACCTAAGGGGGACCCGTAGGGTGGGTGCTACACTTCTGCGATGATGCCGTGGGTCGAGGTGGCGTTATTAGATTTAACTGCCAAGAGTGCAGAGCCATGGCTGTGAGTTAGTGGGGCACGCTCACATGCACTAAAGGCATGTGTGGCCGGCCCGGCTATGTCAACATAGCACAGATAAGATGTGATTACAACATGGATATACTATGAATTTTCTTATTTTTTTTGACATACTATACTATGACTTCTCTATCACTTTTTTCAACATACTATAATGTGACTTTTTTAGACATACTATACTTTGACTTTTTGTTCAACTTACTATGCTATGACTATTTCAACATGCTATAACTTTTTTTGTCATTTTTTTTGACAAACTACACTGACTTTTCAGCATATGCTATACTACGACTGTGTTATCACTTTTTGGACATACTATATTATATTTTTTATTGACATACTATATTGAGATGTTTCGACATACTATATTGTGTCATTTTTTTGGACATAAGACTATTTTAATCACTATTTTTGAATTACTATACTATGCCATTTTTTTGACATGCTATGACTATTGCGACATACTATGACCTTTCTTATTTTTTCGACATACTACACTATGACTTTTTTTTTTTGGACATAATATGCTATCACTTGTTCTGACATGCAATACTACGACTTTTTTGACATGCTATACTATCACTTTTTTTGACATCCTAAACTGACTTTTTTTTCAAAATACTATACTATGACTTTCTTTGAAAGAATATACTATAACTGTTTCTGACATGCTGTACTATAACTATTTCGACATACTATACTATGACTGTGCTTTCACATGTTATACTTTGATTTTTTCAGTGAACTGCAGTATGACTTTTTTGATATACTAAATATTGACTTATTGTTGGACATCCCATGCTATGACTTGTTCTGACATGAAATGTCTGTGATTTTTGTCAACATACTATACTTTAGACAGACTATACTATGACTTTTTTCGACATGCTATAATATGTTTTTTCAGTTAATGATAGATTTTTGATATACTAAATTATGACTTTTTTGGACATACTATGCTATGACTTGTTCTAACACAAAAAAGTATGACTTGTCATCATATTATACTATGACTGTTTTCAACATTCTATACTTTAACTTATTTGTGACAAGCTTAGCATTGCATGTCGAGAAAGGTTATATTATAGCATGTCGAAAAATTTCATGATAAAAGGTCATATTCTTGAAAGTTGAAAATATTTATGATGATGAGGTTTTATGATAAAAGTAATCATAGTTGCTGAAAAATTTTGTGAAAAAAAGCCGTAGTATAGTATGTCGACAAATTTTATGACAAATGTCATGGCATTATATTTTGAAAAGAAAATCATGTTATATAACAATATTTTATGCTTAAAGGAGGTCATAATATCAAATGTTGAAAAATTTCATGAAAAAAGTCATAGTATAGTATGTCGAAATTTTTCGATGAAAACGTCAAATTTTCTGGTTGTTGAAAAAATCATGAAAACGGTCGTATTATTGCATGTAAAATGATTCTATCGTGAAAAAAAAACATTTCTTGAAAGGTTGGAAAATTTTACAAAAATAAAAAAATAAAAAAGTCATAGTATACTATGTCGAAATTTTTGATGAAAACGTCAAATTTTCTGAATGTTGAAAAAAATCATGAAAATGGTTGTATTGTAGCACGTAAAATGATTCTATGGTGAAAAAACAGCATTTCGTGAAATGTTGGAAAATTTTCCCAAAAAAAAGTCATAGTATAGTATGTCGAAATTTTTCGATGAAAACGTCAAATTTTCTGGATGTTAAAAAAATCATGAAAACTGTCATATTATAGCATGTAAAATGATTCTATGGTGAAAAAAAAACATTTCGTGAAATGGTGTAAAATTTTATAAAAAAAAAACGTCATAGTATAGTATGTCGAAATTTTTTGATGAAAACATCACATTGTCTGGGTGTTGAAAAAAATCATGAAAACGGTCATATTATAGCATGTAAAATGATTCTATGGTGAAAAAAAGCCATTTCGTGAAATGGTGTAAAATTTTATAAAAAAAAGTCATAGTATAGTATGTCGAAATTTTTCAATGAAAACGTCAAATTTTCTGGATGTTAAAAAAAATCATGAAAACGGTTGTATTATTGCATGTAAAATGATTCCATGGTGAAAAAAAGCCATTTCATGAAATGTTGGAAAATTTTACAAAAAAAAAACGTCATAGTATAGTATGTCGAAATTTTTCGATGAAAACGTCAAATTTTCTGGATGTTGAAAAAAATCATGAAAACGGTCGTATTATTGCATGTAAAATGATTCTATCGTGGAAAAAAAACTCATTTCGTGAAATGTTGGAAAATTTTACAAAAAAAAAAAACGTCATAGTATAGTATGTCGAAATTTTTCGATGAAAACGTCAAATTTTCTGGATGTTGAAAAAAATCATAAAAACCGTGGCATTATAACATGTAAAATGATTCTATGGCGAAAAGAAGCCATTTCGTGAAATGTTGGAAATTTTTACAAAAACGTCATGGTATAGTATGTCGAAATTTTTTGATAAAAACGTCAAATTTTCTGGATGTTTAAAAAAATCATGAAAATGGGTGTATTGTAGCATGTAAAATGATTCTATGGTGAAAAAACAGCATTTCGTGAAATGTTGGAAAATTTTACCAAAAAAAAGTCATAGTATAGTATGTCGAAATTTTTCGATGAAAACGTCAAATTTTCTGGATGTTCAAAAAAATCATGAAAACAGTCGTATTATTGCATGTAAAATGATTCTATCGTGAAAAAAAAACATTTCGAGAAATGTTGGAAAATTTTACAAAAAAAAAAAGGTCATAGTATAGTATGTCGAAATTTTTTGATGAAAACGTCAAATTTTCTGGATGTTGAAAAAAATCATGAAAACGGTCATATTATAGCATGTAAAATGATTCTATGGTGAAAAAAAGCCATTTCATGAAATGTTGGAAAATTTTACAAAAAAAAAACGTCATAGTATAGTATGTCGAAATTTTTCGATGAAAACGTCAAATTTTCTGGATGTTGAAAAAAATCATGAAAACGGTCGTATTATTGCGTGTAAAATGATTCTATGGTGAAAAGAAACCATTTCGTGAAATGTTGGAAATTTTTACAAAAAAAAACGTCAGTATAGTATGTCGAAATTTTTTGATGAAAACGTCACATTTTTTGATGTTGAAAAAAATCATGAAAACGGTCGTATTATTGCATGTAAAATGATTCTATCGTTAAAAAAAAACATTTCGTGAAATGTTGGAAAATTTTACAAAGAAAAAAAAACGTCATAGTATAGTATGTCGAAATTTTTCGATGAAAACGTCAAATTTTCTGGATGTTAAAAAAAATCATGAAAACGGTCGTATTATTGCATGTAAAATGATTCTATGGTGAAAAGAAACCATTTCGTGAAATGTTGGAAATTTTTACAAAAAAAAACGTCATAGTATACTATGTCGAAATTTTTGATGAAAACGTCAAATTTTCTGAATGTTGAAAAAAATCATGAAAATGGTTGTATTATAGCATGTAAAATGATTCTATGGTGGAAAAAAAACATTTCGTGAAATGTTGGAAAAATTTAGAAAAAAAAAACGTCATAGTATAGTATGTCGAAATTTTTCGATGAAAACGTCAAATTTTCTGGATGTTGATAAAAATCATGAAAACGGTCATATTATAGCATGTAAAATGATTCTATGGTGAAAAAAAGCCATTTCATGAAATGTTGGAAAATTTTACAAAAAAAAGTCATAGTATAGTATGTCGAAATCTTTCGATAAAAACGTCAAATCTTCTGGATGTTGAAAAAAATCATGAAAATGGGTGTATTGTAGCATGTAAAATGATTCTATGGTGAAAAAACAGCATTTCGTGAAATGTTGGAAAATTTTACCAAAAAAAAGTCATAGTATAGTATGTCGAAATTTTTCGATGAAAACGTCAAATTTTCTGGATGTTGAAAAAAATCATGAAAACCGTCGTATTATAGCATGTAAAATGATTCTATGGTGAAAAAAAAACATTTCGTGAAATAGTGTAAAAGTTTATAAAAAAAAGTCATAGTATAGTATGTCGAAATTTTTCGATGAAAACGTCAAATTTCCTGGATGTTGAAAAAAATCATGAAAACGGTCGTATTATTGCATGTAAAATGATTCTATCGTGAAAAAAAAACATTTCGTGAAATGTTGGAAAATTTTACAAAAAAAAAAAACGTGACAGTATAATATGTCGAAATTTTTTGATGAAAACGTCACATTTTCTGGATGTTGATAAAAAATCATGAAAACGGTCATATTATAGCATGTAAAATGATTCTATGGTGAAAAAAAGCCATTTCATGAAATGTTGGAAAATTTTACAAAAAAAAAGTCATAGTATAGTATGTCGAAATTTTTGATGAAAACGTCAAATTTTCTGGATGTTGAAAAAAATCATGAAAACGGTCATATTATTGCATGTAAAATTATTCTATGGCGAAAAGAAGCCATTTCGTGAAATGTTGGAAATTTTTACAAAAACGTCATAGTATAGTATGTCGAAATTTTTCGATAAAAACGTCAAATCTTCTGGATGTTGAAAAAAATCATGAAAATGGGTGTATTGTAGCATGTAAAATGATTCTATGGTGAAAAAACAGCATTTCGTGAAATGTTGGAAAATTTTACCAAAAAAAAGTCATAGGTATGTCGAAATTTTTCGATGAAAACGTCAAATTTTCTGGATGTTCAAAAAAATCATGAAAACAGTCGTATTATTTCATGTAAAATGATTCTATCGTGAAAAAAAAACATTTCGAGAAATGTTGGAAAATTTTACAAAAAAAAAAAGGTCATAGTATAGTATGCCGAAATTTTTTGATGAAAACGTCAAATTTTCTGGATGTTGAAAAAAATCATGAAAACGGTCGTATTATTGCATGTAAAATGATTCTATCGTTAAAAAAAAACATTTCGTGAAATGTTGGAAAATTTTACAAAAAAAAAAACGTCATAATATAGTATGTCGAAATTTTTTGATGAAAACATCACATTGTCTGGGTGTTGAAAAAAATCATGAAAACTGTCATATTATAGCATGTAAAATGATTCTATGGTGAAAAAAAAACATTTCGTGAAATGGTGTAAAATTTTATAAAAAAAAGTCATAGTATAGTATGTCGAAATTTTTCTATGAAAACGTCAAATTTTCTGGATGTTAAAAAAAATCATGAAAACGGTCGTATTATTGCATGTAAAATGATTCTATGGCGAAAAGGAGCCATTTCGTGAAATGTTGGAAATTTTTACAAAAACGTCATAGTATAGTATGTCGAAATTTTTCGATAAAAACGTCAAATTTTCTGGATGTTGAAAAAAATCATGAAAATGGTTGTATTGTAGCATGTAAAATGATTCTATGGTGAAAAGACAGCATTTCGTGAAATGTTGGAAAATTTTACCAAAAAAAAGTCATAGTATAGTATGTCGAAATTTTTCGATGAAAACGTCAAATTTTCTGGATGTTGAAAAAAATAATAAAAACGGTCGCATTATAGCATGTAAAATTATTCTATGGTGAAAAGAAATCATTTCATGAAATGTTGGAAAATTTTACAAAAAAAAAACGTCATAGTATAGTATGTCGAAATTTTTCGATGAAAACATCAAATTTTCTGGATGTTGAAAAAAATCATGAAGACGGTCGTATTATTGCATGTAAAATGATTCTATGGTGAAAAGAAACCATTTCGTGAAATGTTGGAAATTTTTACAAAAAAAACGTCACAGTATACTATGTCGAAATTTTTGATGAAAACGTCAAATTTTCTGAATGTTGAAAAAAATCATGAAAATGGTTGTATTGTAGCATGTAAAATGATTCTATGGTGAAAAAACAGCATTTCGTGAAATGTTGGAAAATTTTACAAAAAAAAGTCATAGTATAGTATGTCGAAATTTTTTGATGAAAACGTCACATTTTCTGGATGTTGAAAAAAATCATGAAAACGGTCATATTATAGCATGTAAAATGATTCTATGGTGAAAAAAAGCCATTTCATGAAATGTTGGAAAATTTTACAAAAAAAAAAAAACGTCATAGTATAGTATGTCGTAATTTTTCAATGAAAACGTCACATTTTCTGGATGTCGAAAAAAATAATAAAAACGGTCGCATTATAGCATGTAAAATTATTCTATGGCGAAAAGAAGCCATTTCGTGAAATGTTGGAAATTTTTACAAAACTGTCATAGTATAGTATGTCGAAATTTTTCGATAAAAACGTCAAATTTTCTGGATGTTGAAAAAAATCATGAAAATGGTTGTATTGTAGCATGTAAAATTATTCTATGGTGAAAATAAGCCATTTCGTGAAATATTGGAAAATTTTACAAAAAAACGTCATAGTATAGTATGTCGAAATTTTTCGATAAAAACGTCAAATCTTCTGGATGTTGAAAAAAATCATGAAAATGGGTGTATTGTAGCATGTAAAATGATTCTATGGTGAAAAAACAGCATTTCGTGAAATGTTGGAAAATTTTACCAAAAAAAAGTCATAGTATAGTATGTCGAAATTTTTCGATGAAAACGTCAAATTTTCTGGATGTTGAAAAAAATCATGAAAACAGTCGTATTATTGCATGTAAAATGATTCTATGGTGAAAAAAAGCCATTTCGTGAAATGTTGGAAATTTTTACAAAAACGTCATAGTATAGTATGTCGAAATTTTTCGATAAAAACGTCAAATTTTCTGGATGTTGAAAAAAATCATGAAAATGGTTGTATTGTAGCATGTAAAATTATTCTATGGTGAAAAGAAATCATTTCATGAAATGTTGGAAAATTTTACAAAAAAAAAACGTCATAGTATAGTATGTCGAAATTTTTCGATGAAAACATCAAATTTTCTGGATGTTGAAAAAAATCATGAAGACGGTCGTATTATTGCATGTAAAATGATTCTATGGTGAAAAGAAACCATTTCGTGAAATGTTGGAAATTTTTACAAAAAGAAACGTCATAGTATACTATGTCGAAATTTTTGATGAAAACGTCAAATTTTCTGAATGTTGAAAAAAATCATGAAAATGGTTGTATTGTAGCATGTAAAATGATTCTATGGTGGAAAAAACAGCATTTCGTGAAATGTTGGAAAATTTTACAAAAAAAAGTCATAGTATAGTATGTCGAAATTTTTTGATGAAAACGTCACATTTTCTGGATGTCGAAAAAAATAATAAAAACGGTCGCATTATAGCATGTAAAATTATTCCATGGCGAAAAGAAGCCATTTCGTGAAATGTTGGAAATTTTTACAAAAATGTCATAGTATAGTATGTCGAAATTTTTCAATAAAAACGTCACATTTTCTTGATGTTGAAAAAAATCATGAAAACGGTTGTATGATAGCACGTAAAATTATTCTATGGTGAAAAAACAGCATTTCGTGAAATGGTGTAAAATTTTATAAAAAAAAGTCATAGTATAGTATGTCGAAATTTTTCGATGAAAACGTCAAATTTTCTGGATGTTGAAAAAAATCATGAAAACGGTCGTATTATTGCATGTAGAATGATTCTATCATGAAAAAAAAACATTTCGTGGAATGTTGGAAAATTTAAAAAAAAAAAAACGTCATAGTATAGTATGTCGAAATTTTTTGATGAAAACGTCAAATTTTCTAGATGTTGAAAAAAATCATGAAAACTGTCATATTATAGCATGTAAAATGATTCTATGGTGAAAAAAAACATTTCGTGAAATGGTGTAAAATTTTATAAAAAAAAGTCATAGTATAGTATGTCGAAATTTTTCTATGAAAACGTCAAATTTTCTGGATGTTAAAAAAAATCATGGAAACGGTCGTATTATTGCATGTAAAATGATTCTATGGCGAAAAGGAGCCATTTCGTGAAATGTTAGAAATTTTTACAAAAACGTCATAGTATAGTATGTCGAAATTTTTCGATAAAAACGTCAAATTTTCTGGATGTTGAAAAAAATCATGAAAACCGTCGTATTATAGCATGTAAAATTATTCTATGGTGAAAAAAAAACATTTCGTGAAATAGTGTAAAAGTTTATAAAAAAAAGTCATAGTATAGTATGTCGAAATTTTTCGATGAAAACGTCAAATTTCCTGGATGTTGAAAAAAATCATGAAAACGGTCGTATTATTGCAGGTAAAATGATTCCATCGTGAAAAAAAAACATTTTGTGAAATGTTGGAAAATTTTACAAAAAAAAAAACGTCATAGTATAGTATGTCGAAATTTTTCGATAAAAACGTCAAATTTTCGGGATGTTGAAAAAAATCATGAAAATGGTTGAATTGTAGCATGTAAAATTATTCTATGGTGAAAAGAAGCCATTTCGTAAAATATTGGAAAATTTTACAAAAAAACGTCATAGTATAGTATGTCGAAATTTTTCAATGAAAACGTCACATTTTCTTGATGTTGAAAAAAATCATGAAAACGGTTGTATGATAGCATGTAAAATTATTCTATGGTGAAAAAACAGCATTTCGTGAAATGGTGTAAAATTTTATAAAAAAAAGTCATAGTATAGTATGTCGAAATTTTTCGATGAAAACGTCAAATTTTCTGGATGTTGAAAAAAATCATGAAAACGGTCGTATTATTGCATGTAAAATGATTCTATCATGAAAAATAAACATTTCATGAAATGTTGGAAAATTTAAAAAAAAAAAAAAACGTCATAGTATAGTATGTCGAAATTTTTTGATGAAAACGTCAAATTTTCTGAATGTTGAAAAAAATCATGAAAACTGTCATATTATAGCATGTAAAATGATTCTATGGTGAAAAAACAGCATTTCGTGAAATGTTGGAAAATTTTACAAAAAAAGTCATAGTATAGTATGTCGAAATTTTTTGATGAAAACGTCACATTTTCTGGATGTTGAAAAAAATCATGAAAACGGTCATATTATAGCATGTAAAATGATTCTATGGGGAAAAAAAGCCATTTCATGAAATGTTGGAAAATTTTACAAAAAAAAAAAACGTCATAGTATAGTATGTCGTAATTTTTCAATGAAAACGTCACATTTTCTGGATGTCGAAAAAAATAATAAAAACGGTCGCATTATAGCATGTAAAATTATTCTATGGCGAAAAGAAGCCATTTCATGAAATGTTGGAAATTTTTACAAAAATGTCATAGTATAGTATGTCGAAATTTTTCGATAAAAACGTCAAATTTTCTGGATGTTGAAAAAAATCATGAAAATGGTTGTATTGTAGCATGTAAAATTATTCTATGGTGAAAATAAGCCATTTCGTGAAATATTGGAAAATTTTACAAAAAAACGTCATAGTATAGTATGTCGAAATTTTTCAATGAAAACGTCACATTTTCTTGATGTTGAAAAAAATCATGAAAACGGTTGTATGATAGCATGTAAAATGATTCTATGGCGAAAAGGAGCCATTTCGTGAAATGTTGGAAATTTTTACAAAAACGTCATAGTATAGTATGTCGAAATTTTTCGATAAAAACGTCAAATTTTCTGGATGTTGAAAAAAATCATGAAAATGGTTGTATTGTAGCATGTAAAATGATTCTATGGTGAAAAGACAGCATTTCGTGAAATGTTGGAAAATTTTACCAAAAAAAAGTCATAGTATAGTATGTCGAAATTTTTCGATGAAAACGTCAAATTTTCTGGATGTTGAAAAAAATAATAAAAACGGTCGCATTATAGCATGTAAAATTATTCTATGGTGAAAAGAAATCATTTCGTGAAATGTTGGAAATTTTTACAAAAACGTCATAGTATAGTATGTCGAAATTTTTCGATAAAAACGTTAAATTTTCTGGATGTTGAAAAAAATCATGAAAACCGTCGTATTATAGCATGTAAAATGATTCTATGGTGAAAAAAAAACATTTCGTGAAATAGTGTAAAAGTTTATAAAAAAAAGTCATAGTATAGTATGTCGAAATTTTTCGATGAAAACGTCAAATTTGCTGGATGTTGAAAAAAATCATGAAAACGGTCGTATTATTGCAGGTAAAATGATTCCATCGTGAAAAAAAAACATTTTGTGAAATGTTGGAAAATTTTACAAAAAAAAAAAACGTCATAGTATAGTATGTCGAAATTTTTCGATAAAAACGTCAAATTTTCTGGATGTTGAAAAAAATCATGAAAATGGGTGTATTGTAGCATGTAAAATGATTCTATGGTGAAAAAAAGCCATTTCGTGAAATGTTGGAAATTTTTACAAAAACGTCATAGTATAGTATGTCGAAATTTTTCGATAAAAACGTCAAATTTTCTGGATGTTGAAAAAAATCATGAAAATGGTTGTATTGTAGCATGTAAAATTATTCTATGGTGAAAAGAAGCCATTTCGTGAAATATTGGAAAATTTTACAAAAAAACGTCATAGTATAGTATGTCGAAATTTTTCAATGAAAACGTCACATTTTCTTGATGTTGAAAAAAATCATGAAAACGGTTGTATGATAGCATGTAAAATGATTCTATGGCGAAAAGGAGCCATTTCGTGAAATGTTGGAAATTTTTACAAAAATGTCATAGTATAGTATGTCGAAATTTTTCGATAAAAACGTCAAATTTTCTGGATGTTGAAAAAAATCATGAAAATGGTTGTATTGTAGCATGTAAAATGATTCTATGGTGAAAAAACAGCATTTCGTGAAATGTTGGAAAATTTTACCAAAAAAAAGTCATAGTATAGTATGTCGAAATTTTTCGATGAAAACGTCAAATTTTCTGGATGTTGAAAAAAATAATAAAAACGGTCGCATTATAGCATGTAAAATTATTCTATGGTGAAAAGAAATCATTTCATGAAATGTTGGAAAATTTTACAAAAAAAAAACGTCATAGTATTGTATGTCGAAATTTTTCGATGAAAACATCAAATTTTCTGGATGTTGAAAAAAATCATGAAGACAGTCGTATTATTGCATGTAAAATGATTCTATGGTGAAAAGAAACCATTTCGTGAAATGTTGGAAATTTTTACAAAAAAAACCGTCATAGTATACTATGTCGAAATTTTTGATGAAAACGTCAAATTTTCTGAATGTTAAAAAAAATCATGAAAACGGTTGTATTATTGCATGTAAAATGATTCTATCGTGGAAAAAAAATCATTTCCTGAAGTGTTGGAAAATTTTACAAAAAAAAACCGTCATAGTATAGTATGTCGAAATTTTTTGATGGAAACATCAGATTTTCTGGATGTTGAAAAAAATCATGAAAACGGTCGTATTATAGCATGTAAAATGATTCTATGGTGAAAAGAAGCCATTTCGTGAAATGTTGGAAAATTTTACGAAAAAAAAAAAAAGTCATAGTGTAGTATGTCGAAATTTTTCGATGAAAACGTCAAATTTTCTGGATGTTGAAAAAAATCATGAAAACAGTCGTATTATTGCATGTAAAATGATTCTATCGTGAAAAAAAAACATTTCGAGAAATGTTGGAAAATTTAAAAAAAAAACGTCATAGTATAGTATGTCGAAATTTTTCGATGAAAACGTCAAATTTTCTGGATGTTAAAAAAAATCATGAAAACAGTCGTATTATTGCATGAAAAATGATTCTATGGTGAAAAAAAGCCATTTCATGAAATGTAGGAAAATTTTACAAAAAAAAAACGTCATAGTATAGTATGTCGAAATTTTTCGATGAAAACGTCAAATTTTCTGGATGTTGAAAAAAATCATGAAAACGGTCGTATTATTGCATGTAAAATAATTCTATAGTGAAAAGAATCTTTCGTGAAATGTTGGTAATTTCACAAAAAAACGTCATAGTATAGTATGTCGAAATTTTTCGATGAAAACGTCAAATTTTCTGGATGTTGAAAAAAATAATAAAAACTGTCATATTATAGCATGTAAAATTATTCTATGGTGAAAAAAAAAATTTTCGTGAAATGGTGTAAAATTTTATAAAAAAAAGTCATAGTATAGTATGTCGAAATTTTTCGATGAAAACGTCAAATTTTCTGGATGTTAAAAAAAATCATGAAAACGGTCGTATTATTGCATGTAAAATGATTCTATGGTGAAAAGAAACCATTTCGTGAAATGTTGGAAATTTTTACAAAAAAAAACGTCATAGTATACTATGTCGAAATTTTTGATGAAAACGTCAAATTTTCTGAATGTTGAAAAAAATCATGAAAATGGTTGTATTATAGCATGTAAAATGATTCTATGGTGGAAAAAAAACATTTCGTGAAATGTTGGAAAAATTTAGAAAAAAAAAACGTCATAGTATAGTATGTCGAAATTTTTCGATGAAAACGTCAAATTTTCTGGATGTTGAAAAAAATCATGAAAACCCTCGTATTATAGCATGTAAAATGATTCTATGGTGAAAAAAAAAACATTTCGTGAAATAGTGTAAAAGTTTATAAAAAAAAGTCATAGTATAGTATGTCAAAATTTTTCGATGAAAACGTCAAATTTTCTGGATGTTGAAAAAAATCATGAAAACGTTCGTATTATTGCATGTAAAATAATTCTATCGTGAAAAAAAACATTTCGTGAAATGTTGGAAAATTTTACAAAAAAAAAACGTGACAGTATAATATGTCGAAATTTTTTGATGAAAACGTCACATTTTCTGGATGTTGATAAAAATTATGAAAACGGTCATATTATAGCATGTAAAATGATTCTATGGTGAAAAAAAGCCATTTCATGAAATGTTGGAAAATTTTACAAAAAAAAGTCATAGTATAGTATGTCGAAATTTTTCGATAAAAACGTCAAATCTTCTGGATGTTGAAAAAAATCATGAAAATGGGTGTATTGTAGCATGTAAAATGATTCTATGGTGAAAAAACAGCATTTCGTGAAATGTTGGAAAATTTTACCAAAAAAAAGTCAAAGTATAGTATGTCGAAATTTTTCGATGAAAACGTCAAATTTTCTGGATGTTGAAAAAAATCATGAAAACCGTCGTATTATAGCATGTAAAATGATTCTATGGTGAAAAAAAAACATTTCGTGAAATAGTGTAAAAGTTTATAAAAAAAAGTCATAGTATAGTATGTCGAAATTTTTCGATGAAAACGTCAAATTTCCTGGATGTTGAAAAAAATCATGAAAACGGTCGTATTATTGCATGTAAAATGATTCTATCGTGAAAAAAAAACATTTCGTGAAATGTTGGAAAATTTTACAAGAAAAAAAAACGTGACAGTATAATATGTCGAAATTTTTTGATGAAAACGTCACATTTTCTGGATGTTGATAAAAAATCATGAAAACGGTCATATTATAGCATGTAAAATGATTCTATGGTGAAAAAAAGCCATTTCATGAAATGTTGGAAAATTTTACAAAAAAAAAGTCATAGTATAGTATGTCGAAATTTTTGATGAAAACGTCAAATTTTCTGGATGTTAAAAAAAATCATGAAAACGGTCGTATTATTGCATGTAAAATGATTCTATCGTTAAAAAAAAACATTTCGTGAAATGTTGGAAAATTTTACAAAAAAAAAAAAAAACGTCATAATATAGTATGTCGAAATTTTTTGATGAAAACATCACATTGTCTGGGTGTTGAAAAAAATCATGAAAACGGTCATATTATAGCATGTAAAATGATTCTATGGTGAAAAAAAGCCATTTCGTGAAATGGTGTAAAATTTTATAAAAAAAGTCATAGTATAGTATGTCGAAATGTTTCGATGAAAACGTCAAATTTTCTGGATGTTTAAAAAAATCATGAAAACAGTCGTATTATTGCATGTAAAATGATTCTATCGTGAAAAAAAAACATTTCGAGAAATGTTGGAAAATTTTACAAAAAAAAAAAGGTCATAGTATAGTATGTCGAAATTTTTTGATGAAAACGTCAAATTTCCTGGATGTTGAAAAAAATCATGAAAACGGTCGTATTATTGCATGTAAAATGATTCTATCGTGAAAAAAAAACATTTCGTGAAATGTTGGAAAATTTTACAAAAAAAAAAAACGTGACAGTATAATATGTCGAAATTTTTTGATGAAAACGTCACATTTTCTGGATGTTGATAAAAAATCATGAAAACGGTCATATTATAGCATGTAAAATGATTCTATGGTGAAAAAAAGCCATTTCATGAAATGTTGGAAAATTTTACAAAAAAAAAGTCATAGTATAGTATGTCGAAATTTTTGATGAAAACGTCAAATTTTCTGGATGTTGAAAAAAATCATGAAAACGGTCATATTATTGCATGTAAAATTATTCTATGGCGAAAAGAAGCCATTTCGTGAAATGTTGGAAATTTTTACAAAAACGTCATAGTATAGTATGTCGAAATTTTTCGATAAAAACGTCAAATCTTCTGGATGTTGAAAAAAATCATGAAAATGGGTGTATTGTAGCATGTAAAATGATTCTATGGTGAAAAAACAGCATTTCGTGAAATGTTGGAAAATTTTACCAAAAAAAAGTCATAGGTATGTCGAAATTTTTCGATGAAAACGTCAAATTTTCTGGATGTTCAAAAAAATCATGAAAACAGTCGTATTATTTCATGTAAAATGATTCTATCGTGAAAAAAAAACATTTCGAGAAATGTTGGAAAATTTTACAAAAAAAAAAAGGTCATAGTATAGTATGCCGAAATTTTTTGATGAAAACGTCAAATTTTCTGGATGTTGAAAAAAATCATGAAAACGGTCGTATTATAGCATGTAAAATGATTCTATGGTGAAAAAAAGCCATTTCATGAAATGTTGGAAAATTTTACAAAAAAAAACGTCATAGTATAGTATGTCAAAATTTTTTGATGAAAACGTCAAATTTTCTGGATGTTGAAAAAAATCATGAAAACTGTCATATTATAGCATGTAAAATGATTCTATGGTTAAAAAAAAACATTTCGTGAAATGGTGTAACATTTTATAAAAAAAAGTCATAGTATAGTATGTCGAAATTTTTCGATGAAAACGTCAAATTTTCTGGATGTTAAAAAAAATCATGAAAACGGTCGTATTATTGCATGTAAAATGATTCTATCGTTAAAAAAAAACATTTCGTGAAATGTTGGAAAATTTTACAAAAAAAAAAAAACGTCATAATATAGTATGTCGAAATTTTTTGATGAAAACATCACATTGTCTGGGTGTTGAAAAAAATCATGAAAACGGTCATATTATAGCATGTAAAATGATTCTATGGTGAAAAAAAGCCATTTCGTGAAATGGTGTAAAATTTTATAAAAAAAGTCATAGTATAGTATGTCGAAATTTTTTGATGAAAACGTCACATTTTCTGGATGTTGACAAAAATCATGAAAATGGTTGTATTGTAGCATGTAAAATGATTCTATGGTGAAAAAACAGCATTTCGTGAAATGTTGGAAAATTTTCCCAAAAAAAAGTCATAGTATAGTATGTCGAAATTTTTCGATGAAAACGTCAAATTTTCTGGATGTTGAAAAAAAATCATGAAAACGGTCGTATTATAGCATGTAAAATTATTCTATGGTGAAAAAAAAACATTTCGTGAAATAGTGTAAAAGTTTATAAAAAAAAGTCATAGTATAGTATGTCGAAATTTTTCGATGAAAACGTCAAATTTCCTGGATGTTGAAAAAAATCATGAAAACGGTCGTATTATTGCAGGTAAAATGATTCCATCGTGAAAAAAAAACATTTTGTGAAATGTTGGAAAATTTTACAAAAAAAAAAACGTCATAGTATAGTATGTCGAAATTTTTCGATAAAAACGTCAAATCTTCTGGATGTTGAAAAAATCATGAAAATGGGTGTATTGTAGCATGTAAAATGATTCTATGGTGAAAAAACAGCATTTCGTGAAATGTTGGAAAATTTTACCAAAAAAAAGTCATAGTATAGTATGTCGAAATTTTTCGATGAAAACGTCAAATTTTCTGGATGTTGAAAAAAATCATGAAAACGGCTGTATGATAGCATGTAAAATTATTCTATGGTGAAAAAACAGCATTTCGTGAAATGGTGTAAAATTTTATAAAAAAAAGTCATAGTATAGTATGTCGAAATTTTTCGATGAAAACGTCAAATTTTCTGGATGTTGAAAAAAATCATGAAAACGGTCGTATTATTGCATGTAAAATGATTCTATCATGAAAAAAAAACATTTCGTGAAATGTTGGAAAATTTAAAAAAAAAAAAAAACGTCATAGTATAGTATGTCGAAATTTTTTGATGAAAACGTCAAATTTTCTAGATGTTGAAAAAAATCATGAAAACTGTCATATTATAGCATGTAAAATGATTCTATGGTGAAAAAAAACATTTCGTGAAATGGTGTAAAATTTTATAAAAAAAAGTCATAGTATAGTATGTCGAAATTTTTCTATGAAAACGTCAAATTTTCTGGATGTTAAAAAAAATCATGAAAACGGTCGTATTATTGCAGGTAAAATGATTCTATGGCGAAAAGGAGCCATTTCGTGAAATGTTGGAAATTTTTACAAAAACGTCATAGTATAGTATGTCGAAATTTTTCGATAAAAACGTCAAATTTTCTGGATGTTGAAAAAAATCATGAAAATGGTTGTATTGTAGCATGTAAAATGATTCTATGGTGAAAAGACAGCATTTCGTGAAATGTTGGAAAATTTTACCAAAAAAAAGTCATAGTATAGTATGTCGAAATTTTTCGATGAAAACGTCAAATTTTCTGGATGTTGAAAAAAATAATAAAAACGGTCGCATTATAGCATGTAAAATTATTCTATGGTGAAAAGAAATCATTTCATGAAATGTTGGAAAATTTTACAAAAAAAAAACGTCATAGTATAGTATGTCGAAATTTTTCGATGAAAACATCAAATTTTCTGGATGTTGAAAAAAATCATGAAGACGGTCGTATTATTGCATGTAAAATGATTCTATAGTAAAAAGAAACCATTTCGTGAAATGTTGGAAATTTTTACAAAAAAAACGTCACAGTATACTATGTCGAAATTTTTGATGAAAACGTCAAATTTTCTGAATGTTGAAAAAAATCATGAAAATGGTTGTATTGTAGCATGTAAAATGATTCTATGGTGAAAAAACAGCATTTCGTGAAATGTTGGAAAATTTTACAAAAAAAAGTCATAGTATAGTATGTCGAAATTTTTTGATGAAAACGTCACATTTTCTGGATGTTGAAAAAAATCATGAAAACGGTCATATTATAGCATGTAAAATGATTCTATGGTGAAAAAAAGCCATTTCATGAAATGTTGGAAAATTTTACAAAAAAAAAAAACGTCATAGTATAGTATGTCGTAATTTTTCAATGAAAACGTCACATTTTCTGGATGTCGAAAAAAATAATAAAAACGGTCGCATTATAGCATGTAAAATTATTCTATGGCGAAAAGAAGCCATTTCGTGAAATGTTGGAAATTTTTACAAAATTGTCATAGTATAGTATGTCGAAATTTTTCGATAAAAACGTCAAATTTTCTGGATGTTGAAAAAAATCATGAAAATGGTTGTATTGTAGCATGTAAAATTATTCTATGGTGAAAATAAGCCATTTCGTGAAATATTGGAAAATTTTACAAAAAAACGTCATAGTATAGTATGTCGAAATTTTTCGATAAAAACGTCAAATCTTCTGGATGTTGAAAAAAATCATGAAAATGGGTGTATTGTAGCATGTAAAATGATTCTATGGTGAAAAAACAGCATTTCGTGAAATGTTGGAAAATTTTACCAAAAAAAAGTCATAGTATAGTATGTCGAAATTTTTCGATGAAAACGTCAAATTTTCTGGATGTTGAAAAAAATCATGAAAACAGTCGTATTATTGCATGTAAAATGATTCTATGGTGAAAAAAAGCCATTTCGTGAAATGTTGGAAATTTTTACAAAAACGTCATAGTATAGTATGTCGAAATTTTTCGATAAAAACGTCAAATTTTCTGGATGTTGAAAAAAATCATGAAAATGGTTGTATTGTAGCATGTAAAATTATTCTATGGTGAAAAGAAATCATTTCATGAAATGTTGGAAAATTTTACAAAAAAAAAACGTCATAGTATAGTATGTCGAAATTTTTCGATGAAAACATCAAATTTTCTGGATGTTGAAAAAAATCATGAAGACGGTCGTATTATTGCATGTAAAATGATTCTATGGTGAAAAGAAACCATTTCGTGAAATGTTGGAAATTTTTACAAAAACGTCATAGTATACTATGTCGAAATTTTTGATGAAAACGTCAAATTTTCTGAATGTTGAAAAAAATCATGAAAATGGTTGTATTGTAGCATGTAAAATGATTCTATGGTGGAAAAAACAGCATTTCGTGAAATGTTGGAAAATTTTACAAAAAAAAGTCATAGTATAGTATGTCGAAATTTTTTGATGAAAACGTCACATTTTCTGGATGTTGAAAAAAATCATGAAAACGGTCATATTATAGCATGTAAAATGATTCTATGGTGAAAAAAAGCCATTTCATGAAATGTTGGAAAATTTTACAAAAAAAAAAAAAACGTCATAGTATAGTATGTCGTAATTTTTCAATGAAAACGTCACATTTTCTGGATGTCGAAAAAAATAATAAAAACAGTCGCATTATAGCATGTAAAATTATTCCATGGCGAAAAGAAGCCATTTCGTGAAATGTTGGAAATTTTTACAAAAATGTCATAGTATAGTATGTCGAAATTTTTCAATAAAAACGTCACATTTTCTTGATGTTGAAAAAAATCATGAAAACGGTTGTATGATAGCATGTAAAATTATTCTATGGTGAAAAAACAGCATTTCGTGAAATGGTGTAAAATTTTATAAAAAAAAGTCATAGTATAGTATGTCGAAATTTTTCGATGAAAACGTCAAATTTTCTGGATGTTGAAAAAAATCATGAAAACGGTCGTATTATTGCATGTAGAATGATTCTATCATGAAAAAAAAACATTTCGTGGAATGTTGGAAAATTTAAAAAAAAAAAAAACGTCATAGTATAGTATGTCGAAATTTTTCTATGAAAACGTCAAATTTTCTGGATGTTAAAAAAAATCATGAAAACGGTCGTATTATTGCATGTAAAATGATTCTATGGCGAAAAGGAGCCATTTCGTGAAATGTTAGAAATTTTTACAAAAACGTCATAGTATAGTATGTCGAAATTTTTCGATAAAAACGTCAAATTTTCTGGATGTTGAAAAAAATCATAAAAACCGTCGTATTATAGCATGTAAAATTATTCTATGGTGAAAAAAAAACATTTCGTGAAATAGTGTAAAAGTTTATAAAAAAAAGTCATAGTATAGTATGTCGAAATTTTTCGATGAAAACGTCAAATTTCCTGGATGTTGAAAAAAATCATGAAAACGGTCGTATTATTGCAGGTAAAATGATTCCATCGTGAAAAAAAAACATTTTGTGAAATGTTGGAAAATTTTACAAAAAAAAAAACGTCATAGTATAGTATGTCGAAATTTTTCGATAAAAACGTCAAATTTTCGGGATGTTGAAAAAAATCATGAAAATGGTTGAATTGTAGCATGTAAAATTATTCTATGGTGAAAAGAAGCCATTTCGTGAAATATTGGAAAATTTTACAAAAAAACGTCATAGTATAGTATGTCGAAATTTTTCAATAAAAACGTCACATTTTCTTGATGTTGAAAAAAATCATGAAAACGGTTGTATGATAGCATGTAAAATTATTCTATGGTGAAAAAACAGCATTTCGTGAAATGGTGTAAAATTTTATAAAAAAAAGTCATAGTATAGTATGTCGAAATTTTTCGATGAAAACGTCAAATTTTCTGGATGTTGAAAAAAATCATGAAAACGGTCGTATTATTGCATGTAAAATGATTCTATCATGAAAAAAAAACATTTCATGAAATGTTGGAAAATTTAAAAAAAAAAAAAAACGTCATAGTATAGTATGTCGAAATTTTTTGATGAAAACGTCAAATTTTCTAGATGTTGAAAAAAATCATGAAAACTGTCATATTATAGCATGTAAAATGATTCTATGGTGAAAAAAAACATTTCGTGAAATGGTGTAAAATTTTATAAAAAAAAGTCATAGTATAGTATGTCGAAATTTTTCTATGAAAACGTCAAATTTTCTGGATGTTAAAAAAAATCATGAAAACGGTCGTATTATTGCATGTAAAATGATTCTATGGCGAAAAGGAGCCATTTCGTGAAATGTTGGAAATTTTTACAAAAACGTCATAGTATACTATGTCGAAATTTTTCGATAAAAACGTCAAATTTTCTGGATGTTGAAAAAAATCATGAAAATGGTTGTATTGTAGCATGTAAAATGATTCTATGGTGAAAAGACAGCATTTCGTGAAATGTTGGAAAATTTTACCAAAAAAAAGTCATAGTATAGTATGTCGAAATTTTTCGATGAAAACGTCAAATTTTCTGGATGTTGAAAAAAATAATAAAAACGGTCGCATTATAGCATGTAAAATTATTCTATGGTGAAAAGAAATCATTTCATGAAATGTTGGAAAATTTTACAAAAAAAAAACGTCATAGTATAGTATGTCAAAATTTTTCGATGAAAACATCAAATTTTCTGGATGTTGAAAAAAATCATGAAGACGGTCGTATTATTGCATGTAAAATGATTCTATGGTGAAAAGAAACCATTTCGTGAAATGTTGGAAATTTTTACAAAAAAAAACGTCACAGTATACTATGTCGAAATTTTTGATGAAAACGTCAAATTTTCTGAATGTTGAAAAAAATCATGAAAATGGTTGTATTGTAGCATGTAAAATGATTCTATGGTGAAAAAACAGCATTTCGTGAAATGTTGGAAAATTTTACAAAAAAAAGTCATAGTATAGTATGTCGAAATTTTTTGATGAAAACGTCACATTTTCTGGATGTTGAAAAAAATCATGAAAACGGTCATATTATAGCATGTAAAATGATTCTATGGTGAAAAAAAGCCATTTCATGAAATGTTGGAAAATTTTACAAAAAAAAAAAAACGTCATAGTATAGTATGTCGTAATTTTTCAATGAAAACGTCACATTTTCTGGATGTCGAAAAAAATAATAAAAACGGTCGCATTATAGCATGTAAAATTATTCTATGGCGAAAAGAAGCCATTTCGTGAAATGTTGGAAATTTTTACAAAAATGTCATAGTATACTATGTCGAAATTTTTCGATAAAAACATCAAATTTTCTGGATGTTGAAAAAAATCATGAAAATGGTTGTATTGTAGCATGTAAAATTATTCTATGGTGAAAATAAGCCATTTCGTGAAATATTGGAAAATTTTACAAAAAAACGTCATAGTATAGTATGTCGAAATTTTTCAATGAAAACGTCACATTTTCTTGATGTTGAAAAAAATCATGAAAACGGTTGTATGATAGCATGTAAAATGATTCTATGGCGAAAAGGAGCCATTTCGTGAAATGTTGGAAATTTTTACAAAAACGTCATAGTATAGTATGTCGAAATTTTTCGATAAAAACGTCAAATTTTCTGGATGTTGAAAAAAATCATGAAAATGGTTGTATTGTAGCATGTAAAATGATTCTATGGTGAAAAGACAGCATTTCGTGAAATGTTGGAAAATTTTACCAAAAAAAAGTCATAGTATAGTATGTCGAAATTTTTCGATGAAAACGTCAAATTTTCTGGATGTTGAAAAAAATAATAAAAACGGTCGCATTATAGCATGTAAAATTATTCTATGGTGAAAAGAAATCATTTCGTGAAATGTTGGAAATTTTTACAAAAACGTCATAGTATAGTATGTCGAAATTTTTCGATAAAAACGTCAAATTTTCTGGATGTTGAAAAAAATCATGAAAACCGTCGTATTATAGCATGTAAAATGATTCTATGGTGAAAAAAAAACATTTCGTGAAATAGTGTAAAAGTTTATAAAAAAAAGTCATAGTATAGTATGTCGAAATTTTTCGATGAAAACGTCAAATTTGCTGGATGTTGAAAAAAATCATGAAAACGGTCGTATTATTGCAGGTAAAATGATTCCATCGTGAAAAAAAAACATTTTGTGAAATGTTGGAAAATTTTACAAAAAAAAAAAACGTCACAGTATAGTATGTCGAAATTTTTCGATAAAAACGTCAAATCTTCTGGATGTTGAAAAAAATCATGAAAATGGGTGTATTGTAGCATGTAAAATGATTCTATGGTGAAAAAACAGCATTTCGTGAAATGTTGGAAAATTTTACCAAAAAAAAGTCATAGTATAGTATGTCGAAATTTTTCGATGAAAACGTCAAATTTTCTGGATGTTGAAAAAAATCATGAAAACAGTCGTATTATTGCATGTAAAATTATTCTATGGTGAAAAAAAGCCATTTCGTGAAATGTTGGAAGTTTTTACAAAAACGTCATAGTATAGTATGTCGAAATTTTTCGATAAAAACGTCAAATTTTCTGGATGTTTAAAAAAATCATGAAAATGGTTGTATTGTAGCATGTAAAATTATTCTATGGTGAAAAGAAGCCATTTCGTGAAATATTGGAAAATTTTACAAAAAAACGTCATAGTATAGTATGTCGAAATTTTTCAATGAAAACGTCACATTTTCTTGATGTTGAAAAAAATCATGAAAACGGTTGTATGATAGCATGTAAAATGATTCTATGGCGAAAAGGAGCCATTTTGTGAAATGTTGGAAATTTTTACAAAAACGTCATAGTATAGTATGTCGAAATTTTTTGATAAAAACGTCAAATTTTCTGGATGTTGAAAAAAATCATGAAAATGGTTGTATTGTAGCATGTAAAATGATTCTATGGTGAAAAAACAGCATTTCGTGAAATGTTGGAAAATTTTACCAAAAAAAAGTCATAGTATAGTATGTCGAAATTTTTCGATGAAAACGTCAAATTTTCTGGATGTTGAAAAAAATAATAAAAACGGTCGCATTATAGCATGTAAAATTATTCTATGGTGAAAAGAAATCATTTCATGAAATGTTGGAAAATTTTACAAAAAAAAAACGTCATAGTATAGTATGTCGAAATTTTTCGATGAAAACATCAAATTTTCTGGATGTTGAAAAAAATCATGAAAACGGTCGTATTATAGCATGTAAAATGATTCTATGGTGAAAAGAAGCCATTTCGTGAAATGTTGGAAAATTTTACGAAAAAAAAAAAAAGTCATAGTGTAGTATGTCGAAATTTTTCGATGAAAACGTCAAATTTTCTGGATGTTGAAAAAAATCATGAAAACAGTCGTATTATTGCATGTAAAATGATTCTATCGTGAAAAAAAAACATTTCGAGAAATGTTGGAAAATTTAAAAAAAAAACGTCATAGTATAGTATGTCGAAATTTTTCGATGAAAACGTCAAATTTTCTGGATGTTAAAAAAAATCATGAAAACAGTCGTATTATTGCATGAAAAATGATTCTATGGTGAAAAAAAGCCATTTCATGAAATGTAGGAAAATTTTACAAAAAAAAAACGTCATAGTATAGTATGTCGAAATTTTTCGATGAAAACGTCAAATTTTCTGGATGTTGAAAAAAATCATGAAAACGGTCGTATTATTGCATGTAAAATAATTCTATAGTGAAAAGAATCTTTCGTGAAATGTTGGTAATTTCACAAAAAAACGTCATAGTATAGTATGTCGAAATTTTTCGATGAAAACGTCAAATTTTCTGGATGTTGAAAAAAATAATAAAAACTGTCATATTATAGCATGTAAAATTATTCTATGGTGAAAAAAAAAATTTTCGTGAAATGGTGTAAAATTTTATAAAAAAAAGTCATAGTATAGTATGTCGAAATTTTTCGATGAAAACGTCAAATTTTCTGGATGTTAAAAAAAATCATGAAAACGGTCGTATTATTGCATGTAAAATGATTCTATGGTGAAAAGAAACCATTTCGTGAAATGTTGGAAATTTTTACAAAAAAAAACGTCATAGTATACTATGTCGAAATTTTTGATGAAAACGTCAAATTTTCTGAATGTTGAAAAAAATCATGAAAATGGTTGTGTTGTAGCATGTAAAATGATTCTATGGTGGAAAAAAAACATTTCGTGAAATGTTGGAAAAATTTAGAAAAAAAAAACGTCATAGTATAGTATGTCGAAATTTTTCGATGAAAACGTCAAATTTTCTGGATGTTGAAAAAAATCATGAAAACCGTCGTATTATAGCATGTAAAATGATTCTATGGTGAAAAAAAAACATTTCGTGAAATAGTGTAAAAGTTTATAAAAAAAAGTCATAGTATAGTATGTCAAAATTTTTCGATGAAAACGTCAAATTTTCTGGATGTTGAAAAAAATCATGAAAACGTTCGTATTATTGCATGTAAAATAATTCTATCGTGAAAAAAAACATTTCGTGAAATGTTGGAAAATTTTACAAAAAAAAACGTGACAGTATAATATGTCGAAATTTTTTGATGAAAACGTCACATTTTCTGGATGTTGATAAAAATCATGAAAACGGTCATATTATAGCATGTAAAATGATTCTATGGTGAAAAAAAGCCATTTCATGAAATGTTGGAAAATTTTACAAAAAAAAGTCATAGTATAGTATGTCGAAATTTTTCGATAAAAACGTCAAATCTTCTGGATGTTGAAAAAAATCATGAAAATGGGTGTATTGTAGCATGTAAAATGATTCTATGGTGAAAAAACAGCATTTCGTGAAATGTTGGAAAATTTTACCAAAAAAAAGTCATAGTATAGTATGTCGAAATTTTTCGATGAAAACGTCAAATTTTCTGGATGTTGAAAAAAATCATGAAAACCGTCGTATTATAGCATGTAAAATGATTCTATGGTGAAAAAAAAACATTTCGTGAAATAGTGTAAAAGTTTATAAAAAAAAAGTCATAGTATAGTATGTCGAAATTTTTCGATGAAAACGTCAAATTTCCTGGATGTTGAAAAAAATCATGAAAACGGTCGTATTATTGCATGTAAAATGATTCTATCGTGAAAAAAAAACATTTCGTGAAATGTTGGAAAATTTTACAAGAAAAAAAAACGTGACAGTATAATATGTCGAAATTTTTTGATGAAAACGTCACATTTTCTGGATGTTGATAAAAAATCATGAAAACGGTCATATTATAGCATGTAAAATGATTCTATGGTGAAAAAAAGCCATTTCATGAAATGTTGGAAAATTTTACAAAAAAAAAGTCATAGTATAGTATGTCGAAATTTTTGATGAAAACGTCAAATTTTCTGGATGTTGAAAAAAATCATGAAAACGGTCATATTATTGCATGTAAAATTATTCTATGGCGAAAAGAAGCCATTTCGTGAAATGTTGGAAATTTTTACAAAAACGTCATAGTATAGTATGTCGAAATTTTTCGATAAAAACGTCAAATTTTCTGGATGTTCAAAAAAATCATGAAAACAGTCGTATTATTTCATGTAAAATGATTCTATCATGAAAAAAAAACATTTCGAGAAATGTTGGAAAATTTTACAAAAAAAAAAAGGTCATAGTATAGTATGCCGAAATTTTTTGATGAAAACGTCAAATTTTCTGGATGTTGAAAAAAATCATGAAAACGGTCGTATTATAGCATGTAAAATGATTCTATGGTGAAAAGAAGCCATTTCGTGAAATATTGGAAAATTTTACAAAAAAAAAACGTCATAGTATAGTATGTCGAAATTTTTCAATGAAAACGTCACATTTTCTTGATGTTGAAAAAAATCATGAAAACGGTTGTATGATAGCATGTAAAATTATTCTATGGTGAAAAAACAGCATTTCGTGAAATGGTGTAAAATTTTATAAAAAAAAGTCATAGTATAGTATGTCGAAATTTTTCGATGAAAACGTCAAATTTTCTGGATGTTGAAAAAAATCATGAAAACGGTCGTATTATTGCATGTAAAATGATTCTATCATGGAAAAAAAACATTTCGTGAAATGTTGGAAAATTTAAAAAAAAAAAAAAAACGTCATAGTATAGTATGTCGAAATTTTTTGATGAAAACGTCAAATTTTCTAGATGTTGAAAAAAATCATGAAAACTGTCATATTATAGCATGTAAAATGATTCTATGGTGAAAAAAAACATTTCGTGAAATGGTGTAAAATTTTATAAAAAAAAGTCATAGTATAGTATGTCGAAATTTTTCTATGAAAACGTCAAATTTTCTGGATGTTAAAAAAAATCATGAAAACGGTCGTATTATTGCATGTAAAATGATTTTATGGCGAAAAGGAGCCATTTCGTGAAATGTTGGAAATTTTTACAAAAACGTCATAGTATAGTATGTCGAAATTTTTCGATAAAAACGTCAAATTTTCTGGATGTTGAAAAAAATCATGAAAATGGTTGTATTGTAGCATGTAAAATGATTCTATGGTGAAAAGACAGCATTTCGTGAAATGTTGGAAAATTTTACCAAAAAAAAGTCATAGTATAGTATGTCGAAATTTTTCGATGAAAACGTCAAATTTTCTGGATGTTGAAAAAAATAATAAAAACGGTCGCATTATAGCATGTAAAATTATTCTATGGTGAAAAGAAATCATTTCATGAAATGTTGGAAAATTTTACAAAAAAAAAACGTCATAGTATAGTATGTCGTAATTTTTCAATGAAAACGTCACATTTTCTGGATGTCGAAAAAAATAATAAAAACGGTCGCATTATAGCATGTAAAATTATTCTATGGCGAAAAGAAGCCATTTCGTGAAATGTTGGAAATTTTTACAAAAATGTCATAGTATAGTATGTCGAAATTTTTCGATAAAAACGTCAAATTTTCTGGATGTTGAAAAAAATCATGAAAATGGTTGTATTGTAGCATGTAAAATTATTCTATGGTGAAAATAAGCCATTTCGTGAAATATTGGAAAATTTTACAAAAAAACGTCATAGTATAGTATGTCGAAATTTTTCAATAAAAACGTCAAATTTTCTGAATGTTGAAAAAAATCATGAAAATGGTTGTATTATAGCATGTAAAATGATTCTATGGTGAAAAAACAGCATTTCGTGAAATGTTGGAAAATTTTACCAAAAAAAAGTCATAGTATAGTATGTCGAAATTTTTCGATGAAAACGTCAAATTTTCTGGATGTTGTTAAAAATAATAAAAACGGTCGCATTATAGCATGTAAAATTATTCTATGGTGAAAAGAAACCATTTCATGAAATGTTGGAAAATTTTACAAAAAAAAACGTCATAGTATACTATGTCGAAATTTTTCGATGAAAACGTCAAATTTTCTGGATGTTGAAAAAAATCATGAAAACTGTCATATTATAGCATGTAAAATGATTCTATGGTGAAAAAAAACATTTCGTGAAATGGTGTAAAATTTTATAAAAAAAAAAGTCATAGTATAGTGTGTCGAAATTTTTCAATGAAAACGTCAAATTTTCTGGATGTTAAAAAAAATCACAAAAACGGTCGTATTATTGCATGTAAAATGATTCTATGGCGAAAAGGAGCCATTTCGTGAAATGTTGGAAATTTTTACAAAAACGTCATAGTATATAGTATGTCGATATTTTTCGATAAAAACGTCAAATTTTCTGGATGTTGAAAAAAATCATTAAAATGGTTGTATTGTAGCATGTAAAATTATTCTATGGTGAAAAAACAGCATTTCGTGAAATGGTGTAAAATTTTACCAAAAAAAAGTCATAGTATAGTATGTCGAAATTTTTCGATGAAAACGTCAAATTTTCTGGATGTTGAAAAAAATAATAAAAACGGTCACATTATAGCATGTAAAATTATTCTATGGTGAAAAGAAATCATTTCATGAAATGTTGGAAAATTTTACAAAAAAAAAACGTCATAGTATAGTATGTCGAAATTTTTCGATGAAAACGTCAAATTTTCTGGATGTTGAAAAAAACCATGAAGACGGTCGTATTATTGCATGTAAAATGATTCTATGGTGAAAAGAAACCATTTCGTGAAATGTTGGAAATTTTTACAAAAAAAAACGTCATAGTATACTATGTCGAAATTTTTGATGAAAACGTCAAATTTTCTGAATGTTGAAAAAAATCATGAAAATGGTTGTATTGTAGCATGTAAAATGATTCTATGGTGAAAAAACAGCATTTTGTGAAATGTTGGAAAATTTTACAAAAAAAAGTCATAGTATAGTATGTCGAAATTTTTTGATGAAAACGTCACATTTTCTGGATGTTGAAAAAAATCATGAAAACGGTCATATTATAGCATGTAAAATGATTCTATGGTGAAAAAAAGCCATTTCATGAAATGTTGGAAAATTTTACAAAAAAAAAAAAAAAGTCATAGTATAGTATGTCGTAATTTTTCAATGAAAACGTCACATTTTCTGGATGTCGAAAAAAAATAATAAAAACGGTCGCATTATAGCATGTAAAATTATTCTATGGCGAAAAGAAGCCATTTCGTGAAATGTTGGAAATTTTTACAAAAACGTCATAGTATAGTATGTCGAAATTTTTCGATAAAAACGTCAAATTTTCTGGATGTTGAAAAAAATCATGAAAATGGTCGTATTATTGCATGTAAAATGATTCTATCATGAAAAAAAAACATTTGGTGAAATGTTGGAAAATTAAAAAAAAAAAAAAACGTCATAGTATAGTATGTCGAAAGTTTTTGATGAAAACGTCAAATTTTCAAGATGTTGAAAAAAATCATGAAAACTGTCATATTATAGCATGTAAAATGATTCTATGGTGAAAAAAACATTTCGTGAAATGGTGTAAAATTTTATAAAAAAAAGTCATAGTATAGTATGTCGAAATTTTTCTATGAAAACGTCAAATTTTCTGGATGTTAAAAAAAATCATGTAAACGGTCGTATTATTGCATGTAAAATGATTCTATGGCGAAAAGGAGCCATTTCGTGAAATGTTGGAAATTTTTACAAAAACGTCATAGTATAGTATGTTGAAATTTTTCGATAAAAACGTAAAATTTTCTGGATGTTGAAAAAATTCATGAAAATGGTTGTATTGTAGCATGTAAAATGATTCTATGGTGAAAAAACAGCATTTCGTGAAATGTTGGAAAATTTTACCAAAAAAAAGTCATAGTATAGTATGTCGAAATTTTCCGATGAAAACGTCAAATCTTCTGGATGTTGAAAAAAATCATGAAAACTGTCGTATTATTGCATGTAAAATGATTCTATGGTGAAAAGAAACCATTTCGTGAAATGTTGGAAATTTTTACAAAAAAAAACGTCATAGTATACTATGTCGAAATTTTTCGATGAAAACGTCAAATTTTCTGGATGTTCAAAAAAAATCATGAAAACGGTTGTATTATTGCATGTAAAATGATTCTATGGTGAAAAGAAGCCATTTCGTGAAATGTTGGAAATTTTTACAAAAACGTCATAGTATAGTATGTCGAAATTTTCCGACGAAAACGTCAAATTTTCTGGATGTTGAAAAAAATCATGAAAACGGTCGTATTATTGCATGTAAAATGATTCTATGGTGAAAAAAAGCCATTTCATGAAATGTTGGAAAATTTTACAAAAAAAAAAAAAGTCATAGTATAGTATGTTGAAAATTTTCAATGAAAAGGTCAAATTTTCTGGATGTTAAAAAAAATCATGAAAACTGTCATATTATAGCATGTAAAATGATTCTATGGTGAAAAAAAAAAAAAATCCTGAAATGGTGTAAAATTTCATAAAAAAAAAGTCATAGTATAGTATGTCGAAATTTTTCGATGAAAACGTCAAATTTTCTGGATGTTGAAAAAAATCATGAAAACGGTCGTATTAAAACACGTCAAATGATTCTATGGTGAAAAAAAACATTTCGTGAAATGTTGGAAAATTTTACAAAAAAAAACGTCATAGTATAGTATGTCAAAATTTTTCGATGAAAACGTCAAATTTTCTGGATGTTGAAAAAAATCATGAAAACTGTCATATTATAGCATGTAAAATGATTCTATGGTGAAAAAAAACATTTCGTGGAATGGTGTAAAATTTTACAAAAAAAACCGTCATAGTATAGTATGTCGAAATTTTTCGATGAAAACGTCAAATTTTCTGGATGTTAAAAAAAATCATGAAAACTGTCGTATTATTGCATGTAAAATGATTCTATGGTGAAAAGAAACCATTTCGTGAAATGTTGGAAAATTTTCCCAAAAAAAAGTCATAGTATAGTATGTCAAAATTTTTCGATGAAAACGTCAAATTTTCTGGATGTTGAAAAAAATCATGAAAACGGTCGTATTATTGCATGTAAAATGATTCTATCGTGAAAAAAAAAACATTTCGTGAAATGTTGGAAAATTTTACAAAAAAAAAAAAACGTGATAGTACAGTATGTCGAAATTTTTTGATGAAAACGTCACATTTTCTGGATGTTGAAAAAAATAATAAAAACGGTCGCATTATAGCATGTAAAATTATTCTATGGTGAAAAGAAATCATTTCATGAAATGTTGGAAAATTTTACAAAAAAAAAAACGTCATAGTATAGTATGTCGTAATTTTTCAATGAAAACGTCACATTTTCTGGATGTCGAAAAAAATAATAAAAACGGTCGCATTATAGCATGTAAAATTATTCTATGGCGAAAAGAAGCCATTTCGTGAAATGTTGGAAATTTTTACAAAAATGTCATAGTATAGTATGTCGAAATTTTTCGATAAAAACGTCAAATTTTCTGGATGTTGAAAAAAATCATGAAAATGGTTGTATTGTAGCATGTAAAATTATTCTATGGTGAAAATAAGCCATTTCGTGAAATATTGGAAAATTTTACAAAAAAACGTCATAGTATAGTATGTCGAAATTTTTCAATAAAAACGTCAAATTTTCTGAATGTTGAAAAAAATCATGAAAATGGTTGTATTATAGCATGTAAAATGATTCTATGGTGAAAAAACAGCATTTCGTGAAATGTTGGAAAATTTTACCAAAAAAAAGTCATAGTATAGTATGTCGAAATTTTTCGATGAAAACGTCAAATTTTCTGGATGTTGTTAAAAATAATAAAAACGGTCGCATTATAGCATGTAAAATTATTCTATGGTGAAAAGAAACCATTTCATGAAATGTTGGAAAATTTTACAAAAAAAAACGTCATAGTATACTATGTCGAAATTTTTCGATGAAAACGTCAAATTTTCTGGATGTTGAAAAAAATCATGAAAACTGTCATATTATAGCATGTAAAATGATTCTATGGTGAAAAAAAACATTTCGTGAAATGGTGTAAAATTTTATAAAAAAAAAAAGTCATAGTATAGTGTGTCGAAATTTTTCAATGAAAACGTCAAATTTTCTGGATGTTAAAAAAAATCACAAAAACGGTCGTATTATTGCATGTAAAATGATTCTATGGCGAAAAGGAGCCATTTCGTGAAATGTTGGAAATTTTTACAAAAACGTCATAGTATATAGTATGTCGATATTTTTCGATAAAAACGTCAAATTTTCTGGATGTTGAAAAAAATCATTAAAATGGTTGTATTGTAGCATGTAAAATTATTCTATGGTGAAAAAACAGCATTTCGTGAAATGGTGTAAAATTTTACCAAAAAAAAGTCATAGTATAGTATGTCGAAATTTTTCGATGAAAACGTCAAATTTTCTGGATGTTGAAAAAAATAATAAAAACGGTCACATTATAGCATGTAAAATTATTCTATGGTGAAAAGAAATCATTTCATGAAATGTTGGAAAATTTTACAAAAAAAAAACGTCATAGTATAGTATGTCGAAATTTTTCGATGAAAACGTCAAATTTTCTGGATGTTGAAAAAAACCATGAAGACGGTCGTATTATTGCATGTAAAATGATTCTATGGTGAAAAGAAACCATTTCGTGAAATGTTGGAAATTTTTACAAAAAAAAACGTCATAGTATACTATGTCGAAATTTTTGATGAAAACGTCAAATTTTCTGAATGTTGAAAAAAATCATGAAAATGGTTGTATTGTAGCATGTAAAATGATTCTATGGTGAAAAAACAGCATTTTGTGAAATGTTGGAAAATTTTACAAAAAAAAGTCATAGTATAGTATGTCGAAATTTTTTGATGAAAACGTCACATTTTCTGGATGTTGAAAAAAATCATGAAAACGGTCATATTATAGCATGTAAAATGATTCTATGGTGAAAAAAAGCCATTTCATGAAATGTTGGAAAATTTTACAAAAAAAAAAAAAAGTCATAGTATAGTATGTCGTAATTTTTCAATGAAAACGTCACATTTTCTGGATGTCGAAAAAAAATAATAAAAACGGTCGCATTATAGCATGTAAAATTATTCTATGGCGAAAAGAAGCCATTTCGTGAAATGTTGGAAATTTTTACAAAAACGTCATAGTATAGTATGTCGAAATTTTTCGATAAAAACGTCAAATTTTCTGGATGTTGAAAAAAATCATGAAAATGGTCGTATTATTGCATGTAAAATGATTCTATCATGAAAAAAAAACATTTGGTGAAATGTTGGAAAATTAAAAAAAAAAAAAAACGTCATAGTATAGTATGTCGAAAGTTTTTGATGAAAACGTCAAATTTTCAAGATGTTGAAAAAAATCATGAAAACTGTCATATTATAGCATGTAAAATGATTCTATGGTGAAAAAAACATTTCGTGAAATGGTGTAAAATTTTATAAAAAAAAGTCATAGTATAGTATGTCGAAATTTTTCTATGAAAACGTCAAATTTTCTGGATGTTAAAAAAAATCATGTAAACGGTCGTATTATTGCATGTAAAATGATTCTATGGCGAAAAGGAGCCATTTCGTGAAATGTTGGAAATTTTTACAAAAACGTCATAGTATAGTATGTTGAAATTTTTCGATAAAAACGTAAAATTTTCTGGATGTTGAAAAAATTCATGAAAATGGTTGTATTGTAGCATGTAAAATGATTCTATGGTGAAAAAACAGCATTTCGTGAAATGTTGGAAAATTTTACCAAAAAAAAGTCATAGTATAGTATGTCGAAATTTTCCGATGAAAACGTCAAATCTTCTGGATGTTGAAAAAAATCATGAAAACTGTCGTATTATTGCATGTAAAATGATTCTATGGTGAAAAGAAACCATTTCGTGAAATGTTGGAAATTTTTACAAAAAAAAACGTCATAGTATACTATGTCGAAATTTTTCGATGAAAACGTCAAATTTTCTGGATGTTCAAAAAAAATCATGAAAACGGTTGTATTATTGCATGTAAAATGATTCTATGGTGAAAAGAAGCCATTTCGTGAAATGTTGGAAATTTTTACAAAAACGTCATAGTATAGTATGTCGAAATTTTCCGACGAAAACGTCAAATTTTCTGGATGTTGAAAAAAATCATGAAAACGGTCGTATTATTGCATGTAAAATGATTCTATGGTGAAAAAAAGCCATTTCATGAAATGTTGGAAAATTTTACAAAAAAAAAAAAAGTCATAGTATAGTATGTTGAAAATTTTCAATGAAAAGGTCAAATTTTCTGGATGTTAAAAAAAATCATGAAAACTGTCATATTATAGCATGTAAAATGATTCTATGGTGAAAAAAAAAAAATCCTGAAATGGTGTAAAATTTCATAAAAAAAAAGTCATAGTATAGTATGTCGAAATTTTTCGATGAAAACGTCAAATTTTCTGGATGTTGAAAAAAATCATGAAAACGGTCGTATTAAAACACGTCAAATGATTCTATGGTGAAAAAAAACATTTCGTGAAATGTTGGAAAATTTTACAAAAAAAAACGTCATAGTATAGTATGTCAAAATTTTTCGATGAAAACGTCAAATTTTCTGGATGTTGAAAAAAATCATGAAAACTGTCATATTATAGCATGTAAAATGATTCTATGGTGAAAAAAAACATTTCGTGGAATGGTGTAAAATTTTACAAAAAAAACCGTCATAGTATAGTATGTCGAAATTTTTCGATGAAAACGTCAAATTTTCTGGATGTTAAAAAAAATCATGAAAACTGTCGTATTATTGCATGTAAAATGATTCTATGGTGAAAAGAAACCATTTCGTGAAATGTTGGAAAATTTTCCCAAAAAAAAGTCATAGTATAGTATGTCAAAATTTTTCGATGAAAACGTCAAATTTTCTGGATGTTGAAAAAAATCATGAAAACGGTCGTATTATTGCATGTAAAATGATTCTATCGTGAAAAAAAAAACATTTCGTGAAATGTTGGAAAATTTTACAAAAAAAAAAAAACGTGATAGTACAGTATGTCGAAATTTTTTGATGAAAACGTCACATTTTCTGGATGTTGATAAAAATCATGAAAACGGTCATATTATTGCATGTAAAATGATTCTATAGTGAAAAAAAGCCATTTCGTAAATTGGTGTAAAATTTTATAAAAAAAGTCATAGTATAGTATGTCGGAATTTTTCGATGAAAACGTCAAATTTTCGGGATGTTGAAAAAAATCATAAAAACAGTTGCATTATAGCATGTAAAATTATTCTATGGTGAAAAAACCATTTCGTGAAATGTTAGAAAATTTTACAAAAAAAACATCATTGTATAGTATGTCGAAATTTTTCGATGAAAACGTCAAATTTTCTGGATGTTGAAAAAAATCATGAAGACGATCTTATTATAGCATGTAAAATGATTCTATGGTGAAAAGAGGCCATTTCATGAAATGTTGGTAAATTTCACAAAAAAACCTCATAGTATAGTATGTCGAAATTTTTCGATGAAAACGTCAAATTTTCTGGATGTTGAAAAAAATCATGAAAACGGTCGTATTATTGCATGTAAAATGATTCTATCGTGAAAAAAACATTTCGTGAAATGTTGGAAAATTTTACCAAAAAAAAGTCACAGTATAGTATGTCGAAATTTTTCGATGAAAACGTCAAATTTTCTGGATGTTAAAAATCATGAAAACTGTTGTATTATTGCATGTAAAATGATTCTATCGTGAAAAAAAAAAAACATTTCTTGAAAGGTTGGAAAATTTTACAAAAAAAAAAAAAACGTCATACTATAGTACGTCGAAATTTTTCGATGAAAACGTCAAATTTTCTGGATGTTGAAAAAAATCATGAAAACAGTCATATTATAGCTTGTGGAATGATTCTATGGTGAAAAAAAACATTTCGTGAAATGCTGTAATATTTTATAAAAAAAACGTCATAGTATAGTATGTCGAAATTTTTCGATGAAAACGTCAAATTTTCTGGATGTTGAAAAAAATCCTAAAAACAGTCGCATTATACCATGTAAAATGATTCTATGGTGAAAAAAAGCCATTTCATGAAATGTTGGAAAATTTTACAAGAAAAACGTCACAGTATAGTATGTCGAAATTTTTCAATGAACACGTCAAATTTTGTGGATGTTGAAAAAAATCATGAACACAGTCGTATTATAGCATGTAAAATGATTCTATGTTGAAAAAAAGCCATTTCGTGAAATGTTGGAAAATTTTACAAAAAAAAACATCATAGTATAGTATGTCGAAATTTTTCGATGAAAACGTCAAATTTTCTGGATGTTGAAAAAATCATGAAAACTGTCGTATTGTAGCATGTAAAATGATTCTATGGTGAAAAAAAGCCATTTCGTGAAATGTTGGAAAACCTTCCAAAAAAAAAGTTACGGTATAGTATGTCGAAAAATTTTACGATAAAAGGTCATATTCTTTAACGTTAAAAATATTCATGAAATCAATCTTTTTATCGGTTATAAAAAGGTTTTATGATAAGAGAAGTCACAGTTTAGTATGCTGAAAAATATTGTGAAAAAAGCCATAGAATCGTATGTCGAAAAATTTGATGATAGTCATAGTATAGTACGTCGATAAATTTTATGACAAATATGTCATAGCATTGTATTTTGAAAAAAAATCATATAAACAATCATGTTATATCACATTTAACTATTTTATGATTAAAAGAGGTCATAATATCAAATGTTGAAAAATTTCATGAAAAAAAGTCATTTCACGATAAAAGGTCATATTCTTGAAAGTTGAAAATATTCATGAAATCAATCTTTTAATAGGTTGTAAAAAGGTTTTACGACAAAAGAAGTCATAGTTTAGTATGCTGAAAAATTTTGTGAAAAAAGGCATGGTATAGTATGTCGAAAAATTTGATGATAAAAAAGTCAGTATAGTATGTCGATAAATTTTATGACAAACATGTCATAGTAATCTATTTTGAAAAAAATCATATAAACAATCATGTTATATCACATGTCAAAAAAAGAAAGCATGGTGTGTCAAAAAATATAAAAAGTCATAGTACAGTACTACATGTTGAAAAAACTCATAGTATAGTATGCCAAATTTTTTTATAAAAGTCAAACTATGGTATGTCAAAAAAATTAAAAAATTCATAGTACAGTATGTCAAAAAATGTAAGTCATAGTATAGTGCAGTAAGTTGAAAAAGTCATGGCATAGTATGTTAAAAAAAAAAGTCATAGTATAGTATGTCAAAAAAATTGAAAAGTCATTGCATAGTGCATCTGAAAAAAATAGTATACTTTGTCAAAAAAGTTAAAATTAAAAGAAAAGTCCCTGTATAGTATGTTGTAAAATAAAGTTTAAAAAAAATACATTAGTGTGAAAATCATAAATGTCACAGTATAGCATTTCAAGTCTGTAGAATAGTATACAGAATAGTACATAGAATAATACGTTTAAAAAGTTAAAAAAAAATGTCACAGTATGATGAAAATATGTTAGAGACTCAGGATAGTATGTCAGTGTAGTGTGTTGAAAGTCAGAAAAATATCATAGTATAGTATGTAGAAAAATGAACAACAGCACAGTATGTCTAAACAAATCATGGTACAGTACAGTATGTCGAAAAAAGTCATTGTATAATGTTGCAAAAATGTAAAAAAAAAAAAAAAGTCATACTATAGTATGTCAAAAAAAAGTCAAAAAGTCAAAGTCTAGTGTGTCGAAAAAAGTCATAGTAAGTCATAGCATGTTGACAAAAGTATTGAATGTCAAAAAACTCAGACAATATAGACTGATGAAAAGTTACAAAGACTGATATTATGTTATGATGAAAAAAAAATCAGTGTAGATTGTGGGGGGAAAAAATCATAAAAACTCAGATTATAGTATGTCAAAAAATCAAAAGTCATCAAAAAGTCCTACTTAATATGTCAGAAAAAAAAGTCAGAGTATAGTATGTTGGTCACATCTGACCAAAATAGTCAAACTCCGGAGGAGTGTGCTGGTGGGTATTTATAATTATAATAATAATAGATAATAATCGACATTAAGCATTTTAACTGATTAACGCTATCAGTTAGAACAATTAAAAGAAATATTAATAATTAAATAGCTTGTAGGAAACTCGCTTTTATTACTCTACAGCGGGCACAACGCCACCAGCAACGCTAGCAACTAGCAGCTAGCAGCTGCTAATGTAGCACAAACACACATGCTGTTTGTGAGACAAACGTTAATCCGGCAGACTCACAGCTGATAACCTGCTAAACTAAACTAAATGTGCTGTGGAGACTTTTACCATGAAAGTGGCTGCATGTCTGCGACACCGCACACAGCACTGTGGCTGCTGACGCTCCCGGACAGTGAACTGGAGACAGTGAACGCAGCACTGTGGCTGCTGACGCTCCCGGACAGTGAACTGGAGACAGTGAACGCAGCACTGTGGCTGCTGACGCTCCCGGACAGTGAACTGGAGAAAGTGAACGCAGCACTGTGGCTGCTGACGCTCCCGGATGGTGAACTGGAGACAGTGAAAGCAGCACCGTGGCTGCTACAGCAGCTCTCCTGATGAACTACTGAGTCAGTTGTTTGCTGTGCTCATATACTGCAGCTGGCGCTCCACTGCATGCCAGGCACAAAACTTGTTGGCTAACTGTTAATAATTAGTTTACAAGGGTTGGTTATCGGTTAAATTTTTTTATTTTTCAAAATTAGCATCCCTACTTTTAGACTTAACGGTCAAGAGTTATTATAACAATCCCATGCAGCCACCACTGAAATCTAATTCTACAAACAGCGCAATACTATTAGTTATAGTTAATATATATATTAGTTAATATATTATTTTGTTTTTCTTTAGTTAATATATTATATTAGTGTCATCTGATCTTTATCTGCAACTGTGCAGAAATACCAGGTTTAAAAAGAATGTGTCCAAATAAGTAGCAAAAAAGACTTAAGTACAAATTATCCACTTAGTGTGTTATTATGGTTTTAGCTCAATTGTGCAAATCTAATTTTGACAGCCTCAGAGCTGACAGATCCTTGAACACCCCGAGATCTCTGAACCCCAGGCTGGGAACCACTGGTAAAGTCTGTCGGAAAAAACAGTCATAGTACAGTATGTCAAAGTCTGTATAACAGTATGTTGTCAAGTGTCATAAAATTAACACTACGTCATAAAATTCATAGGATAAAATGTAATGAAAATGTCAAGAAAGAAATAGTATATTTGAAATCTTTCTTTACTTTTCAGATTCAGATTATTATGATTCAGATTAGATAATAGATAATAAATAAAATATAATAAACACAAATGTGTACTTATCACCTTTAACAACTCTAGCAACCAGAACCTACATCTGACAGTAAAAGGAAATGTTTAAATTATTGTCACTTACATATTAAAGGGGACATATGAAAAACGCAGACATCCAAGCTATTCATATTTGACTCCCCTTCTTATGTCACATGCAGGCTCATTAAAATTAGCATGTCTCATCAGCCTGGCTGCAGTCGAGAATTCAAAAAATGTCTTTTCCTTGCCACTTTTCCTTGACCTCGATGGAAAAGGTCATAAGGTCAAGGAAACATGTGAAGGAAAATTCATAAGTGTAGTGTTAGGTTAGCGGTACTAACGTTGAGCTGCCATCTTCTCCGATCGTAAGATTTTGATTTAAAGTTAAATTGTGCCGTGGCGTTGGCAGGATGTGTGTTTACAGAGGAAAATCAGGCGGGCCCATCCAAGACCAAACATCTACTTAATACCTTCTGAAATACATGTGTAAACCAAAACAGGGCATTACAAATATACTTTACACTATACAGATGCTACAGAAGCAACACTTGCATATTTAATTATTCATATTTCTTCATTAGATTTCAGTGGTTTTAGTGATCAGTGAAGCCTTGAATATTTTTTTATGTTTGTCTATTATCTTGGTTGTAAATGTGTGTACTGCAGACCAAATTTACCTATGGGTACAAATAAAGAAACTTGAACCTGAACCATGCCTGAATGCGCTTAATCATGCAATCCTTGAACATCATCATCGGAAATGTTACAAGCACCTGACATGCAGGCCTACGTACATGCATGCTGTACATATCCATCAGCATGGTGTGTATAAAGCAACCTGTTAAATTAATCAAATTTAACCATCAGCACTCCTGTAGTAGTGTACTGTCCAGCTCTGTTGACTTTGTTTTTAGCGGCTATATTTCCTTACGTACAAAGAAAACAAAATAACCAGAGTCAAATTCATGTGAAGGCCTGGTTCTGATCCAACAAAACAAACATTACCAGCCTGACTTAGCCTGGCACGGCGGCCACATATTCACACAGCATCATTAATGCAGGGTATGGATAGAGCACCTGCATTAATGTTAAAAAATACACTTTAAAACTGCCTGGCACGGCGGCCACATATTCACACAGCATCATTAATGCAGGGTATGGATAGAGCACCTGCATTAATGTTAAAAAATACACTTTAAAACTGCCTGGCACGGCGGCCACATATTCACACACAGCAACTGTACACTGAAAAAAACCTAACCCAGTAAGGAATCATATTAAAACGGGCCTCTAGTCCAGTAATGTAAAATGAGCTTACTTTTGATGCCAGCAGGAGACGACGGGGTTTGGTGTTGAGGTCTGAAATGGAGAGCAGGGAGTTCAGTCTGACATGACAACAGGTTTTACTGACAGGTGAACGGAGTATTTCAGGTGTACAGCTTGTTATGGGTGTATAACGTTACATATTATTATTACTTGTACTTGAAGTGAAACTAGACGTCTTGGTGATGGCTGAACGTCTTCCCCCTCCTGCTCCTCAACGCACAGGTGTTTCCGTTTAACTCGTGTTACCTGGTGACTTTCAACCGCGCGCTCCTACAAACTTTCATGTCACGCAGATAATAAACACAGAGGAGTATTTCTTTTAACGTGATAACGTAAATTCAATTCAATTCAATTCAAATTCGCGCAGCCACGAGGCCCAGACACGCCGACTGGACGCTGATTAAGAGGGGAGGGGCCACAAGCGGAACCACATCACATTGACACGTGTCTGGGCCAATCACAACCAAATCCCGCCCATTCAATGACTACCGGGCCAAACCGTAACCTCGCGAGAAACCTGTGTAAAACGTAAAACCATGAAACCATTACATGCGCAACAGAAAACACATTAAACGCATACAAAGCGCCATATCTGCGTCAAATAACCAAAGATAAAATGTTAAATGAGATAGGATAAGTAGTCCTGGACCAACCCACAGTTAGCCCTCTGAGATGTGTTTATGAGTGAGTGTGTGTGTGTGTGTGTGTGTGTGTGTGTGTGTATAAATATATAAACATAAAAATATAGGGGGGTTAAATTAGGCAGTTTTGTTTTTCACTATTATAATTTCTTCAAACCATGATTGCTACTGACACATTCAGATTTGTAAACGTGTGTATATGGGTGTTTATAATTTCTATAAATTTTATTAGTAGTAGAAGTAGTAGTAGTATTTTTATTCAGTCATCACATAATACAATAAACAGTACAAACAGTATTAACAGTCAACAGTCTTAAGTATTAAGTAATGACTGAATAGGCACAGGCAGAAGCAATTGCTTATATATGGCTTACCTATATTCAATATGCATTTCTTATTTTTCTTTTTTCACGTTTTTATGTTTTTTTTAATATTCTGGTCATTTTTCTTTGTTGTTTCGATCATTGCTTTGAATGTATTTTCATTTACTCATTGTTATAGTGATAATAATAATTATTATTATTGTTATTATTATAGTGTAGTTGGAGTATGTTTGATGCAGGGATGGGTTCATTCTCAGTGGTATGTCATATCATTGCCACATTTTGTTTCCGTAATTTTATTTTATTTTTCTGGCTTCAATATTTCTTTTAAAAAGAAAATGAAATGTTGACGCACGTTGGAATTGGATTGTAAAATAAGCCATTTGCTAACAAGGCGGAAGTGAGCATGGCTGACATACCTCCACTCACCCTGCTCCCGCAACGCTGTCAACCATCATAACAACTCTGAAGTCCCTGAGTAAAATAGCTTTCTATTTTAGTTGTTAAAAAGTTCAAAATAATCACTTTTTTGAGAGAAAATTAAAAAAAAAAAAAAAAAAAAATCATTAGCACCACTATGGAGGTACAACTAGGCCACATTGCAGTGCGGCAACATTTTGCCCCAAAAACAAAACTGAATTTGAAAAAAAAAACAAAAAAAACAGTTTTTGGCCAAAATTTCAAAATATTTGGGCATCCTAGTCTTCTACCCCCAAAGCCCGCCACACTGTCAACCATCGTACCAAATTTGAAGTTCCTGAGTCAAGTAGTTTCTAACTTCTGCTCCGGAAATGATAGCGTATGAAAGGACGGAGGGATGGAGAGACAGAAGGACGGACATGCTAAAATATAGTTCTCAAATTAAATGAGTCAATGATATATTTTTTAAATGGTCACTATATCCTGACAGGAGTGCATATTACAGGTACCGTATTTTTTGCACTATAAGGCACACTTAAAATCGCCAGACACTGATGATGAAAGATTTGATGGATTTGTGGAAGAGGAATGAACTGAAAAGTGAGTGTATTGTTTTGTATTTCATGTGTTACAAATGAAAAATGTTGAGAGTTATTGAAGTTATTAAGTTATTAAATGAACTGAATAAAGTTTGACTTATCTGACTGTTTTGTTTCGCTTAATGCGCCTATTAATCCAGTGCGCCTTACAGTGCGAAAAATACGGTAATCTGAAAAAAAATAATGCTCCTCCGTGTCATTTGGTGCTCCTAATGACATCTGCAAGATTTCACAGACTGGAGGAAACCAACCAATCAGAGCCAAGCTGGAATCTTGCCGTCTCTGAGAAGCTGTCAGTCAATCACAAACTCCAATCAAATGATCAAACCTGGCAGTGCTGATCAAATATGAATCAATATTCTGTTACTGTAATGCCTATTTCTCTCCTCTCATGTTTTCAGAAACATCTAGTTACTGTTTAGCTTACATTTGATTAAGTTGGGTGGGGAAAAATAGCATTGGGCTGGCAGATGAAAATTGGGCTGCTTTTGTCAACATTTTGCAGGGTTTTGAAAATATTCAGAAAACAATATTATTAAACAAACTAATTTTATGGAGCTGTTAGCGTGAAGGGAGGGCCTACTTACCTTGACTTCATCATCATTGACACTGACAGAAATTTCTGCATTTGATTGTTTGAATGCACTCTTCGTGAGTTGTGATAGCCTATATATTTAACATTTTATCACCTAGGCCCACCCACTGGTGTGTCCTCTTCAATACTGCAGTCAAAATACAAACGAAGCAATGCAATATGTGTGAATACAGCCACAGTATTTCGACACTAAATTCAAGAGCAACCACAAAAAGACCCCAGCCGCAGTTGTTGAACATCTATCTTTATTCTGCACAATCTTGTCAATTCACCAAAACATCTGAAAGAATATTTAAGGCTGTAGATAGACTTAAATGATACAAAAATCTGGGCAACAAAGATGGAATTAAGAAATTAAGTTAGTATGCTAAAAATACAAAATATAAAATTTCATACTTAAAAAAATTATACCTTATCAAATGCTGTGTATTTATTTACAATGTCAATAAAACACCTCAAAATGGATACAGTTCAAGGTTGAGCCTGTAAGAAACTCTCATAAATAAGTTCAGATATGAACAAAGTAGTCTCATTTCACATTTAAGTTTTTTTTTTTTTTTTTTAATCTCCCATTTGATTTTCCTGTTTAAATGCAAAAATTTCAATATTTTGTCCTGAAAGAAAAAAATAAAGTTCAATGAAAAACTTTGATACAGACGCTCGCCAAGTGGTTCAAGGGGAAAATTCAGCTTCGACTCATAAAATGAGGACTTTCAGTGGAGCCTCAAAGCAGACCAGCGTGCATATACTGTACATATCCGGGCAATTGTGAAAGATGAATGATTTCTCTTCAAATGTCTGAGCATCTCTGAAAACCAAATCTGTATTTCATTTACATGTAGACTCTGGTTCCAAATGTAAATGTTAGATAATATTATTAGCTTCATCTTGTGAGTCTACATAAAAACAGAAAGAGACCCTTGTGTTGAGTCATGACCATAGACTGTATATAAAGATGACATGATATGACAGCTCCCCAAAAGTGAAGCCAAAACATCTGAAACGCCCCCTTGTGGCTGGTTGCAGTATAGCTCATAATACCCCCCATGGGCCAAACTAAAGAGCATACATCAAGTAAATTTTTCCCAGTGTTGGTTTCTGTCATTTTAGGTAGTTCTTACCTAGCTGATGTATGTTCAAGTGTTCATTTTTATCATAAGTTTGGTTTTAATTAATTATTTGATGCTACAAAAAGGGGTGTGACGTCATGATTGACAGCTGCTCTGAGTGAAGTAGTCGTACACCTGGAGGCTCGGAAAATGTACAATTTTCTGTAACCGTCACCAGTCTGTGCAATAGAACATGTGTCAATGTTATCGTAAATGTAGTTATAGACATATTATGGTTAGTTGTGTCTTTGTAGTCAAACAGGTACTGTGGTGCTAACGTAGCAGCTAGGTGGCTCACACTAACAAGTGACTGACTCGTGCGGGTATGTGGGCTCCAGCCCCCTGATTACTACTGCAAATACTACTGGCTCCAAATGATGTCAAAACCTCAAGATGGTAGCTCCTGTACCCAGGATGTTTTGGCTTTACTTTTGTACAGAGGAAGTGAAAATGCGACGTCCATCTTTATGATGTAGATAATTCTGGCTTTGAATTCACTTCAGCTTATTGCGCCATGCTGTTGAATATTAATCAATCATATGTATTTCTGAAATTTTGTTAAAAAACATTCATGATTTGGTACACAGGTGCTCTATGATGCAAACATGTCTCATTAACACTGTATACTGGATTCAGTTATTTCCAAAAATGAAAAATATTGAAGCTGGGAAGCAGACCGAGGCCTCACAGCTGGGCTTGTTTTAAACAGCAGGAACGCAGGAACGCTCCTACGCTGCACTGTAAACCACTGATCTGCTCGTGGAACTTGTTTGAAATTTTTCAATATTTTTTTTTTTTGTGAGGGCTCCGCAGGGAGAGGCATTATGAAAAAGGATAAACCCACCGCTGACCTTTTGGCGAACTGTTTTCGAGGCGCCCTCATCCTGTGCTGATCTGCCCTGGGGCTCCTGCTGCTGAACCGGAGGTCTGAAACATTAGCCAGGTTGAGTCTTGTCCTGGGGAATTACTGGACCGCTGCAAGTGTGCTCACAAACATGTTTACAGCTGTACAACCAAAACCCCAATCATTTAAATCGGCTTTAAAGGCTCCGGTCCCCCAATGGGATTAGCAATCATTCAAACAGCGCACAATGAGGAGGTGAGCCAGCAAGTCCAAAATCAAAAGCCACTTGCTCTTTATCTTGTTCCCTGTCATCATCTCCATCATCTCCTCAGGGATACTTTTCTATTTCTGGCTGACAAAAAGAGGAGAAGCAATAGAAGTGCAGTTAAAAGTAATAAAGCAAGGGCTGAAAAGCCTAACATCGCTGAAATATCAACTCATTTATACATGTGATTTTCTCCAAACCCTCGTTGACTCTCACACACTCCAGGTTCATTACCACATCATCTTCACCAGGCCCATCCACGCTAAACCAATAACAGCCAGCACCACCGTGGGACTCATCTTTCTTTCTTTTATCCAGTGCAATTCACGGGTCTCTTCTTCGGCCCTGCGTCATATCCAGTCCACGTGGTTGTTTGGTCCAGTTTCAATTCCCAGTCTAGTCCAGACAAGAGAGGCTTCACCAGCAATGGTCCAGTCCAGTATAGCATACGAGTCTGTTAAGTCTTGTGCAGTCAAAATCTGTAGTCCAGTTTGGTCAACTCCAGTCCAGTATCATCCAGTTCAAGTCTTTGTCTCGGCCCTGGACTATAAAAACTCCACATAGTTTTCTGGTATCAATCCTGTTCGGCCGTCCAGAGTCCCTTCCAGCCAACCGGGCTCCCTAGAGGCATGAACTGGGAAGGGAGAAAGAAGCATTGATTTTGTTTAAACATCTCAATATAGATGTAAAAATATCCATAAATATGTGGCACTCTTAAACGTGGATGCGGATAGTGTGAGAGAGAAAGAGTGGAGGGAAGGGATGGCAGACGGCAATAACTGAGAACAGGGCAGTCAACAATTTCACATGGTCCTCATTAACGGAGTCTTTCATATCTAAATATTTTGACATGTTTGGCAGCAACATCACACAGCAAGAGCTGCTAATAAATGATCATGACATACAAGTCTGGATGAGAGAAGTCAAGTCCAGACAAAGGCGTTTCCTACGGTACAAACTATTTCTATCAACTGTGGATGAGTGTGAGAACTGGCTAAGTACCGGAATAATATTGTAGTAAAAGATGTAAAACCAACCAACACACTTATTATGTTTATACATTATTAAAAGCTGTGGTTTGGGATTGAGGAGGCTACTGAACTAATTCCATCATATTAAAATCATTATGCAGTTGCATACACTCCTTTTGTATACAGTCATGGTGCTGCACTGGATGTTGTTTCAGCAACACTTGTTGGCTTTGGCAGTTTATCAGGCAAGTATAAAACACACCAGTCTTTCCACTCAACCACTCTTTCTTTAAAGGAACTCTATCAATCAGTAAACTGACGACCCCCAGCTAAATGACACGTTTTATGGATATTTCACATTATTTTCAATGCATAACAATAACAGTACAGAACAACTGATAAACTGCACAATCAGCTCAAACAGTGAACACAATAACTGCAGGAAGTTTGTGTAAAAAGAGAAGAAAAAAAAGAAATTTGGATGAATTTTGAGCAGATTATTTCCTTTGAATACTGCATCAGAGATGCGTTTTCCTGTTGGTTTTAGGACCTTTTAATACAATTCTGTGTATTGTGTTTTTTTTTTTCATTTTTAATAATCATTCATACCTCATACCATATCAACCCCTATTGTGGGTCGGGACCTTCAGGTTGGGAACCACAGAGTTATACTACTGCGCAGCTTAACATGAATGCAGTGCAAAATAAGCCGCTTGGGTTTAATGCACTTTTGTTTTGATTTTGGAAGAACATGTTATGTATCTTTGGCATTCTTTAAACCAGTATTTTTTAGCCACTTAGGGGAAAAGAAAGAAACACAACCTTTAAATATTATGGCCTCATAAAGTTGATTTTCACACATCCAGCCAATGTCGAGCAACATTAGCATTCGTGTGGAGTTGTTTCTGGCCACTAGATGAAAAAGTCCAATATTCACTCTTCTTTTAGCTCTGTTTTGGTCTCCACCACCTCCTGAGGGAAATATCCGACTAAACTGCTAAATCCTTAACCTGCAGGGCTTAACATGTATGACCTACAATAAAACCGCAATTTTAAGGAGGAAGCCACGTAATTGAGCCAACTGTGTGCTGCTGTGGTGCATATTGTAATGTTCTGGTTAAGGATCCACAGAACAAAAATACCTCTGGCAAGATATGGCTGAAATACAGGAAGTTACAAGGAACATTGCTGCAGAAGTAAATTGTGTGTTCACCACATTTTGTCTTCCCAGGAAATCTAACTCATAAATGCTGCAGATCATTCTACCGCAGAGCTACATCAAAGAAAGACACAGAATGTGAACTTCACATGAGACAGTGCACAAGGTTATATCTGCTTTTGATTTCCATGTATCGGCCTGATTTCAACAAATGCAAAAAAAAAAAAAATCTGTTTGTGCTACAAAGCATGAATCAGAATGGTGGTAATACTCTGTATAATAGCTTGGATATACATGGTATTGTAATAGCATTCTTATGACTGCTGAAAAGGTATTATGAGGCTGCAGAACGAGCTCTGTGGGGATAGTCGTCCTTGTCTAGCCATGAGCGAACTGGGGTGTTGAGATACCACTGTGGGGATTACGTGTCCCCAAGGCCACATCTTGACCCAAAGGGCTCCGATGACACTGCTCTGCACTGTAATAACCCTCAATAGTCTTTAAGCAGCTAACTCTATTTAGGGTCTGGGAGTCTGAGAGACCATGTGCCAACCGAATCCCTGCCATTCCCGCGTGTCTGTTTCCCTACAGGACTCGCCATGATAACAACTTAAGTTCTCCTGTTATTCTGCCTGATAACGAGTGAAGCCGCATAAGCACTGCCTAAGTGGTTTTATTATCCTTAAATTTCTGCAAATCAGGTCTTCATTAGGAGGGCTGAGCCAAAGAAAACTGCGAGGAGATAAATGTGATTTATAGTTTTGGGCGTGAGGTTGGAGAGGCTGAAATTAGACTGTAGACGACACTGAGACTGTGTCTCTCGAGATTTCTATGCAGAGAGGAAAAGAAAGAAAATAATCAAAGGAAGACATCGACATTGTGTGCTTCATGTGTTTGTTTTAACAGCCTTTATATATATATATATATATATATATATATATACAAAAATTCATAAATTAATTATTAGGGATGTTAGTGTTAACACGATAACAATGTGTTAATGCAAAATTGTTTTTAAGCCACTGATTTCTTTACGCATTAATGCAATCGATCTTTCAGGCTCAGTTTTAAAGCGAGAGTGAAGATACTGGCATCATATGAAACTAAAAAAACCTAAAGAATCCAATGGTATCAATCTTCATACTAGTCATACTAGATTGTCAGGAGGGAGGTTAAATAATGCTTTATCACTAAACCTTGACGAGGAAAAACTGGCATGGCCATATTCAAAGGAGTCCCTTGACCTCTGACCTCAAGATAGTCAGCACACTGACACACTGATAGCTGTTGTTGCCTGTTTGGCTGCAGTTTGCCATGTTAGGATTTGAGCATATATCTTATGGTAAATACAGAACCTGTGACAGTTTTTGGACGATGTTTGTCATTGTTTTGTGTTTTTAATTGATTTCCAATAATAAATATATACGGACATTTGCATAAAGCAGCGTATTTGACCACTCCCATGTTGATAAGAGTGTTAAATATTGACAAATCTCCCTTTAGGGTACAATTTGAACAAATAAAAAAATGTGTGAACAATTTACAATTGTATGGACAATCATGTGGTTTATCATGATTAAATATATTAACTGATTGATAAAATAAAGTAAATGACTCCTTAGATCTGAAAGATATTAAGTGCTTTGCTGCATCTGCTTGCCAGCCTCTAATGTTCTATGGGGAAGTGTGCAAGAGCAAGTGCACATCCAAGCTTATTTTAAAGCCAGGTGTTGGATAAAAATACACTTATAGTAACAAATGGAAAAATAATATCACACCCTATGGATTCAGGCTCCCAGTAATTTCCTGCAAGGTGTCAACTAAAAAACTCCTTTGTGCAGCTCTAGTGCACTTTCCTCCTTCCTCCACCATGACAACCACACTTAATTAAAGACACTTTCCTTTTCCTGTTTTTAAATGAACCTTTGAATTGCATTGTGAAAATAGAAGTCAAGGGAAAATGTTGTTCCAATTATAATTTTTTGGGCAAATTCTCTCAACTACTTTTTTCACAATTGCAACAGCGAACTCCTAAAGCTGACTCTTCATTTTGACAGGAATTGTTTTTTTTTTTTTTTCCAAACACCAACCCACATTCTTTACTTTTTTCTTTCTGCTGTCAAGTCCTGACTCACCGTTGTCAAAGACGGTCCCGGCAATGAAGGACAGCTCGGAGTTATGCTCTGCCTTGCAGGCATACAGCGCTCGAGCCTTCTTGCCTGCAATACTGGAGATAATCAGAGAGTGAAAGTGAGACAGAAGCTTCTGGGCTGATTCAGGGGAAAAAACAGGCAGCTTTCAGTTTGAAACAATGCTTAATTTAGACACCTCAAACCACACACAGGTCATTACTTTATATAAACTGTTTTATAAGTACCAAGGGGCTGTATTCTGAAATGATAAAGGGTGCTTTCTAGCATGAGTCAAACTTTAAGGAAGTGATTTTTATTGGACTGTAATGGATTTCCAGTCCTTTTTATTTGACACATAGTGGCCATATATTTAAAATTTAAGGCTAAAGTTATTCTCACACGCCAGTCTTTTGTTTCCCACGTTGCTTTTACAGAATCAGGGTCTGCCAGGGTCTGTTAATTGCCATGCAGAGGGTAGTGGTTGAGGGAAGGCCTGGGGTTTTGACAGTGCAAAGCTGTGGTAAGAAGCTATAGCAGCTTCTGCAGCAGCGCCAGGACACTTTTGTCCAGCATTATATTTCTATATGGCTATTCTGATCCACTGAGGAGCAAACTATCTTTTAAATTCCCTCTGCTGCTGTTATAGATTATAGTTTTACAGTGTTTTCACGATCTTTGTCAAAATAAAAAAATATAATCTCTAAAATAATATCATATATATATATGTGTGTGTATATATATATATATATATATATATATATATATATATATATATATATATATATATATATATATATATATATATATATATATATAGGGCTGTCAAAGTTAATGCAATAATAATGTGTTAACATAAATTTATTTTAACTGCACTCATTTCTACAACACATTATTGCAACTCGCCATTTTAGATTGTGGTGGAAATACCAACCCTGTCATGATATCTTGTTGCAAAGGAGGTTAAATCACACTGTAAAGTTGCCCTAAATTTTTTGGCGAGGAAAAACTGGCACGGTCATCTTCAAAGGGGTCTCTTGACCTCTGACCTCAAGATATATGAATGAAAATAGGTTCTGCGGGTACCCACCAGTCTCCCCTTTACAGACATGAACACTTTATGATAATCACAAGTAGTTTGGATCAAGTCATAGTCAAGTCAGCACACTGACAGTTGTTGACATTTTTTTTGTGTTATTAACTGATTTCCAGTAATATATATATAGAAATTTGCATAATGTAGCATATTTGCCCACTCCCATGTTGATAAGAGTATTAAATACTTGACAAATCTCAAAAACCTGAATCAGACTCCCTGATTGTGCACACACACTTGATTCTGATGCTGACTGGAAAGGTCAGAGGTCATGGTCTACTATGTTGAAGCTTGTAGGGAGGAAGTGTCTAACTCAAGGACACTGCAGCAGGAACACACTTGGTTAAGGAGCTTTTCTTCTTGTTCCTCATGATTTCAAAGTAAAATGGCAACAGACAAAAACCCTGGCATGATGAATTTTGAAGAGCTACTTAAGTAAATAATATATTAGAATATTACAAATAGCATTCAAATTAATTAGTACTTGACGAGTGCTTGAATCAAATTCCCAGACACTCCCAACACCTCAATAAGTGGAAGGTCTTGTATGTCAGCTACACCAGTTTCTTTCTTTCCTCTCTTGCACACCGTCACACACCTTCGCTGCTGAGAGAGAGTTTCCCAGTACAATGACAATCTTCTAATGCTTTATTGTGATCAGTGACAAGCTGTGATTAAATCATTACACAAACAATGTGGACCAACCTGACAGGGGAGGAGTCACTGGAAGCGGAGGATGTCGGCTGAGGACTCGACGGGGCTGAGAACATCGGCCAGGAGGGAGAGCGTGGTGAGGTGGGGCTGGGAGACATCGCACTGATGGACACAAAACATGAAATTTACAGCATTGACAAAATATATATCAGCAGTGACCACTGTGACATTCTTAAACACACATTTTTCTTACCTGGTTGGTATGCTGCCACGACTCTTTGGGTTCAGCCTGGAAACACAAGATGAAATAAAATCCAAAATGAAGTAATCCATTGAGATGAAAGAGCCATACGATTAAGCAATGAATGTTTCAGGACTTGTAAAAACAAAGAAATGCTATTCTAACTAACCTGATATCAACTTAGACATGATGTCTCAAGAGAGACTATTACTGTGGGGTTTTCCCTTCTCACTGACCTCTCACTGAGGTCTACTTGCATTAGCTTTCCAGCACACAAGGAACAAATAACAAGTCCACAGAGACGACCCCCCAGCTTACTTGGTGAAAAAAAATAAAATAAAATTCAAATAATTTCGCCACAAGGAGAAACTGACTCCTTAATAGCTCTCAGTGGATGATGTGAGTCGCTTAATGTGCTCCAGCTTTGACTAAAATAACAACCTTGAATGAAGGCTAATAGCCATGATGAAAAAAAAAACATTATATTCTGGTGAGCTTCCACACTCAAAACAAATGTAGGATGTAGCTGACTTCACTGTACATACACTAACAGTATAAAATGGTATATTATTATATGTCAGTATGACAAAAGAAGTTTGTGATAACAAAATAACCAGTAAACAATAAAACTACAAAACAAATGTTAACTTCAAACTCCAAATCCAACTGAATTAGTAATGTATGTCCACTTGACTATGGAGGCAGAGGTAGCTTCGGTCATCCTGCTCTTGCGAAGTGCATTATGGGAATCTGCGGTTGACGATGACTTTGGACCAGGCTTGGGTGTCGTTGAAGGTTCAGACTGTTTTTGAGGTGTTTGAAATCAGTTGTAACTAAAAGTTAGTAAGTGTTTAGATATACAGTATATATAAGTTTATATATGTGATATATAAGCTGTTGTGCCATCGTAGGGTCCAACAATAAGAGCCAGTAAAAAGTTACAGTGGGCCTGTAACATTAATTGGTGTTGTTAATGCAAAGTTACTTTAATGCCACTAATTTCTGTAACAAATTTATGCAACTTGCGATTTTTAGGTTGTAGCGGTTCAGTTTTAAAGCCAGAGTGCAAAAACTAGAAACTAGAAAACCTAGTGAATCCACTGGTACCAACCATGTCATACTAGCTTAGAAAGGAGGATAAATAACGCTCCAAACTGGCATGGCCATTTTCATTGGAGCAAGTAATAGTCAAGTCAGCACACTTCAGTCTGACATGTTATGATTTGAGCATATTTTTTTTTTGACAATATCTGTCATTGTTTTGTGTTGTTAGTTGATTTCCAGTTATATATGTATACATTGAATAAAGCACCCTATTTGTCCACTGCCATGTTGATAAGTGTATTATATATTTGACAAATCTCTTTTTAAGGTACACTTTAAATCACCGCATCTTGTGATTAATCGCAATTTAATATTTTAATCGATTGACAGCCCTACATTAAATACAATCAGCCAGTTATTAATTGCTGCATTTCATAGTTTGTAAACAGCGGGGACACACGTAATATCAAATCAACAGGACTAACGTGGTTATAGACAACAACACACAGATGTAGTGGGACTCTTTCCAAGCTTAGGGAATCGTGTACATCTACAGTAATCTAATTTCTAATTCCGACAACATGATGATGTAAAACATAATTAATTCTTCTATCGAACCAGGCTGTGAGCCTTCATCAATCTACTAGTGATTCAGTCCATCTAATCTCATGCTGCAAGATGCCAATCACACACACATACGCATCAACCTTGTTCATTCAAGTCTCAGTTTCTCTCTCAGAAATGACATGCAGGCCGCTATCCATCACAAGCTGCCCTTAAGGAAGAATGATGGCCTAGAGCGAGAGAAGGTGGACGACACAGACAGAGAGGCTTGTTGAAGATTGCAGTGAAACTGCGAGGCGTTATAAAAGGGAGAAAGCAAAGAAAATGTATTCATAGTCAATCAAATTACATAAAAGGCAAGACCAGGTTTTGCAGCAAGCTTTGTCATAATTTTCCTCGATTGAGTGTTTTTTAGTGATTATGCAGCCTAAAGCAGAGAAATCAGTCATAAACAAGGCCGGCAGAATCATGAGGAAACATAACACCCACCACTCAGCCAGGCTGTTGTGCATCACGACCGACTACATGTGTTTCAGACTCAAGAGGAGATTTTCAGCTGCCTCCGTTTCTCCTTTATCCCATTGCTCTGCACCATATGAACTGAAATAAAAAAGCCTGAAAGGCTGGATTATATATGCAAAGTCTGACGTAACACTATATCTACAGATACAGCCAGTTGTCTGATTTTTATAACCTCTAATGGGAGAAAATTATAATTTTTTATAATAAATCTTGTCTCAGATCATATACTGAACAGCTACGACAATCTGCCTCCATTGTTTAATAAAGGCTTTAAAACTACTTCTTGAGCCCTTTTTCCTTCTGATTCAATCAGCAACAGGAACTAAGATGTAAAATCAGAGGGGTGCCTACCTAATGAGTCTATTGAGTTTAAAATACACTTTACGACTGCCCCTATAATCACTGACATTTTGTTGCAAGAATTGAGCTAAATGGCGCTATTGAAGCTAACAGAGCAGACGTTACGTTGTATTCACACCAGGGTTTATGCAAGTGAAGGTGTCGAGCAAAAATGCTCTCCAAGAGCGGAGCACAGAAACGTAACCACTGCACAGCTAGATACGAGTGCACATTATTCCACCCTAATGCGCAAATTGCTGAAAAACTTGTTAACGTTCAGTTGCATTTTGAAATTTCTTGAAATGACATCTCAGCTTTGGGAGATGGTCGAAGACTTTGTTTGAAAAGATGCACATAATGCTAATTATGAATTATGTTGCTTTAAACACTGCATTGGCAAGAATATGGCTATAGGAAACTTATCATGATACAGGGATAATTGTTCAATATATTGCAATACTATAAGCAAGGTGATGTATTGTGATTTTTTAAATTTAATTTCAGGAAAACTGTCGATAGTATAAAAACACACCAGAAATAGCTACACCATGCAAAAATTGCATTGTTTTTGCCCCAAACTGCATGGGAATAGCATAAAGTGGACGTGACGGGTGCCCATAGAACCCGTTTTCATTCAGACAGCTTGAGGTCAGAGGTCAAGGGACCCCTTTGAAAATGGCCATGCCAGTTTTTCCTCGCCAAACTTTAGCATAACTGTGGACTGTTAGTTTGCCTCATTCATCGCCCACACAACCTCCTGAAGTGGAAGATAGTGGCGGGCCGTCAGATTTTTATGAGTTTTGGCGAATCAATATAGTATCATTACACATAATATTGCAAAATCATGTGTATTGATATTTTCTTACACCCCTAAAAAAAGCACTAGATTTACTGCCTCGCGGTTGTATGTCTCCGCCAACCAGTCAAGATGCAGTTTTCATCCATGTCTGTCAAAGTGACCTTTGACCACCAAAATCATCCTTGAGTCCAAGTGGATGTTTGCACCAAATTAAGACATTGTGTCCATGACAATTGTACAGATGGACAGACGGACAACATATTGCCTCCGGTGTGGAGGCATAAAAACATATGGTGACATTTGGCTAGAGTTAAGCCACTTTTTTTTTAAGCAAGTTAAACACAACATTGACATATTATCACCTTATGTGCAAGCAGACCACAGGGGAACATTAGCAGCTATTTGGAGTTTCAGGCTATCTGGTGAGTGTTCATCCGTCTGCTCCTTTTAGGGCCATAGCAGATCCTCTGAGATCTGATTTTATGATCCACATATTATATATATTTATGCCACACAATTCCCCCATTCACAGAGGAGATACATGTTTTGGTGGTAAAAAAAAAAACAAAAAAACGGAGAACCTGGTAGAAAAACTCTACAAGGAAAGGCCTTATCCTAACCCTAACCAAGACTGGGGATAAAACCCGGGACAGTGTTGCTGCTAACCACTGTATCACCATGCCGCTTTTAAGGCCACCAGGTCAATGCAATCCAAAAGTTACTTTCCTTTTAGCTCTGGTTTGATCTCCACCAATTAACACCTGCATTTCTAGCAGCTAAATGCTCCACTATGTTCACCAGTTTGTCTGCTGTTTGGGGCTGTACCAAAACGGTAAAGCCGCAGGCTGTAAAACTAAAACAAGCTGAGGGGGAACTGCAGAGTCAAGTAATATAGGTTTGACACTTGGAGTGACTCCTTTCACATTATACATCGTCAGCTTTAAGGTATGTGGTTTGAAAAAAAACTGAAGTACTGTGCAGCAAAGGCAGAATATTACTCTACTCTTCTGCCAGTGTCAGTTCACTCCCTATGTATATTCTATTTACGGCCCATAAGCGAGTTAAGCCATTAGTAGTGTTTTTTTCCTCTTATCTACCACTCTGCACATCAACTCCTTCACAGCGGGGCCCTTTTAATAACGCAGACTTCCTCTTTTATGATGATGTAAAATGCAGTTGTCATAGTGACACTGCTATACCCTAAGGCCAGATTTGGTGTGATCGCGGTCCGTCTCTCTTTAGTGTTGTTTTTGAGTTTTCCTCTTTTATCAGACGAGACTCACATATTTGCTGGCATGGTGCACAGAAAAAGATAAATATTACAGGTTACAAAGAGAATCAACGTGTGTCAGGTGAATGTACAGTAGCCTCCCCATCACGGCACATTTGACGGTTGATTTACTGATCTCTTGTCTCTCCACACTCCTCCCTAACAGGCCATCAATTCACAGTGCTCCAACACACCCACACACTCCCAGCAAAACTAACACATGCAAAGTCACACACTTCCATCACTTGCTGGAAGTGAATGTAGACACGTGTGGAAGCTGCCAACAATGACAGCATGTACTGTATGCATGTACACAATGATCAATAATATCTCTAATTAAAGTGACGCAATGTGTTTGCCACCAATATGGGTCTACATGTATTGCTGGCATAAATACATTTTTAAAACTGTAACTACAGCATGCAGTTATTGTCCTTAGCTTGGCCACTTTTGCCTCCTGTTGATCACAAACCAACCAGAAGTGAAACGAAAGGAAGGAGCTAAATAAAACTCATCGCTGAGTAAGAGATTTCTCGCGCGACCAATGTTATAATTATCTTTCATGAACTGAAAACACACTGTCAAAGGGTTATAGACGTAAGATCAAAACACGGACAACTCCCAGACCGGACAACGCCGTGGTAGCAGCCCGTCAATCACAGTAAACCATAGACTGTATCTAAGTAATGGACACAGTCACCGGGACACAGTGATGTTTGGGGACTGGCGTTTTGAAGCCTTGAGTCTGGCATTTGAACTGTCGCCATCTTGTTTTTTTTAACCAGAAATGACACAAGAGGATCATACAATTGAACGCTGAATAAGATTAGATTAGATAAGATTTTTAGGCAATCAAAAAGTTTCTAATTAACTTTCATGAACTGAAAACACACTGTGACAGGGTTAAGGTTGTAAGCTGACGGACAACTCCCAGACCAGACAACACAGTGGTATTAACGTATTAATCACAAGGTAGCCACACTCAAAAGCATACCCTGTGTTATGGTTTATTTGACTCTAAATGGGACCATAATTTACTAAATGAACATCATACTGTATTGAAGAAGACTTGAAACTAGTGATTGAGACCATGAACTCATGTTTACAATGTTATTTTCTCATAGACTTCTTCTATTTGTAACCAGAGGAGTCGCCCCCTGCTGGCTGTTAGAAAGAATGCAAGTTTAAGGCACTTCAGCATTGGCTTCACTTCCTAGACCTGGAGCTGCCCACTGATTTTACCTCTAGGAAGAGCCCTTAAGTAGGAATGTATCATTTTCTGCTTCGAGGCTGTTTGCAAAACAAATCTGCATGACCTGCATGAACTGCAAATATCAAGTTTACAGTCCAAAAAAAACACACGGGTGCAAACGGCTCTCCTAAATATTTCAGTAATGAACGTCATAAATTTTAATGTATGACGCATCACAGAGGCTGTTACAGCAGTACAAAGGAAAGGCAAGAGGTTAGACAAGTTAGGTTGGTTATTAAACTGTGCTCCTTATTTCCTCAGTGTGTAATTCTATCTACTGTATATACGAATGATGACATGAATATGACGTCTCATCTTTTTACGAAACAGCTAAACACATATGTCCTAAATTCACAAATTAAAAAAGAGAAGCAGGCCTTTATTTGGCCTTTTATTCCTACTGCCCCTAGTTTCCCAGTTAATGCCAACTCAAATTCATTGCATGTGTACACATACCTGGCCAATAAAGTATAAAGTATGTGTACTTATCGTCCATTTCCACAGCATTAATTCCACCAGTACAACAGAGTAATGTCATACTCATCACTCTGCTGCTCTGACTTTCTCCTCTCCAACAGAAATACTGTTTTCATTCACCAATTAATTTAATTCCTTTCATATTTGAATGCTACTCATTCATAGTATTCATATTAAAAGCCTACTGGTGAGCCTCTAATGTGGAAAATCTAGAAAATAAACTGGATAAACTGGAGTAAATAGGTGGATGAAACATGTATTTTTTGCTGAAAATAGAAACTCAGTGTGGCAAAGTGGTGACACTGGCTTGGCTGTTATATGAGAATTACCAGTAATTAACACAAACGAGGGAGCAAAAGCAGCTTTTTTATTGGCTTTCTCACTTGTCGATTAGTTTCTCTTCTTACTGATTATCATTTTGAGTTTTCATCATCATCCAGCCGCTGAAGGAGGTTGAGCAGAAAATGTCAGAAATCTATCCAGAACATTCTCTGAACTTGATGCCTCCAGCAAAATCAAAACTGTGTAGTGTTAACAGGGTCGCAGCTTTAAAACCCATTTCAAAAGTCAAATCTCCCATGAGCGACTACCGCCAGTGCTCAGTCTGATATCTGAAGATCCAAGAGCGTGGGAGAGAGAGAGAGAGAGAGACAGAGAGAGACATTATGTCTGTACTGTGCTGACGACAGAAGAAGAAGAAGGAGAAGAAGAAGAAGAAGAAGAAGAAGAGCTCACCAGTAAAAGCAGTCATGTAACCTGCCTGAGTGTAAACGGGTGTTATGCTGCAGGAGGGAAATATTTCTGACAGGTTTCCTACCAACTTTCTAGTAACAGTTTTGTCAGCTTCTCACCCATGGAGTGAGTGGGTTTTCTCAGTGGGGGTAATTAGTTTATAAAGCTCTTTCTCTGTCTTTTACTCCAATCTCTCTCCAGCCAACGCTTGCTCTTCACTTCTCTTTTGACTTTTTTTTCTCTTCTCTCAAATGCCAAGCAGACAGGAGGAATAAATAAAAATTCACAGACTTTCCCCAAAGGACACAAGGAAAATATTTTGCCATTTACGCTTTCACCTTAGTACATCAGGTCCAAGGTCAAGTCCCCGGGGTCAGCAGTCATATTACTCACATATGCTAGTGCAGACTTCTCAAACTGTGTTTTGTCCCTTAAATGCCCCATTCGGTTATTTCATAAAGTGCAAATTTGGAGAACAATCTTTAAATGGTATAAAATGTTTTATTATGAAATTCAATTTTAAAAACAACTAAACGTTCCACCTTCTTTTCTCCACATCACCCCAACACTGACCATGAGACGAAAATAAGAACGCTCATTGAAAACATGGTCTGTGTAGACTTGCGCTTTAATAGTTTCTGGTATTGTGTGGTTTCTATTTCATCACTATTCCCAAACACATACGTATGCCAGATGGGCTTCATTTGACGTTTTATGAAAAACAATAGAAGGGAGTGGCACTGTCCTCTGCTCATTTGTAAGCAACAAAACTACAATTACCTCCTGGGTATGGTGATAGGACATATATTTAGCAATTATGCCTAATTGTAAATGATGCTTTTGTTATAGCCCTTGAACTAGCCAAGTTATTGAAACAATAAAATCTAATCTGTGGGTTCATGACACATGATTTTGTTATCATGTATAGCCTATTACATTATAAATAGTATATTTGTTTTAAAACTGATTTTATGAAAGCACTTTTTTAAAATCTAGTCCGCTAGACTAGGTTAGATAAGAATAATAATGGAGTATTTTAATTGTAAATAATCTATTTGAGATGCAATACAGCCTTTAATACAGTATACTCTATTATTAGTATTTATGAGGATGTATACATGGATATATGAGTGCCTTGGAAACGTCGTCCTCATGACAACGCTTCCTAACTGGACGCAATGCAAATGAATGAATTTCAGATTCAGTTTTTCTCAATGAAAATGTCCTAATCTGCTCCACACGTCCATGAATAGGGAAAGAGATTATTCGATTGAAAAAGCGCTCCCCGTGGCTCTATTCATGCAAAGTTTTGTGCAGCTCCAACTTAATTTCACTGGTCAAAACCAACGCTGACAGTGACTGACAGTTAATCAACATCGTGCTCTCTATGTAACTGAGAGGGACATCCCTCATGGTTGCTGTATGTTAGGAAGAGATGACAGGGTGAATCTTGGGACAAAATAAGTTTGAAGACCACTGTGCTGGTATTTTGTGTTACACATTAACATTTACACAGTAAACTTCAACTGACTTGTACTACATTAGTAACCTCATTTGCCGATTTGACTTCATTTATTTGTCATTTTTCTTTGGTACTGACATTTTTCCTGCATTACTAGAAAGAGTCATGGGGGTGAGATTTTCATTTGAGAGAACTTCAAAGAGATATTTTAACAGACATGTGAGTCCTTTACACATGTCCCACCCAGAAACAAACTACAGTAAAACATGCCCAGTAATCAAGGTGTCAAAACTGAAAACAATATCCGCCACAGGGGAATGTGGGGCTTTTGAAGGCCTCTGACCTTTGCACCTCTCCTCTATCTATGATGAGAATGCAGGGTGGCTTTTCTTGGAAATCCGTGCTGTCTGGCTCTGGGAGATCGAGAAAACATGGTCTGGGATCTGAACCTCAGACAGCCTCTGTTTGCTGATTGTTAAAAAATGTAGGCATTTTATGCTGTAAATAGGTTTGAATACATCAGGTCTTGGGAATTTTAAAGATGCTGGAGAAGCCTACTTGTTCAAAGGAGACCTATTTATCCCTAAATCTGCATATAAAACATGTTTTGTTACAAGGATTTAAAGGAATGTTCTAGCAGTTTAGCATTTGCACTTAGGGGACTTGCAAAATACACAATTAAAAAAGTAAAAATCAAAGCAACAGAGGCTGAAATATCCTGACTTTTAGTTGCTAGTAGGGGTGTCACAGAAGGGTCGGCTAAAAACCACTAATCAACAATCATTGTGCATCGACTAATAGACTAATAGTTCATCTGCGGTTTAGCACGGTGCAGTAATATGACTTTATTGACTTAAACACTGCAATGTGGGGCGCTAAAGCAGCAGACCTACAGCAAGAGGCAGAAAGAAACATGGCTGTATGTCCCAATGCTACCCTACAGTACCACACAGCAGTACCAGCGCTATGCATAAGAAGAAGAAGAAGATATTCCTTTATTAGTCCCACAGTGGGGAAATTCAGTTTTACACTCTGTTGTTCACACAGTACATATACATGTCAATGGAGAGATGTCAGAGTGATGGGGCTGCTCCTGACAAGCGCCCAGAGCAGTTGGGGGTTCGGTGCCTTGCTCAGGGGCACCTCGGCGGCTTACCCAAGAGGTAAACTGGCACCTCTCCAGCAACCAGTTGGTCTTGGTCCATGGGGGACTTGAACCGGCGTCCTCCGTGTCCTAACCCAAGTCCTTACGGACTGAGCTACTGCCGCCCCAGTAGCAGTAGCTGCACTTGCTTCTGCCGTGCCATAGCTCTGTGCACGTGTTCCCATGGGAACCTCTATGATCTCCGATGTTTGTGAAAAGCCTCCGTTTTTTTTTTTTTTTTTTTTTTGCATAATAACAGACCGACTGCACTGTGTGCTCCCACAGGAAGTTAGCATGATATGCTAGCATGTTATGCTAAATTCCTGTGTAATTACAAATTAATAACTTGATTTACAATTGTGATACGGCTGTATTTATAGATATTTTAAATGTGACTCGTCCAGACTAGACGCTGTTTTATAGCTATGCAGTAAAAATGCAGTAGCCAATCGAGTACTCCCTACCCCCAGGTAGGTCCTGCCTACAATAGTTAACCCTTTACTGGTTATATTTGAGAGCATTTTGATGGAGATTTCTCATTGTTAATTGGGTGAATAAAATGTGATATATCTCCTGCAAGTAACGGACTAATCAGCTACATTCTATACTAGTTGGGGGGCGGCAGTAGCTCAGTCTGTAGGGAGTTGGCTTGGGAACCGGAGGGTCACCGGTTCAAGTCCCGACATGGACCAAAAACTGAGTGTGAACTGGTAGCTGGAGAGGTGCCAGTTTACCTCTTGGGCACTGCCAAGGTGCCCCTGAGCAAGGCACCAAACCAAACCCCCAACTGCTCGGGGCGCTTGTCAGGAGCAGCCCCATCACTCTGACGTCTCTCCATTAATGCATGTATGTGTGTTTCAGGTCTGCATGTACCATGTATGAGTTTAACAGAGTGTAAATTGAATTTCCCCACTGTGGGACTAATAAAGGTAGATCTTCTTCTTCTTCTTCTAGTGCAGCAGTCATGAATGCCCTATATTTCCTTATATGAGTGAAGCTCCAAAAACATTGTTCGTGTCTAGATGGTAACCTGCAAATTATGAAAACTTGTAAAAACTTGCTAAAACTCTCACAAAACTCGCTGCCTGATGACCTGTCCTAACTTTAACCACTCTAGGTCAACACCTAACCTTAAGCACTCAAGGTCAAGGCCTAACCTTAATTATTCAAGGTCAATGCCTAACCATCTCGCAAGCCACAACCAAAAGGCTGGATACTACACTACCCATAATGCAACTCTCGAGTGTCACTTTGTTTAATCTACCCATATCTTTCAAATGTTCAAAGCCTAGTTTCCTAGACTATGATATAAGACTTTGCATTCTCCAATATTTCACTATAAAGACACTAATGTGTTACTAAAACAAAACATGGTTTCCATTGTATTCACAGTCTGGGTAACACTTGATGGGTGCATGAACTTGAAACAGACATACGACTATTTGTTGAACATGTTTTTATAGTGTGTAGAGTGTCAAATTACTTTCCCTATCAAGTATTACTTACAGCTAATTTATCAAAAATCACTACTACTTTAAAAATCAAGTGTCACTGCTTGAGCTGATGCGGGTTTCCACTCTATAACTTCATTAATGTTTCAGCTCTTCAGCTTTTTAAGAGCCTTACTGAGAACTGATGCTTTGTTTCAAATTATCTAAATTCTCCAAAGAGCTGCCATTTGTGACTCTTGACCTCACTTTGCCTCATACTTGAGCTTAAACCTCAATCAGAGCTGATGTTTAGGCTCTTTGTCCATATCAGAATATATTTAGATACTGTGCACATGGCCAAATATTATGACTATTTATGGTCGGTATGTGGTCCATTTTCCTCTCATTCCCACTGCTGAACAAAAGATTTTTTTTGTCAAGTTAAATCTTATGTGCTACTGCAGACTGTTTGTGTGTGAGCATGTCTTCAGAGCACTTGTAAACATAAGGATAAAACTGTTTGTAATAATCTGTGACCAGCAGGTCTCGATCGTCTCCTGACCTGAGAGTAAATCTAAATCAGACAGAGCATCTTTTATCCCCCTCCTTCAGTTTCACTAGATTTAAAGGGGAAATAGGAGGGAGTTACAAAATATGCAGGAATTAAACTACATATCATGCAAATCAATAAAACACAAAATGATCCTGTCAATGTTAAAATTAAAAATATAAGAATAAATAAATAAATGACAGTAAATACACAAATGTCATTAAATGTAGCAAAAATAATATTAAAAATAAATGTGGCCATGAATTAATTACTAAAATGTGAAATAAATCAATGTTTTTGTTTTAATTTGCTTCTTTATTATCTATCTTTGTATGAATTCACTTATTTATTTACTCTTCTGTTTAATTTCCTTTTATTTATTTACATATTTATTTTACAAATAATTTCTTTACATGTATTTACTTATTTTATATTTATTTTTAAATGTATATATTTATTTATATGTATTACATAAAATATATTATTTTGCTACATTTAAGGGCATTTCTTTATTCATCGAATCATTCATTTATTTATTCATTTACTTTAGATTTTGGCATGTTCTGTCCTCCATACCATCCCCAGTTCATCGTTTAGTAACAGGTTTCAAGGACAACATGGCCACTGTGCACAAAAACATATCTGTTGGAAAGACTTCTAATTTTTTTTGTTTTCGTGTCCTTACAGGGGTTAAAATCTAATATCTCAAGCTGTCAGGAGGATCATTTCGACAACATTTTGTTTTGCATCCTTGACTACAAAATTTTCCCAAGGACTTTTCTTATAATAATGCTGAGATGTCATACATTTTTTCTCCAAAGATACACGAAGGTAAAGTGTCGGTTCTTAATTTTTTGTTAGACATATCATCCCTTATTTTGATGCAAATATAACACCTTTCATGTTCATTTTATCATCATTACTTACAGCAATGAATTAGTAGCAGAATACATACTTATCATTATCAGCGTCTGGCTTATTACATCAACCAACTATTTACTTCTGAGGGCCATCTGTCAGAGATGCATGTTTCTTTGCCCTCAACTTAGATTGATTTCATTACTTTTTTCTCTCTTTTAGGCTTTGTGGTTGATAAGCTGGATTTATCTTTGGACAGAGCGCAACACGCACTAATCAAACTGATTATGATGCATCCTCTCATTTGACTCTGAGTAAAGATTAGGCACACAATGTGAGACTCTTGTTTTGACACAATCTAGAGAATCTATCTCGGCTCTGTCAGCTCCTTTGAGATTTACACTCCACTGACAGCTTCAGCCAGAAAGCTTTAAATCTGAAATAAAATCCTCAGCTGTGTGTCTGTTCACACTGAGCAGGTAGATCTTTTTTTTTTTTCTAAATGCATGACGATAAAATGTGGCCATGTTCCAAATGCAAAGAGCGTAAGGTTTTCCATCGGAGAAAATGCACGACGCTAATGACTACATTGTCTGGGGCCGAGTTAATAGAGGAAAATCTGTTTCACCTTGATCACACAAGCGTGCACACAATATAAAACACTTGACAGCTATCTATTCCATACAAGCGTCCCCTGAAGAGCAGAAACATAGGTCACGCATCATTAGCTGTCCTATCGTGCCCAACAGGTTGTTCACTTCAGTCATTAAATGACTGTTTAATGTGATTCATAATGGAAAGAATCTGAATCTTTTTCTGTCTCCTTAACATCTCTTTCATTTTTACATGACATATCTCTTCTGTATTTACATAGCACCACGAGGTGGCCTTAGTTCAAGAAATGTCAAAAAATACATACACGTCTTGACTAATTAGTATCGCAAAAATAATACTCACTGCAGAGTTCAAACATAATATATATGTAATACAGAAATATGTTTTTTCAGTGTTTCCAAATGCCACTATTTAAGGACTAAACTAACTGGCTTTTATAATTACAGCTGATCTACAGCGTAATAAAGCCCAGAACAAGTTTCCCCAAGAGAATAATAACATACGACAGAATCCGGACTACTGTAGTGCTAGCGTTTGCTGCAGGTTTTACCTTTCAGTGTACATTATTCATATATTAACCGTTGCTGGCGCTGGCGATCACAGCCAACATTACTACCTTAAAGAGGCTGTCAGGAAGTTCAAGTGTTAATCTAGTGTTTCCTGTTGCATGCTTTTATTTTGACGCACTTCCTGTTTTGTGTTGGCATTCTAACCTCTCCTCCTGTTGCAGTTCACTTCACTCCCTGCCCTGCATGCCTCCTGCCTTCACGTTAGAGCACCTCCTCCCGATGATGTGTGATGTGTGATGATTTTAATCCCCATAGCAGCCATTTCATTGTAGTGAGACCATTTTTTTTAAACTTGACCTCACTGTATAAAATTAAACAGCCTCACGTGACTTTACAACCACAAACTAGAGACCTGGAGCATTCAGAGGATGGATGGCTTTCCTAGGTAGACTGACAATAAGGGGGTTTCTGAGCAGTTTCCAGAACAGAAGTGCTCATAATCTAATCACCAATAAATGCAATTCTTGCAGAAATCTCCAAATGTGAAAACTGTTTGATACAAAATCACAGCGTAGCTTTTTCTGTGATGTTCCCCAAGGTCTTGGTCTTTTAACATGGTATTTTGGGGGTATTACTGACCATTTTTATCTATTCTCAAGTCTTAAAAAATGTTAAATTTAGCACCAAATCTGTACAACAAATGGCATCAACCCAAAAATGTATAACTAGAACAACTTGACACACAGTGCTGAGCTGCACCTCAAATTAATCTTCATGTTCCCAGCTTTCAGATGATGTACACCACTTCTACTGTTGACCTGCTTTCTCCCCCTAAAAACTACAAAAATGGGTCCAAGCATGTCTCTAAACTCGCAATAAATTTTATGAAGCTGGATTTTCACAGTCGCTACCAACGTAAACACACATGTTATGCTCACTTTCTCTGAGTGAATGATTTGAATAGATTGAAGCGAGGTGGATGTTCAAACATGTTGCTTTCATTGATCACGTCAGTCAGACTACGACCTGATGTCCTCCGTCAGAGACAAAGCAGATGCCTAGAGGGGGATCCTATTACTGAACAGACACAGAGCGATGGAAAGTAATAAACAACAGTGACACAGAATTCACATCTAGAGGTGAGCACATAAACAAAATTTGGATGCAGCAACTATCAGCAAGTGAGGTATTAAAAAAATGAGGATGAAGGGAAATTTCAGCAGGAAGACAAAAAGTAATCACGTGCACTCGTCTTGGTGACAGGCTGTACTTGAAGACCCGTCAGTAAATGAGATGATTGGTAGTGTGTATCTTAATCTACCAAAGTGCATGTCAACACTACAGTGATGGGACAGATGATCCCATGATGAACGCCATGTGTGTGAGCACGGACTTGTGAATTCCATATGCAGGCGTGTGTGTTTATCCCATCAATACCCTCAGCAGGGGTGTGTCCAGTGTTTATATGGTGGAGGTGCTTGTTCAGACCTGTGAAAATATTTTTGTTTAAGTTTCAGTTGCTTACATCGCTGGCTGGACACCGAGATAGCCTGAAAAGTGGGCCCACTGTGTAAGATAAAGCCAAGACATACATGCAGATGCTTACCTGTATTCAAAACTTATTTGAATAGATTATGTACCCGCTACATGATACATGCATGTGTAATATTTGTTGTTATTTCAAATTTCCCTCATTCAGGAGAAGTAGACAGTAGTAGTCTTCTATTGTTGGTTCAGTTGGAGTTCAGCTCCCTTCTGCAAATGTTTCCCAGATGATTTGGGGATTTAAACCGACAACCTGCCAGTCACGAGACGGCTTCTCTAAGCTCTTAGCTGCCACATGTGCAGCAAGTGTGTGAAAACACGTGTGTGTATGTGCTCAAGTATTCCTGTGGATTGCCCAATGCATGAAACAGTGTGAACATTCCTGAATCCATGTGCTTGTGACTGTATTTGAAGAGCAAATTTGCTCATGTGGACGTATGTCTCTTTATACAAATGGGTCCAGACTCTTCACACCTCACTCTGTGAAGCTGTAAAGCTTTTACCTATTATTGCTACTCTTGTGATTTCACTTCATCTAGTTTGCCTGTTTCATATTTCTTTCTGCCTTCATGATGTTTGTGTAAAACACCTGAAGCTACATTATAGAGGTAAGACTTTCCCTGAAAATTACGCCAAAAGCATTTCCTCCTATAGTTACACACACTTTCATTTCAGCTTAAAGTAAACAAGGATAGCTCAGAAAACATTTCAGGCAGTTGAAAATGAAGAGTAAATGGAAAATCTGGAAACTGAGGTGCTGATTATCTCTATAAGTCATTAACCATAAATGGTTAAACTGCACTGAATCTGCAATCTGCACAAATGCTACTTTTAAAATCTGACTTACACGCTGGTGTTTGTATTATTATTAATATTATTTTAATATTTGACCTATTATTATAATGGTTGTCAATCTCAAAAAATATTTAATCACTATTAATTGCATTATTATAGTCCATAGTTAACCACAATCAATCGCAAATTAATCATACATTTTTATCTGTTCAAAATATACCTTAAATGGATATTTTAATAATTAAAATTTAATATTCTTATCAACATGGGAATGGGCAAACATGCTGCTTTATGCAAATGTATATACATATTAATTATTGGAAATTAATTAACATCACAAAACAATGACAAATTGTCCAGTAACCCTCTCAGGTACTACATTTAGAATAAAAAATATGATAAAATCATAACATGGCAAACTGCAGCCCAACAGGCAACAACAGCTGTCAGTGTGTCAGTGTGTTGACTTGACTATGACTTGCCTCAAACTGCATGTGATTATCATGAAGTGGGCATGTCTGTAAAGGGGAGACTGGTGGGTACCCAGAGAACCCATTTTCATTCACATATCTTGAGGTCAGAGGTCAAGAGACCCCTTTGAAAATGGACATGACAGTTTATCCTCGCGTTAGCGAAAGTTTGGAGCATTATTCAACCTCTTTTGCCATAACCTAGTATGACATGGTTGGTACCAGTGGTTAAGTTTTCTAGTTTCATATGATGCCTGTGTCTTTACCCCACGAACTTTGAGCCAGGTACAACCTAAAATACACAAGATGCATTAATGCGTTAATGAAATTAGTGGCGTTAAAACAAATTTGCATTAAATCATTATTAGTGTGTTAAATTTGACAGCCGTAATTATTATATAATATACTATATTATCACCATAATTATTCAGTCAATGACTGTTTGACTCTATTTTTGAAATTTATAATAATAAACCAGGTCCACAGTATCTATAATGAACTCCGCAGGTAAGTTGAGATTCATATGCTGATAATCACTCACAGTGAGCTGGGCCGGATCTGCCGGGTGTCCTGCTCTCCGTCGTTGCTGGTCAGGCTGTGTCTCGGCGTTCGACCTTGGCTGCTGCTGCTGCTACTGCTGCTGCTGTTACAGTTGGCGGAGGAGGAAACCGGCTGCTGCAGCTCGGCGACTGTGGCATTGACGACACTGTTCTTTTTTTTCACCTGCAAGAATAAAGATAGATTTACAAAGGTTTTGGTGCTTTTGACCAGGAAAATGTTAGCCGACGTGCTTTTTACAGTTCTAAAACTGTACATCTATTAATCCCTGGGAACTCTACGTATGTGATCATTAGCTAACTGACTCAAAGTAAAACTGACCACTGGAAGCCTGTTGTTATAGGTCTTTCCCTCTCAAAGCTTACCATCTTAGGATGGGATCAGACCAGCTGCAACACCAAATCTTCCAGGGGTGCAGAGTGTGGGCGGCAATTGCTTATTTCCCATTTCCTACTAGCATCAATATCAAAGTATCACTACAATAATACTGAATTTTTTAAATGGTTTCAATACTGGTATCAATACACAGGTACCAGCTGTGCTTTCTGATCTCTCTTCTCTCCGACAGTGACACACACCGCTTTTTATCTTTTGATAAAAATCTAAAATGTTATGCTCTTACTGAGTCAAGTAGTATTGAACACAACACAACTTCTGTTGTAGTTCCTGCTACAGTAGATGTCTACAGGACCACATTTTGCCAAGATGACACACACAGGCTCACAAGGTGAAAACAATACCAGCGTCAGTGTCATGGCTGGTAACAACTATGGGGAGGAAAACAATCAATAAGTTCTATTATTGTTATTAGTTAAATCAGGTAGTCCAGCTCACCTTTCTGGGAATGTGTTGGTGTGTGGAAGAGTGTGAGAGGCCTCTCGCTGCAGGATGGGGCTTTGCTCTCAGTGCTTCTCCTCCTGGACAGGTTGAGCTGCATATTGGTCGGACCGCCAGCAGAAGTCGGCACGTCCCCGAATATCTGCATAAACAAGACAGACAGTGATGCAGCCAAATACATACTGTACATTTAAAAAAGAAGAAGCCAGATAAGCTACAGGAAAAAAACCCTTCTAATTCTTGCTGCTGCGACCAGGCAATGTGTAATTGCAGGCAAATGTGGCTCATCATGTAACATTTATGGCAGAGACAGTGATCACAGTGTTGTGCTTGAATGTACAAACATGGACACCCTTTCAACAATATGCAAGATTGTCTTTTGATGGAAAAACAGTACTAAAAAAAGCCACGTTACACAATACAAAGTTCTACTAAACCACCAGTGGTCATATGACTGACTTTACGCTAGGCGGCAGTAGCTCAGTCCGTAAGGACTTGGGTTAGGACGCGGAGGACGCCGGTTCAAGTCCCCCATGGACCAAGACCAACTAGTTGCTGGAGAGGTGCCAGTTTACCTCTTGGGCACTGCCGAGGTGCAAGGCACCGAACCCCCAACTGCTCTGGGCGCTTGTCAGGAGCAGCCCTCTCACTCTGACATCTCTCCATTGACGCATGTATATGTACTGTGTGAAATTAACAACAGTGTAAAACTGAATTTCCCCACTGTGGGACTAATAAAGGAATATCTTCTTCTTCTTAGTTCATAATTCTTGCCATCTTGCTGAATTGAGAAAAGCTTAGCTGATAGATACAGTATGTCTTAATATAATAATATATTAATTCCTGGATTCATGAATTGCTACCTTGAAGCTTAAACTCAGCTTAACATAGCAACAAAGCTGCTTGCTGCCACTGTGTATAAAAGACTGGGAATGACTGGGAATAATTACATATACATAAAGAGGATCTATTATGCTTTTGAAGCTCAAACAGAGCGTTTCAGACAGAGAGTGAACAGAGGTGCTGCGGCACAGCTGCTATGAGAAAAGTAAAGTGGTTATTGAACATTAAAGTATGTAAACATGTTTGAGTAGAAACCCCAAATACAAATATGAACCTGGAAATAAGCCTCAGGATGCAATTTGTGGCTCTGTTCGCAACATTGCTTAAATTTATTTCTACTCCTTGAAGCACGGATATGCAAGATGCAGATAATGCCATGCTTTGATAAAATATACTGCACTGTGTTTCAAGTTTTTCTTTAATCCTCATTTTTATGTATCTGTTAAACTGACTTTTTTTTTCTGCTAATGCTGCTCTGCTTGTATTAGTCTGTTATAACGTAATCATCCCAACATTCATTCAGCAGTCATCATCCTTTTATCTGCTTTTCAGCCAGGTCCACACCCACAGCTCCACTGAAATCAGCAAACAAAATGTCTGAAAAACATAATTTTATTTATCAGACATGTGAAGTTCCTGAAGTGACAAGATCTCTGGAAGGATTCAGAGTTGCTCTGTCACAGCATGTAAACTCAATTTGTTTTGTTTTTGCACATTGTTCAGAGACAACCGTTGTCCGGAAAGTCTGGATGGCGAACATGGCTGTGTGTGTGTGTGTGAATGAGATTATTTCAACACACTCCTGTCTCTGCTTAAATTTGTGCATGCATTTGCAGACAAATAAAACATATGACACAACATGTGTCTGATCGCTTGTTTCCTTCATTGGCTGAACATACCATGTGTGCACAATGCTCAGGTCTGAAACAGTCGTGCTGATATGTCTGTTGCCATGGTGACATCTGTAAGTAGCTTGACCTGCAAGTAAGCTATTTGGGTCTAAAAGGGAAAGTGGCATTGACATGTATATAGAGTATATACAGTTGTTGTTGTTCCTTTGACAAAGCCAAGGGATTTATTTAATCCTCAACCACCAAACTCTGTTGCTTATGTTACTGATTTGTGTACATACTAGGGCTGTCAAGGTAAAAGTGATAATTTACCATTTTAATGCCACAAATTTCTTGAATGCATTCATTTTTAAAGTTAGTTTAAAGCCAGAGAGAAGATACTGGTAAGTCACAGTTAAGTCAGCTAAAACAGAACCGATAAGACATGTCAATTATTAAATATTTTAATTGACTGACAGCCCTAATATATAAAGTACACACTTATTCCCTCTTACCTTCTCATGGTGCTCTATGAGGATCTCTACTACAATGTTCTGGAACTTGATGTCCATGATGGCAGCCACCGTTTCCTCCTGTGGGCGGAGTAGAGTTGGCCCAAAGACCACGCCCAGATTGGCAATAGTCATCAGGTTTTGCTGGTGATGACTGGCCACACTGTTGAAGCGAGGTAGACAGAGAGTTCAAAGGCTAATAACAGAACAGCTGTCCATATAAAACAATATTATGATGGCGTTATAGGTCCAATGCAGGTAAAAAAAAAAAGAGGGAGGTACATATTCTGAGAAATACTCAGAGTTTCCAAAATTAAAGTCAGACATTTACAAGAAAAAAAATGGGATATTCTCTGAGATTATAACGTCATACATTTACAAAAAAAAAACAGAAATTTGCAAAATTATGATGTCATAAATTTACAAGAAAAAGCTCTGATATTCCTTGAGATTTAAGCGGTAAATTTACAAGAAAAAAAATCAGAAAAATCTGAAATTTGTGAAATTAAGAAGTAGTATATTTACAGGAAAAATACTCTTCTTATTCTCTGAGATATAAGTTTTAAATTTATGAGAAAAAACACAAAATACAAGAAAAAAAGTACTAAATTTGTGCGAAAAACTCTAAAAATCTGTGAAATTATAAAATAGCTTTTTTTCTCGTAAATTTACCACTTTAATCTGAGAATATCAAAGTTTTTTTAATTTTTTTTTTTTACCTACAATAGCCCTAATACACTGTTGTGTGGCACCACAAAATACATCCTCCAAACTAACCATACAGTTCAATCAACACCTCTATAAAACAATTTAAACAAAAACTGAACATTAAAAGTTTTATGAAGACAGGATTTTTTGTTGCATTAGACTGCATTAGTTTAGTAGACAGAGAGCTGAGCAGAGCTGAACTGTGTCTACCAGCCATTCAACCTACTGTATAAGTCAGGTATGATGATATAAATGACGGCCAGCAGGTGTAATGCACTAAGCCCAGGTGAAGATGTGTTTCTCCTCAGAATATCTGCACTCGCGCTCGCCTACATGTAGCATTAACATGGCTGATGTCCCATTTATCGCATATTACATCATGCAGCTGCTGATGAAAAAAAGCCCCATAAAGCCCGAGGGCTTAGATGGGGGTTTGGAGTGAAAAACACAATGGCAGTCAGCTGCATTAGAGGAATAATTACACATAAGCCAACTGTGCCATGCCCTGCTTTTTAGCTTATGGGCTGCAGCAGCTTGTTGTTATGTAATCTACAGACAGACAACCTGTTTGATTCACAGATTTTCTTGTCGCTACAGTATATTGTTGATATAAAAATATCCGAAATGTGGAGGCAAAGATGAGATCTGAAGTCCCGGGTAAGAGGTATTTGTCACGAGATGGCCTTCATAAGAACAAATTAGGAGTCTAATCAGATCAAAGGGAGAGTAGCATCGTATTATCTCCCAGTAAGCACTGATTTGCTGATTTGCAGGTCAAAAGAAGGTTAAAACTGGACTGAATTAGTTTGAAACATTGTGGAACGGTTATGTTATATATAACATTGCTTCAACACTTTATTCCAGCGTTAACTTAGGACCTGCTTGATTTAAATATAGTCATTTAAATCCCATTAAAACAAAAACTTATAAGTAAACTAACCATACAAACCAAATTTAGCTCAGTTTTAACCTTAACATCAAGATATCTTTTGACCTGCAAATCAAGAAATAAGTCTTCACTGGTCTGCGACCATGGTTGCTGCTAACACCTCCTGGCTTTCACTGAAAGACCTGTGGCTGACCATTAACCCCTATTGCCCTTCAAGGGATAAGTCGGGAAATAGATTTAACCTGATGGCTGCTGGATGGGTTTCTATTTTCAGAGCAAACTGCCTTAATGCATGTGGTCAAGAGATTACACAGAGCCCTAATCCTCCTCAAGGATGGAAAACAACAACAATCAAGACAAGGAATATTACAGTGATGTGGGTGTAGAAAGAGGAGAGGCCATGAGAGAAAAGAGAGGAGAGTTCTCTGTTGTGGTTACATGGCTAAAATTAAATACTGTGCTGTTTCTGAGGTGCACAATAATGCATGTCTGTGGTTGTCCATGTGTGTGATATCTCCACCTACGTAGCCAGGTGTTTCATCAGCAGCTCCAGCATCTGTCTGTTCTTCTCAGGCAGCCGGTGCACCAGGGCATGGATCTCCGTCACCCTCGCCTCTTGGTTGTCCAACTCTGGATAGAGACAGACAGATGGAAGACGGAGAGACTCTTAAAGACTTCAGCGACTTACAATTAATGACTTCTTTATTGACACATGCATGTAAGGACTGAAACGCTGAGCGGGTAAACTAAAGTACTGACTCCTGAAATACAACCAGTCGGTTTATTCCCGTCACAAGGACAATGTATACTATAACAAGTGGTCATTGTACACAAAGACATTTGCAAGAACTTGGTGCAGACACATAAAGTAAGTCATACCTTGTAAGAATGACCTAAGACATCGAAAGAATCATGTACAAGTGAAATGTCACCCAGAGATGTGTTATATATTAATGTCATCACTCAAGGTGTGAAGCACTATGCTGCCGACATTTTTATTTTTTCTTATTGTCAGCAACAAATCTCATGAAACCACCAAAACATTGAACTGATCTTACAAACAAGTATTGTCTGATTTAAATTATCCCTCTGTGCTACAGACCTCAAATGTTGTCCAAAAAAATTAATTAAAAATGCACAATTGAATGTTATACACTATTTGATTTTGAGTTCATCTAACATATACCTTTTTGGTGCCCTAAATACTCACTAGAGCGCTAAATGTGCATTAATCCATGACTGGAAATCGTCCAAAACAAATACCTTATTTACTCCAGTTTGAATATACTTTGTTAAAAACTGCAGTTCCCATCTATTTCAGGATTTTCTATATTAAAAAAAAAAAACAGTTTTCAAATATTTAACAGTGACCACCCATTTTTTGAAGGGCTTTGCTTCCTGAAGTGAATTTCTTATTCATTTACTCCATCGACATTTCAGAAAATCCTTATATAAAAAATTTTATGCATGGAAGCAAGCCAACCAGCTACGACATGAATCGTGAAAAAAAGGCAAAGGTACAAGACTGCATACATAATTATTTCAAGTTAACAAACTACTCATCCCATAAACCATTGCAAAGTCGCCACCTCAACACCTCTGGAAACTCCCCAAAAAATGTAAAAAACAAACGTTGTCGATCTAAAATGTAGACAGACTCAGCAACCACATGCCTTATTTTTTGCCTCAAAGGTTTTCAGAGACAGTGAACTATTGTTGTCAAACATAAGAGAAAGTTTCCAAATGAAAATTGAAATCCAGGAGCAGACCACGGAGAGGCTAGTACCCTCAGTAGCTGTTAGCGGGTGTAGTATTCATTTCCATTGTAACAGCAAGCTCCACTAATCAGAAATGTCGCTCTTACTCTTCTTAGTTTAGTGTCATACTTCATCATCGTGAATAAAACACATTTTATATCATACAGACTTGTGGCTTCTACAGGAGCACATACCATCATTTCACAATCTCGTAGCTCGTGGTAGGTCTGCCTTGGATGGTTACAACATAATGGCTAACAACCAAAATACTGATTGATAATATGAATGGACTTCACTTCTAGAACCTCACTGTTGAGCTCTATCGGCTTGGGACTGGGTGCCAAAGGGATAGACCTTTGGGTGATCAGTTGAGTCAACACTGCTGCAAAGTGGCAAAGCTCTGTGTCCTGGTGATTAACAGGTAGACATGTAGAGAGGACAGACAGGCAGGCAGAGAGACCTGCTGTTGATGGATGACAATAATAATTCACGGTTGCAGAGCTAGTCAATTGAGAGATGACAGCAGACTCACAGCGGACTCCCACTAGATCAACCCTCGGGCCCTGGATGTCAGCGCCAGGCAATGCGAATGGCAGAGCATCTCACACACAGACACACATTTTCTTAACAACTAACAGAGCTGAAAAGCAAAAACATACACATACCAGCACTCAAATATACAGCGAATATAGAGCAACTATTCAGAAGCACTTACAGAGAGAGAGAGAGATAAATATTTAGCAGATGCAAATTTGAAACAGCCCATACACATCTGCTGCAACCCCTCCAAACAGATGCACACACATGAAAACATGATTTCATTATGCATCCTCTGGTGTCCACCACTTCACACACATTATGCTGAAGCACACGCTCTTCACTTCCTTTAAACTTGATGTGCATGCATAGCATTTCATTTATGTATCAGGTTTCAGAAAGTTCACCACAACTGAAAATGTTTTTATCCTATCCAGGAGTGAATTTAATGTTAATTTAATGCAGTGAATTTAAAGCAGTAAACGCAGTTTGAGTGTTTTTATAATCACACCAGGCTCTGGAATCAACTCCCCCACACTAACAAAACACAAACAGATCATTTGTCATTAATTATGTCAAACAGCACAGACATTCATTCTGAAATTCTGTGAATTATTGAGCATTTGGGGAAATATGATTATTCGCTTTATTTGGGTGAAATGATCAATCTCGTGTGTGCATTGAATATAGAGGCAATTGGCTGATTTCACACCTGTATTAAAAGAAAACCATTTAAAGGATTCACAATAAAATAAATGCCAACATATTTTGGTTTGATACTGCAGACACACATTCAGATGTACTGTGAATATGGTATGTGATGAGTCAAAAAACAAAAGATGCACAAAACGTAGGCTGAATGTCGATGTGACTGTATTGTAGTCAGTAGCTGTGGTGAGTCATACGTGATTAAACCAAGCAGAAGTCATTTATCACAGCAGCCTCCACCTCATCCATCACTTAACAGATGACTTTTAAAGCCACTTCTTCTCTCTCACCTTGAATTTCAGCTCTTCAGACAAATGAATAAATAAACTATATTCCCAGTATTCACGTTTTGTCTTTTAAAGCACTTTTTCAGTGCTTGCGCCCATACAGTATACACACATATATACATTTAATCATTTTTTTGTGGGCTGCCAAGATCTGAAAACATGTGATTCAACAAGCCATTCAGATTAGGATCTCCTTCCTACTGGTGCCTTCCAACGGGGTTGTGTCTATCGTGTTCATAAGACGAGTCCATGTGAACGCCCCCCTCTTGTGTTATTCACAACCTTGTAAGCGGAAAGTTACTGTAAAGCTCACAAGTTGTGATATCTTTGTTGACATTGTCAGAAATGACGGAGGCCATGGAAGTTAATTTTTCAGTACATATATTGCCATTTTTGCCTTATATTGTTTTTCTTTGTAATTTTATAACATTTCAGAGGAAAATGTTGATATACCTAACCTCATCCATCTCGTCTGTCATTATACCTTTGAATTTTCTACATTATGTTACCCTCTTGCTAGCATGCTAAATTGTTAGCCTCTGTGGTTTCTAGATGCTGACAGTAACATTAATATTGCTGTTGCTTAGCAGCTGTGTTCTCATGACTTAACCACTTGAATGGCTCGCATATCATGTACACAATCCCCATGTTGCAAACAGAAGTGCATGAGTTTCATTTGAAGGCAACAAATGTCACATGCAGGTTCATTAGATTAAACGTGAACCATATTTTTACTGCAACCTAATCAGTGCAAACTGGGCTAAACAGAGCATTTCACAGAGTTTACATTAGCTGACATATGCCAGCCTTTTGCCAGCATCACGTGTAGTTGTCCAGCAGATTAAATGATCAACGGTCTCAGTCAACTGGCTGTCCGTCCACGTTGAAATACAAAAAAGGCTGTCTTCATACTCAGCCAGCTGACTGTGTAAATGCGAAACAGACAAAGTGACTTGGACCAAGCCACTACAATGATGATATAAATGATTACATCTATGTTTCTTCAACAAATTTTGTCTTTTGTACGTTTTAAATTACAGAGACGAGGAGCACAGCATTGCTGTGCGCACAGAGAAGGTGGACTGAATGCAATATTTCCATAAAGTATTAATAATAGTAGTTTGAATGTCAGCATTATGAATGAAGCTTTAAGGCTTTAAGTTATTCAGTCGACTACAACACTAAGAGCCACACGATGCTATTTTGAATTTGACAAACGTGTAAATTGCCCAATCACGTAAAAAGCCTATTGTTTCCTTTTTCAGATGGCTTCTTCATTTAACTTCTTTTCAAGTCAAGTTAAAGGTAGTTAGGATAGTATTAGTATATAGTTAGTATTAGTATATTCAGACAGACAGTATGAGAAAAACAGTGTGTTTTGAACGTTAAAGCATGTAAACATGTCTTAGTGGAAACCCAAAATAAAAGTGTTAACCTAACAATTATCAGGATATGTCCCCTTTGACATACTATGTGGGTGCACGCATCCGAATACACTTAGATAAGCACACACAGACGTCCATAGCCACATACACATGCAGTATCCAATCAGAATTCATGCATATCCTCTCTACTTGTGACACATGCATGTTCGCGTGTCCACACACATGAATTTAGATTAAATCAAGTGCTAAGAGCAGAGGCTACTGCCACTTCAGTTATAATAAATACTGGCTTTTTTCTGTATCTGAATTGTGCCACTTGAGTGCAGATGTACTTAGAACAGAGCACACCTTATAATGTATACAAGTAAAAAAGGCCAGCATGGTTCCATGAACTCGGTATTTGAAATGGTTTCATGTTGTTTGGTTATGATTTGCTAACACAGCCTGAAACTCTTGAATAACTATCCTCTTATGAGGTCATAGGGCTAAGAGAGTGCTGCTAGTTTAACAGTCATTTCTGCTTCTTAACTTGAAATCAGATGTAAAAGCATACATGTGTGTAAAATACCATCTTCCTTACAGCTTCAGCTTCCTTACAGCTTCAGCTACAGAAAAAGCAAGTCTGGGTCTCACTTCATCAAAACTTCATCTGTGTATCTCCTGGGGATCTTGACTAGGTGTGGACTAGGCCTACATACTTTTCCAATCAAAGCCAGGAAAGCAAACACGTACACACCCACATACAGTAAATGAAGCGTGCATTACTTCAAGAAAATTGCCACATCTGCTGACCGTCGGCTGATTCTTCACCACCACCTGTTCTACTTTCTTATCATGCATTATTCATACTGCACATCTCCTGGTCTGTGCTGTAGATCCAACAGCTCATCTTTAGCATCCTGCTTGGATTCATACAGTGGTGGGACAAACACGAAAGAAGAAGCCATAGAAATACAGTTTAAACGAGGCAAATTGTTATGGTAACTGTTTTTAAGAGCAGGGTGTACTGTAAAGTGTTTCACATCTGAGATATTTTGCTGCAAAATCTGAACAAGATGATCTTAATTTATCTGGAGCGTTACTCTGGGCTAGCCACATTTCTACTACATACAGAGCCCACCTGTTTGTGTAAGAAATAAAAGTATCTCAAACAATTTATTTTAAAGCTAAGCTTAACAAAGTACATCAGCTCTTGTTACATGCTACCGTGATGTATACCAGGTGTTACCAGTGCAGTATATAAACAGTGAATCTATTTTTTCTCCGATAGAAAAAGAAGCTCGTTCTCCGTCTCTCAATCATAGGTTGGAAAAAACATCCTCCAACAGGCTGAGGTCTCAAGGCCATCACAAATGAAAAATAAAATGTCTGTAGAAAACATTTTGGGCCCCGCTGTGCTTATTATTGCAAGTATTTCTGATTTATACTATCAAATCTTACATGTATTTTAGATAAAGCCTACATTTACATATCATATCATAGTTATTTTATTTATTTTAAATAACCATTTTTACAGATTGTACTGTAAGGAAACATGAAAATATTTATCATTTATGAGGTGAAATAAACCGGCTAGTGAACATGAATCAATATTTGGATTGAATGATCAACCCATCTTGCTGGGTGAGAGTAACCCAGCGTGTGGTTGGTTCAACAGTTACCCAGCAGTGTAAAAACTTTCAACCCAGCATGTATACATGTACAAATCTAATGAACGGAAGGTCAAAAGTCACCTGTTTCATAAACGATATAATTAAATGCTGATTCTTAAAGAATATTTTGAGGCTCTCAGGTCCAGTGTGTTCGATCTGGCGGTATTTAGCAGTGAGATGAGGAGATTACAACCAACTGAAGCCTCTGACAAGCGTGTTGGAGAGCTACCGTTGCCAATGCGAAAGTCCTCTCTAGCGCCAGTGTGTACGTGTGGAGTTAGTTGGGAAGCAAGAGAGAGAGAGTGGTGGCGACTGGAGAATGCAACGTTATCCACTCCACGCCCAAATAGGAAAAGTTAACAGTGTTTGGTTTGTCCGCTCTGGGCTTCTGTTGAAACATGGCAGACTGCATAGGGGACCGGTGTAGATATGAAGGGCTCATTCTTAGAGAACGAAAACATAATGATTCTTATTATCAGGTGATTATACACTAAAGAAAACCTACTTATTAATATCATATTCCATTTCTGCCTATAGATCCCCCTAAATGTTGCTCACCGATCCTTTAATTTGAATATTTCCAGAGATCTACTTTGAATGCATGCATTATCTTTAAAGCTGCACTCACTCATCAGTATGTTTACCGTATATTAACAATGGGTCAAACACCTACATGTATATGTTGCTCCGAGTGACAAAACCACACAGAAATATAACCCGATTCTCCACTCTATCACTCAATAAAATGATAATATGTCAGTGCTGTGGCCAATTACATCAATCAATGCTGTTTTAAGTCCACATGCAAAAGATCATCTTATCTGTCACCTGTCACTTAATGAAAAATGTTCCTAGCATCATGGGAAGAAACAAAGATTTAGTTTCATACTAAACTATCCAGCAAATGCTACCTCCTATATCCTGGATATAGTTTCAGTTAACAAGTGAAACAACGGCTCTGAACAGCTGCAGGCAAACTGAAGGTGAGTGTTAATTGAAAGCATGTAAAGCAAGTGTCTCACTTTAATAACAGGCATCAAACTTCATGGGTTCAGTGTCAAAAATCTGTAGGCAAAAATAGCGAGGAGGAGTTGTCTGATATCAGGGTGTCTTTGTCTTAGTAAATCTCCAGTTTTCAGTTTGCTGTGTCATGTCAAGCTGAAAGACATGCTGGGAGCTACCTGGTCATCACTGGCAGAAATGATCAGACTTATTATGCAGGAGATGAGAAAACATAATGGTTGACTGCTGTTTTAGATGTAGGCTGAAATTACACCACCTGGCTCGGAGCAACACTGACTACATCCAGCTGGGAGTTGGGAGTAACACCAGCAGGTTTGCAGTTAAGTGGCAAGATATTACTGTTCACTAAGCTTTGAGATCAGTTCA